>JAOWCC010000577.1:52149640-52850087 GCA_030867875.1 Actinernus sp. WN-2022 | reverse complement strand
AATCAGGGTTTTCAGTTGGTGCTCGGATTGGGTCAAACAGGGTCAGGGTTTGAGCCTCTTGGCCTCACATACATACCCATTTTTCATGTAAGTACCCCCCCCCCCCCCCCCCCCCCCCGGGAGAGCGACCTACTCTAGCGAAACACAGTTGCGTACTGTAATCAGTGATACGTTTCTTTCATGAAATCCAAGAAATAAACGAGCTACGAGAACAAACAGTTCACTCCCCACGCCAGCCACACACTTGGTGGCGTTACATAGACGACGCACACAGAAAACGAACTCCTTACGTTCACCTCTTATCTTAATCAAATTCATACTGCTATCAAATTTACTTCATTTGACTCCGACTCTTCAGTACCCTTTTTAGACGTTAATATTTCTATCAATAACGGTAACATCGACACAGACCTCTATACTAAGCCCACTGACAAACACCAGTACCTCTTACATTCATCTTGTCACCCTAAACACACCAAACGCGCTATTCATTTCAGTCTCGCTCTCAGATTACGCCGCATCTGCTCTTCAGACGAGACCTTTAATTCTCGCACTAACGAACTCAAATCCTACCTCAACAAACGTGGCTATAATCGCTCTTTTCTAAACAAGGAAACAGATCGCGTTCGCAACATCTCTAGGACAGAAGCACTTACACCTAAGCAAACTAACAACCAACCCCACCGAGTCCCTCATAACATATAACCCTGCTCTAACACCCATCAGTCCGGCAGGTACAAAATGAAGACTGGAAAATGCAGACTGAAAAATGCAGACTGGAAAATGTAGACTTTCTTCATCTCATCGATGTGCTAACGTGTTCACCTTTTGTAGCCTACCGTCGCAGTAATAACTTACACGGCTTACACGACACCTAAAGCCCGATTCAAACGTCGAACTTTTCATGCGCAGAACGCAATTGAAACGGCTCATTTTGGGATCTTCTCAAAATATTTAATTTACCTGACCTTTAATATATTTATCATTACCGTCTTGACAGGACGTAGCTTTAATTAGTGTGATATCATAATCCGGGTGCGGTTATTAGGATCGAGTTATCTACATCAGTTCATTCGCTATCCTGAGCGTGTACTCGAAACATATTGAAGTTAGCCATTGTTATTATTTGTATGTTGTTGTTCGTGAAGTCTTCTAGAAGGGAAATTAAAGGATAATTAGGCGGCTATAGGTTCGGCGCATGAAAAGTTCGACGTTTGAATCGGGCCTCAGTTAGGTCTAAACTCCGCACTGACAAACCTAATAACCTCTGTGGCTCATTTCGCTGTGGTAACAATTGCGTAACCTGTAAATACAAAAACAACGGCCAAACTAATTACACATTGCACTCTTCTGGCGAAATATCACATTAACTGTAACTCTAAAAATCTCATTTACATTGTACAATGCAAACGCTGTAATGCTCAACTGATACATCGGAGAAACGAAACGTCGCCTTAAAGATCGCTTTAACGAACACCGCCACCCCGTTGATAAACTTCTAACCAGTCTAAAACCACTGCTGTCTCTGATCATTTCCTCACCAATAATCTCTTCTAATGACATTCAATTAATTCCTTTAGAACTCAGTAATTACTCGGGCTGCCTGTGGCAGCACCGAGTCTTAAAATGCAAGTCGTTTTTTTTTTGTTGGGTGTCGCAAAATTTCTGCGCATGCGTTAAAGGTCAAATTCACACCAATCAGATTGCACTGTGCTGGTCACGCAACAATCGCCAGGTTAATTTATTTACATAAGTTAATACAGTAAAGCAAGATGGCGGAAGACCCGCGAGGAACTTTCTCTCTAGTTTGGAGTCCCATCTCTCAAATGTAAGCCAGTTTAATGTTTTATTTAACTTCACTCGTGCGAAAGCCTTCCAACAGGCTTAGGATATTTCAACTGGCGCTATTGACGGAGCCGAAGGACCGCGTTTTTTACCCAGATGGCCAGTGATACGACACGTACGACGACCTGAAGCCAGTGAACTGGGGCCAGGATCCGGAAAGCTAAAATTCGAAGAAATAGATATTGGAATCTATAAGCCATCGGCTCGCTGTGCTGCATTTAAAACATCCGAGGAAAACATATTATTTTGGGTAAAGGTACTTCAAGACCAATATTACGAACTGTCAGAGATTTAAATTTACCGTAAGTTGGATCAGAGAGTATTGAGATCAAGTTATTTCGTTCCAGCGAGGATATTGACCTAGCGGAAACGGTACAAGCTGTCGAAGGATTTTACTTATAATCATCCACGTCTACTTAACAACAAGAATAGTTATGTGCCAAGGCATGGGCAAAGATTGAGTTTCCCAGAATACAGATGAAAGTAGAGAACTTAATGAATGAAGAAACAGAGGTCACGCGCAACATGCTTGAGAACATGAACATGTTCAACACTTTATATTATACTAAGAAAACAAAACAAATTACAGAGCCTGCAAGTTCACAAGTCAATGAAAAACCCCAAGTGCCTGTAGTTTTGGATCAACATATCCTTGAAACTCCAAAAGCAACATACACATGAGTCAAATTCAAACCGGAAGAGACGGAATTCTTTAGATTATTCACGAGGATAAATTTGTTAGCCCGCAATAAGGACCAAGGTCTCCAATGTTCCGAGACTCTACCCAACCTACTGAAGCTTATCAGTTTGTTCAAGAGCCACGAGAGTTTACAATCACCTGACCGACAACTCACTACTAAAGAAAGGGACCATGAAGTACGGTAGTACGGTTAATTCTCGGGTTCAAAACAATGAATATATGCCTACTCAAATGCAATGTGTTAAACGAATAAGTAATGTTCAACATACGAGAAAAACAAAACTATTAAATTACATATACAATGTATACTAGAGGAGCAGAGAATGAAAGTCACCGCGCTACCGGCCACTAAAGACTGCTAAATTCAGCTAATAATTCTTCCCTTTGGTTATTACTAAGAGGATTTCAAATGAAAGTGTATTACATCTTCAATCTCATGTGGCCCGAGTGAAAGCCCAGATGGGCTCTTGTTTTTTTTTTGTTGGGTGTCGCAAAATTTCTGCGCATGCGTTAAAGGTCAAATTCACACCAATCAGATTGCACTGTGCTGGTCACGCAACAATCGCCAGGTTAATTTATTTACATAATTTAATACAGTAAAGCAAGATGGCGGAAGACCCGCGAGGAACTTTCTCTCTAATTTGGAGTCTCATCTCTCAAATGTAAGCCAGTTTAATGTTTTATTTAACTTCACTCGTGCGAAAGCCTTCCAACAGGCTTAGGATATTTCAACTGGCGCTATTGACGGAGCCGAAGGACCGCGTTTTTTACCCAGATGGCCAGTGATACGACACGTACGACGACCTGAAGCCAGTGAACTGGGGCCAGGATCCGGAAAGCTAAAATTCGAAGAAATAGATATTGGAATCTATAAGCCATCGGCTCGCTGTGCTGCATTTAAAACATCCGAGGAAAACATATTATTTTGGGTGAAGGCACTTCAAGACCAATATTACGAGTCTCTTAAAAACTGTCAGCGATTTAAATTTACCGTAAGTTGGATCAGAGAGTATTGAGATCAAGTTATTTCGTTCCAGCGAGGATATTGACCTAGCGGAAACGGTACAAGCTGTCGAAGGATTTTACTTATAATCATCCACCTCTACTTAACAACAAGAATAGTTATGTGCCAAGGCATGGACAAAGATTGAGTTTCCCAGATTACAGATGAAAGTAGAGAACTTAATGAATGAAGAAACAGAGGTCACGCGCGACATGCTTGAGAACATGAACATGTTCAACACTTTATATTATACTAAGAAAACAAAACAAGTTACAGAGCCTGCAAGTTCACAAGTCAATGAAAAACCCCAAGTGCCTGTAGTTTTGGATCAACATATCCTTGAAACTCCAAAAGCAACATACACATGAGTCAAATTCAAACCGGAAGAGACGGAATTCTTTAGATTATTCACGAGGATAAATTTGTTAGCCCGCACTGAATAAGGACCAAGGTCTCCAGTGTTCCGAGACTACCCAACCTACTGAAGCTTATCAGTTTGTTCAAGAGCCATCTTTCTTACATGACAACCCGATCCCTATTCATCAGAATACATTTTCTATGCTAAATGACGAGAGTTTACAATCACCTGACCGACAACTTACTACTAAAGAAAGGGACCATGAAGTACGGTAGTACGGTTAATTCTCGGGTTCAAAACAATGAATATATGCCTGCTCAAATGCAGTGTGTTAAACGAATAAGTAGTGTTTAAATTAAAAGGTCAACATACGAGAAAAACAAAACTATTAAATTACATATATACTAGAGGAGCAGAGAATGAAAGTCACCGCGCTACCGGCCACTAAAGACTGCTAAATTCAGCTAATAATTCTTCCCTTTGGTTATTACTAAGAGGATTTCAAATGAAAGTGTATTACATCTTCAATCTCATGTGGCCCGAGTGAAAGCCCAGATGGGCTCTTGTTCATTCTAATCGAGGCTTGCGAAGCACATCTTATTGATAAAGGAAAGGAAGAACTGTAAATATCTACTGTATATCATATTCCTTAGCTCCTTTATTATTATTCCTCCGTCTATCATCACGCTCATCACTCATTGTTACTAGTTGCACTATGAACGGGCATGTTGTAAACCGCGGACTGGACTCAAACTAATATGGACTGGACTGGACTCAGAAAACACGGACTCAGAAAACACGGACTCAGATAACGCGGACTCAGATAACGCGGACTCAGAATTCGACTCGTTTTTACAGTAGATAAACATTCTTGGCATACAGAAAAACATTTCGACAATTGTTGCTGAGATTTTTCCAACGTCATGTGTAAAAATTAAAGCGTCTTTTCGCACAGCCGATTGCTAGTCGACCAGCATACAGTTATGAAATATCACTTTGATAACTTGTTAAAGAGTTATTTATTAAAAAAAAAACAATTTAAACATATAATTTACCACCCATAGACTAGTTAGCCATATGGTCATGTAGACGTAGTCATGCGATATACTGTCAATTTCAGAACAGTAGATACTGGTATTATCAAGTTAAAGTTGTTTTGCACACTTCCATGTTTTCTTCTGTTAACTGAGCGCGCGATATCGCAAACTGCGATAACCTTAAAAATAGCGCGAAAAAAATGGCGCGAAAGCATGCTATGCAATACATGCCATTACACAAAGTATTTTTTTCATTCACCGGTTCGGGCTATATTCGACATCACTACATGTACAAATTGCCGAATAAGTATATTTTTCTCGTCATTTAGCACAGAAAATGTATTCTGATGAATAGAGATCGGGTTGTCATGTAAGAAGGATGGCTCTTGAACAAACTGATAAGCTTCAGTAGGTTGGGTAGTCTCGGAACACTGGAGACCTTGGTCTTCCATTGTCTTCTTTTTGTATTCTTGATTTTGTTTTTAAAGTTTGAAAGTCGGATCACAGCTTTATTATATCCGCTTTCAACTCGCCATTTTCAACTTCTAGGTCCCCTATAACCATCACTTTTTCAGTTCCCCATGATTTATGACCCTCCATTTTGGGGGATTCAAAACAATTTTACCCTCCATCTCAACCCCCTCCCCCCTGCTAATTTCTGACCAGTCCCTTCAGCGACAACCCTCATGAAACCTCGATTTAATTATCAGTAAAACTTTGTAATTAGAAGCTCCCGTAAGGGACCATGACCACATTTGGGGGTTGAGAATTGAAATAAGGTGGAAAATAGCATTTACAAACAGGTTTTGTTAATAACACTACCGATCTCATACAAGTGCCTTTAAATATATGAATTAAGATTTGTTTGCCATCTAATACAACCATGTGATTGCATTCCTGTAAAAGGTCCATACCATTATATGTAAATTATCATGAGCATGAGTAGTGAATCAATTATCCAGTTCCCCTTGCACAAACCATGTTATGGCACACTCAGGGCCTCTTGTTTTCTATAAAATATGTTAAAACGAAGGTATGACGCAGTAATTTTTTTTCTATTAGAAATTAACGTAAAATCGTCGATTTTCTTGAAATATATTTTTTTTAGTGGCCTGAGGTAGGCATATTTTCGCGTTGCAGCCTATTAGTCATAGAGTTGGAGAATATATATAAGTAAGATGAGCTTTGGAAACTTCAATCTTAAGACGGAAAAGACAGGGTTAACCGTCGGCCCTATATTAGAATACGAAGTGCAAGGACTATACGGCAAAGCTGACACAACGTAGGATTTTATATTGAATATTACACTATTTCGGCTGGCCAAACCAGTCTTCTTCAGGTATTAGATGTTACAAGTGAATAGCTCTAGGATAAGAAGATCTATAAATGTGTTAAATTTCGCAATAGGAATTGCGGAAACGGGAAGTGACGTAGAACAAAACGTGAAGTAGCAAAATAGTATAAGAGATAAGCACTATTAGACAAGTTGAAGAAGTTAGAGAGGAATAGTGACGTGAACGAGGCTGCCCACAATTTCTAGTAGATTATTTTAAGTATAATATGTAGGACGTCAAGGCAGAGTGATCACCTCGGACTGCCGTCAATAAGACTGGAATGTACTAAAAGGGCGTTGTATTACCATGCTTGTCTAGTTTTTAATCGAAATATATAACTTAGTTTTATCGTAGTATAGCTTAGAGTAATTTGATTTAGTTTTATAGTTATTCTTATACTTTTATGCCTTTTATAGTGAGCCATATATTTTTATTATATATCATTATTAGTAAATTAGGGCCTCTAGTGATATCAGTTTTTTACATCTGTAAATACTGAAAGAGTAACCCTGTTTAAATAAAGGTATCTATCTATCTAAAATGTTTGGAAGTAAACACTAATCGTATTGATGGGAAAACACCTATACTTGTACCTATTATACAAGTTAGACCTAAAATAGTTTCCTAAGGCAATTGTTTTGCGTGACGTCTGTGAAAAAGATCTCTACAATGATAACATTTCAATCGTTAAAATACACTTTACCTTTAGTTTTCAGAAACACTTTGGATACCCGTTGATCACCTCAAACAAAGACGAGAAACAGATGAAGAAATACTACCAGGCCTTCGACAAGTTTCTACAATTGGTCGACAACCCAGAAAACCAAATTCAGTTCGTGTTAAGGTAAGCCTTCATTGTTCAAATAGTTGCGACGAATCTGCAGACTGAGCCGGTGCGCAAGCTTATGCGGTCATTCCATTGCGCTTCGGTCCCACACAGTCTCTAAAACATGCTATACAGAAAGGTTTTGATCAAAGAGACGACACCTAGGGTGCGTCTTTTTCCCAAGACTGTTCCGGCTATTACAAAACTAGAATAAAGCATATCACAGTATCACTTTTCTGAAATAGAGTCTTTGCCTTTGGTACGGTGTGTATATTTGTGCCAACGTTAATTCAGTGCATTTTAATGTGTTATAGTGTAATCGCCTATGGTGTTGGTTTATCTCGTGTGATTCTCTAGGGAGAGATTTAGTTTAACGTGACGTCATGTGATGTATCGTTGATGTAGGATGTGGAGTGACACTTGTTTCCCTCGCACATGTGCAGGGGAGGTATATGATGGCTCTGTCTGATAACCACAAACTCTTACTAGCTAACTTGTTTCCCTCCTACATGTGCAGGGAAGGTATGATGGCTCTGTTTGATAACCACAAACTCTTGTTTCCCTCGCACATGTACAGGGAAGGTATGATGGCTCTGTTTGATAACCACAAGATCGGACACGGCCGTGGTCCTATCTACCCTGGCACCAAGAGATACGTCATAGGTGGTTACATTCATCAGGAGACGTGGACGAGTCGCTGGCGTATTCAGCTTGGAAGGAAAACCGGGTTGACCGACAAATGGCTGCTGGGTTGCTCCCAGAATGCACTCGAGGTCTTATCTCAGAGGTTCGAGGAAAACAGTATCGGCGAGAATCTGGACGAGGGCACACGTCAAGCATTATAGGCTACGCCGACATGAAACCGTGTGTAGTGTGATTCCCCCAGGAAATGTCGATGTAGAATCGACATTAATTACAAAAATTAAGCTTGTATGAATTTGTTTCGCCAGTTGGCTATACAGGATTTTTGTTCTTACTAGGTATACGTAAGACCTCTGCACGATTATTTTATGAACTATTGCTGAGCTCCGAATTTGCTGAAATCAGTAACACTTTGTTGTGACTTACAGGTTACAAAATTGTTTTTGCTTATAATCATATCAATTATATTAAAGTATAAAATTATTATTTTTTTCTGTCGGTGTTGTTCGTTTTGCACGAATTTCCTTTTTTCTTGTCAATATTCATCTACATGTAAGACGTGATTAGTTTAATTTTCAACTTTTTGTGATCACGTGGTTAAGAATGAAAAGTCCGAAGACTACAGCAAAGCCGATATACAACGTAAAATTCTAACATAAAGCACTATGGTTAGCTAGGCCTGACACGAAAAGCGCTCGGACTAGATTGCAGCCATAGACAGCTGTTTCGTTCTTATTAGAACTCATCAGTATGGCATAGCAAACAGTACGCGGGCTTCGGTGCCAATGCACTACCGACCCGGACTAGCTAAAGAAGCATCTAGTTACGAGCTCACAGAAAGGCTTGGTTATCGGGTCACACGTCATTATGTGTGGCGTAAAGCCAAAAACCAAGCAAATCTGAACTAAACGTGTCAGTGCTTTGCGAAAAATATAGTTATTTTTGCAGGATTTTGCTTATATATTTTCTATCACGTGGTTGGTCACGTGATAGACATTTTACCAACATTTTATATTAGGACGACTAAAAACGCTGAGATTAGTTATAACCACCATTGTTCTAGGATTCCAGCAAATTAAACTGACTCTAGCCTCGTTTTCATGTTCAAACCATGCCTTAACGAGGTAGCCACAGGAAGCCCAAAACCAATTTTGAGGTTGATAAGCCTGTGCTGAACCCCAAAGTCGATTGTTCTCGACAAGAACGTAGACAAAAAAACGTCCCACATGTATAAAACCGTGGATTTATGACAAGTACTCAAGAGATTGAGCTGTAATTCTATCCAGTGTGCAGGGGGTCATTGCATCCCAACCTACCCAGTGCTGCAGGGGGAATTGCACTTGGAAGACAAGTCGTTGTCTTCTAATTTCCCTTCATGAATATAACATGAGGGAAAATAAAATAAAAACAATGCTAAATTTCCCTCCTGTAATTATAGAAGAGGAAATTTAGTATCTAAATTTTGTGTAATTTTAATTAGACTATGGTTTGGGTCTGGGATAGGGTATAGAGTTTTTGCTTCAAGTCTGGGATAGGGTATGGTAAACGGCATTGTTAGGTCTAGGATAGGGTCAGGGTTTTGTCTCGGCGGCACACTCCTACCCAAAAATCTTCTGAGTATCCCCTCTGAGTTCTTGACGGTCAAATGATTTCAAACTTTCAGCTTGGGCTGTCTCTAGACAGAAGTGAGCACTTCTATTCATGTGAATCTTCAAGCGAATAACTAGCAGCTTTTGTTTTTGTTTTTAACATTTCAAATAACTTAGTACTTTTAACTAAGAGTTTTATGAACTGAAAGATACTTTGAATAATAATGGTTTAATCAGTGGCATATCCACGAGGTGGCTCTTCATCCACTGATGGGCCTACGATTTAACGTCCTTATCCGAGAAGACGTGAACGTGAACGAAATTGTTTCACAAAGGCAGCACCTTCTACTCGGTTATTTTAAGACCCTGAGTGTTGGTCAGGGCCGGGGTTTGAACCCGCGACCTCCCACACAACAGACCGGCGCTTAACCACTGAGCTAACCGGGAGGCGGTAATAAAAGAGCATTTCAGGCTTTTTCCAACCGTTTTATAACCATCAACTCACTCTCAGTTTGAAAGTATTCACATTGCCCAAAATCGGTAAAACTAAAAGGCGCCAAAATTGTGTACAAACATGGAGCGCCAAAATCATTTATATAATAAAGATGTACTCCAGGGAGTACTCTGCGAGTATTTTGGTAAAGACTGCGTTTTGTTATCGATGTGTTGAATAATTAAACAACTATCCTGCTCGATCTTGCGGAATATCTGCTGATTTTAGCCAACTCGAGCCTTCGGCCCTCGTCGGCTAAGTATCTGGCGATATTCCGCGCGATCTTGTAGGATAATTGTTAAATATTTCGACTATTGTTGTTATCATCCTTCAAATATTTTCTTTGACGCGCGCTTGTATTTACTGGTTATTTCATGGTTGTTTTTATGGAATACGGGCGAATATTTCACGAGAAATTTGTATTATTTGGTAAGGAGAGTTGTATACCAAAATGAGTGAATTCCATAGAAAACCATGTTATCCTACATTAACCTATAAATAACAAATTTACGGGAAGATTTATCACGAAAACAAAGTACTAACTTACCGGACGATAGACTGCGAATGTTCTCGCCAGAAAACAAAAATTTCGGGTGGCGGTGTAACAGGATTTTCGGGCCTACCTGATTTTCGTCCTACCGGACCAAAATTCCTAGGAAAACAGGTCCGGCCGGACTGAATCTCCTGAAATTGCACCTGATTTCGGGATTTTATTGCCTAGGAATTTAGGTCCTACCCTAGGATTTTCGGTCCTACCATTTTCCCAGTATTTTAGTTCCTACCACGTGACCTGGAAGAAAAACGCGAATATCTCCAAGGCATTTGGCCCTTTGGCAAGCATACTTGTAAACATTAACACTTGAGGGGCAACAAACATGACACGTCAATCAAAATAGGTGACGTCATATATCACGTGACTCGGTAGAAAAACGCTAATATCTCCAAGGCATTTGGCCCTTTGGTCACCAAACTTGTAAACATCAACACTTGAGGGGCAACAAACATGACACGTCAATCAAAATACGTGACGTCATACATCACGTGATCAGCTAAACAGAGGTCATATTTCAAGCACCTTTATACTCAGGTCATTTTTACTCGGCCGCAGTGCGCAAGCGCAGCGGCCGAGTCTAGGTTTCGGTAGTGTAGGTATGTGCATTTGCGTAACACTTTCGTTGTTGTGTTATTCATGTTATTCTCAGCGCACATGGGTAATACGCCGCTGCATCGCGCTTCGGTGCTCTATTTTCGTTTTTATTTATTCCTAATTGTATTCAGTCTTGTAAAGAAACCTTAATTGACCCATAAAACGTAAGATGTTTTATATAATTTGCTGTAATTCTTGGTTTTTAAAAGTACAGCGTTATTTCACGTTTTTTCTACCAGGTCACGTGATTTATGACGACACGTATTTTGATTGACGGGTCATGTTTGTTGCACCTCAGTTGTTATTGTTTGCAAGTTTGATGATTACAGGGCCAAATGCCACGGTTTTTTTTCAGGTCACGTGATTTATGACTGTTCATGTTTGTTGCCCCAAGGATATTGTTTATTGGGTTTAGGTACATACATGAACTCCTATTATTGAGCCATCAACTTTGTTTCTTGGTCGGACCAAAATTCCTAGTATTTTCGGTCCGGGCGGACCGAAAATCTTGACATTTATGGGGTAGGACCAAAAATCCTGGAATTCAACGCACCCGGACCAAAAATCCTAGGAAAATCGGTCCGCCCGGACCGAATCTCCTGGCCGGACCAAATCTCCTGTTACAGCGGGCGCGTCTGCAGACTAATTATGTATTCAAAATCTTGAATTCTTGTTGGCTGATAAAGAAAGGGCACGAAATTCCCTGCATTTTGATTGGCCTTGATATAGCCATGAACTACCGCTCTGTATTTCATAGTAAAGCTGAGCTCTGATTGGCAGAAATATAAGATTTATAGGATAAAAATACAATAACCTATTTGTGGCGTCGAAATATGACCTGATATTTCGTCCGAACAACAACTTTTTATTCATACCTTCTACATACATGATTTACAATATAATACGAGAACACTGACTAAGCTAAGGTAAGGGTATAGGACACCTAGAAATAACTAAAAAGCTAATCTAGCTAGGTGACACATTAGAATATAGTAGGGTATAAGGTCAGGTACGAGGCAGCTACACACCAATATGAATGAAAAGGGAAAAAACAATAAGTAAGAAATACAGTTTAGCAACATTAAATGCTAGAGGGGGAGAGAAGGTAACAGAAACTTAATAAGAATTACTGGAATTAGTAAGAGGCTAGAAAGGAGGATTTTAGTTTACTGTTAAAAGACAATCTACTAAGTTTTTTAAAGTCATCTTGAATGGAGTTCCAAATTTTGGCACCCTGAAATCGTATGTTAAATTTACCAAAATTAGTTCTAACTCTTGGTATGTAATAAGTAGACGTGAAGCAACTCTGGTATTATAATTATGAACTGTGTTAATAGTTGTAAAAAAGTCATTAAAAATAAGTGGAAGAGTACAGTTATGATAATTGTGCATTAGCTGGGCTACATGAAAAAATACAAGGTCATGGAATTTAAGTATGTTAAGGTTTCTAAATAGAGGACTTGTATGCACATCAAATTTAGAGAAAGCTATGATTCTGATGACTCTCTTTTGAAGAACAACTATTGGATGAAAAGTGGACTTATATGAAATACCCCAAACTACTAAACCATAAGCTAAGTAAGGGTAGATAAGTGAGTACTAGAGCTGAATCATTATATTAGTGTTAATATAGTGTCTAACTTTTGAGAGAATGCCAATACCTCGAGCAATTTTTTGGGAAGTTTCATGAACATAAACATGACACTTCCAACTTAAATTAGAGTCAATTACAACACCAAAGTATTTAGTACTTTGTTTAGACTCTAGAACCTTTCCACTAATAGTAATTTTTATATCATATTTAATTTTTTTCTGGTGTGAATGAAAAATAATGAAATTAGATTTGTCTACATTCAGTGAAAGTTTGTTAGCACACAACCAATCATTAACCTTCTGTAGTTCATTATTAACTATGATTTCAAGATCTTGCAAATTTTTATGAGCATACAAGAGATTTGAGTCATCAGCAAAAATATGGAAATCTAGGATTTTAGAGCAATTTGAAAAGTCATTGATATACAATAAAAATAACAGGGGCCCAAGGACTGATCTTTGCGGCACCCCACAAGATATATTTCTCTGAACAGAATTAGCATTACCTATAGAAACAAATTGTTTACGGTTATTCAAATAGGATCCAAACCAATCTAATGCAATGCTCCTAATACCTAATACTTGGAGCTTATTTAACAGAATATTATGATTTTATGAAGAGAACAGTTCCCGAGAGCGAAGCTCGAGAAAAATTGAGCTTCGAGGATCAGACAATGTCCAAGGACAAATATCAGGGCATATTTCAACGGCACAATGTAGGTTGTTGTTGTTATCATCCATCAAATATTTTCTTTGACGCGCGCTTATACGCTCACAAGCTAGGGGTGTATTTAACAATTATTCACCGAAGTGGAGGTGAATAGTGAGGTAAATATCCACCACTATTCACTGACACCGAGGTGAATAATTGTTTTAGTATATACCACGCTGCAGATGAATAGCCAGCACCAAATAGTTATTTTATTTTCTGTCAAATGGACAACAACTTGCGCGATGTGATCGCTGCTTCGCAGGGAGGTGAATATGAAATCATATTCACTGTTTGAGTAGCCAATCAGATCGCGCGAAAAGCGATATTCACTGGTGTGGTATATTTCCCGCTCGAGGAGAGAAAATATCGGGTCACGTGACGCATTCAACCAATCACGCGCGAGAGAAAATATTTGATGGGTTATAAGCGAAGATAGCTTAGTGTGACAGCTTTGTAGGGTGGCAGGTTCCACTGAGAAAATGATAACACGTATGATTGCAGTTGATAATACATAAATGCGAATGATGTCATGTACTTTAGGCAAACGGAACAACCAAGAGACCATCATCTGTTGGGTATAACCAGGAGCGACCATATCTCCTATATAGCTGTCACAGCGTTTTCGCAAGTTGGGCTATTGTTAGATTATTTTTCCCGCCAATTAATGGTTGCACCAGGGGCGGAACAAAAGATGCCTCATTAGCTATTTTTGTTATACCAACAACATGGCTGTTGCGCTTTTGTTATGTTATTCCCTTAGGAATGATTTCAATCAATCAAGCAGGATGGATGCTCCTGGTTATGGGCTCCTGGTATAACACACTGAGAAAATGGGATGTTAACCAGGTTATTTCGGATCTTAAAGAAACATCGGCCCTTTCCTTAACGACTTTGTCGCAATGTTTTACAAGTCACTGCAAGCTGATTTGAATAACCTAAATAAAAGGTCCTCGGACTGACATTGATCTTAAAAATAAATGGAGAAAAAGAAAACACACGTCAAAAAATGCCATTGTATTCTCACTGGCACGTCAGCCACGAAATACCACCGCGCAAGCATTATGTAGTTTATCGCCCTTTAGCCCGTGCTCGTACACCCGTGAGAATCTATCTAGGGACTCTCCTATTCTTGGGTTGCACATGATGTCACGGCGGCCATGTTGGAGGACATTAACAAAGATTCCTCATTGGTGTCTTTTGTTCCGTCCTCCAACATGGCTGCCGCGTCTTTGTCTTTTGAATTAGTCCAGGGATTGATTGCAACCCAAAAATAGTATATATTTGATCTCTGGCATCGGATCAGCCCATTTCCCCAAGTTACGGCGCGTTTCCAGATCGCAGTAAAAGGAAAAATCAGTCCCCGTTTTGGCAATCGTCGCTGAGTAATGGCTGCCCCTGTCCAGCCACCTCGAGCTGCTTTGGACGCCCTTGTAAAGCTCAAGCAGATCAACAAGCGTCACGCAAACAAGCACCACCGACCGAACCAGCTCCACCGTACCGCCCGCTCCCGCTACTGAACCCTGGTGGAGTGAACGCTCCAACAGGCCAGCCTGTCCAGGTAGCATTTGGTTTTCCTTTTGCATTTCATCTCGTGTTTCGTTCGTTCACAAGCATTTTTAGACAATACGTATAGACTCGTAGCCTGCATGAGCGACCAGAGAACAGACATATTCAGCCGGCGTGTGTCACCAGAGAACATATTTTTGTGATGGTGTTGTCAGAGACGAGAGATATTGATTCTGAATTAAGAAGTAATATTTAAAGCAATAACAGTTTTATATGGTTAAAATAAAGGGTTTTGGTTAAACTGGCTGTTCATCTGGAGCCCAGGAGTACTATAATCCTTTTCAGAGTTATGCTGTTGTGAAAGTTTTTGTATTTTTTTTGCATTCATTTGCATATTACAAAAACCTGAATATCTCTGAAACGAGATGATATATTGAAAATGCCATTATTCCTCATTTGGAAAGCATTTTAAAATTAGTTCAACTTAATTTTCGCTTCATATGAACTTTAAGGCCTAGGTCTCAAAATGGAAACTCAAAATGGAAACCCAAAATATTTTTTCTTAAAACTTAACAATTACACAGGATAGTTTCCATGGAAACATGTAATGTGACCTTTGAATTCTAATTCTAATGATTAATTTTAAAACTAGCTACAATCTCGGTCAAATCTGTTGAAAATTTAAGACCTCCCCTCCCCCTATTTCAATGATGTTAAATCTGGTCCATTTCAGTTTGCCTACGCTCTCATCACTGAAATGGGGGGAGGGGGGGATTTTTTTTCCTACTCAATTTGTCCGGGATTGTCAACAGTGGCTAAACGGCGTTACAGACAAGGTCCAGATCATATTTCGCGAAAGGAAATTAGAAGAGCAAGTAAAATACAGAAGGAAAACAAACAAATGAAAATAGAATGGGTCTCAGAAGGGAAGGGGAAAGGTGAAAGCACGCAAGCTTGTAGTTTTTGTTGTTGTTTTTGATTCGGTGGCGGATCTTTCGGTTTAGAATGCAAATTCCAGAACATAGCCAACACAGTTCCTTTATGCGCGAGACTGCTTTGCGGAGCAGATTATCCCTCAATCATTCTTCAACGTTGAAACTCTGAATTATTGTTTTGACCCGGGCTGAATGTCTAGTATTATATTGAAAGAATTAACCACGATTATCACAAACAATATAATCACTACAATTACGTTATTTCTTATTAAGCTTTATTGCATGCATTTTCCGCCGGACACTGATAAGGCCGCAGCTAGAAATACATGTATTAAGACCGTTACTATACATCTGTCTATATCTTTATATGCCATGATGTGCTGGTTAAAAAAAAAAAGAGTGAAAACAAAATCCGTCTTGTTAAAGGATCGAACCCGCGTCCATGGGAATGGCCTCTCAGCCGCCCCGCAAGAGAAACCGACTGCGCCACCGCGCTGAATTGTTTATGTAAGTTGCCCAGAAAAAGACTGTATCAGAAAAAGACCTTATTCGATTTTACTGTCTTCCCCATTTTGTTCTTTGATCTACTAGCTATAAGGTTTTACGAATATTTTGGACGGTTTACATGGCATTTGGCTTGATATGCCACGGTTTACGAGCTATTTTTATCGATTTACAACGGTTTTTAACGGGTTTTTTTAGTAATAAGAGAAACTACATCGATGTTCTATTATTATGATATAAACCGTGAAAACCGTAATAAACCGTCTGAAACGTAACCAAAATCGTCCTAAAAACACTTTTAACCGTTCTAAATCGTGTTTTTGGAGGGGGTTTTAAATAAGGAACTGAGGGTTAAACAGAAACTGAGCTTGACAGAGTTTGTGGTATCATTCGTGAAGCACAGGGCTCCCAATACCTGAAGCGAGAAATATAAGAAACTTTGCCATTTGAGAATTATTTTAGTATTGCAGCCATTCTCAGTACTAATCTGATATTAATTTATTTCCGCTTGTCGCAGAAATACTTCTTTTTAGTTTTATTAGTTATTCTAAAACAGGCAGTAGTTAATAATAATAATAATATACAGTTCTTATATAGCGCCATTTCCATCTCTGTCCAATGGCGCTTTACAATAGGTTTAAATACACATATCTAATATTAAAAGAACGAAAATATCATAGCGAATAAATATGTATATGATAAAAAGCATTAAGAGAAATTAAAACTATCCTTAAATCTGATCTAAAAATATGTGATAAAAAGTACTACGAAAAATTAAAAATGTCCTGAATAAGCCTTCCTGAAAAGGTAAGTTTTTACTTTACTCTTAAATTCATTTATTGTTAAACAATTTCTAATGTCTTGTGGAAGGCCGTTCCATAGGGCAGGTGCAGCAGTTGAAAATGCCCTACAACCATATGAACTTAATTTATATGGCACCTGAACCAGCCTATCGCTGGTGGCAGATCTCAAAGAACGCGTAGGTACATATCGAGTGACCAAATCAGCAATATACGGAGGTGCCAAACCATGAAGGGACTTGAATGTCAGCAAAAGAATCTTAAAAACAATCCGTTCTTCGATAGGAAGCCAATGTAAGTTATATAAAACAGGGGTAATATGTTCAGATTTTCTACTTAAAGTAACAATTCTTGCTGCTGCATTCTGTACGCTCTGTAGCCGCTTGGTAACGTGTTTAGGTAGTCCGTAGAGAAGAGAGTTGCAGAAATCAAGTCTTGATGTGACGAACGCATGCATTAGAATTTCCGCTGTTTGTAAGCTTATGTACTTCCTTATTCGCCCGATATTTCTAAGATAGTAGAACGCCGATTTACACATACTGATTACATTCTGCTCCATCGACATAGTCATGTCATGAATGACACCGATATTTCTGGCCTTGGATGAAGGATTAATTGTCTCGTCACAAACTAGTATTGAGTCCAGTGTAGGTTGTGGTCGATGGCTTGCATTTAGAACAATCAGAACAATCGCTTTGCCAATGCCAATGTCAGTTTCTACCGACACAATACAGTGTTTTTGAGTCGATTTTCTTTTTAAATACTATCACACAGATAAAGTGGTCACGGTTGATGAAATTTGTATTAGTTCGGGTAGATATATTTTAAGAATTGTGCCGAAAACGTACTCTTTTATACACTTCTCTGACCACAAATAGAAGCATTGCAATACATTATGCTTAGGTCACTGCGTAATAATCTCTCGATGATTATCGTGTCAATCTTGGTGACAGATATGCTCATATTAATGACGTTAGTGGTTTTGTCACGTTGAACCTCCAGATACAATCTCGGTCAAATCTGTTGAAAATTTAAGACCTCCCCACTGAAATGGAGGGAGGGGGGGAATTTTTTTCCTACTCAATTTGTCCGAGATTGTAGCTAGCTAGACCCAGGGGTGGATCCAGGGTAGTTTATGTGATTTCCGTAAACTACTCAACTTTTTTCAAACCTCTAAATTTTAGGTAGTTTATTACTAGGAGGGGTGGGTAAACTGAGTAAACTACTGAGTAAACTACTGAGTAAACTACTCAGTCCAAACCCTGGATCCACCCCTGAGACCTGACACAAAAAGGTGCTCGCACTAGAATGCAGTCATGGACAGCTGTTTCGTCCTCATTAGGACTCGTCAGCATGACATAGCAAGCAAAATGAGCTTCGGCGAGAACCTACTACTCATAAAGCCAACAGTACTCCAGCGCGGAGCTCAGAGAATGAGCTTGATTATCCGGTGTCACACAAAGAGACGCGTGTGGCAAAGAGCCAGAACAGTACCAAAGATAGAGCCTAATAAACGCTGGCCAGACCAGCTTAATAAAATGATGACAAAACAGGAATAGTCGGATCTAAGAAGACCTACGGTACAAAAATGTATAAAACTAAACTGATAAGCAAATACCGTATACAAAAATCCTGCAAAAACACCTGATCCGAGGTGTGGACCTAACCAGCCAAAATATAAAATTATGACGACAATAGCAAAGCTGATACGGTGTGATACTCTAAAAATGGCGCTACGGCTAGCTAGACCTGACACAAAAAGGTGCTCGCACTAGAATGCAGTCATGGACAGCTGTTTCGTCCTCATTTGGACTCGTCAGCATGACATAGCAAGCAAAATGAGCTTCGGCGAGAACCTACTACTCATAAAGCCAACAGTACTCCAGCGCGGAGCTCAGAGAATGAGCTTGATTATCCGTAGTGCCATTTTTAGAGTATCACACCGTATCAGCTTTGCTATTGTCGTCATAATTTTATATTTTGGCTCGTTAGGTCCACACCTCGGATCCGGTGTTTTTTGCAGGATTTTTGTATACGGTATTTGCTTATCAGTTTAGTTTTAATTTTAAAGCCTTCTGCATTATGGTAAAGTTTTCATATGCCAGTAATTTTTATGTGTGTGAATCAGAGATAGGTCAAATGAGGATAATTGAAAATATTATGGGGTAGACTGATACGATTAGGGCTAAACCCAAATTTACGACCGTTTAATAATGTTTCTCTATAGTGTCCTCGTTGAAGTTATAACTATGAACTATCTCGGATTCATACCTATAAATATTCCCGGCATGTGAAAACAATTTACCATAATGCAGGATGCTTTGAAACATATATTTTTTAAGGATCACATTCCATGTTTCCATGGAAACTGTCATATAACAACATCACGTTTGTCAAAGTTTTAAGGAAAACAATTGCAACGAGAAAAAGAGACTTTTGAGACTCAGGTCTTAATGCACCTCAGGTGGCACCTGAGAAATATCTTCCCGTGCAATGTACCACAAAGCCGCCTTTACATCTAACCGCGTATTCCATCACACTGGCACTATAGCCACTCACTGCCTAAGGCTTAGTTTAATTGCCCTATATCATTATGACGTCAAATCAAAACAATCTATTGTTTAAACGCTAAGGATCACGGTCGTGGGAGGGGGACCAAACAGCAACAACACAAAGGAAATCGCTATCAAATGCATTTTGTGGAACGTAGAATAGCGGTAACAGCCACCAAATACGGTAAATATTGTGGGATAAACATTGATACAGCTGGTATCTGGAAACTAGACAATTCGAAGTTAAATTTTCCTCAGCAGAGCAGATTTAGTTCAAAATTCTATTGTTCGTGTCGATTCTGTCCCCCTCGTAAACAAGCCGTGACGTCATAATGATATAGGGCAATTAAGTTATGGGTGAACGGAATTTTCGCCTGAGGCAGCAGCCTGCGAGAGAGGCAACCGACACTGAGGGGTGGAGGGTGGGAATTTTTTCCTTTTACTACGATCTGGAAACGTGCCGTAACTTGGGGAAATGGGCTGATCCGATGCCACAAACCTATTATATACCAACGCATCCTCGCTCTACAATCTTATATAATAATACGCTAAGTGTGTGTGTGTGTGTGTGTCAGTCAGTGTGTGTGTGGGTGTGTAACGCTCTTTCCCAGGGTCCCTCGATCGATTTCCTAATATGGAGGACGCTCGCGCTCTCGCGCGCTCGCATCCGAAAATGGCGCCAAAAAGTGACGGCCATAGGTATTCCAACGAAGACGACGAATCATGCGAAAAGTTGCTTACTGTCTTGGTCTTGGTTGCAGTTGAGGAAAGAATGTTAAAAAGAAATGAGTTTTCTCAAATTCTACACTTACTTGGACGAGCGAGCCATCGAGCTTACGGGAATCTGTTTTAGGGAAAACCTGGGCGAGCAAGCCATCGAGTTTACGCGAATGTTTTAGTTAGAGTTTAGGGAAAACCTATCGCCAAGCGAAGTCAGGGAGCATGTGTAATCCCGTGGGAATTTTGTGTTGAAAGCAAGCCACTAGTCTAGATGTGTTAAGGGACCTCTAAAGAACATAAAAAAACTTGCCGGCAAAATTTTAACTCGCACCGGCATGATTTAGGGAGGTTTTAATGACCTCTTGTAATATATCAGCATGAAAACGAGGCTGTGTCTTAAAATTACATTTATTCCGATTATATTTCAATACATCACCACCAAATTGAGTCAGGATGCATGAATAGCTATTATCAAACTTTCCACACACTTAAAAGTGAAAAGTTCTATCACGTGACTAATAGCATGGAAGCGAGGCTTTCATGGTCAGCAGTCGCCATCATCGAAGTAGAGATCCGCCATTTTAACTTACAGTCGACTTAGTCACTGAAATAATCAAGTCATTTTGATGGATATCGACCCTGATCCTGACCCTGATAAGAACCAAAAAGCAGATCTTAGTTTATGTATCATTTGTCAAGAAAAAAAGGATGAAAATCTAGTTGTAAAACCAAGTTCTCACGACAAAACACTGCAATTTATCAAGGAATGGGCTACGTATGGTGAGTTGAAGTATGTAAGAAGTTGGGCCAAGCTGCATACTTACTCTCAAGAGGCTCTGAAGGAAAGGTCATCATGGCATAGGAGCTGCCATAATAATGCAGTACACTCAGGGATGCTGAGAAGAGCCAAAGAACGTTATGAGAGGCATTTAGAAGGTCCAAATCTGACGCGAAGGAAATCAACTGTTGTAGATGAAGACAGTCACCAAATGACACGCTCAAAAACTTTGCCATACAATAAGAATGTTTGCTTCTTTTGTGAGGGTTCAGGTGGTTATCGACAAACCCTTCATAATGTATCGACATTCACAGCAGGCGAATGTCTTCGTACTGCTATTCAAATGTCTTCAAATGATAAGCTTCGGGTGAAGCTCAGTTCTGCAATTGATCCAAGTGACGCTCACGCTATTGATATCAAGTACCATAAAACGTGTTGGGGTAATAACGTAACAAGTGTACTTCGTAGAGAAAAAGCCCAAACAGAATCATCTATTAATGAAAGAGCAAGTAAAGCCGCAGCACAGATAGAATTTTTAACCATGATTGAAAATACCTTAAGAAATGGAACAATTCTAACAATGTCGGAAGTGCAAAAAGGATTTGAAAGTACTTTAGAGGCAAATAATGTTCAAGATCCTACATGTAACAGGAAGGTATTAAAGCAGATCATACAGAGTGAAATAGCAGATGTTGAGTTCCACAGACATAGGAAGGTCAATGAATCCGAAAGAATCAGTATCAAGAGTACACGAGATATTGCTATTCAGCAGTCAGAGGATGCTAGTATTGATAATTGTGACGAAGAAATGAAAACCATATTTGACGCTGCTGCATTGCTAAGAAAATCAATAAATCGGTGCAAGAAATGGAACTTTACTGGATCATTTGAAGATTTAAGCAGTGAGCATCTTCCACAAGAACTTTACTCCTTTTGTAGATGGGTTTTACATGGGACAAAAACCGAGATCAGCGGCACCGAGCAAAAGTCTTTTGAAATTCACAAGCGAGCAGTGAGCTTAGCGCAGACTGTTGTAAGCATGTGTCTAACTGACAGACAAAGGAACAACACAAAGTCTCAAGTGATCAAATTGACAAGAGAGATGCCTCAACAACTGGCTGTTGGCTTAGCACTTCGACAATCTATTAGAAGCAAAGAGATTGTTAATATGCTCCATGGTTTTGGAATGAGTGTTGAGTACAACAGGTTAATAAGAGTTGAAGCACAAATAGAGCTGAGTGTTTTACAGCGCATGCATGAACATGGAGGAGTGTACCTTCCTCAAGACTTTGTGAAAAACAGACATCTATTTTTTGCAATCGACAACGTAGACTTTGCAGAGGACACGCCTGATGGTAAACGCACACTTCATGGAACTGCTATGGCTATCTACCAGAAGACTGAGCCTGGAGATAAGATTCCAGAGATAAGGTTAGCTTGTAACTTCAATATCATATTAATTAATCATTTAAGGAATATAATTTCATTACTGTCGCTTTGTTTCTAGATTAGATAACCAACCAAACCAAGATCGTACCATAAACGACCTTCCTGAATCAATAACTGAACTGATGGAATGTCCTGTACCCACCAAAACACCTAACAGTCCAGTTTACCCAAAGTTAAGCCTGTTTAATGAACACGAGCTACCAATTGTCATAAGACGCCAAGATATTGCGTGGCTTCTTGGTCGCAGTTTATCTAGAATCCCAGTTGCTGACCTCAACACTCAAGAAACACATGCACATGAGGAGTTGTCTAGTCGTACGCAAGTTCCTGTGTGGTCTGCGTATAATTCCCTTATCAATAATGCTCTAGATGTAACTAGAAGTGCAGTGCCCCCTTTGATTGCAGCACCCGCACATGAATGGAACACCTTGTTAACTGTCCTCAAGCAGGCTCAAAACATCAACACTGAAATGGTTGGAGCCGATAGAAAGACCGTTGTGACACTGGATTTGGGCCTTTATCAACCAGCAAAGAAACTACAAATGGCAAGAAATGACCTGGATCATTTGATACTCCGTCCAGGTGCGTTAATCAATATTTGCCGTCCACAGCTTATTGTACGAAAATGTTTTTATTAATAAATATTGATGCTCTTATTATCGTACTCTTTAGGTGAACTGCACATTGTGATGGCACAACTAAGAACAATTGGACGCTTCATTGAAAATAGTGGTTTGGATATGTGCTGGATCGAGTCCGACCTTTATGGCTACTCAACAGTGAAGCAGATACTTGAAGGAAAGCATGTAAGAAGAGGGCAAGCAGCACACTTAATTACTCTTCAAGCTCTTTTCTGTATGTATCAAGAAGCATTCTTTCAGTTTGACAGCCAGTGTCATGAAAGTATTCATCAGGTGGCAATGGAGCTTAGTGAAGCAACTGCAAGAGGAAAGAAGGAGGAAATAGAGCAAATCAACACTAGAATGGTTAACACTCTCAACTCTTTAAATGTCCTGGAAAAAATGTCAGCCTTTGATGAAGCACAAGACAAGAAGCCAATATTCAAGGTTATGCGTCAGTACATGCGCATGGTGATGGAGATGTTAGCATTTATCAGAGCTGTTCGAACCGGTGACTGGAATCTACACCTTACAACGTTGGCGAAGTTCTCAAGATACTTCTTTGCACATGATATGATCAATTATGCACGCATGATTCCTATCTATTTAG
Organism: Actinernus sp. WN-2022; assembly: GCA_030867875.1. Classification (NCBI taxonomy): domain Eukaryota; kingdom Metazoa; phylum Cnidaria; class Anthozoa; order Actiniaria; family Actinernidae; genus Actinernus; species Actinernus sp. WN-2022. Next base: position 52,826,334 of record JAOWCC010000577.1, on the reverse strand, counting down.
CAGATATGGAAGCATTGAAAGAGTCGGATCCAGATATCATTCAAGAGTTTCAACAAAAAAACTGGGTTGTCAACAAAAATGGTCAAGCATCATTTTGTGCACTAGGTGCAGATCATGCTCTCGAGCACATCAATCGCTCCATGAACGTTTCAGGAGGCCTCGTTGGCATTACCCTAAATCCAAACGCACGCAACAAGTTCTTTCTGATCGCTCCTGAACTTGCAAGGCTTGTTGAGGATGCAAAGACCATGGCAGGATTACCTAGGCAGAAGTCGACGATGAAACACCACAATCTAACTACAGCTGTATTAGTACGCGAAGAAAAGAACATCGAGCAACTGACGACCACCATTAAAAGATTCTCCAACCCCTTTACCGAAGAGAGTGATGACCTTTTTAACCTGGTGACAAAAGTAGTTGTTGAAGATAAAGTCAAGAAAGATCTTTGTGGCCAGAGTGAGATTGGTAGGAAGATGCTAGAAACCTTTGTGAAAGAGCGGATCCAGTCAGACAAAATTAACGTCTGGTCTACAATGAAGAAGAGAAAGCTTCTCACATGGAGAAGTGTTGGAAAGAAAGTAAAAGTGGCCCTCAAAGACAAAGTAGTAGAATTGCAGGAGGACAGATCTTTGTTTGCTCGTTTGATGATGGTCGCCAAAAGTCGTCCCGAAACCGACATCAAAGGGGCTATCGGAAAATATGAGTTTTCAGTTGTTCCAAGATCTCTATTTGCAAATGATGGGACAATGCTCCATTGCTCATTGAAAAGTGCGCTAATGGGAATTCTAGAGAAGATAGATGTATCAAGTTATGCTTCAACTGATGACAACAGCGTTACCATCCCAACCACCACAATGAGGGTTGCTATCATTGATGGAATGGCAGAACTTCAGATTCTCGACAAGCAGCATTGGATAAAGAATTGTGAACAGCTAGCTGAACACTTTAATGACTGTCTCTTTCATAAGTATCGTGAGAGTGATGAGGTACGCTTAATATTTGACAGATACGACTTGTCGTCATCGCTTAAAACTGCAACCAGGGTTCAACGGCAGGGAAACGAAGACCCAGTCTATTACCGTATTACTGACTCGACTCACATCACCAAAGTCAACATGAAACGACTTCTGTCACATTCAAAGACGAAGATGGAACTAACGGTTTACCTGGCACATAAGTCCATGGAATATGCTGTGCGAAATGGGCGGCGTTTTGTTGTATCATGGGGATGTCAATGTCAAGCTACTCATCAAGATACAGGTAATCTCCAAAGTAATCAAGAAGAGGCTGACACCAAGATGATCTTGCATGCTCTTGATGCCACTGCTAACGGTGTAACAATGCTGGAAATCAACTCACCAGACACAGATGTCTTTGTCTTATCTCTAAGACGCTACCCAGAGCTTTGTCGAGACACCTTCTTTGTTACTGGGACAGGTCAAAGACGCCGTAGGATAACCCTAATGCCAATTTTCCAGGCGCTTGGAGCGGCAAAAGCAGCAGCACTCCCTGCTTTCCATGCACTGAGTGGTGCTGACAATACTGGCAGCTTCTCTGGAAAAGGAAAGCTGGCATGCTGGAAAGCCTTCAGTACAGCTGATGCAGATGTCATCACAGCTTTTGCAAACCTGGGAACCACAGAACGCCCAAATGACGATACCATGATGGGAATAGAGAAGTTTATCTGTCACCTATATCAGCCGAAAACCAGCATTTCTGGGGTGAAGGAATTACGATGGTCCTTGTTTAAGAAGAAACAAGCGCAATCTGAGAGATTACCACCCACACAAGGCGCTTTACATGAAGCGATTCTTCGCGCTCACTACCAGACCATGGTTTGGAACCATGACAAGGTGCAAAATCCAAACTTGCCCACACCAGACAATTATGGGTGGACGAAAAACGACGACCAGTGGGTGCCTGTCATGACGAAGATGCTGCCAGCTCCTGATGCAATAATAGAGTTAGTGAAATGTGGCTGTGCAAAGCAACGATGCTCAACAAATTGCTGCCAGTGCCGTAAGGCAGGCCTAAGTTGTACAGAGCTTTGCTTATGCTCCGACGATGATGAAGCCTGTGAAAACATGTTTGAGGGAGATGATGAAGATGATTGTAGTGATGGTGGCGACGATGATGACAACGATTACGATGACTGAAGATGTTCTTTCTGTGATGTAAAGCTCTTTACTCGATCTAGTAAAAGAACCTGATGTATTGTACGCTTGGAGTACCTAGGATACATGAAACAGTCTATGTTTATAAGTAAATAGAATAAAATCGTTGTTTTAACGTTAACATGGCAAGCAAAACCTTTGGAAATCACTTTTGAAAGCTAGCTAGCCAGTTATTGAAAAATGAGATTTGCCTATACTTTATGTGAAATGTAAGGCTTGTCTGTTCAAATTTAAAAATGCCAAATACAAAAGTACATTTACATGTGTACCTTATTATAGGAAATTAACAATGCACTTTATTAACGCGATTTTACAAAATTCGCGTTAATTTAATGTATCTTAATTAATGTCGATGTAAATTTAATGCACGCTATTTTACAACATTGTTATTTTAAAGCACCTTTATTTCATTTCAAAACCTTATTAGTTCATGACTCCTCTATTGGCTCTTCAGAGTCACTATTGCGGTTTGGTTTCCGTCAATCAAACGAGTGAGCAGCTCTTGGTGATTTCACCGTGAGGCTTTGAAAGATCTTTTGAATTGATAGGGTCTAGTTAGGCTTCAAACCCAAATTTTCGGCTTTAAAAAAAACTTAGAAACATCCGTGCACTTGTCTTGGAAGGTTTTATTGACGGAAGCCAAAACGCAGTTTGGCGTTCAGAAATGTAAAGTGCGAGTTTGCAGAATTATGAAAATCGCAGTAAATAAAGCAAGATGCTTATCGAAAAATTCGCGTTAATTTAATGCATGTAAACCTAACTTTTGAAAAATTCGCGTTCATTTAGTGTAACGTAAATTTTCTTCGCGTTGTCAACGTGCATTGTTAATTTCCTATAATAAGGTAAATAGAAAAAAACTCGAGATTTTAGGTATTTTTTATTAAGAGCCTCGCTTCCATGCTATTAGTCACGTGATAGAACTTTTCACTTTTAAGTGTGTGGAAAGTTTGATAATAGCTATTCATGCATCCTGACTCAATTTGGTGGTGATGTATTGAAATATAATCGGAATAAATGTAATTTTAAGACACAGCCTCGTTTTCATGCTGATATATTACAAGAGGTCATTAAAACCTCCCTAAATCATGCCGGTGCGAGTTAAAATTTTGCCGGCAAGTTTTTTTATGTTCTTTAGAGTCCCCTTAACACATCTAGACTAGTGGCTTGCTTTCAACACAAAATTCCCACGGGACTTTAATTTACGACATTTGCTCCCTGACACAGTTAGAAATGTTGTCCGTGGAAAAAGCAGTTATTTTTTTTATCTTACAACTCTATGATGTGTCTATTAAATCGGTAAGATATTTTGTCCATGTCTGTTTTCTGTATCCAGTTTCCTGTGTTCTTAGATATAAAACCAACTGTTTCGGCAGCCAGATTTGTTTTCGTCACACGAATTCATGTCTCGAGCTGCCTGTGACCGTCAGTTTTGGCACTTTTGGACAATAATTGTGCTCATCGGTTTAAGAAATTAACTGAGATCCGTAAGATAATGGCTGAGGTCACACTGGATGAAGTTTACTATAGTTAAGCGAATTTAACTATAGTTAACGGCATCCCGAGTGTGACCTGCATTTTACGGTTTACCGTAGTAAACTCAACTCTGGTTAGTTGCTCCGACAACGGCGGCAGGAAGAAAGAAAAGTTAACTATAGTTAGCCGACCTGAAAAGATGGGTTTATCTCTAAGTTAATCTAAACTTATTGACTTAGTTGACAGCTTGTCATCTATTTTGATGTTTGATGTAATTAAATCCTAGTTTGTGGTTTCTGAACTGTCAACACTCACGTTGGAATGCATCATTTGTCATTTCACTGATTTCAGCCAAGAAAATCAGACGCCTGTCTGACAGGCGTCTGGTTTTCTCAAGGTTACTATTTTAACTATAGTAAAAAACAAACAACCATAGTTTGGCTGGTTTACTATAGTTAACGTCCCAGTGTGACCTCAGCCAAATTATTCCCTTTAAAAAAAATCAAAATACAACCTTGAAAATATCAACACGCTAAAAACATTGTGCCAGGAGTCAGTCAGCCGGCTAGACTATGTTACTATAATTTATCATATTTGTTGATTTCCTGTGAGTTCCCACGGGTCCCTGCTAGTTTATACCAATAGTCAGTAAATGGCAAATACGCTTGAAATACCGATTAATGGTAATTCTACGACAAATCCTAACCCGAACCCTAACCATCGGACGAGTTCACGGGTAAACGACGGGTTCTCACTCACCTAGAGTTCACAGGTAAACAAGAAGAGAAGGTAAACGAGAGAAAAGTTTTTTTTCAGCGCTCCTACTCGGGCTCGAACTCGTAATCGTTTGCGTGTTGTGCTTGGTAGTGCAGGCGTCACGAACACTACACTAAGCGCGTCTACCGCCGTTCGGATTTGGACAATTGTTTATCTTTATCCTTGACTGGTTTTAAGAATGTCATTGTTTAATTTGTGTTCCAGAATTAGCGATTATTGAGAATTGAAGAGCAAAAGCCAATTACTGATTATTGGTAATTGTAGAGCGAGGATATGTTGCATATACTGACAGCGCTAAATAATAATCTCGTACCCAGACCCCATTTGCTGAATAACGTGACGCGCGTAGACTAGGGACGACTGAAGCTGATACAGCAATGGCGGAAATTTCAAAATTTAGCGAGATTCTAATACTCCATTTATCGAGAAACTGAGAAACTGAGGAACAACATATGTTACAGAGTTATGAAAATAACCTTGACTACTGGCAACACACGCCATAAAATCCTCTGTTTTCTGGCGACACACGATTCAATATTTTTTTCAACATATAAAGTCTTCGTGTTTATCTCAAGAGCCTAGCCCTGGTGCTCATCTACTGGAAGTTCATACTACAGTTACAATTACAACTTTTTCAACGAGTGTTAGCTACAGAAAAACACAATATAACAAGAAAACAAGTAATAAACGGCTAATAGTAATAATAATTGATAACAACAAAATGAAGCAGGAACGCACAAAGCAGATGGCAATAAATAAATAACGAAGTCAATATGACGTCATGTTGGTTGCACAGCCTGGAGACAAATGACAAAATGAAGAATATCTCTACAAATTTTGAATAAAAATTACTGAAACTTTGCACATGTATGACACTATGGAAATTACACAGCATTGTGCAAATTATGGGGTTGCCATGGAAACTGTCATGGCCCCACGCACCTTTTACCTTGAATATAAAATTCCAATTTATTTCCTTGTTCCAAAAAATAAGTTGCTTAAACTACTCACATACAATGTCTACATTGTTCCAAATCTTATTTTGGACCCACACCAAAAAACAATGCGTTTGCCGACAAAGGAGAAATTAGGGAAGTTTGTGTTATTTGCAGAGGAAGCCTTGGGGCAAGTTTATCTACTTTAGACTTGAAAATAACCGGGAAAGAAATAGTACGAAATTCGTTAAATAAGCTATTCCACAGTCTAACTATTTATTTAAGTAAAAGAATTATGAAAATATTTAGACTTATAGTTTGGCAACTGAAGAATCATATCTCCCCTAAGATTGTATGTGCTAGCCCGGAATAAAAAAAAAAAGATATATTTTGGAGTGATGTTGTGGACACACTTGTGTAACAATAGCAGAGACTGGACGTACCGGCGGTGCTCTAAGGGCTTAAGCTCAACCATGTTCAATAAGCTATCATATGAAGTAGTTTTTGCTAGTTTGACAAAGGAGAAATTAGGGAAGTCTGTGTTATTTGTAGAGGAAGCCTGGGGCCAGAGTATTTCCATGGCAACATCGTTATTTGCACAATGTGTATTTTCCACAGTACCACATATGTGCAAAGTTTCCGAATAGTTTTTATCCAATATTTGCAGAGTCTTCATTTTGCGATTTGTCCAAGGCTGTGCAACCAATATGACGTCATAGATCATCTCATTGCATATTACAAAAACCTGAATATTTCTGAAACGAGCTGAGATGTTAACAAACGGAAAATGTCATTATTCCTCATTTCGGCAGTTTAAGTTAGATCAACTTAATTTTCGCTTCACCTGAGTTTCGGGGTCATAAAAAAAGGGTCTGGAAAATAATATATTTTTGTGTGAAATTGTCTCTGACTCGGATATTTCATTTAAAAAGTTGTAGAATCTCTTAAAAGATTGTACAATCTTTCCGTTCAGATGGCTGCTTTTAAGCTTTCATCGCGTACCAGAGACTCTGTTCAGGTACGCAGTAAAATCTAGAAGCAAATCACGATGGCAAAAAGGGCCCATTTTCCTCCTTTACGCAATAACTTTAGACCATAAAATGCAAATAACTTGAAATTTGGTATGAAGATAGTTCAAGACAAGGGAATCTCAAACATAGTAGTTTGGATGTAGTGATTGACAATGTGACGTCACTGGAACGTACCATGAGATCTTGGCGCCAAAATTTTGGATTTTAAATTGGATTTCGAAAATGTTTTCATTGTGTTCTACCCTCTTGGTGAAGGTGTTCAGCGAAAACCAGACTTGAATCTGATAAAATAGAAAAATATATGGCTGATTAAAACTGTCCATATTTCCCGCGAAAGCGAAATAATTTATTTTATGTGGCAATGTTTTACCAAATATGGTCAAAGTTTTGGGATATTTACCGATCAACACGTATAAGAAAATCTGACGGATACAAAGTGGACCGAAAATGAAAACAAATTTGTAGTTTTTTGATCTTACAACATGGGGTATTAAGTTTCCCCTGACGTCATAACGATGTAACTGTCACGTATATATTACGTCTATCTGACGTTATAGAATATTTAACCATATAGTCCCAAGTTGAAAAAACTACCAATTTTATAATTGTTCAACTTCAAAGTCTTTTACATGTTTGTTTCCTTTATTGCCTTCAGTGGTAAATACCCCTAAAGTTTGACTTTATTGGTAATTTAATACAGTCCTTAAACTCCGGCGAAAGCTGGTGGGAGATTCAAAACCTATTTCCTCTTATAACTTTAGTTCCTTTTATGCAAATCAAGTGAAATTGTCGGTTTTTGGTTTAAATCGATGATATTATGGTTTTCCATCTTAAAAAGGGCCATATTTTCTTATTTCTCAGTTTGGCGCGAAATTCAGGCGTATGCCGTGACGTCGCATTTTCAGTCACCACCTCAAACACAAACCTCCGAAAACATATTATGCGTCTCTGACTTCATGCCAAGTTTTATATCATTCTGAATTTTTTACACCCTTCTCCCAAGCTTCCAGGAGGAAAATGACCCCTTCTTGACCATCGTGAATATTTCAACATGTCTCATGTTCGCGGTCTCGTGGTGTTCTCCGCGAGTGTCAGCCCTATGAGGCTGCCAGACCAGACAAATACCGCAGTGCCCCTCAGAGTATGTCGCCCTTTCTGACACCCGTTATAACCTGACGTCTAAATTACTTACTTTCTGCTAGCAGGTCTCTCCGGGTGGAATGAATTGCACTTATAAATTGATGACAGTAAATCGTAGAGGCCTTGACCTCATTAGCACAAATCTAACATCAAGCTACAAACAAATCGACTCCATAAATAGAAAGAGAACGTAATACTTAGTATATAACATGTTGAATATTTTATGAGAATCTGCTTTTCATGGCTGTGACACCAATGACGTCATAACGATCGCCCTGTAAAACGGCTAAAAATATCATGCAGCGTTGAGTGACGCGTGACACATACTGGGTTCGTAAATATCGGCAGACTTCAATATAAAATCAATGTGTACACGCCTTGTTTCACTTTGCTCACTGCAACGGGATTAAACACAACTCCTGTGCCTAATTAAAATACGCTGCACTGCATTCATGTATCGTCTTCGTGTTCCGTTCGTTGTGCGGGCTCTTTCCAACTGTAAAGATTACCTCAAAATCAAATGGGCTGACGGCATTGAGTCTACATACCCTAATTCTTTTCTGCGTGCCAGTGTTCGTGATGCTAAGTACTATGATGAATGTTCTATGGTACATCTACCCGAGCATTTCCCTTTTGTGAGTCAGGGAGCAGCCATGGCACAGGCCAAGCAGACCGATGCCAACAACATTGAGGTCACTTGGGATGACCACACAAGCACCTACGATGTGTCCTGGCTACGCGTACAAGACGAAGGTGCTTTGCCAAGTGTCTCCAACAAGGTGGAGTGGACCCCATGGGAAAAGAACTTCTCCCCGCCGACCTACGACTACTCGGAGAAGGACACCAAACTTGACTCTTGGATGGCCGATGTCAATAGATATGGTTTGGTTGTTTTTCATAATGTTCCTAGAAACACAGAGGGCTTAACAAGCGTGCTTCACTCAATTGGACCTTTGCAGCAACGCCGCCACCCTACCACCGAATATCATATGCGCAGTGAAACAAAAAATATCCGCGTCGACGTGTCTTCTTACACTCCGAATGCACTCCCATTTCACATGGATCATAGCTATTACAAGGATCCTGTGAAGTTCAATGCCCTACTGTCTGCTGAATATTCAGCTCCGGAACGAGACACGGCCTCTCGATTTTGTAACGGTTCTCAGGTACGTTATCCAGGTTAAATAATTAACTTGCGAGCTGTTTATGCACAAATAATGATCAAGTTGGAAATGAATTTCATCAGTTACACCTTCAACTGTAACTACAGTAAATTATGCCCTACCTAACTGCCTATCACATTCACAACCAAGAATGTACGCTGATGATACCAGCATAACTTATGCTAGCAACGATATGAATGAGATTAATGAATCTAAATAGGATTTGTATATGGCTGTCAGCCAATATGTGTTAAAGTCGTCATTTAATTTCTTTCTTTTTACAAAGATCTTTCATCAGTGATAATAGCTTCACTGTTGCTCGATGCTTGAACTTATCTGCAAATGTTATTATTCATTATTGTAACAATTATTTTTGTTTTGTTGATATCTCAGATGAGATAAAGTCAATGAAGTTGTTATTCATTACATTTTAGGCTAATCTGTGATCGCAGGTTAGTTTTAGGGATCCAGTTTTAGAGCATGCTATTACGTTGCAGCTGTCTTTTATTGTATAAATATCTGGAAGTAGAGAAAGATTGGTATTTTTCATTGCTCCTGGTAAATACGTCTTTTCTCTTTCTCAGCTTGCTGAACAGCTACGCGATGAAGATCCGGAGAGTTTTGAACTCTTGTGCAAAACTAAAGTACGGCAGGCGCGAAGACGACTTACAGTGGAGGAGGAGTGTGCTTCAACAGAAGTGAAGAAGTACGAGTGGGATTACTATGTTGACAGCCCTATCATCCTCGAGGAGGAAGGCAGAGTGCAGACCATTAGGCTACAGTAAGACTCAATATGTGTTTTATATTACTGTTTTATAGTCAGTTCTAGTGCCAGAAAATATACGAAGGAAAAGTGGGAGGGTAGAAAGAGAGAATCGGAGAGCTACAGCACCGCTTTCAAATGAAAATATTTTAAACTTGACCCTAGTGTCGGGCGGTGGTAAGTTGCAAGGTTTCTTTTTTGCTTCCGGTGACCAAAGTTCGTCTGCTGTTTGTATCCATTGCGCGCCCGGGAACTGAAAGGTGGCCGCTTGATTTCTTGCGTTTTGATCAGTTAACCTCTCCTAAGGATTAGTGGACGGTTTGAATAGGGAATCGAGCAAAGTCCATTTCCAGGGAATCGAGCAAAGTCCATTTCCAGGGAATCGAGCAAAGTCCATTTCCAGGGAATCGAGCAAAGTCCATTTCCAGCAAATCAAAGGTTTCGAGTCTAATTGATTTTATCAAGCGGTCTTATGACAGGTTGTCGACGTGGTGGCAATCGAGACGTATCATATATAGCCTCCCCCGCAGGAGACTAGACGTATCACAAATGTCTACGAATATCAGATTCAGCGGTATGTACCCATTGTATTGACCCCAACGCCTCTCTTCGATCGATTAGCCTGCTTGCCGGCTCTCCTGTAATTTTTTTCGGTCGTTTCTTTTGGGATTGGGTCACCTGTGGCACGCGGTCAAAATGGGGCGAGGACGTAATACTTAGTATATAATATGTTGAATATTTTACGAGAATCTGCTTTTCATGGCTGTGACACCAATGACGTCATAACGATCGCCCTGTAAAACGGCTAAAAATATCATGCAGGACACGGACACGCTACATGCAGCGTCGAGTGACGCGTGACACATACTGGGTTCGTAAATATCGGCAGACTTCAATATAAAATCAATGTAAGTGTACACGCCTTGTTTCACTTTGCTCACTAACCTCGCCCCATTTTGACCGCGTGCCACAGGTGACCCAATCCGAAAAGAAACGACCGAAAAAAATTACAGGAGAGCCGGCAAGCAGGCTACTCTTCGATGTAATGAAGTATAGCCTCCTCCGCAGGTATCTCTAATTTTCGGACTCTCACGATTTTTCCGCGGTCAGTTCAGTTCCGATACTTAGAGATGGCTGCGGAGGATACTAGTAATGAAGCGCCATCTTGAATAGTGCTTCATTGCGTCGAAGTGAGGCGTTTGAGTCAATTCGCTGAAAACGCTATTCGTGGACTCAACTGTAATATCCGCTATTGTTCCTTCCTGCTAGCAGAGCGACCTCCTCTAGCAAAACACAGTTGCGTACTATAATCAAAAAGAATAGTTCCAGAAATGACTTATTCAAACAAAATCCAAACGTTTGAATCTTGCAATCCGAAAAAAAACTAGTAAAATCATAAACGAGTAATGCCAGCAATCAGCCCCCGGGAATGGTTCATTTCTTATTTTAGAAATCTAAATAGCGCAAAACAAACTAACAGCAATCCCTTCGATTAAGACTGATATATTCAACTAAACGTCGATTAAGGTATGCTAACCGCCGTTGTGAGCGATAGCAGCTGATCATGTTTCGAGTGCTCGCTTTCGTCATAGCAAAAGAGGGAATTGTGGCGATGTATATAGCGTTGAGTGCATGATTACCGCCGAGGAAAGGAAATTGCGCCAATAAAAAGATAACTGCATGTGGCTAGAGCGTATAGGCACTTTAAAATAGACTACCCTTTAGTTTACAGAAACACTATGGATACCCATTGATCACCTCAAACAAAGACGAGAAACAGATGAAGAAATACTACCAGGCCTTCGACAAGTTTCTACAATTGCTCGACAACCCAGAAAACCAACTTCAGTTCGTGTTAAGGTAAGCCTTCAGTATTCAAATAGTTGCGATGAACCTGCAGACCGAGTGCACAAGCTTGTGCGGTCCTTCTATTGCGCTAAAACATGCAACACAGTAAAGATTTGATCAAAGAGACGACATCTAGGGTGCATCTATTTTCGCACGACTGTTTGGGCTATTCCGAAACTAGACCAGATCATTTTTATTGGAAAACCGTGTGATGAGGTGTTACTTCGGTTTGGGCTCCAGTAGATTATATAGCTTTTCTAATTTCAAAGTTTTCGAAAATAAATTTCGCTTTGAGAGCTTTGTTTTGTTGGGGCTATTAAGTCTGTAAATGAAACTCTACTTTTCCTATTTTGTTGAAGATAATTTTTCTATATTCCATATTAAATTACATTCAACTGATTAAAAAGTGGTTTTCGTCTCCATGCAAAGTTGACAATTGGTAAGGGCTCTTCGATGTTGTGATTTTAACTTCCGATAAATAGTTCTCAAATTTATAATCGCTTTTGAATTCTCGGTATGTTCTTAATTTGTTTTGGCTACCGACCGCGATCTAATACTGTCGTCGAAAAGACTTGATCTTCAATTTTGTAGTTCTCTGTCTCTTGACCTCTGTTCAAAACTTATGAAAACCTTTTTAATTCTATATCATCAAAAATTGCAGTTAGTTGGGAATCCCACATATATCCAAAGCGGTTTTGAAATAAAAACATCTTAACTTGAGGCCCAGTTTTTTCCCGTTGGACTATTAATCATATGCGTTTTCACGAGTCTATTTTCATTTAGTGTTAAGATACGCTACCTACTCGAACCTTATCACCTGTTCACAATATTGAACACAGAACTGCACTTACGCGCCTTAGAATAAGTAATCACTGCCTTGAAATCACTGGGACACTGGGACACTCCCAATATTGAACTGACGGGGGTGCCCAGCGCTCCTTTTAGGGGTAACAATTCTCGTAACCGTACGTTTTAGAGGGGGTCCTGTACGCAACCAGAGTCGTACCTTTTAGGGGTTTATTATTTATTTTAAGGTTGTTTTACTCTTCGTGAAAAAAAAATGATGTAGTTGTCTTTTCCTTCGAAATAAAACGAATCACTTTATAAATGTTATATTTGCGTACATTTAGGGGTCAAAATCATTATGGTTTTGAAACCTCCTTTAATTTTGCTTACCTTCAGAATGACCCCTAAGAAATCCCCGTCATTTTCGTACCGTAGTCCCCCTCACGGGTCACTGTATCACTTCTCTGAATATAGAAAACAATAGTTTTTGCCTTTGCTACTGTGTATTTATTTGTGCCAATGTTAATTCAGTACATTGTTTAAATGTGTTATTGTTTGATAACACAAGCTATTGTCAAACCTCGCACATGTACAGGGGAGGTATGATGGCTCTGTTTGATAACCACAAACTCTTGTTTCTCTCGCACATGTACAGCTAGGGGAGGTATGATGGCTCTGTTTGATAATCACAAACTCTTGTTTCTCTCGCACATGTACAGGGAAGGTATGATGGCTCTGTTTGATAACCACAAACTCTTGTTTCTCTCGCACATGTACAGGGAAGGTATGATGGCTCTGTTTGATAACCACAAACTCTTGTTTCTCTCGCACATGTACAGCTAGGGGAGGTATGATGGCTCTGTTTGATAACCACAAACTCTCGTTTCTCTCGCACATGTACAGCTAGGGGAGGTATGATGGCTCTGTTTGATAACCACAAACTCTTGTTTCTCTCGCACATGTACAGCTAGGGAAGGTATGATGGCTCTGTTTGATAACCACAAACTCTTGTTTCTCTCGCACATGTACAGGGAAGGTATGATGGCTCTGTTTGATAACCACAAACTCTTGTTTCTCTCGCACATGTACAGCTAGGGGAGGTATGATAGCTCTGTTTGATAATCACAAACTCTTGTTTCCCTCGCACATGTACAGCTAGGCGAGGTATGATAGCTCTGTTTGATAATCACAAACTCTTGTTTCCCTCGCACATGTACAGCTAGGGAAGGTATGATGGCTCTGTTTGATAACCACAAACTCTTGTTTCTCTCGCACATGTACAGGGAAGGTATGATGGCTCTGTTTGATAACCACAAACTCTTGTTTCTCTCGCACATGTACAGCTAGGGGAGGTATGATAGCTCTGTTTGATAATCACAAACTCTTGTTTCCCTCGCACATGTACAGCTAGGCGAGGTATGATAGCTCTGTTTGATAATCACAAACTCTTGTTTCCCTCGCACATGTACAGGGAAGGTATGATCGCTCTGTTTGATAACCACAAACTCTTGTTTCCCTCGCACATGTACAGGGAAGGTATGATGGCTGTGTTTGATAACCACAAGATCGGACACGGCCGTGGTCCTATCTACCCTGGCACCAAGAGATACGTCATAGGTGGTTACATTAATGACGAGACGTGGACGAGTCGCTGGCGTATTCAGCTTGGAAGGAAAACCGGGTTGACCGACAAATGGCTGTTGGGTTGCTCCCAGAATGCGCTCGAGGTCTTATCTCAGAGGTTCGAGGAAAACAGTATCGGCGAGAATGTGGACGAGGGCACACGTCAAGCAGTATAGGCTACGCCGACATGAAACCGTGTGTAGTGTGATTCCCCCAGGAAGTTATTGTTTTGTTCAGATTTTCGGTTCAAAATGTTAAGCTTGTTATGGGAAATGAGACTGTGTCTGGAATGGTTGACTTTTTATCACTGAAGAGGATATAAATGGCGAAACATGGTTCCAAGAATAGGTCACGTGACCTGTTTTCTATATTTTCGCCTTAACAGTCTATCAGTCTCAACCATTCCACAAGTGTAATCAGATAAACATAAATTCGTTACTTAAAATATACAATGTACCACCCCGTTTTTAGTTTAATTTTCAACTTTTTGTGATCACGTGGTTGGTCACGTGATAGACATTTTACCAACATTTTATATTAGGACGACTAAAAACGCTGAGATTAGTTATAACCACCATTGTTCTAGGATTCCAGTAAATTAAAGTGACTCTAGCCTCGTTTTCATGTTCAAACCATGCCTTAACGAGGTAGCCACAGGAAGCCCAAAACCAATTTTGAGGTTGGTAAGCCTGTGCTGAACCCCAAAGTCGATTGTTCTCGACAACAACGTAGACAAAAAAACGTCCCACATGGATAAAACCGTGGATTTATGACTAGTACTCAAGAGATTGAGCTGTAATTATATCCAGTGTGGAGGGGGTCACTGCATTCCAACCTACCCAGTGCTGCAGGGGGAATTGCACTTGGAAGACAAGTCGCTGACTTATAATTTCCCTTCATGAATATAACATGAGGGAAAATAAAATTAAAATAATGCTAAATTTCGGTCCTGTAATTATAGAAGAGGAAATTTAGTATCTAAATTTAGTGTAATTTTAATTAAAGACTATGGTTTGGGTCTGGGATAGGGTATAGAGTTTTTGCTTCAAGTCTGGGATAGTGTATGGTAAACGGCATTTTTAGGTCTAGGATAGGGTCAGGGTTTTGTCACGGCGGCACACTCCTACCCAAAAATCTTCTGAGTATCCCCTCTGAGTTCTTGACGGTCAAATAATTTCAAACTTTCAGCTTGGGCTGCCTGTAGACAGAAGTGAGCACTTCTATTCATGTGAATCTTCAAGCGAATAACTAGCAGCCACTGGATTCCCTTTTTGCTTTTGTTTTTAACATTTCAAATAACTTAGTACTTTTAACTAAGAGTTTTATGAACTGAAAGATACTTTGAATAATAATGGCTTAATCAGTGGCATATCCACGCGGTGGCTCTTCATCCACTGATGGGCCTACGATTTAACGTCCTTATCGAGAAGACGTGAAAGAAATTGTTTCACAAAGGCAGCACCTTCTACTCAGTTATTTTAAGACCCTGAGTGTTGGTCAGGGCCGGGGTTTGAACCCGCGACCTCCCACACAACAGACCGGCGCTTAACCACTGAGCTAACCGAAAGGCGGTAATAAAAGAGCATTTCAGGCTTTTTCCAACCGTTTTATAACCATCAACTCACTCTCAGTTTGAAAGTATTCACTTCGCCCAAAATCGGTAAAACTAAAAGGCGCCAAAATTGTGTACAAACATGGAGCGCCAAAATCATTTATAAAATAAAGATGTACTCCAGGGAGTACTCTGCGAGTATTTTGGTAAATACTGCGTTTTGTTATCGATGTGTTGAATAATTAAACAATTATCCTGCTCGATCTTGCGGAATATCTGCTGATTTTAGTCAACTCGAGCCTTCGGCCCTCGACGGCTAAGTATCTGGCGATATTCCGCGCGATCTTGTAGGATAATTGTAAAATATTTCGACTATTGTTGTTATCATCCTTCAAATATTTTCTTTTACTGGTTATTTCATGTGTTTTTTTATGGAATACGAGCGAATATTTCACGAGAAATTTGTATTATTTGGTAAGGAGAGTTGTATACCAAAATGATATGAATTTCGAGTGAATTCCATAGAAAACCATGTTATCCTATATTAACCTATAAATAACAAATTTACGGGAAGATTTATCACGAAAACAAAGTACTAACTTACCGGACGATAGACTGCGACTGTTCTCGCCAGAAAACAAAAATTTCGGGTGGCGGGCGCGTCTGCAGACTAATTATGTATTCAAAATCTTGAATTCTTGTTGGCTCAGTGATAAAGAAAGGGCACGAAATTCCCTGCATTTTGATTGGCCTTGATCTAGCCACGAAATACCGCTCTGTATTTCATAGTAAAGCTGAGCTCTGATTGGCAGAAATATAAGATTTATAGGATAAAAATACAATAACCTATTTGTGGCGTCGAAATATGACCTGATATTTCGTCCGAACAACAACTTTTTATTCAATCCTTCTACATACATGATTTACAATATAATACGAGAACACTGACTAAGGTAAGGGTATAGGACACCTAGAAATAACTAAAAAGCTAATCTAGCTAGGTGACACATTAGAATATAGTAGAGTATAAGGTCAGGTACGAGGCAGCTACACACCAATATGAAAGAAAAGGGAAAAAACAATAAGTAAGAAATACAGTTTAGCAACATTAAATGCTAGAGGGGGGAGAGAAGGTAACAGAAACTTAATAAGAATTACTGGAATTAGTAAGAGGCTAGAAAGGAGGATTTTAGTTTACTTTTAAAAGACAATCTACTAAGTTTTTTAAAGTCATCTTGAATGGAGTTCCAAATTTTGGCACCCTGAAATCGTTTGTTAAATTTACCAAAATTAGTTCTAACTCTTGGTATGTAATAAGTAGACGTGAAGCAAGTCTGGTATTATAATTATGAACTGTGTTAATAGTTGTAAAAGTTGTAAAAAAGTCATTAAAAATAAGTGGAAGAGTACAGTTATGATAATTGTGCATTAGCTGGGCTACATGAAAAAATACAAGGTCATGGAATTTAAGTATGTTAAGGTTTCTAAATAGAGGACTTGTATGCACATCAAATTTAGAGAAAGCTATGATTCTGGTGACTCTCTTTTGAAGAACAACTATTGGATGAAAAGTGGACTTATATGAAATACCCCAAACTACTAAACCATAAGCTAAGTAAGGGTAGATGAGTGAGTACTAGAGCTGAATCATTATATTAGTGTTAATATAGTGTCTAACTTTTGAGAGAATGCCAATACCTCGAGCAATTTTTTGGGAAGTTTCATGAACATAAACATGACACTTCCAACTTAAATTAGAGTCAATTACAACGCCAAAGTATTTAGTACTTTGTTTAGACTCTAGAACCTTTCCACTAATAGTAATTTTTATATCATATTTAATTTTTTTCTGGTGTGAATGAAAAATAATGAAATTAGATTTGTCTACATTCAGTGAAAGTTTGTTAGCACACAACCAATCATTAACCTTCTGTAGTTCATTATTAACTATGATTTCAAGATCTTGCAAATTTTTATGAGCATAGAAGAGATTTGAGTCATCAGCAAAAATATGGAAATCTAGGATTTTAGAGCAATTTGAAAAGTCATTGATATACAATAAAAATAACAGGGGCCCAAGGACTGATCTTTGCGGCACCCCACAAGATATATTTCTCTGAACAGAATTAGCATTACCTATAGAAACAAATTGTTTACGGTTATTCAAATAGGATCTAAACCAATCTAATGCAATGCTCCTAATACTTGGAGCTTATTTAACAGAATATTGTGATTTTATGAAGAGAACAGTTCCCGAGAGCGAAGCTCGAGGAAAACTGAGCTTCGAGGATCAGACAATGTCGAAGGACAAATATCAGGGCATATTTCAACGGCACAATGTAGGTTATTGTTGTTATCATCCATCAAATATTTTCTTTGACGCGCGCTTATACGCTCACAAGCTAGGGGTGTGTTTAACAATTATTCACCGAAGTGGAGGTGAATAGTGAGGTAAATGTCCCACTATTCACTGACACCGAGGTGAATAATTGTTTTAGTATATACCACGCTGCAGATGAATAGCCAGCACCAAATAGTTATTTTATTTTCTGTCAAATGGACAAAAACTCGCGCGATGTGATCGCTGCTTCGCAGGGAGGTGAATATGAAATCATATTCACTGTTTGAGTAGCCAATCAGATCGCGCGAAAAGCGATATTCACTGGTGTGGTATATTTCCCGCTCGAGGAGAGAAAATATCGGGTCACGTGACGCATTCAACCAATCACGCGCGAGAGAAAATATGTGATGGGTTATAAGCGCAGATAGCTTAGTGTGACAGCCTTGAAGGGTGGCAGGTTGCACTGAGAAAATGATAACACGTATGATTGCAGTTGATAATACATAAATGCGAGTGATGTCATGTACTTTAGGCAAACGGAACAACCAAGAGACCATCACCTGTTGGGTATAACCAGGAGCGACCATATCTCCTATATAGCTGTCACAGCGTTTTCGCAAGTTGGGCTATTGTTAGATTATTTTCCCCGCCAATTAATGGGTTTCACCAGGGGCGGAACAAAAGATGCCTCATTAGCTATTTTTGTTATACCAACAACATGGCTGCTACGCTTTTGTTATGTTATTCCCGTAGGAATGATTTCAACTGATCAATCAAGCAGGATGGATGCTCCCGGTTATGGACTCCTGGTATAACACACTGAGAAAATGGGATGTTAACCAGGTTATTTCAGATCTTAAAGAAACATAGCCCTTTCCTTAACGACTTTGTCGCAAGGTTTTACAAGTCACTGCAAGCTGATTTGAATAACCTAAATAAAAGATCCTCGGACTGACATTGATCTTAAAAATATATGGAGAAAAAGAAAACACACGTCAAAAAATGCCATTGTATTCTCACTGGCACGTCAGCCACGAAATACCACCGCGCAAGCATTATGTAGTTTATCGCCTTTAGCCCGTACTCGTACACCCGTGAATCTATCTAGGGACTCTCCTATTCTTGGGTTGCACATGATGTCACGGCGGCCATGTTGGAGGACATTAACAAAGATTCCTCATTGGTGTCTTTTGTTCCGTCCTCCAACATGGCTGCCGCGTCTTTGTCTTTTGAATTAGTCCAGGGATTGATTGCAACCCAAGAATAGTATATATTTGATCTCTGGCATCGGATCAGCCCATTTCCCCAAGTTACGGCGCGTTTCCAGATCGCAGTAAAAGGAAAAATCAGTCCCCGTTTTGCATGTAGGTGCGATATCTGCAGAATATCGAATATCGGATATTTATCAGATATTTATCATTCGTCTAATGTCACCTTAATATCATCTAGTATCTGATATTTTTCATGAAATATTTTAGAAAGAAATATCCGATATTTATAGTGGAAGTGAAGAATATCGATATGTAAGATACTATCAGATATTTATATTTTAGATCTAATATCATATTAATATCCTGTAGTATCTCATATTTTTCATAAAATATCTTAGAAAGAGATACCTTTATCTAAAAGATGTCTAATTAGAAAACAGTCGATAATATCGAATATCAACGTCCTTCACAGAGAAGAGAGACCTTTATCTAATAGATATGTTGTAGTTCAAATATATACATTGGTTTAAATATGTTTAAACCAGTTAATGTTTTTGGAAAACTTTAAAACTGGTTTAATTTTTTTTTAAAGATTAAACTGGTTCATAAATTTCAACTATTTTTTTTCCAAGATAGTGAAAAGGGAACTCACTAAGGTTAGGTTTATTTAAATTGTGGGTTTGGATTACAAATGTAGTTCACAGGACCATTGAAGAAGCATTATTTCAAAAAGATTAAACTGGTTCATAAACTTCAACTAGTTTTTATTTCAAGATAGTGAAAAGGGAACTCACTAAGGTTAGGTTTATATTTAAATTGTGGGTTTGGATTACAAATGTAGTTCACAGGACCATTGAATAAGCATTATTTTTCGACTAGACTGCAGAATACCCTACCACGTAATCTACCATACAGGTCGACAGTCAACGTACGTGTTCACGCGTTGTCACGGTGGAACATGTACATGAATCGAGTTGGTGTGAGGATCAATGCGTCAACGAATAAAATAGTCTGTCTCGATGAATATCTTTGTAATACAATCAACCGCAGTCTACTCGTTTGCGCGATGACTCGTTGACATGAATAAAGTGTACTCTATATATTACTACCTTCGTTCTACAATCAAGATGCTTGAAAAGTCTCCTGCAAAGTCATGCTTGCTTGACCCTGTTCCTGCACACATTATGAAGCAACATCTTGATTTTCTCGGTTCCTCAAGTTACTAAAATCATCAATGCATCATTGTCCGAGGGCGTGTTCCCTTAGCTTCGTCTCTAAAAACTGGCATCATACACCCATCCCTGAAAAAGTCCAACCTTGACCAGGAGGAATTTTCAAGTTACCGTCCGATCACAAATATAACCTTTCTGTCTAAGTTACTAGAACGGGTTGCCTCTACACAGACGATGAACTACCTCTTGGGGAATGGTCTGCTTGCTAAATTCCAGTCAGCATATAGACTATTTCACAGTACGGAGACATCAATGCTATGCATGATGAACGTCATTCTCCGCGCCATCGATTCTCGGCGTGAGGTGGTCTTAGTTTTGCTTGACTTATACTCCGCATTCGACACGATTGACCATGCTCTCCTTCTGGAGAGACTTCAGCATCGTTATGGGATCAGAGGCACAGTGCTAGCATGGTTCCGGTCATACCTCACTAACAGAGTACAATCAGTCATTGTCGGGAATACCGTCTCCACCAGCAAGACAATACAGTATGGCGTACTAGATGTTCTGTACTGTGGCCGCTTTTGTTCTCCCTGTATTTCGCACCGTTGAAGGATTTGATGAAGGCCCATAACCTCGATTGCATGATGTATGCAGATGACACCCAACTCTATGTAACTGTTAACTCTACATGTGATCGATCTGCTACATTAGCCAAATTGGAGCTATTTGTTAAAGATATCTTAATCTGGTGCACCGCCAACAAACTCGCGTGTAATCCACGTAAAACAGAGATCGTCCATCTCTCATCTCGGTTCATACAGTGTGAGCCGATGCCAGGTATATCCATTGATGGTACTATCATTGCTCCGGTTCCTGTCGCCCACGATCTTGGCATTGCTTTGGACAGTCACCTTATACTGACTACTCACATAAACAACATTTGCAAGTCAGCTTCTTTTGCTATCCGTAACATTGGAAGAATTTGCAAGTATATGTGTCAAGGAGACTGTTAGAAGTTGGTGCACGCTTTTATTACTTACCGTCTGGACTGTTGCAACAGTATTCTGTTTGGGCTACCTGACTCTGAAATAGCTAAGCTACAGCGCTTACAGAACACTGCCGCTCGGCTAGTCGCTAAAACAAAGAAATCAGAACATATCACCCCTGTACTCCGTCAACTCTACTGGCTTCCAATTAGATCTAGAATTAGTTATAAGGTTCTATTAATTACGTATCAAGCTCTCCATAGTCTGGCCCCGGATTATATTTCTGATCTGCTACAGAGATATAAGCCAGCCCTTACTTTAAGATCATGTAGTTATAACTTGTTGTCCATACCAAAGTCAAATACTGTGTCTTATGGTGATAGAGCGTTCTCGATCTGCGCTCCAAGACTTTGGAACTCTCTTCCGTCTAACATCAGGAGTGCCGACACTGTTAATGTATTTAAATCTAAGTTAAAGACTTTTCTTTTTAAATAGCTTGCTCGATATTCCTAGAACGCGTGTAAGTAGATAGTTTTTATTATTTTTAGTTTATTACCATCACTGCATGATATTGTAAGAGCATTGAGTGCTGTATAATGCTCCTAAAACGTATGTATGTATGTATTATTATTATTATTATTATTATTATCAACCGCAGTCTACTCGTTGACACGATGACGCGATGACGCGATGACGCGTTGACATGAATAAAGTGTACTATATATATTACTACCTTCGTTCTACAATCAACCGCAGTCTACTCGTTGAAACGATGACGCGTTGCAAATTACGTTGACTCGACATTCAGCTCTCTACATTGACTGTCAGGTATTCCACCCAAGCTTGCTGTGGTGGGGTATTCTGCAGTCGTCCCGAGCACCTGTTGTTAACGGTTAGGGTGTTTTTAAATGTAGGGGCAGGGTTTGGATTAGTTCACAGGACAATTGAAGAAGTATTAGTTTTCTGTGTTGTTCAGTGATCTAGCTAGCCCTAAAAGCAGGCATAATTTACTTACTATAACTCTAAAAATCATAAATTAGTAGGCACCCGTTGTTGACGGTTAGGGTGTTTTGAAATATAGGGGTAGGGTTTGGATTAGTTCACAGGACCATTGAAGAAGCATTATTTTTCTGCATTCAGTGATCTAGCCCTAAAAAGCCTAATTTTACTATAACTCTAAAAATCCTAAATTATTGAGCACTTGGGTCTATATTGAGGTTAGTTTTTTTATGTTGGGTTAGGGCTTATATAGATTGTGTTAGGAATGAGTTTGCTTGGAGTGGAGTGTTAACTGGCTTTCATAAATCTGCTTGTTAGTGGCCCTAATGTTCGGCATGGAAACGGCAAAGTGAAACAGAAATGTTGATAACTTTTTGAGTTATTTCTGTGTAGTTCTCGAATATTTATCAGTCCATATTTGCGTCTTTTCACATTCACTGTAGGCGATTCTTTGATGAAGGAACAAGAGAATAGTAGGGTGCTATATTATCTCTTCCTTGCTCTGTGGGTTTTTTCTCCGGTTTACCTCCCTCCACAAAAACCAACATGCTAAATTCCAATTCGTTCTGTGAATTAGCTGGTTCCTGACTTGGATCGATCAGCCCTTATGGTTGTTTCATGTGCTGTTAGAAATTCAGAGTTTTTTTTAAGCCACTTCTTTGTTGTCTGGAGTTAGAAGTTTGTTATTAGCACACTTCCATTTTCTTCTAGTCAGTGTTTTATTCCAATTAGAAAGCAGTCTAACGGATACTACGAGGAGTTACTTCAAGATCCTCGGCACTTGTTACTTTAAGATACTGTTTACCTATTTCGTAGAAGTTTACTTCTAGATAAAATGTTGAGGTGGATGGTGGAGAAAGTAGAGGGGAGGGGTGAGGAGTCAAAAAAACATTTTGGAGGGGAGGGGTGGGTGGAATTGTTTTATTTTAAATCCCCCCAACAAAATTAAATTAAATTAAATTAAATCCCCCCAACAAAAATAAATTAAATTAAATTAAATCCCCCCAACAAAATTAAATTAAATTAAATTAAATCCCCCCAACAAAATTAAATTAAATTAAATTAAATCCCCCCAACAAAATTAAATCAAATTAAATTAAATCCCCCCAACAAAATTAAATCAAATTAAATTAAATCCCCCCAACAAAATTAAATTAAATTAAATTAAATCCACCCAACAAAATTAAATTAAATTAAATTAAATCCCCCCAACAAAATTAAATTAAATTAAATTAAATCCCCCACCAAAATTAAATTAAATTAAATTAAATTAAATCCCCCCAACAAAATTAAATCAAATTAAATTAAATCCCCCCAACAAAATTAAATTAAATTAAATCCCCCATCAAAATTAAATTAAATTAAATTAAATCCCCCCAACAAAATTAAATTAAATTAAATTAAATCCCCCAAACAAAATTAAATTAAATTAAATTAAATCCCCCAACAAAATTAAATTAAATTAAATCCCCCCAACAAAATTAAATTAAATTAAATTAAATCCCACCAACAAAATTAAATTAAATTAAATTAAATCCCCCACCAAAATTAAATTAAATTAAATTAAATTAAATCCCCCCACCAAAATTATATTAAATTAAATTAAATCCCCCCACCAAAATTAAATTAAATTAAATTAAATCCCCCCCAACAAAATTAAATTAAATTAAATCCCCCCACCAAAATTAAATTAAATTAAATCCCCCCACCAAAATTAAATTAAATTAAATTAAATCCCCCGACCAAAATTAAATTAAATTAAATTAAATCCCCCCAACAAAATTAAATTAACTTAAATTCCCCCACCAAAATTAAATTAAATTAAATTAAATTCCCCCACCAAAATTAAATCAAATCAAATCAAATCAAATCAAATCAAATCAAATCAAATCAAATCAAATTTCAACCTCCTTCACAGAGGAGAGAGACCTTTATCTAATAGATATCTATTACGTCTAATTAGAAAATAGTCGATAATATCGGATAATATCAAATATCAACCTCCTTCACAGAGGAGAGAGACCTTTATCTAGTAGATATCTATTAGATGTCTAATTAGAAAATAGTCGATAATATCCGATACTATCGAATATCAACGTCATTCACAGAGGAGAGGGACCTTTATCTAGTAGATATCTATTAGATGTCTAATTAGAAAATAGTCGATAATATCGGATAATATCGAATATCGACGTCCTTCAGAGGAGAGGGAGACCTTTATCTATTAGATATCTAATTAGAGAATATCCGATAATATCCGATACTATCGAATATCGACGTCCTTCAGAGGAGAGGGAGACTTTTATCTAATAGATATCTATTAGATGTCTAATTAGAAAATAGTCGATAATATCGGATAATATCGAATATCAATGTCCTTCACAGAGGAGAGAGACCTTTATCTAATAGATATCTAATTAGAGAATATCCGATAATATCCGATACTATCGAATATCGACATCCTTCAGAGGAGAGGGAGACCTTTATCTAATAGATATCTATTAGATGTCTAATTAATAAATAGTCGATAATATCGGATAATATCGAATATCAACCTCCTTCACAGAGGAGAGAGACCTTTATCTAATAGATATCTAATTAGAGAATATCCGATAATATCCGATACTATCGAATATCGACGTCCTTCAGAGGAGAGGGAGACCTTTATTTAATAGATATCTATTAGATGTCTAATTAGAAAATAGTCGATAATATCGGATAATATCGAATATCAACCTCCTTCACAGAGGAGAGAGACCTTTATCTAATAGATATCTAATTAGAGAATATCCGATAATATCCGATACTATCGAATATCGACGTCCTTCAGAGGAGAGGGAGACCTTTATTTAATAGATATCTATTAGATGTCTAATTAGAAAATAGTCGATAATATCGGATAATATCGAATATCAACCTCCTTCACAGAGGAGAGAGACCTTTATCTAATAGATATCTAATTAGAGAATATCCGATAATATCCGATACTATCGAATATCGACGTCCTTCAGAGGAGAGGGAGACCTTTATCTAATAGATATATATTAGATGTCTAATTAGACAATAGTCGATAATATCGGATAATATCGAATATCAACCTCCTTCACAGAGGAGAGAGACCTTTATCTAATAGATATCTAATTAGAGAATATCCGATAATATCCGATACTATCGAATATCGACGTCCTTCAGAGGAGAGGGAGACCTTTATCTAATAGATATATATTAGTTGTCTAATTAGACAATAGTCGATAATATCGGATAATATCGAATATCAACGTCCTTCACAGAGGAGAGAGACCTTTATCTAGTAGATATCTAATAGATGTCTAATTAGAAAATAGTCGATAATATCGGATAATATCGAATATCGACGTCCTTTACAGAGGAGAGAGACCTTTATCTAATAGATATCTAATTAGAGAATATCCGATACTATCGAAAATCAACCTCCTTCACAGAGGAGAGAGACCTTTATCTAGTAGATATCTATTAGATGTCTAATTAGAAAATAGTCGATAATATCCGATACTATCGAATATCAACGTCATTCACAGAGGAGAGAGACCTTTATCTAGTAGATATCTATTAGATGTCTAATTAGAAAATAGTCGATAATATCGGATAATATCGAATATCAACCTCCTTCACAGAGGAGAGAGACCTTTATCTAGTAGATATCTATTAGATGTCTAATTAGAAAATAGTCGATAATATCGGATAATATCGAATATCAACCTCCTTCACAGAGGAGAGAGACCTTTATCTAATAGATATCTAATTAGAGAATATCCGATAATATCCGATACTATCGAATATCGACGTCCTTCAGAGGAGAGGGAGACCTTTATTCAATAGATATCTATTAGATGTCTAATTAGAATATAGTCGATAATATCGGATAATATCGAATATCAACCTCCTTCACAGAGGAGAGAGACCTTTATCTAATAGATATCTAATTAGAGAATATCCGATAATATCCGATACTATCGAATATCGACGTCCTTCAGAGGAGAGGGAGACCTTTATTTAATAGATATCTATTAGATGTCTAATTAGAAAATAGTCGATAATATCGGATAATATCGAATATCAACCTCCTTCACAGAGGAGAGAGACCTTTATCTAATAGATATCTAATTAGAGAATATCCGATAATATCCGATACTATCGAATATCGACGTCCTTCAGAGGAGAGGGAGACCTTTATCTAATAGATATATATTAGATGTCTAATTAGACAATAGTCGATAATATCGGATAATATCGAATATCAACCTCCTTCACAGAGGAGAGAGACCTTTATCTAATAGATATCTAATTAGAGAATATCCGATAATATCCGATACTATCGAATATCGACGTCCTTCAGAGGAGAGGGAGACCTTTATCTAATAGATATATATTAGTTGTCTAATTAGACAATAGTCGATAATATCGGATAATATCGAATATCAACGTCCTTCACAGAGGAGAGAGACCTTTATCTAGTAGATATCTAATAGATGTCTAATTAGAAAATAGTCGATAATATCCGATAATATCGAATATCGACGTCCTTTACAGAGGAGAGAGACCTTTATCTAATAGATATCTAATTAGAGAATATCCGATACTATCGAAAATCAACCTCCTTCACAGAGGAGAGAGACCTTTATCTAGTAGATATCTATTAGATGTCTAATTAGAAAATAGTCGATAATATCCGATACTATCGAATATCAACGTCATTCACAGAGGAGAGAGACCTTTATCTAGTAGATATCTATTAGATGTCTAATTAGAAAATAGTCGATAATATCGGATAATATCGAATATCAACCTCCTTCACAGAGGAGAGAGACCTTTATCTAGTAGATATCTATTAGATGTCTAATTAGAAAATAGTCGATAATATCGGATAATATCGAATATCAACCTCCTTCACAGAGGAGAGAGACCTTTATCTAATAGATATCTAATTAGAGAATATCCGATAATATCCGATACTATCGAATATCGACGTCCTTCAGAGGAGAGGGAGACCTTTATTCAATAGATATCTATTAGATGTCTAATTAGAATATAGTCGATAATATCGGATAATATCGAATATCAACCTCCTTCACAGAGGAGAGAGACCTTTATCTAATAGATATCTAATTAGAGAATATCCGATAATATCCGATACTATCGAATATCGACGTCCTTCAGAGGAGAGGGAGACCTTTATTTAATAGATATCTATTAGATGTCTAATTAGAAAATAGTCGATAATATCGGATAATATCGAATATCAACCTCCTTCACAGAGGAGAGAGACCTTTCTCTAATAGATATCTAATTAGAGAATATCCGATACTATCAAATATCGACGTCCTTCAGAGGAGAGGGAGACCTTTACCTAATAGATATATATTAGATGTCTAATTAGACAATAGTCGTCGATAATATCGGATAATATCGAATATCAACGTCCTTCAAAGAGGAGAGAGACCTTTATCTAGTAGATATCTAATAGATGTCTAATTAGAAAATAGTCGATAATATCCGATAATATCGAATATCGACGTCCTTCACAGAGGAGAGAGACCTTTATCTAATAGATATCTAATTAGAGAATATCCGATACTATCGAATATCAAACTCCTTCACAGAGGAGAGAGACCTTTATCTAGTAGATATCTATTAGATGTCTAATTAGAAAATAGTCGATAATATCCGATACTATCGAATATCAACGTCATTCACAGAGGAGAGAGACCTTTATCTAGTAGATATCTATTAGATGTCTAATTAGAAAATAGTCGATAATATCGGATAATATCGAATATCGACGTCCTTCAGAGGAGAGGGAGACCTTTATCTAATAGATATCTAATTAGAGAATATCCGATAATATCCGATACTATCGAATATCGACGTCCTTCAGAGGAGGGAGACTTTTACCTAATAGATATCTATTGGATGTCTAATTAGAAAATAGTCGATAATATCGGATAATATCGAATATCGACGTCCTTCACAGAGGAGAGAGACCTTTATCTAATAGATATCTAATTAGAGAATATCCGATACTATCGAATATCAACCTCCTTCACAGAGGAGAGAGACCTTTATCTAATAGATATCTATTAGATGTTTAATTAGAAAATAGTCGATAATATCCGATACTATCGAATATCAACGTCATTCACAGAGGAGAGAGACCTTTATCTAGTAGATATCTATTAGATGTCTAATTAGAAAATAGTCGATAATATCGGATAATATCGAATATCAATGTCCTTCACAGAGGAGAGAGACCTTTATCTAATAGATATCTAATTAGAGAATATCCGATAATATCCGATACTATCGAATATCGACGTCCTTCAGAGGAGAGGGAGACCTTTATCTAATAGATATATATTAGATGTCTAATTAGACAATAGTCGATAATATCGGATAATATCGAATATCAACGTCCTTCACAGAGGAGAGAGACCTTTATCTAGTAGATATCTAATAGATGTCTAATTAGAAAATAGTCGATAATATCCGATACTATCGAATATCGACGTCCTTCACAGAGGAGAGAGACCTTTATCTAATAGATATCTAATTAGAGAATATCCGATACTATCGAATATCAACCTCCTTCACAGAGGAGAGAGACCTTTATCTAGTAGATATCTACATGTAATTAGAGAATATCCGATAATATCCGATACTATCGAATATCGACGTCCTTCAGAGGAGAGGGAGACCTTTATCTAATAGATATCTAATTAGAGAATATCCGATAATATCCGATAATATCGAATATCGACGTCCTTCAGAGGAGGGAGACTTTTACCTAATAGATATCTATTGGATGTCTAATTAGAAAATAGTCGATAATATCGGATAATATCGAATATCGACGTCCTTCACAGAGGAGAGAGACCTTTATCTAATAGATATCTAATTAGAGAATATCCGATACTATCGAATATCAACCTCCTTCACAGAGGAGAGAGACCTTTATCTAATAGATATCTATTAGATGTTTAATTAGAAAATAGTCGATAATATCCGATACTATCGAATATCAACGTCATTCACAGAGGAGAGAGACCTTTATCTAGTAGACATCTATTAGATGTCTAATTAGAAAATAGTCGATAATATCGGATAATATCGAATATCAATGTCCTTCACAGAGGAGAGAGACCTTTATCTAATAGATATCTAATTAGAGAATATCCGATAATATCCGATACTATCGAATATCGACGTCCTTCAGAGGAGAGGGAGACCTTTATCTAATAGATATATATTAGATGTCTAATTAGACAATAGTCGATAATATCGGATAATATCGAATATCAACGTCCTTCACAGAGGAGAGAGACCTTTATCTAGTAGATATCTAATAGATGTCTAATTAGAAAATAGTCGATAATATCCGATAATATCGAATATCGACGTCCTTCACAGAGGAGAGAGACCTTTATCTAATAGATATCTAATTAGAGAATATCCGATACTATCGAATATCAACCTCCTTCACAGAGGAGAGAGACCTTTATCTAGTAGATATCTACATGTAATTAGAGAATATCCGATAATATCCGATACTATCGAATATCGACGTCCTTCAGAGGAGAGGGAGACCTTTATCTAATAGATATCTATTAGATGTCTAATTAGAAAATAGTCGATAATATCGGATAATATCGAATATCAACCTCCTTCACAGAGGAGAGAGACCTTTATCTAATAGATATCTAATTAGAGAATATCCGATAATATCCGATACTATCGAATATCGACGTCCTTCAGAGGAGAGGGAGACCTTTATCTAATAGATATATATTAGATGTCTAATTAGACAATAGTCGATAATATCGGATAATATCGAATATCAACGTCCTTCACAGAGGAGAGAGACCTTTATCTAGTAGATATCTAATAGATGTCTAATTAGAAAATAGTCGATAATATCCGATAATATCGAATATCGACGTCCTTTACAGAAGAGAGAGACCTTTATCTAATAGATATCTAATTAGAGAATATCCGATACTATCGAATATCAACCTCCTTCACAGAGGAGAGAGACCTTTATCTAGTAGATATCTATTAGATGTCTAATTAGAAAATAGTCGATAATATCCGATACTATCGAATATCAACGTCATTCACAGAGGAGAGAGACCTTTATCTAGTAGATAGCTATTAGATGTCTAATTAGAAAATAGTCGATAATATCGGATAATATCGAATATCAACCTCCTTCACAGAGGAGAGAGACCTTTATCTAGTAGATATCTATTAGATGTCTAATTAGAAAATAGTCGATAATATCGGATAATATCGAATATCAACCTCCTTCACAGAGGAGAGATACCTTTATCTAATAGATATCTAATTAGAGAATATCCGATAATATCCGATACTATCGAATATCGACGTCCTTCAGAGGAGAGGGAGACCTTTGTTTAATAGATATCTATTAGATGTCTAATTAGAAAATAGTCGATAATATCGGATAATATCGAATATCAACCTCCTTCACAGAGGAGAGAGACCTTTATCTAATAGATATCTAATTAGAGAATATCCGATAATATCCGATACTATCGAATATCGACGTCCTTCAGAGGAGAGGGAGACTTTTATCTAATAGATATCTATTAGATGTCTAATTAGAAAATAGTCGATAATATCCGATACTATCGAATATCAACGTCATTCACAGAGGAGAGAGACCTTTATCTAGTAGATATCTATTAGATGTCTAATTAGAAAATAGTCGATAATATCGGATAATATCGAATATCGACGTCCTTCAGAGGAGAGGGAGACCTTTATCTAATAGATATCTAATTAGAGAATATCCGATAATATCCGATACTATCGAATATCGACGTCCTTCAGAGGAGGGAGACTTTTATCTAATAGATATCTATTAGATGTCTAATTAGAAAATAGTCGATAATATCGGATAATATCGAATATCGACGTCCTTCACAGAGGAGAGAGACCTTTATCTAATAGATATCTACTAGATGTCTAATTAGAAAATAGTCGATAATATCCGATACTATCGAATATCAACCTCCTTCACAGTGGAGAGAGACCTTTATCTAATAGATATCTATTAGATGTCTAATTAGAAAATAGTCGATAATATCCGATACTATCGAATATCAACGTCATTCACAGAGGAGAGAGACCTTTATCTAATAGATATCTATTAGATGTCTAATTAGAAAATAGTCGATAATATCGGATAATATCGAATATCGACGTCTTTCAGAGGAGCGGGAGACCTTTATCTAATAGATGTCTAATTAGAGAATATCCGATAATATCCGATACTATCGAATATCGACGTCCTTCAGAGGAGAGGGAGACTTTTATCTAATAGATATCTATTAGATGTCTAATTAGAAAATAGTCGATAATATCGGATAATATCGAATATCAATGTCCTTCACAGAGGAGAGAGACCTTTATCTAATAGATTCTAATTAGAGAATATCCGATAATATCCGATACTATCGAATATCGACGTCCTTCAGAGGAGAGGGAGACCTTTATCTAATAGATATATATTAGATGTCTAATTAGACAATAGTCGATAATATCGGATAATATCGAATATCAACGTCCTTCACAGAGGAGAGAGACCTTTATCTAGTAGATATCTAATAGATGTCTAATTAGAAAATAGTCGATAATATCCGATAATATCGAATATCGACGTCCTTCACAGAGGAGAGAGACCTTTATCTAATAGATATCTAATTAGAGAATATCCGATACTATCGAATATCAACCTCCTTCACAGAGGAGAGAGACCTTTATCTAGTAGATATCTATTAGATGTCTAATTAGAAAATAGTCGATAATATCCGATAATATCGAATATCGACGTCCTTCACAGAGGAGAGATACCTTTATCTAATAGATATCTAATTAGAGAATATCCGATAATATCCGATACTATCGAATATCGACGTCCTTCAGAGGAGAGGGAGACCTTTATTTAATAGATATCTATTAGATGTCTAATTAGAAAATAGTCGATAATATCGGATAATATCGAATATCAACCTCCTTCACAGAGGAGAGAGACCTTTATCTAATAGATATCTAATTAGAGAATATCCGATAATATCCGATACTATCGAATATCGACGTCCTTCAGAGGAGAGGGAGACCTTTATCTAATAGATATATATTAGATGTCTAATTAGAAAATAGTCGATAATATCGGATAATATCGAATATCAATGTCCTTCACAGAGGAGAGAGACCTTTATCTAATAGATATCTATTAGATGTCTAATTAGAAAATAGTCGATAATATCCGATACTATCGAATATCAACGTCATTCACAGAGGAGAGAGACCTTTATCTAGTAGATATCTATTAGATGTCTAATTAGAAAATAGTCGATAATATCGGATAATATCGAATATCGACGTCCTTCAGAGGAGAGGGAGACCTTTATCTAATAGATATCTAATTAGAGAATATCCGATAATATCCGATACTATCGAATATCGACGTCCTTCAGAGGAGAGGGAGACTTTTATCTAATAGATATCTATTAGATGTCTAATTAGAAAATAGTCGATAATATCGGATAATATCGAATATCAATGTCCTTCACAGAGGAGAGAGACCTTTATCTAATAGATTCTAATTAGAGAATATCCGATAATATCCGATACTATCGAATATCGACGTCCTTCAGAGGAGAGGGAGACCTTTATCTAATAGATATATATTAGATGTCTAATTAGACAATAGTCGATAATATCGGATAATATCGAATATCAACGTCCTTCACAGAGGAGAGAGACCTTTATCTAGTAGATATCTAATAGATGTCTAATTAGAAAATAGTCGATAATATCCGATAATACCGAATATCGACGTCCTTCACAGAGGAGAGAGACCTTTATCTAATAGATATCTAATTAGAGAATATCCGATACTATCGAATATCAACCTCCTTCACAGAGGAGAGATACCTTTATCTAGTAGATATCTATTAGATGTCTAATTAGAAAATAGTCGATAATATCCGATACTATCGAATATCAACGTCATTCACAGAGGAGAGAGACCTTTATCTAGTAGATATCTATTAGATGTCTAATTAGAAAATAGTCGATAATATCGGATAATATCGAATATCGACGTCCTTCAGAGGAGAGGGAGACCTTTATCTAATAGATATCTAATTAGAGAATATCCGATAATATCCGATACTATCGAATATCGACGTCCTTCAGAGGAGGGAGACTTTTATCTAATAGATATCTATTAGATGTCTAATTAGAAAATAGTCGATAATATCGGATAATATCGAATATCGACGTCCTTCACAGAGGAGAGAGACCTTTATCTAATAGATATCTACTAGATGTCTAATTAGAAAATAGTCGATAATATCCGATACTATCGAATATCAACCTCCTTCACAGTGGAGAGAGACCTTTATCTAATAGATATCTATTAGATGTCTAATTAGAAAATAGTCGATAATATCCGATACTATCGAATATCAACGTCATTCACAGAGGAGAGAGACCTTTATCTAATAGATATCTATTAGATGTCTAATTAGAAAATAGTCGATAATATCGGATAATATCGAATATCGACGTCTTTCAGAGGAGCGGGAGACCTTTATCTAATAGATGTCTAATTAGAGAATATCCGATAATATCCGATACTATCGAATATCGACGTCCTTCAGAGGAGAGGGAGACTTTTATCTAATAGATATCTATTAGATGTCTAATTAGAAAATAGTCGATAATATCGGATAATATCGAATATCAATGTCCTTCACAGAGGAGAGAGACCTTTATCTAATAGATATCTACATGTAATTAGAGAATATCCGATAATATCCGATACTATCGAATATCGACGTCCTTCAGAGGAGAGGGAGACCTTTATCTAATAGATATCTATTAGATGTCTAATTAGAAAATAGTCGATAATATCGGATAATATCGAATATCAACGTTCTTCACAGAGGAGAGAGACCTTTATCTAGTAGATATCTAATAGATGTCTAATTAGAAAATAGTCGATAATATCCGATACTATCGAATATCGACGTCCAACAACAACAACAACAAGTCTTTATTCATACTCTGTATTTACATGGAGTGTAATTAATAAATGTGATTGCCATAGTTAGAGTATTGGGATACCAGAAGTAGCTTAGAAGAAAACTAATCGAGTCTGGTATCCCGAAATATATTTTTATAGACAGTATAATATGGGTCGAACTAGATAACGAAAAACAAAACAAAAAAACAAAAAAAAGAAAGGAAACATGAAGAAATATATATATAACATACGACACAATTGTATATTATCACACTTGACATCAATAATACTAAGCACTAAATGACGATGAAACTACACACGGGTATCTTGGGGAGGGAGATGGGGAGATGCAAATACAAGATTTAGAAGAGAAGATGGATATAAGGGAAAATATATATAATGAAATTAGTAATTCTCTATGAGCTGTTTTTGGAGTCTAGATTTGAAGAATTTCCTTGACTGAATTGTCCTATTTTCTTCGGAAAGTGAGTTCCAGATTACAGCACCTTTATATCTTAAACTGAATTTACCATAGTTTGTTCGAACAGTTGGTATAAAATATGTTGATTTTGAAGCTAATCTAGTATTATGCTCATGGATTCTATTGACTAGAGTGAAGAATTCCGAGAAAGAAGTTGGGATATTATTATTATGATAATCAAACATAAACGTAACTGAAAGCAAGAATATCAGATCTGCTAGCTTTAAAATGTTTAATTTCTTGAAAAGGGGGCTTGTATGTGCATCAAACTTTGAAAATGTAATAATACGAATGGATTTCTTTTGAATAATAGATAGCTTTTGTAGTGATGTTGGGTAAGTGTTTCCCCATGCAAGTAGACCATATGTAAGGAAGGGATATACTATCGAATAATAAAGTTTGATCAGGACACTCAAATTCACATAGTGTCTTATCTTGGAGAGGATTCCTATACCTCTAGAGACTTTTTTTAGTATTTCCTGAGTTTGATATTTCCAGGATAGATTAGAATCTATTAGCACACCTAAGTATCTAACACTCGGTTTTTGTTTTAGGCATTTTTGATTAATAGACAACTCAATGGGAAAAGCTTTCTTTTGTACAGGATGGAATATCACAAAATTTGATTTATCTATGTTCAGAGATAATCTATTTGTATTAAGCCACTCGCTCACTTTATTAAGAGTGTCATTGGCTGTATATTTTAGAGAATTAAGATCTTTATTGGAAAAAAATATGTTTGAATCATCTGCAAACAAGTGGAAATCACCAGATTTAGAACAATTTATGAAATCATTGATGTATATAAGAAATAATATTGGACCGAGAACTGATCCTTGAGGGACCCCACAACTAATTGCTTTGTACCCTGAAATAGAATTACCAACTGATACAAATTGTTTTCTATTTGATAAATATGATGAGAACCAAGCATTTGGAAGTCCTCTAATTCCATAACATTCAAGTTTTTTAAGAAGAATTTGGTGATCGACAGTATCAAAGGCTTTACTAAAATCTAGAAATATTCCACAAGAATAAAAGTTGTTTTCGATTGCATTGTTTATTTTATCAAGTATTAGTAAAATGGCATGAATTGTTGAGTGTTTAGGACGAAAACCAAACTGAGAATCACATAACAAATGGTATTTATCAAGAAAAGCAAGTAGACGTTTGTATACCAGTTTTTCCATAATTATATTAAATATAGGAAGTAATGATATAGGCCGATAGTTTGATCTTAGCGTTTTAGAGCCTGCTTTATAAACTGGAATTACACGTGCAACTTTAAATTTTGCAGGGACCATACCTGATGATAAAGAGACATTGTAAATTATTTCTAATGGTTTTGATATTACTGACTTTAAAGTTTTAACAATTGAGACAGGTATACTGAAAGGACCAGTAGCTTTAGATTTAGAGAGATTTTGAATTTCACTTTGAATTTCATCAGAAGTACAGGGAGACAGAAAAAAACTGTTAGATATGGAACTTTTAATATAATCAAGTGGTGATCTATTTGTTTGTGGAATAACATTAGCAAGATTGATTCCTACATTAGCAAAATAATCATTAAAAGAATTAGCTATAGCTAAAGGGTCGGTTAATTCATTTTGATTCTGGAGTATAATTTTAGATGGAAAGTGCAACGTTTTTGACCTGGTTGAGACAATTTGTTTTATACCTTTCCAGATATTTTTGATATCCTTGGAATGTTTACTGAAATAATTATTATAATATGTTTTCTTGCTAAGAGCAATTAAGGATTTTAGGTGATTTCTATATATTTTAAATTTTGTAAAGTAATAGGTTTGTTTAGAAGCTATGTACTTTTTGTAATAATTATTTTTCTTTTTTATTGATACCAATAAGGCAGGAGTTATCCAAGGTTTTGAACAGAGTTTAGAGGCTCTGCGAGATTGTTGCTTTAATGGAATATGCTTATCTACAATTAATGATACTTTTGAGTAAAATGACTCATAAAGATCATCAATACTGTTGTCAACAGGAAGTTGGTCAACCCAGTTTACTTTTTTAAATTCCTCAATAAAAGCTGATTCATTATAATTTGAATAGTCACGTTTGTAAATTCTATTTTGGCTGGAAAAGAAACTTATTTTATCAAATATAGCAAAGTTAGGAAGATGATCAGAGAGGTCATATATTATATTACCACTTACAGTATAGTGCTCAAGAAAATTGAAAAAAATGTTATCGATTAATGTGGCTGAATGATGAGTTATTCTTGTTGGGTGAGTGATCAAGGGCTGGAATGAATAAGAATTCAATGTATTAATATATTCTTCAGAGGAGAGGGAGACCTTTATCTAATAGATATCTATTAGATGTCTAATTAGAAAATAGTCGATAATATCGGATAATATCGAATATCAACCTCCTTCACAGAGGAGAGAGACCTTTATCTAATAGATATCTAATTAGAGAATATCCGATACTATCGAATATCAACCTCCTTCACAGAGGAGAGAGACCTTTATCTAATAGATATCTACATGTAATTAGAGAATATCCGATAATATCCGATACTATCGAATATCGACGTCCTTCAGAGGAGAGGGAGACCTTTATCTAATAGATATCTATTAGATGTCTAATTAGAAAATAGTCGATAATATCGGATAATATCGAATATCAACGTTCTTCACAGAGGAGAGAGACCTTTATCTAGTAGATATCTAATAGATGTCTAATTAGAAAATAGTCGATAATATCCGATACTATCGAATATCGACGTCCTTCAGAGGAGAGGGAGACCTTTATCTAATAGATATCTATTAGATGTCTAATTAGAAAATAGTCGATAATATCGGATAATATCGAATATCAACCTCCTTCACAGAGGAGAGAGACCTTTATCTAATAGATATCTAATTAGAGAATATCCGATAATATCCGATACTATCGAATATCAACCTCCTTCACAGTGGAGAGAGACCTTTATCTAATAGATATCTACTAGATGTCTAATTAGAAAATAGTCGATAATATCCGATAATATCGAATATCGACCTCCTTCACAGTGGAGAGAGACCTTTATCTAATAGATATCTAATTAGAGAATATCCGATAATATCCCTTGATAATATCCGATAATATCCGATATTATCAATATCTAATATCCGATACTATCAATACTATGATATCGGATATTCGATAATGTGCAGATATCGCGCCTACCTCCCGTTTTGGCAATCGTCGCTGAGTAATGGCTGCCCCTGTCCAGCCACCTCGAGCTGCTTTGGACGCCCTTGTCAAGCTCAAGCAGATCAACAAGCGCCACGTAAACAAGCACCACCGACCGAACCAGCTCCACCGTACCGGCCGCTCCCGCTACTGAACCCTGGTGGAGTGAACGCTCCAACAGGCCAGCCTGTCCAGGTAGCATTTGGTTTTCCTTTTGCATTTCATCTCGTGTTTCGTTCGTTCACAAGCATTTTTAGACAATATGTATAGACTCGTAGCCTGCATGAGCGACCAGAGAACAGACATATTCAGCCGGCGTGTGTCACCAGAGAACATATTTTTGTGACGGTGTTGTCAGAGACCAGAGATATTGATTCTGAATTAAGAAGTAATATTTAAAGCAATAACAGTTTTATATGGTTAAAATAAAGGGTTTTGGTTAAACTGGCTGTTCATCTGGAGCCCAGGAGTACTATAATCCTTTTCAGAGTTATGCTGTTGTGAAAGTTTTTGTAATTTTTTTGCATTCATTTGCATATTACAAAAACCTGAATATCTCTGAAACGAGATGATATATTGAAAATGCCATTATTCCTCATTTGGAAAGCATTTTAAAATTAGTTCAACTTAATTTTCGCTTCATATGAACTTTAAGGCCTAGGTCTCAAAATGGAAACTCAAAATGGAAACTCAAAATATTTTTTCTTAAAACTTAACAATTACACAGGATAGTTTCCATGGAAACATGTAATGTGACCTTTGAATTCTAATGAAAATGATTAATTTTAAAACTAGCTACAATCTCGGTCAAATCTGTTGAAAATTTAAGACCTCCCCTCCCCCTATTTCAATGATGTTAAATCTGGTCCATTTCAGTTTGCCTACGCTCTCATCACTGAAATGGGGGGAGGGGGGGATTTTTTTTCCTACTCAATTTGTCCGAGATTGTCAACAGTGGCTAAACGGCGTTACAGACAAGGTCACAGATCATATTACGCGAAAGGAAATTAGAAGAGCAAGTAAAATACAGAAGGAAAACAAACAAATGAAAATAGAATGGGTCTCAGAAGGGAAGGGGAAAGGTGAAAGCACGCAAGCTTGTAGTTTTTGTTGTTGTTTTTGATTCGGTGGCGGATCTTTCGGTTTATAATGCAAATTCCAGAACATAGCCAACACAGTTCCTTTATGCGCGAGACTGCTTTGCGGAGCAGATTATCCCTCAATCATTCTTCAACGTTGAAACTCTGAATTATTGTTTTGACCCGGGCTGAATGTCTAGTATTATATTGAAAGAATTAACCACGATTATCACAAACAATATAAGGGACGGACCATTTGAAAATTGATGGGAGGGGTACCGCAACTCCCCAAAAAAAATCGAGCAGGCCTAATTTCCACAGAAAAGAGCGAACGAGCCAAAATCACCCCAAAAAAAAATCGAGCAAGGGTGAAACTTTGTTCATTAGCTGAAACAGGTTCAGCCAATGTTTAGTCTCCAGAACACAGGAAACCAGTGTTTCAGAGAGCAGTAAAATCTAAAAAAAACGGGCTCGGGCCTTTGCCCCTCGCAATATTTATAGACATTCTGCTTTTTTTGTCCATACGCAGGACGGTATATTATCTAAGCTCATAATCAAAGGCACATTCCCATAGGACAAATAATGCATTTGTGTACAAGAGATTAGTTATATATGCCAATTCACTCTTCTTAATATTTATGCGCATATTTAATTCACCGACTCGAAAACGAGGCTATCCCCGCATCGAGGATGCAACGTGCATTCTAGTTCGAAAGGACAATTGTCTCCAACGCATACCGAGAGGAATGAATGAGGAAC
Source organism: Actinernus sp. WN-2022 (assembly GCA_030867875.1). NCBI lineage: Eukaryota > Metazoa > Cnidaria > Anthozoa > Actiniaria > Actinernidae > Actinernus > Actinernus sp. WN-2022. The sequence goes on along the minus strand of JAOWCC010000577.1, from coordinate 52,786,746 downwards.
ACAGCAATGCTGAGAGGAACACAGCAATGCTCCATCCGCGACGCCTTTTTGCTTTTCAGCGAAGCAACGATGCGTGGATAGCCTCGTTTTTGAGTAGCTAATTATATGCGCATAAATATTAAGAAGAGTCAATGTTGAGCACTTTTTCATTTTTATTTTTTTTATTTGAGACTACGGAACAATGCAATATGCTGCACTGCAATACAATATGATGCACGAATTAACAGTATAATTTTAGGTATCCATCTGGGAAGGAGTGTGAGGTAGAGATTTCAAGAAGAATACATGTATATCAGGCATGTTTTCACAAAAGGAGCCTTAGCACCTAAGACCCCCTTTTGTGAAAACATGCCTGATATTGTGTGCCTTTAGCTTTAAAAGCCAATAACTCGTGTTTTTGCCGTTTTCTTGAAAGGGCAAATGGCAGTTTAAGACTGACTTTTCTGGCATTTCTATCCCATAATTGATCTCAAGGTATTTTATGTGGGGGTGAGGGGTGGGGAGGACTAGTTTAAAAAAATCGCGAAAAACCAACTGATCAAAACGTTGAAAAGTGAGTTACCGGCTTTTAAAGCCAACAGGTACACATTAATTTACTTGTGTAACTTAAATTTCAAAGTAGCGCCATTTCTCGAGTTTTTAATGGATTCCGATGCACTACACGGCAATACAACGTTATTTTTTTGTAGATTAAGTTTAGTGGATGCAATTTCGCCGTATTTTGAGTAGAAATACCAGAAAATGACGTTTTTTTTAATCTAATCCTAACCTCTAGCTCTCAAATAAAGAAATTATGGGATAATCTCACACAAGTAAATTATGGGATAGAAAGGCCAGAAAAGTCTTAAACTGTCATTTAACCTTTCAAGAAAAAGACAAAAAACTAGTTTAATACTGGCTTTTAAAGCTAAAGGCACACAAGATCAGGCATGTTTTCACAAAAGGGGGTCTTTGGTTCTAACTCTCCTTTTGTGAAAACATGCCTGATATATATGTTTTCTACTAAACAAAGGTAATTAATGTACATGGAAAATACCATAAATCTAGAAACATTAAAATTGTGTAAAAAGTTCTTGATGTAAAACCAAAATATTGATGCCTTAAAAAAATATCGTGCAAGGTCCGACGCCATAAAAAAAAATTCTTGCAGCAGTAGGCCGGAGTCCTAAAAAAAATTTCGAGCAAAAAAAAATTCGGGTACCCCCCCCCATCAATTTTCAAATGGTCCGTCCCTAATCACTACAATTACGTTATTTCTTATTAATCTTTATTGCATGCATTTTCCGCCGGACACTGATAAGGCCGCGGTTAGAAATACATGTATTAAGACCGTTACTATACATCTGTCTATATCTTTATATGCCATGATGTGCTGGTTTAAAAAAAAAGAGTGAAAACAAAATCCGTCTTGTTCAAGGATCGAACCCGCGTCCATGGGAATGGCCGCCCCGCAAGAGAAATCAACTGCGCCACCGCGCTGAATTGTTTTTGTAAGTTGCCCAGAAAAAGACTGTATCAGAAAAAGACCTTATTCGATTTTACTGTCTTCCCCATTTTGTTCTTTGATCTACTAGCTATAAGGTTTTACGAATGTTTTGGACGGTTTACATGGCATTTGGCTTGATATGCCACGGTTTACGAGCTATTTTTATCGATTTACAACGGTTTTTAACGGTTTTTTTTAGTAATAAGAGAAACTACATCGATGTTCTATTGTTATGATATAAACCGTGAAAACCGTCTGAAACGTAACCAAAATCGTCCTAAAAACACTTTTAACCGTTCTAAATCGTGTTTTTGGAGGGGGTTTTAAATAAGGAACTGAGGGTTAAACAGAAACTGAGCTTGACAGAGTTTGTGGTATCATTCGCGAAGCACAGGGCTCCCAATACCTGAAGCGAGAAATATAAGAAACTTTGCCATTTGAGAATTATTTTAGTATTGCAGCCATTCTCAGTACTAATCTGATATTAATTTATTTCCGCTTGTCGCAGAAATACTTCTTTTTAGTTTTATTAGTTATTCTAAAACAGGCAGTAGTTGAAACTTTACATCGCTTTGCCAATGCCAATGTCAGTTTCTACCGACACAATACAGTGTTTTTGAGTCGATTTTCTTTTTAAATACCATCACACAGATAAAGTGGTCACGGTTGATGAAATTTGTATTAGTTCGGGTAGATATATTTTAAGAATTGTGCCGAAAACGTACTCTTTTATACACTTCTCTGACCACAAATAGAAGCATTGCAATACATTATGCTTAGGTCACTGCGTAATAATCTCTCGATGATTATCGTGTCAATCTTGGTGACAGATATGCTCATATTAATGACGTTAGTGGTTTTGTCACGTTGAACCTCCAGATACAATCATCTGTTGAAAATTTAAGACCTCCCCACTGAAATGGAGGGAGGGGGGGACTTTTTTCCCTACTCAATTTGTCCGAGATTGTAGCTAGCTAGACCTGACACAAAAAGGTGCTCGCACTAGAATGCAGTCATGGACAGCTGTTTCGTCCTCATTAGGACTCGTCAGCATGACATAGCAAGCAAAATGAGCTTCGGCGAGAACCTACTACTCATAAAGCCAACAGTACTCCAGCGCGGAGCTCAGAGAATGAGCTTGATTATCCGTAGTGCCATTTTTAGAGTATCACACCGTATCAGCTTTGCTATTGTCGTCATAATTTTATATTTTGGCTCGTTAGGTCCACACCTCGGATCCGGTGTTTATGCAGGATTTTTGTATACGGTATTTGCTTATCAGTTTAGTTTTAATTTTAAAGCCTCCTGCATTATGGTAAAGTTTTCATATGCCAGTAATTTTTATGTGTGTGAATCAGAGATAGGTCAAATGAGGATAATTGAAAATATTATGGGGTAGACTGATTAGGGCTAAACCCAAATTTACGACCGTTTAAGATTAGAGTTCAAAGATCACATTCCATGTTTCCATGGAAACTGTCATGTAACAACATCACGTTTGTCAAAGTTTTAAGGAAAACAATTGCAACGAGAAAAAGAGACTTTTGAGACTCAGGTCTTAATCACCTCAGGTGGCACCTGAGAAATATCTTCCCGTGCAATGTACCACAAAGCCGCCTTTACATCTAACCGCGTATTCCATCACACTGGCACTATAGCCACTCACTGCCTAAGGCTTAGTTTAATTGCCCTATATCATTATGACGTCAAATCAAAACAATCTATTGTTTAAACGCTAAGGATCACGGTAAGGAAATCGCTATCAAATGCATTTTGTGGAACGTAGAATAGCGGTAACAGCCACCAAATACGGTAAATATTGTGGGATAAACATTGATACAGCTGGTATCTGGAAACTAGACAATTCGAAGTTAAATTTTCCTCAGCAGAGCAGATTTAGTTCAAAATTCTATTGTTCGTGTCGATTCTGTCCCCCTCATAAACAAGCCGTGACGTCATAATGATATAGGGCAATTAAGTTATGGGCGAACGGAATTTTCGCCTGAGGCAGCAGCATGCGAGAGAGGCAACCGACACTGAGGGGTGGAGGGTGGGGATTTTTTCCTTTTACTACGATCTGGAAATTAAACGTGCCGTAACTTGGGGAAATGGGCTGATCCGATGCCACAAACCTATTATATACCAACGCATCCTCGCTCTACAATCTTATATAATAATACGCTAAGTGTGTGTGTGTGTGTCAGTCAGTGTGTGTGTGAGTAACGCTCTTTCCCAGGGCTCGCGCGCTCGCGTCCGAAAATGGCGCCAAAAAGTGACGGCCACAGGTATTCCAACGAAGACGACGAATCATGCGAAAAGTTGCTTTCTGTCTTGGTCTTGGTTGCAGTTGAGGAAAGAATGTTAAAAAGAAATGAGTTTTCTCAAATTCTACACTTACTTGGACGAGCGAGCCATCGAGCTTACGGGAATCTGTTTTAGGGAAAACCTGGGCGAGCAAGCCATCGAGTTTACGCGAATGTTTTAGTTAGAGTTTAGGGAAAACCTATCGCCAGGCGAAGCGGCCGAAGTCAAACGACCGAACGAGGTAAGACCAGGTATTCAAACACAGTTAGAAATGTTGTCCGTGGAAAAAGCAGTTATTATTTTTATCTTACAACTCTATGATGTGTCTATTAAATCGGTAAGATATTTTGTCCATGTCTGTTTTCTGTATCCAGTTTCCTGTGTTCTTAGATATAAAACCAACTGTTTCGGCGGCCAGATTTGTTTTCGTCACACGAATTCATGTCTCGAGCTGCCTGTGACCGTCAGTTTTGGCACTTTTGGACAATAATTGTGCTCATCGGTTTAAGAAATTAACTGAGATCCGTAAGATATTATTCCCTTTAAAAAAAATCAAAATACAACCTTGAAAATATCAACACGCTAAAAACATTGTGCCAGGAGTCAGTCAGCCGGCTAGATTTCCTGTGAGTTCCCACGGGTCCCTGCTAGTTTATACCAATAATCAGTAAATGGCAAATACGCTTGAAATACCGATTAGGCCAAGTAAAAAAAAAAAATAGTTTCTCGTCCCCGCCCGCTTCCTTTTTGGCAGCCGCTTCCTATTTTTTACTATTTGCTATTTTAATATAAACCTTTATACTGCGTTTTGTTCTTGGAAAAATTTACTGATCACTTCTATTTATATCGATCGTCTGAACTAAAAATGAAACACTATCTATTCAACACATTTGTAACACAATCTGTCTATCTGTCTGGCTCATGTAATGTGAGAAATCATAATTCTTATTGACTATTGTGCAATAAAATAATTTGAACTCGTACTGTACTTGTTTCGAATGCGTGATTCACTTTCTTGTCTCCTTTGTGGTGAATGCTCGTGGAAGCTTAGAAAATGTCAGTCTTTGTGTGTGTTAGTATTCGAACTTCAAAGGAAGTTTTGAAGCCATGGTTTGCACGATCTGTAGTTGATGGACAGAAGACTTTGGTGGATCTATTTCTTTTTTAGTGTGAGGAGTGTTTGAAGTGGCGAGTTTGTTACACAGCCAACGTCCTGAAGGGGGAAAGAAAGCACCAGCTGGAGCGAGAACTCGAAAAGCTGTCCTACTCGTGCGGTTCCTGTTTCCAGGAGATAGATGACCGTGGCGAGGGCAACATCTTTGACATTGTATTTGTGAATGACAAACTCACGTGCCAGTCAACGATTGAGCTACCTTATTACGCTGTCCACGATGATCCACTCTGCTTTTACTGCGGCAGTGAAATCAACCTTAAGACCTCCCCTGACTGTTTGCCCCTTTGCGCTGGCTGCGAAAGAAGTGGCATGACCCCTAAGCGAAAGATCACTAGAGCATTCACTCAAAAAGACGCTTAGTGACAGGGAATAACAAAGCTCTCTGATACATTCTGTTCAAAACCAAAACTTAGACTGTGTTTCCTTCTTTAGTTTAAGTTTTATTCAATTTGAAGCTTTCAGTTAGAAGCAACATAGGCCAATTGGAGTTTCAAGAATTTGAACATTGATTATTTCTTTTCAAACAGTTTTCCTTTTATATTTAAAACTTGTAAACTAAATCAGTTAATACTCTTTTGTGTGCAGCAAAAGTTTGTATATTGACTATATTTGTTTCTGGAGCTTCTATAGAGATTTTTGTGAGCTATGGATTCTTTAAACCTACCAAAAATAAGAAATAGTAAAAATAGTAAAAATAGTAAATAGTAAGAACCGCCCGCCTCCTTTTTTGAAAAAGGTCGGACGAGAAACTTATTTTTTTTTTTTACTTGGCCTTAATGGTAATTCTACGACAAATCCTAACCCGAACCATAAACCGAACCCTAACCATCGGACGAGTTCACGGGTAAACGACGGGTTCTCACTCACCTAGAGCTAGGGTTCACAGGTAAACAAGAAGAGAAGGTAAACGAGAGAAGAATTTTTTTTCAGCGCTCCTACTCGGGCTCGAACTCGTTTGCGTGTTGTGCTTGGTAGTGCAGGCGTCACGACCACTACACTAAGCGCGTCTACCGCCGTTCGGATTTGGACAATTGTTTATCTTTTTTAAGAATGTCATTGTTTAATTTGTGTTCCAGAATTAGCGATTATTGAGAATTGAAGAGCAAAAGCCAATTACTGATTATTGGTAATTGTAGAGCGAGGATATGTTTCATATACTGACAGCGCTAAATAATAATCTCGTACCCAGACCCCATTTGCTGAATAACGTGACGCGCGTAGACTAGGGACGACTGAAGCTGATACAGCAATGGCGGAAATTTCAAAATTTAGCGAGATTCTAATACTCCATTTATCGAGAAACTGTGGAACAACATATGTTACAGAGTTATGAAAATAACCTTGACTACTGGCGACACACGCCATAAAATCCTCTGTTTTCTGGCGACACACGATTCAAAAATGTTTTCAACATATAAAGTCTTCGTGTTTATCTCAAGAGCCTAGCCCTGGTGCTCATCTACTGGAAGTTCATACTACAGTTACAATTACAACTTTTTCAACTAGTGTTAGCTACAGAGAAACACAATATAACAAGAAAACAAGTAATAAACGGCTAATAGTAATAATAATTGATAACAATAACAACAAAATGAAGCAGGAACGCACAAAGCAGATGGCAATACATAAATAACGAAGTCAATATGACGTCATGTTGGTTGCACAGCCTGGAGACAAATGACAAAATGAAGAATATCTCTACAAATTTTGAATAAAAATTACTGAAACTTTGCACATGTATGACACTATGTAAATTACACAGCATTGTGCAAATTATGGGGTTGCCATGGAAACTATCATGGCCCCACGCACCTTTTACCTTGAACATAAAATTCCAATTTCTTTCCTTGTTACAAAAAATAAGTTGCTTAAACTACTCACATACAATGCCTACATTGTTCCAAATCTTATTTTGGACCCACACCAAAAAAAAAATGCGTTTGACAAAGGAGAAATTAGGGAAGTTTGTGTTATTTGTAGAGGAAGCCTGGGGCCAGAGTGTTTCCATAGCAACATCATAATTTGTACTATGATGTGTATTTTCCAAAGTACGAAATATGTGCAAAGTTTCATTAGTTTTTATCCAATATTTGCAGAGATATTCTTCATTTTGTGATTTGTCTCCAAGGCTGTGCAAACAATATGACATCATAGGTTATCTCATTTGCATATTACAAAAAACCGGAATCTCTCTGAAACGAAATGAGATGTTGACAAACGGAAAATGTCATTATTCCTCATTTCGAAAGCTCTTAACATTAGATATATCAACTTCATTTTCGCTTCATCTGCACTTTAACCACGTAGTCACTTATGAGCATAAGCTCGTTTACAACGTGTACGTGCCGTCAAGTAATTAAAATAGATAACTATAATATGTTTGCTTATTTACAATTAGATAATACTAGTAATACTAATATTATAATGATATCAACAACAATAATCATGAATGTAAAGTATTTCTAAATATCGCGCTTGCTAAGGTAAAATGTAGACATCTATTGATGATAACGCAAGTTTATCTACTTTAGACTTGAAAATAACCGGGAAAGAAATAGTACGAAATTCGTTAAATAAGCTATTCCACAGTCTAACTATTTATTTAAGTAAAAGAATTATGAAAATACTTAGACTTATAGTTTGGCAACTGAAGAATCATATCTCCCATAAGATTTCATGTGCTAGCCCGGAATTTTTTTTTTTTGTGTGATATATTTTGGAGCGATGTTGTGGACACACTTGTGTAACAATAGCAGAGACTGGACGTACCGGCGGTGCTCTAAGGGCTTAAGCTCAACCATGTTCAATAAGCTATCATAAGTAGTTTTTGCCTAGTTTGACAAAGGAGAAATTAGGGAAGTCTGTGTTATTTGTAGAGGAAGCCTGGGGCCAGAGTATTTCCATGGCAACATCGTTATTTGCACAATGTATATTTTCCACAGTACCACATATGTGCAAAGTTTCAAGTTTTTATCCAATATTTGCAGAGTCTTCATTTTGCGATTTGTCCAAGGCTGTGCAACCAATATGACGTCATAGATCATCTCATTGCATATTACAAAAACCTGAATATTTCTGAAACGACCTGAGATGTTAACAAACGGAAAATGTCATTATTCCTCATTTCGGAAGCAGTTTAAGTTAGATCAACTTAATTTTCGCTTCACCTGAGTTTCGGGGTCATCAAAAAGGGTCTGGAAAATTATATATTTTTGTGTGAAATTGGCTATGACTCGGATATTTCGTTTAAAAAGTTGTAGAATCTCTTAAAAGACTGTACAATCTTTCCGTTCAGATGGCTGATTTTAAACTTTCATCACGTACCAGAGACTGTTCAGGTACGCAGTAAAATCTAGAAGCAAATCACGATGGCAAAAAGGGCCCATTTTCCTCCTCTACGCAATAACTTTAGACCATAAAATGCAAATAACTTGAAATTTGGTATGAAGATAGTTCAAGACAAGGGAATCTCAAACATAGTAGTTTGGATGTAGTGATTGACAATGTGACGTCACTGGAACGTACTTTGAGATCTTGGCGCCAAAATTTTGGATTTTAAATTGGATTTCGAAAATGTTTTGATTGTGTTCTACCCTCTTGGTGAAGGTGTTCAGCGAAAACCAGACTTGAATCTGATAAAATAGAAAAATATATGGCTGATTAAAAATTTCCATATTTCCCGCGAAAGCGAAATAATTTATTTTATGTGGCATATGGTCAAAGTTTTGGGATATTTACCGATCAACACGTATAAGAAAATCTGACGGATACAAAGTGGACCGCAAATGAAAACAAATTTGTATTTTTTTGATCTTACAACATGGGGTATTAAGTTTCCCCTGACGTCATAACGATGTAACTGTCACGTATATATTACGTCTATCTGACGTCATAGAATATTTAACCATATAGTCCCAAGTTGAAAAAACTACCAATTTTATAATTGTTCAACTTCAAAGTCTTTTACATGTTTTTTTCCTTTATTGCCTTCAGTGGTAAATACCCCTAAAGTTTGACTTTATTGGTAATTTAATACAGTCCTTAAACTCCGGCGAAAGCTGGTGGGAGATTCAAAACCTATTTCCTCTTATAACTTTAGTTCCTTTTATGCAAATCAAGTGAAATTGTCGGTTTTTGGTTTAAATCGATGATATTATGGTTTTCCATCTTAAAAAGGGCCATATTTTCTTATTCCTCAGTTTGGCGCGAAATTCAGGCGTATGCCGTGACGTCGCATTTTCAGTCACCACCTCAAACACAAACCTCCGAAAACATATTATGCGTCTCTGACTTCATGCCAAGTTTTATATCATTCTGAATTTTTTACACCCTTCTCCCAAGCTTCCAGGAGGAAAATGACCCCTTCTTGACCATCGTGAATATTTCAACATGTCTCATGTTCGCGGTCTCGTGGTGTTCTCCGCGAGTGTCAGCCCTATGAGGCTGCCAGACCAGACAAACACCGCAGTGCCCCTCAGAGTATGTCGCCCTTTCTGACACCCGTTATAACCTGACGTCTAAATTACTTACTTTCTGCTAGCAGGTCTCTCCGGGTGGAATGAATTGCACTTATAAATTGATGACAGGCCTTGACCTCATTAGCACAAATCTAACATCAAGCTACAAACAAATCGACTCCATAAATAGAAAGAGAACGTAATACTTAGTATATAATATGTTGAATATTTTATGAGAATCTGCTTTTCAAAAATACAAAATTTACAAATGTATGGCTGTGTGACACCAATGACGTCATAACGATCGCCCTGTAAAACGGCTAAAAATATCATGCAGGACACGGACACGCTACATGCAGCGTTGAGTGACGCGCGACACATACTGGGTTCGTAAATATCGGCAGACTTCAACATAAAATCAATGTGTACACGCCTTGTTTCACTTTGCTCACTGCAACGGGATTAAACACAACTCCTGTGCCTAATTAAAATACGCTGCACTGCATTCATGCATCGTCTTCGTGTTCCGTTCGTTGTGCGGGCTCTTTCCAACTGTAAAGATTACCTCAAAATCAAATGGGCTGACGGCATTGAGTCTACATACCCTAATTCTTTTCTGCGTGCCAGTGTTCGTGATGCTAAGTACTATGATGAATGTTCTAAGGTACATCTACCCGAGCATTTCCCTTTTGTGAGTCAGGGAGCAGCCATGGCACAGGCCAAGCAGACCGATGCCAACAACATTGAGGTCACTTGGGATGACCACACAAGCACCTACGATGTGTCCTGGCTACGCGTACAAGACGAAGGTGCTTTACCAAGTATCTCCAACAAGGTGGAGTGGACCCCATGGGAAAAGAACTTCTCTCCGCCGACCTACGACTACTCGGAGAAGGACACCAAGCTTGACTCTTGGATGGCCGATGTCAATAGATATGGGTTGGTTGTTTTTCATAATGTTCCTAGAAACACAGAGGGCTTAAGAAGCGTACTTCACTCAATTGGACCTTTGCAGCAACGCCGCCACCCTACCAACGAATTTTATATGCGCAGCGAAACAAAAAATATGCGCGTCGACCTGTCTTCTTACACTCCGACTGCACTCCTATGTCACATGGATCATAGCTATTACAAGGATCCGGCGAAGTTCATAGCCCTATTGTCTGCTGAATATTCAGCTCCGGAACGAGACACGGTCTCTCGATTTTGTAACGGTTCTCAGGTACGTTATCCAGGTTAAATAATTAACTTGCGAGCTGTTTATGCACAAATAATGATCAAGTTGGAAATGAATTTCATCAGTTACACCTTCAACTGTAACTACAGTAAATTATGCCCTACCTAACTGACTATCACATTCACAACCAAGAATGTACGCTGATGATACCAGCATAACTTATGCTAGCAACGATATGAATGATATTAATGAATCTAAATAGGATTCAGCCAATAATCAATATGTGTTAAAGTCGTCATTTAATTTCTTTCTTTTTACAAAGATCTTTCATCAGTGATAACAGCTTCACTGTTGCTCGATGCTTGAACTTATCTGCAAATGTTATTATTCATTATTGTAACAATTATTTTTGTTTTGTTGATATCTCAGATGAGATAAAGTCAATGAAGTTGGTTATTCCATTACTATTTAGGCTAATCTGTGATCGCAGGTTAGTTTTAGGGATCCAGTTTTAGAGCATGCTATTACGTTGCAGCTGTCTTTTATTGTATAAATATCTGGAAGTAGAGAAAGATGGGTATTTTTCACTGCTCCTGGTAAGTACGTCTTTTCTCTTTCTCAGCTTGCTGAACAGCTACGCGATGAAGATCCGGAGAGTTTTGAACTCTTGTGCAAAACTAAAGTACGGCTGGGGCGAAGACGACTTACAGTGGAGGAGGAGTGTGCTTCAACAGAAGTGAAGAAGTACGAGTGGGATTACTATTGTGACGTGCCTATCATCCTCGAGGAGGGAGGCAGAGTGCAGACCATTAGGCTACAGTAAGACTCAATATGTGTTTTATATTACTGTTTTATAGTCAGTTCTAGTGCCAGAAAATATACGAAGGAAAAGTGGGAGGGTAGAAAGAGAGAATCGGAGAGCTACAGCACCGCTTTCAAATGAAAATATTTTAAACTTGACCCTAGTGTCGGGCGGTGGTAATTTGCAAAGTTTCTTTTTTGCTTCCGGTGACCAAAGTTCGTCTGCTGTTTGTATCCATTGCGCGCCCGAGAACTGAAAGGTGGCTGCTTGAATTTCTTGCGTTTTGATCAGTTAACCTCTCACAAGGATTAGTGGACGGTGTGAATAGGGAATCGAGCAAAGTCCATTTCCAGGGAATCGAGCAAAGTCCATTTCCAGGGAATCGAGCAAAGTCCATTTCCAGGGAATCGAGCAAAGTCCATTTCCAGCAAATCAAAGGTTTCGAGTCTAATTGATTTTATCAAGCGGTCTTATGACAGGTTGTCGACGTGGTGGCAATCGAGACGTATCATATATAGCCTCCCCCGCAGTTCTGCGGGGGAGGCTAGACGTATCACAAATGTCTACGAATATCAGATTCAGCGGTATTTACCCATTGTATTGACCCCAACGCCTCTCTTCGATGTAATGAAGTATAGCCTCCTCCGCAGGTATCTCTAATTTTCGGACTCTCACGATTTTTCCCGCGGTCAGTTCAGTTGCGATACTTAGAGATGGCTGCGGTGGAGACTGGTAATGAAGCGCCATCTTGAATAGTGCTTCATTGCGTCGAAGTGAGGCGTTTGAGTCAATTCGCTGAAAACGCTATTCGTGGACTCAACTGTAATATCCGCTATTGTTCCTTCCTGCTAGCAGAGCGACCTCCTATAGCAAAACACAGTTGTGTACTATAATCAAAAAGAATAGTTCCCGAAATGACTTATTCAAACAAAATCCAAACGTTTGAATCTTGCAATCCGAAAAAAAAATAGCAAAATCATAAACGAGTAATGCCAGCAATCAACCCCCGGGAATGGTTCACTTCTTATTTTAGAAATCTAAATAGCGCAAAACAAACTAACAGCAATCCCTTCGATAAAGACTGATATATTCCCGGGGGGGGGGGGGGGGGGGGTGGGGGGGGGGGGGGTGGGGTATGTATGAAAAATGGGTATGTATGTGAGGTCAAGAGGCTCAAACCCTGACCCTGTTTGAACCAATCCGAGCTCCAAAACCCTGATTGCCCCCTTTTTAAAAAAAAAAAAACCTGATTGCCCCTTCTTTAAATTGTTTTCGGAACACGGTCGGATATATATCCTGGCCGGTATACCGCGTACCGGGATTTCATGCAAAATACGGAACATTTCAAGTCGGGACGTGGCATTAGGTAAACAAATCAGCAGATGAAGTACATATGTAAGTACTGAAGTACGAATTAGCGGCATCACGATGTATGGGAACCTCAGTGCTTGCATGTGGGCAGGCGATCAAAATGCGGCAACAGAATGTCTTTTTTGACATAGTACCTAAAAAAAATGAACTGCCTAAAAAATACTGAACCCCGACCCTGACTGCACCCAAATTATACTCAAATCCTGACCCTGATCTGCCCAAATCAGGTAAAAAACCTGACCCTACCTGCCCAAACTGAGCTCAAAACCCTGACCCACCCGGAAGGCACATACATAATACGTCACAAACAGGAGTACCCCCCCCCCCCCCTGGATATATTCAGTTAAAAGTCGATTAAGGTATGCTAACCGTCGTTGGGAAGGGTAGCAGCTGATCATGTTTCGAGTGCTCGCCCTTCGTCAGAGCAAAAGAGAGAATTGTGGCGATGTATATAGCGTTAAGTGCATGATTACCGCTGAGGAAAGGAAATTGCGCCAACAAAACGATAACTGGCTAGTGCTTATAGGCACTTTAAAATAGACTTTACCCTTTAGTTTACAGAAACACTTTGGATACCCATTGATCACCTCAAACAAAGACGAGAAACAGATGAAGAAATACTACCAGGCCTTCGACAAGTTTCTACAATTGATCGACAACCCAGAAAACCAAATTCAGTTCGTGTTAAGGTAAGCCTTCAGTGTTCAAATAGTTGCGATGAACCTGCAGAGTGCACAAGCTTGTGCGGTCCTTCCATTGCGCTCCAGTTCCACACTCTAAAACATGCAACACAGTAAAGATTTGATCAAAGAGAAGACATCTAGGGTGCATCTATTTTCGCACGACTGTTCGGGCTATTCCGAAACTAGACCAGATCATTTTTATTGGAAAACCGTGTGATGAGGTGTTACTTCGGTTTGGGCTCCAGTAGATTATATAGCTTTTCTAATTTCAAAGTTTTCGAAAATAAATTTCGCTTTGAGAGCTTTGTTTTGTTGGGGCTATTAAGTCTATAAATAATAAGAATAAGAATAAGAATAACTTTATTCCAAGACACCAGCATTGGTACATAGGATATACATAAACATATATCTAATCACAACGTACAATCATTAAATATAATAGTTATATCATATAAGTATTTTGCTGTAAGCTGTCATGGATACACAATACATAAACAAGTCTCTATGGTCAAAATAACTGAACACGCTGTTAATCTCTAACAAATTTGCTAGGAAATTACCTCTGAGAGCTACTAATCTACTATTGTTACAACTGGAGAAATAGTGTAACTCATCGCCAACTTCATTCGAATTACAAATTGTACATACACGCGAGCCATAGACGATATTTGCATATCGCCCAGTTTCAACGGGAAATTTATGCGCGGAGATCCTAAACCTTGTCACCGCTTGACGATACTTAACATTTGGGATTCGAGATAAGTAGTTCTCAAAACCTATTCTTGATTTTACAAGATTTAAAGTACGTAATTTACTACACTGGTGAATCTGATCCCTCCACGTAATATTGTAATGTATGTACAATTCAGATTTAAGATATTTAGCTAGAAGTCCAATGCCGTTACTAGTAGATATAAGAGCAAGGTCCTTTAAAGACTTAAGATTACACATTTCTAGCAAATAATCAGTAAATTTAACACCCCGGCTGAAAATTTGATTTGATACATAAATGAAACTCTACTTTTCCTATTTTGTTGAAGATAATTGTTCTATTTTCCATATAAAATTACATTCAATTAAAAAGTGGTTTTCCTCTCCATGCAAAGTTGACAATTGGCAAGGGCTCTTCGATGTTGTGATTTTAACTTTCGATAAATAGTTCTCAAATTTATAATCGTTTTTAAATTCTCGGTATGTTCTTAATTTGTTTCTACCGATCGCGATCTATTACTGTCGTCGAAAAGACTTGATCTTCAATTTTGTAGTTCTCTGTCTCTTGACCTCTGTTCAAAACTTATGAGAACCTTTTTAATTCTATCATCAAAAATTGCAGTTAGTTGGGAATCCCACATATATCCAAAGCGGTTTTGAAATAAAAACATCTTAACTTGAGAGGCCCAGTTTTTTCCCGTTGGACTATTAATCATATGCGTTTTTCACGAGTCTATTTTCATTTAGTGTTAAGATACGCTACCTACTCGAACCATATATTTTGAATGTTCACAATATTGAACACAGAACTGCACTTACGCGCCTTAGAATAAGTAATCACTGCCTTGAAATCGAGAAAGGGAGGCATGAAAAGCCATATCGGAAAGTCGAGGACAGAATTTGTCCCAAATGTAAAAGGGAGACTGAGGATGAAAGACACTTTTTAACTAAATGTCCAACTTACAACTCTCTCAGATGCAGTATAATTAGTATCATCAATGTTCAATGAAAGTACAACTCGACAACACTAAATAACAACACCCTCTTTAACATTACGATGAATCCACCGCTTGTACTCCAAAAGCAAGTTTCAAAATATGTACACGTGTTTTAAAGTACGCAACGAATCAGTGTTGGTCCCTCAAATACTCTTCCTACTTCCTGTAATTATAGACTCTTTTATATTTTAGGTTGTTATTAGCGTACTTGTAGCCTATACAGTTATATCCTTACAGACCTGCAAGACCAATGTACAAAATTGTATACGGTGCTAGTAAATATGCCTATATGTCTACGGACTCAGAAAGTGACTACTTTAGGTTTTATTTCAGTAATAATGGGAAATCGCCCGAGTTCGGCACGGCAAGTCTTGTCGACTGCTTTGTTGGGTTGCACCGAGTTGTTTGCAAAATTTTACGTGCACCTAGCTGAATAAAGCATATTACTGTACGTACCGGGGACGGGGGAGGGACACTCCCAATATTGAACTGACGGGGGTGCCCAGCGCTCCTTTTAGGGGTAAACATTCTCGTAACCGTACGTTTTAGATGGAGTCCTGTACGCAACAAGAGTCGTACTTTTTAGGGTTTATTATTTATTTTAAGGTTGTTTTACTCTTCGTGAAAAAAAAATGATGTAGTTGTCTTTTCCTTCGAAATAAAACTAATCACTTTATAAATGTTATATTTGCGTACATTTAGGGGTCAAAATCATTATGGTTTTGAAACCTCCTTTAATTTTGCTTACCTTCAGAATGACCCCTAAGAAATCCCCGTCATTTTCGTACCGTAGTACCCCTCACGGGTCACTGTATCACTTCTCTGAATATAGAAAACAATAGTTTTTGCCTTTGCTACTGTGTATTTATTTGTGTCAATGTTAATTCAGTACATTGTTTAAATGTGTTTGATAACACAAGCTATTGTCAACCCTCGCACATGTACAGGGGAGGTATGATGGCTCTGTTTGATAACCACAAACTCTCGTTTCTCTCGCACATGTACAGGGAAGGTATGATGGCTGTGTTTGATAACCACAAGATCGGACACGGCCGTGGTCCTATCTACCCTGGCACCAAGAGATACGTCATAGGTGGTTACATTGATGACGAGACGTGGACGAGTCGCTGGCGTATTCAGCTTGGAAGGAAGACCGGGTTGACCGACAAATGGCTGCTGGTTTGCTCTCAGAATGCGCTCGAGGTCTTATCTCAGAGGTTCGAGGAAAACAGTATCGGCGAGAATCTGGACGAGGGCACACGTCAAGCAGTATAGGCTACGCCGACATGAAACCGTGTGTAGTGTGTTTCAAAACGATTTTGTCTGAATGGAATCAACTGTTTAATATTAATTAGCCAGATATTCATGCATGACGATTCATTTTATCATGTGAGTAGTATTATAACGATGGCTGGAGCCGGGCTGAGGAGGTAGATTTACTATTGAATTGTTGAGGTGGAGTGAGAAGGATGATAGGGGGTTATTATACATTTACTCACATCTCGATTCTGATTGGCTGAGAACACGCAACGAATTCTCCATAGCTAGCTAAAGTACTAAGTGCGCATGCGTACCAGTAATACTTAGCGCTCGATGGTAAGCAAATACGACAATTTTACGCTAGAAAGCAGGGCACGAAAGCAGGGCACTTATTTCGTTATTTTGAGCCATTTTAGCGCTCAGCTATGTTTCTAGTCATTCTTTTCTCCTAAACTCGTAAAATAAATGCAATTTTTAGCTCGAATATGAAAGAAAACATCTTGAATTATGCAGAAATCCAATCGTAAACAAACCAATTTGTTGCGGCGTTTCATTTAGCTTCGTTTACGATAGCTTAAAATGTATAATAAAAAAAATATTGAATTCGGTTTTCGCATGATATTATTGAGTCTTGATCATTTTCGCCCCTCGCTAAGCAATGAAATGCGGCCAATCAGTTTAGGGTATAATCTATTTTTAGAACGACGCTCAAACTACTTTCGTGGGTGCAAAACAATGGCAGCCATGTTTCTTTTATAAACACAATTAGTTCTCTCATTAGAACAAAGGCTTTCATGTTTTGGACCTATCAGAGTTGCTGGTGCAATTAGGTGCAATAGGCTTGGGTACTGATTTAGCGAGAATCGTATTCTAAAAATAGATTATACCATAAGCTGATGGGCCAAGACCCAGCGTGACAGTTATGGACTTCTGATATTAATTAGTTAATTGACTCTTCTTAATATTTATGCGCATACAATTAGCTACTCGAAAACGAGTATTAAACTCAGACACAGCACGTAAATTAAGTGAAATATCCTACTCAACTATTCACTTGATGTAGAACCGACATTAATGACCAAAACATAAAGGTTCATATGAGTTGGCATCTAATTTCGGGCAAGTCTGGACAACTCTTAGCCTGAAAAATCCGCCGCTCATCTCCCCCACAGCCAACGGATTTTTCAGGCTAGACAACCCTATTGTTGCAACATATCCTCGTTCTAGAATTACCAATAATCAGTAATTGGCTTTTGCTCTTCAATTATCAATAATCGCTAATTCTGGAACACAAATTAAACAATGACATTCTTAAAACCAGTCAAGGATAGATAAACAATTGTCCAAATCGGAACGGCGGTAGACGCGCTTAGTGTAGTGGTCGTGACGCCTGCACTGCCAAGCACAACACGCAAACGATTACGAGTTCAAGCCCGAGTAGGAGCGCTCAAAAACAATTTTTCTCTCGTTTACCTTCTCTTCTTGTTACCTGTGAACCCTAGCTCTAGTGAGTGAGAACCCGTCGTTTACCCGCGAACTCGTCCGATGGTTAGGGTTCGGTTTATGGTTCGGGTTAGGATTTGTCGTAGTATTACCAATAATCGGTATTTCAAGCGTGTTTGCCATTGACTGATTATTGGTAATTGTAGAGCGAGAATGCGTTGATTATTAACAACACTCCAACCCTGGTTCCAGAGGCCACATTGCAGTGACTGGCGTAACCGAGTGGACCTGGGGTCGATAGCCGGATGTGGCCTCTGGGCTAATTGGGCCAAAGTCTCACTTTCATTTCTAGTACAGATTCTGTACTCATGGATGATCGCACCAACAGGTTTTGTAGGCATTTGTGATTGGTTAACAGATCTAAACCGGTTAGATTTTGAAAACAGGGGGCGCTTTCCATTCAACCAAAAAAAACGAAAATTCCGGTCAGAAATCAAATGGAACAGTAAAATTTCCGGTTCGAAGTTTCGGAAATTGAGGACCACCTCGCGAGGTGGTCCTCTTTTTCCGAAAATTCCGGTTCGACCGAAATTTTCTGTTCGATTCAAAATTCCCGGTTTAGATTTGCTCAGTGTGATTTGCCAGTTTTGAGAATTGAAATCGAGGCTACTAATAACCGGCTGGTTGCGTATTTTTCCGACCGGTTTGTCTAATTCGAAAAATCCCGTTCCATTCGACATTCGAAATTTTCGAAACTTCTAACCTGTCGTTTTGTTTGAATGGAAAGCGCCCACGGTTTCAGCTGTCACTTTAGTTTGTCTCGGTGCCGTGCAGATACTCAAGAGTTTATTTTTATATGGCGGGTGCAAACTTCGAACTGGCATGCAAGAAGGCAATAAGTTTCGCGTTGAAAAGCTTCCCAAACGTCAAAATTTTAAAAGAAGTCCAAAAAGAAGCGATTAGCTTTGTGAAACTACGAGATGCCATTGTTGTCCTACGAACAGGCTACGGGAAGTCTTTAATTTTCAGCTTATTCCGATCGCTACGGCTCAGTCAAATGTAAATGTGATTTGCGGCACAAACCTCAACTTTCGCACATTTCGGGTTATCCTTTGAGGGGACAACAAGATCGACATGCACAACAAGCTCGAGTTCGAGTTGATTTGGTCGTGAAACTCAGGAATGGACAGGATATTTCGTTGTGCTGGAGGCGGTAAGCCGGCGCTTTTCTTGGTTTGGGTTGTTTCGATCGTACTTGGTGAATCCCTTTGCATCGATTCACTCGACAGGTGAATATCCCTCTTCCTGATTTTATTTTCCTCTACCAGCAGTGTTGCAGAATAATAAGTTTCTCTGCACCTTAACAGATCTTTCAGCTAGAGATTTAAAACTTTCCAAATCAGTCGTTGCTTAAGATTTTCAAGCTCCCGATTGCATTTCGAGCAAATGATTGAAGAAATGACTTCAATCCCAAGCAGCGCCGTCAACCTTTCGGCTACTTTCTCGGCCTTTAGAGAAAAGTTATGTCTTTGTGACCAGAAATTGGAATATTCATAGTGCACGTTCTGCAAATCTCTTTTAAAGTTACACGTTGAGTATATTTTAACTTTTTCACAGGTTTTTTTAGAAGTTATGCGTAATATAATACGAGACAAGTAGCTGTCAAAACAGAAAATCCTGTTAGACTGAATATTTGAGCCTTTCATTAGCATATCCAACATAAAAGTGAGATTACCACCCAGTTAGCCCAGAGGCTCGCGACTTTCGAGCCTCTGGTAAACAGGGTACAACACCCACGACTTAACAATAAACCATATGATGTAACAAAAGAACGGAAGACGCCGTGACAAAAAACAAACCATATACATTTGACATCACGATAGACCTTTTCCGCTTGGCTCAATCATAGTTAATAGAGTGGAATGGTAATGAACTCGGGCACCTTCTTTGTTGTATGGCTTTGTTAGCTTTTTTCAAACACTACCGTGCACAAAACACGATAGGAATTCAAACATGTTAATCAATCAGCCAATAGAAACGTGTAAGTTCAGTCGTTCAGGGAACGCTAATGAACTATGATCGTGCACAATCTTTTGTCTTACCCCCTTTGCAGCGCCTTTGTTAGCTCTTTTGAAGTTTGCCGGGCTTCCTAACCATTCCACTCTGTTAACTATGGCCCAATGTTGTTCCATTTCAAATCTTTGGGGAATAATATCCTTTGTGCGAAGTATTTCATATCAATGCATCTCCTCATGCGCTAACCAGAAATAAAAGAATACACAAGGGTGGTCACGTAATCTGAAATGGGACGACATTGAGCCAAGCGGAAAAGGTCTATAAACCCAGTGAGTTCGTTCATAAGATTCCTCTTTCTCAGTTCTTGGGTTGATATGTTATACAAACAAATACACCACGGATTTCCGGTCTAGAACCGCCATCTTGGCAAAACCTAGACTCCAGACTAGACTCACCAGTATCACCCATTACGGCCGCGCGGCCACAGATTGCGAGAGGTCGCGTACATTTCTACAGTGGAACCTCGATTTAACGAAGTGCCAAGGGACTGGGGAAATTGGTTCGTTATATCGAAGGTTCGTTAAATCGAAAACTCGTAACGAATTTGTGTAAAAACAACCAAAATATTCGTTATATCGAGGTATAGTTAATAATTGTTTTGTAACGGTGTTACGTCGCACTAAGAGGATAAAGCGGATCTGTAGATGTCTCGATAGTGCCAGTGTCTGTACTGTATATACACATCTAATGAGCTGTTGACTGAGAGGTTTTCTTGTCTTGTTACAGGATTAAAGGATTTGCATCGCTGTTGGTCTGTTCCGCATTCATCTTTTGTCGCGTGTTGACATTTATTCGTTATATCGGGGTAGATTTTACGTTTGGGCTGTCGGATTGTGTTCGTTATAACGAGGATTTCGTTATATCGAGGTTCTGTTACATACATTTTACTTGTAATTTTGCCGGGCTGAAGAATATCGTTCGTTGTACCGAGGACTTCGTTATATAGACGGGAGGTTCGTTAAATCGAGGTTCCACTGTATTATGACGTAGCCTTCTCGATTTTTATTTCTCGTTTTTGACCCCTCGCACATACGTTTGCCATGTAGAAGCATCGGCATCAGACCAGGTTCATTTCTGGTATTTTCTGGCAGGGAAATACTTTCCTTCTTTTGCAAAGTGGTTTATTTGGAAAAACCTGTCCCTGGACTCTGCAGTTAGTCCCTATTTCAAACGGCTTTTCAGATTCATCCTCTTATCTTGTCGATGCTGGAATAGACCCGACAAGACATACAACTGGTACTACACGTGCTACACTTAGGTACGTACTACAGAAACTACAGGTACTACATGAGACAGAAACCCTTTATTGTTTAACAATGTTTTGATAGTGCTCACCGGGTACTATCACCTGTTGGTTCCAGATACAACGCACACTCTTTGGTTGATCGGGGTTCACGTGGCAGTCATCAAAATTCAATGTATCGCGCGCGGTATACAATTCAAATGTATCCCGCCACGTGATCACATCGTGACATAAGGTGATGTAATGTGTCGCGCACGCCACTGGCTAGCTAAACGCGGCAAGAGATTTGCTTACCAAAACTCGTGCTATATAACAATTCACTTAATAACTGGCCCCTAGGGGGTACTGTTTCCCCTCGATGTTCTACTCGCCGAAAGAGGAAAGTCTCTCGAGCTGAGCGGACGCAGTTGAAGTCGCTCCCATGTAATTGAAGCCTTTCGCTTAGTATTTCTTATCAGTGTAAAATGGCCGGGAGTGATAAGACTAAACAGTTAAGAAAGGAGAACCAAACATTGAGAGATGAAGTGGAAGAATTGAAGGAGAGACTAGGAAAAATAATGAAAGACATCGAAATGAGCAATTCAAAACAACTCGAAGAAAGGAAGCGATTATGAAGTCATGTCGCCAGCAAGGTCAAAGCTGTTGAATTTATCAGTGATAAATATGACGAGTTGATTATCTTCAAAACCCAAGTCGTAAAGGAGCCTCCGCAAATTAACTTGAGAGTTAACACAATAGCAAGCAAATGTAAATTTCCCGATACTTCATTTCTCTTTGAGCCTATCACACCAGCTGAAGTAAAATTGGAAATCTTATCTATACCAAACAATAAATCTCATGGCCTCTACTCTTGCCCAACGCAACTACTAAAATCTGCAAGTAACACCATAGCTGATATCTTAGCAAAAAAAATTCAACACATCTATTGAATTAGGAGCATATCCTTCTAAACTTAAAATGTCAAAAATCATACCGATATTTAGACCGACGCTGATAATTAAAGACCAATATCTTTATTATCTAATTTTAATATATTTTTTGGAAAAAAAATGATGTACAAAAGAATGAAATCAATTATTGAGGAAAAGGATATTTTGGATTAATCTCAATATGGCTTTCGCAAAGCACATTCAACGCAACATGCAATACTTGATATTGTTAACGCTATACAGACCAACATGGATAAACGTTTATTTTCGTGTGGAGTATTTATAGATCTAAAAAAAGCATTTGATACAATCGACCATAGTATTTTGCTCGGTAAACTCGACCATTACGGTTTTCTACCTATCTTCAAGGCCGAACTCAAACAACACAAATTGGTGCGCATAAATCCAACAAAACTGAAACAGTTTGTGGTGTACCCCACCCAACGTCTGTCCTAGGCCCGCTGCTCTTTTTATTATATATCAATGACATTCAAAATTGTTCTGATAAATTCAGTTTTTATCTTTTTGCTGATGATACTAATTTACTTAACTTTACGCTGACAAAAATAATAAGTCTTCAGAACTGATAGTAAATAGTGAGTTAAACAAAGTATATAATTGGCTAACCTCAAATAAATTAACCCTTAACATAAACAAATCTAATGTTGTCATTTTTAGTCCATATCAAAACAAACTCTCACACCAGCCTAATATTGGTATATTTGATAATGAAAAAAATAAGAACGTTCTCCTCGAATGTAGAGAGTATGTAAAATACCTTGGAGTCTTAATTGACAAAAATCTTTCCTGGAAACACCATATTGATTGTATCGCAATTAAAATAAGTAAAACAGTTGGGTTAATCACGAAATTAAGACACTGTCCCCTTCCATACTCTTTTGAATATTTACCAGTCCTTAATTGTCCCTTATTTAACTTATGGATTGACTGTTTCGGGTCAGGCGTGTAAGTCAGACATGAACAGAATTTTAATCCTCCAAAAGCGAGCACTCCGCTTTATGTATTTTGCCAACAGAAATGAGCATGCAGTTCCCTTATTTATTGATGAGTCAGTATCTAATTTAATGTATGATATTAACAACAATTTAGCACCAATAAATATCTTTAATTTATTTTTTAATACTTCCAGTATCCACTCTTATACACGATCCTCTACATCTAAACATTTCTACATTAAAGGTTCGAGACTTGAAGTACAAAAAAAAATGCTTTCTCAAGAAATGGCGCTAGACTGTGGAATGAGATACCATGCGATTTTAGACAACTATCAAAAAAGGCATTCAAACGAGAATTTCACAAAATACTATTTGACATTCTTAAGAAAGAAGATGCTTATATTGACACACCCATTATTATTTCGAAAATCAAATCATTTAAGCATAAAAAATAGGTACATAATTGTTAGAATTCGCTTCATGTATATAATCAATTATTTCTCAAATTCATTTATTTATTTATTTATTTACTTACTCACTTTCTCTCCCCTTATATATCTCTCTCTCTCTTCGTTAAGTTATCATACCTGTTTGTAATTTGTTAATTTTAAAGACTATGGCCCGCCTAGATTAGCTAATGCTACCTGCGAGCCAGTCTATCATGTATATATTTTTCGAATGAACAAAATAAAATGTAAAACTCCGTCTCGGGGAACATATCGTGTATCTTAGGTAAACAAAACTCACTGCAGTGAAACAATGTAATAAAATAAAATGATTTGGGACTTGCCGACCAACATGCCCAAGTATCTAACACAGCTGTGTCTGTCTTATTGTGTATTGGAGGCAAAATAGGGTGATTGTCTGAGGATTAACGAACAGAAGTAAAAAGGGAAAAAAACAAGCCACAGCAGTGTTAGAAAAATCTATTGAACTTGGCTCCAAAGTAGCCCGTGTAAATTAACTATGGTCTTTGTACACGCTACTTTATAAACCACATACATGTGTTTTTCTATTGACAAATGCGTGTTGGTAAACTGCATACATATTTATTTCAGTAACGATTCGCCTAAGAACTATAACAAGACAGGCTATCCTCAGATACGCTTAACTGCTGTATGGGAACTGTATGCTGTATGGGAACTGTATGCTGTTGGCCAATTTTATTATGCAACGTCAAACACCATCCAGCTAATAGGAAAGGGCGAAAATAAAAGATCTTTGAATCGTAAATTTCAGAACTTTCCTCGCATACAATTTTCTTGGAAATTAAACCATAGTTAGTTTGATCAAAAATAAAATTCAAATTAAACTTTAAAAATTATCTAATGAAAATAAACTGCGATGGTTTTCTATTCAATATGGGAGTATCAACCAATGAAATTACGAGAAAGAAGAATAGAAAATGAACACCTTTTTACATTCCTTGCCGTTCAGTGCATTCGTTTTTAGCCGGAGCATTACTTGTATTTTCCAAGACAAACGCGGTGTACAATGGCTACTTGGCATAGTAAACTACGTGGCCAAGTTCGCCCCAAACATTTCAGATGTCACAGCGCCTCGACGCGAGCTGCTCAAGAAAGACATCGCGTGGCACTGGACAGAGCGCCAAGAACAGTCACTCCACGACATCAAAAAGCTCTTAACGGAGACGAGCCCAGGATCCTGAAGTACTATGATCCGACGCGGCCAGTGGAATAACAGGTGGACGCGTGCAAGTCGGGCCTCGGTGCCGTACTGCTACAGGCTGGCTCGTCCGTTGCCTACGCGTCCCCCGACCTTACAGAAGCTGAGCACAGGTACGCGCAGATCGAGAAGGAACTGCTAGCGGTTGTATTTGGCTGCGAATGTTTTCATCAGTACGTTTGTGCCAAACAAGTAGTTGTCGAGCAAGACTACAGACCGTTGGTGTCGATAATACGGAAACCACTTGACAAGGCCCCGGCGGATTACAGATTACAGCGGATGCTACTTCGCTTACAGAGGTACAACATAGATCTCAAGTACAAGCCGGGGAAGGTGGGCTCTGGCTCGAGAGCCCACCTTCCAACTGTAGGCATGGAGGACGAAGAGCTAGTAACATGCGATAACTCAGTTGTAACATCTCTGCCAGTGATCGACCAGAAGCTGACCGAACGTTGAGCGACACGGCAATATCAAGCCAGCAGAAACGACGTACAACGGCTGGCCGAACCACAAACTAAACGTCCCAGTAGAGATACGCTCATGCTGGTACTACAGAGATGAACTCTCCACCAACGCGGTCTCATCTTCAAAGCCGGCGAGACCATCGTAGTGCCTCAAGCAATGAGGAAAGAGGTCCTAAGCCAGATACACGAAGGACATCAGCAAACTTCATGCCCGTGAGTTAGTTTACTGGCCGGCATGAGCAGACAGATTGAAGAGCTCGTACCTAGCTGCACAGTCTACCAGGAACTGAGAAACAACAACACAAGAGTCGATGATCCCCATTAGATTCCCCAGTACCCCTGGCAAATCGTGGCTACCGATCTGTTCTCTTGAAACAACGATAACTACATAGTAGTTTACTACTACAGCCGTTACTGGGAGTTTGCGTCTCCACGCAGTACAAAGAGTGCAAGCGTAATCGATTACGTTGAAGCGGTTCTTTTCGAGACACGGAATACCGAAGATAGTCAAGTCGGACAACGGGCCACAGTTCAGTTCCACTGAGTTTGCAAGGTTTGCAGCGGAGTGGGGCTTCAAACATGTGACATCCAGTCCAAAGTACCCACAATCCAACGGTCTCGCTGAGAAAACTGTCACAGACAGCAAAGAGAACGCTGGAGAAGGCCAAGCGCAATCACAAAGATACATATCTCGCCATCTTGGAACAGCGTAATACGCCAGTGGACAACTACTGACAAGTGCCCTGCGCAACTGTCTATGCATGGGTAGACGTTTACGAACCCGTCTGCCGTTTGCCATCACCTGCTTCCTGAAAGTCCTAGCCACCAAGAGACGCAAGCTAGGCTCAGGGAAAAAAACCAGACCATCCAAAAAGGCCTACTGCGACAAGTGAAGCCCTTGCTGACAGGTGAAACAGTCCGAGTCAAGAAGGAAGGGGAGTGGAAGCCAGCAAAGGTTGTCGAGGTAGCAGGCACGCCTCGAAGTTATTTTGTCGAGGCCTCCGATGGAGTCACATATCGCTTAAACCGAAAGCAATTCTTGAGGGACGGCAGCACAACAACAGAGCGACTAACCGCTGCCGGTGATACCCAGAGCTCTGATCTGCCCAATTCTGTTGATGAGGACAAAATTCCCGACACAGAATGGGCAGTCGAGCAAGGATGGATATCGCCCGCGCCCCGGAAGATTAATCAAAGAGCCCGCTATCAAAAGTGAACTATAATGTGCTTATAAACTCCACTAGAACAGAGATTTGAACTTAATAATCAACTTATTTATTTTTATCGCTTTGTTTTGTTCATTATCCTAGATAGATAACAAAAAGAAATATTTCTTTAAGGGGGAGTGTAAAACAACAAACTCAAACAAGCGCTCCAGAGACGACACGCGGTTTTTAAAGTCGCATCTTTTTCTACATTTGGGAGTGATAACCTCTCGGGCTTGTCTCATGAACAGTACAATCAGTGAAGAAAAAACAATCAGTAAAGAAATTAAGGACACTTTAATTTCCAAACGAAGTTCACCATGGGTCTGGTGTGACAAAGGAAATATAAAGAGAACAAAGTTACAACTAGACGCTAACGGTCGCACGGAGGCAGTCATTTACTGCCACTGCCAAACAGTCTGTTCCATTCGATATAGATATCCAAGTCAACAACTTGGCGCTAACGGTCGCACCAAGGTAGTCATTTCCTGCCACTTCCAAACAGTCTGTTCCATTCTATATATAGATAAGCAAGACAACTACTTGACGCTAACGGTCGCACGGAGACAGTCATTTACTACCACTGCCATTCTATATAGATATCCAAGTCAACTACTAGACGCTAACGGTCGCACGGAGGCAGTCATTTACTACCACTGCCAAACAGTCTGTTCCATTCTATATAGATATCCAAGTCTCGCTGGGATACACTGGCTCGGACTTGGGAGAAAGCAGCATCAAAGTCTTGGAATTGTATGGGACGAACCTGCAGATAAAGGAAGGGCTATTTTGAAATGTTCTTTATGGTGAACTCTAGGGTGGCAAAGTGTCCAGCTGATATCACTTCTTACGAGATTGTTTTTCTTCCGTTGAGATACTTTTAAAAGCTATCGACTGAAAACCTGTTGACTAAAGAAACCCTCCCAAGCAAAACAAATTGCATATCCTCTCCCTACCTCCATCGAAATGTAGTGGAACGACCTTCTTGGTCTGTTGACCACTCAGAGAAAGAGGGGTGTATCATATACATAGCCTCTCCCTCCCGCTCCTAGTATATATGGTATTGGACTGACCTAACTGGTGGATAACTCAGAGGTTGGTTGGTACGATGATCATACCGGTTTTTGTTGGTATCGTAAACGCACGACGATGGAGTAGGAATAAAATGGTAGCATACCTGGTCTGCTGTAATGTGTTGTATATCAATCAATCAATCAATCAACAACTTTATTAACGTGTCTAAAAAAAAAAAACTTCTAGCGCACCACAGGTGGTGTATATCAGCCGAGCCAATGCTCCTGATAGGACCCAGGGCTGCCTCACGACACAGATTACTCATATCAGCACCGGAATAACCTGACATAATTAATAATACAGGTCATGGTTAGGGTTGGCGCCTCGGGGGGGGGGAGGTATGTGAGGCCAAGAGGCTCAAACCCTGACCCTGTTTGACCCAAAATCCGAGCTCCAAAACCCTGATTGCCCCCTTTTTGGGGAAAAAAAACCTGATGTCTAAAAAATATTGAACCCCAACCCTGACTGCACCCAAATTAAACTCAAATCCTGACCCTGATCTGCCCAAATTAGGTCAAAACCCTGACCCACCCCCGCGGCACATACATAGACATAGACATTTTTTATTTGGAGTCTTACACAGAGAGTATATAGACTTACGTCCAAATAACCTTAAATTAATTAAATAATAATTACAATAATTACATCTAAGTTTAAAGGGTTGTTTTTGTATTCGCACACATGGTGTGATGCTATCTTATCTCGGCCTGGATTTTGACGCTATTTCTATATACATACATTCAAAAATGTATTTTGCTATTTCTTTCTGTATAGCTGGTTGTTTGATTGGAGGGTTAATAAGAAATAAAAATATATCATTGTCAGCCATACGGTTCATCTTATATTTAGTTTGCTTTTCTATACTGGAGAAAAGAATATTCCTTTTTTCACGGTATAGAGGACATTTTATCAAGAAATGTATCTCATCCTCTATGCCGTTTTTGCATATTTGTCATATTCTTTCTTCGAGTTTTTTATATGGTTTTGTGTACCGCCCAGTTTCTATTTCTAATTTGTGGTTACTTATTCTTAATTTTGTAAGTGCTATTCTATGGTTAGTGTTGGTGACCTGACTCAAGTAATCTTCATAGTTGTAGCTAGTTTTAAATTTTCTGTATGTCCTTAATTTGTTCTTTTGTTGGGGATCTTTCCTTGAATCGTTATGTATGTCATTTGACCATGTTTGTAGTTCAATGTCTCTTAGCCTCTGACGGATAATGTTTTCGGTGGTTGTGTCATTTATTGTAATATACATTGTTCTGCCTATTAATCCACATATGTAGTTATGATATGAAATCATGTTTGCCGCGTAGCACTAGTAAGTGTAAAGAATGTGATGTAAAGTGGTAAGCTGTAGTGCTAAGTGTGCACGCCCTACGAGGAAAAGAGAAAAAATATCTGACCCAAGTGGGACTCGAACCCAACGACTTCCAGGTTACATGTCTGGCGCTCTACCAACTGAGCTATCAAGTCAGATGAGAGCAATCGTGGGTATTGGTGCGTTACATGGGGTCACGGCGATTAATATATGTATATGTAGTTATGATATGAAATCATGTTTGCCGCGTAGCACTAGTAAGTATAAAGAATGTGATGTAAAGTGGTAAGCTGTAGTGCTAAGTGTGCACGCCCTACGAGGGAAAGAGAAAAAAATCTCTGACCCAAGTGGGACTCGAACCCAACGACCTCCAGGTTACATGTCTGGCGCTCTACCAACTGGCCGAGGCACGAGTCAGAAAATGCAAGCCGTTTATTATTATTATTATTACTCGGGCCAGGCCTTCGGCCGAGGCACGAGTCAGAAAATGCAAGCCGTTTATTATTATTATTACTCGGGCCAGGCCTTTGGCCGCCCGAGTCAAGTTTCGCAAGTCTTTTTCATCCTTTATTATTTTTTGTGTCGACCCGGAAGTCGCCGCCAACCACCGAACCAATCCGATTGCACTGTTCACGTGGCGGCCATGTGACATTTTATTGACTTCCGGGGCGGTCAACCAATCAGCTCGCGTTTTTTTTTACATTGCCATCGTTACGTCAACTGCAGTCTGCAGGACGTGTTTTTTTTCTCCCAAGGCCAAGGCCGCTATGAGCAATATCACACTGGATGAGTTGTTGTGGTGGATAAATCGTTCAATCTTTCATCGTTTTTCTTCATTCGGAATTCTGTGCAATTGATTCTCCTACGGATTGTGACAGCAAGTGATTATAACACCCTAAAATTTGTGAGAGCAGTTTCGATGATTGTAATACGCGGGAGTCGAAAGCTAGCCAGCCGAAGATAAAGTCTTAAAGAAAGACAAGATCCGTGAGTACAAGTACATAAATATTTAATTTTCCGTAAAGAGAAAGCTCGGAAACATTTTATGGAGGTACCTATGTAGGAGCTTTCGATCTGTAGTGATGTTGCGGGATGAAATGAAAGTAAAATTCTACATAAAGTACCTACGAGTTTTCAAGTCTCTAAACACCATGCGGTTTGTCTCATTCGTAGCCATTATGTTGCTGAATCCGAAGTTTTCTTTGACGGAAATGGAAATTTTTTTGAGTTTTTCTAGGGCTGACTGGAGGTATACGGGCTTTGAATGGAAATTTCTGACATTTTAGAATATATGTTTACGAAAGTGTCTGGCGCTCCCAAACGCACGTGGCTTGACGGTTAAATAATGTGAACCAACCATGGCGACATTTGTAAATGTAAGTAAAACACATAAACACTTACCAGATTTGCAGTGTTTGTAGTTTTGCAGTATTTAATATTCGTTTCAGTTAAAAGTATGTTTAAAAAACTGGCACAAGAAATAAAATAAAGAAATATAATTTTTTTTTCAAGCAAAAACTATATACTAAAATTGACTGAAAAATATTTATGAATTTTACAACTTTTCTGACATTTGCTCTAATGACTTCGTTCTATTCACATGATTGCTGCTACTCTTTGTATCAATATTTATTTGCATCAGTTTCAACTTCTCTCTTCTCTTATTCCTAAATTCTAAAGTATACAGTTTAATATGTACTACTTAATTACAATGGGGAGTTGGGGTGGCACATGGGGAGCTGGTGTGGCGCAATGGTTAAGTGCCTCGCTTCTCACCTCTGTGGCCTGGGTTCGATTGCAGCACCAAATGTGAGTTGAGTTTGTTGGTATCTCACCTTTGCTCCTAGGATTTTTCTCTGGTTGTCCTCCCAGGCTTCACAAAAACCAACATTCTATCCAATTTGATCTGTAGTTTAGCAAGGCCTTGACTTTGATCAGCCCTATGGTTGTTTCAGGTTTCGTTAGAAATTGAGAGGTTTTATTTTATTTGCAATGTTTTCTATCTGAGGTGGTCCTGGCTTAAAATGCATTATATGTATAATTTATGCATAGGGTCCAAAGGGCTCCAGGCTTAAAGTGCATAAATTAAGCCCAAATTAGTTATTTGATATTGATTGTACACGAAGTGGATAGTCCAAAATAGTAGAATATTTCTTGATTTGGGTGTTGCATCTACGAGATATAAAGGTTTATATTTCCAGTATGCTAATAGACCCATTCGAAAAATGGCATCCAATTTAATTAACTGTTGTTTAGGACTGACTAGCCTCGCTTACATGGTCAAAATCTTTCGTGTGGACTGACTAGCCTTGTGTTCACGTTACCAGGACAATAGCTTTTTAAATTGGATGCCATTTTTCGAATGGGTCTGATGTCGTGTCATCACTGACATTTGCTGAATTTCTTTGTGCGTGTGAATTAAGCTATTTTCTAATTTAGATTTTGTTGTTGTTGTAAAATCACTGACAAGTTAGAATTTAAAAATAGGTAATTTGTCTCTACCAGCATGCTTTTGTATAAAAGTGTGTCAGTGGTGACATATCACTCATTAGCATATTAAGGACCCACCTTCTCATAATTGTGTTTCTTATTATGCCTTGTTACTATACATTTCCATCAACTTATGAGAAAATAAATGGTATTGTTGTTGTTGTTAGTAATGGCATCAAATATACTGTAGTGGTAAATGGCCCGATTCCTCAGTTCTTGGATCTGACCGTTCCAGGTCAGCATCTGGCACTTTCACTTGGTCAGGAGTACAAGTACTTTTAAGAATTATTAATCTTGCTGCGACCCCAATGATTAAAAAAAACGAGTGGAAATCACATGTGTCTTTGTGACCTGCCATTATACATGTAAGTTTCAGTCTCCTTCAAGATGTAGAAAATGAACACTAGTACAGTGCTCACTAATATTTGAAAATGGTGGTCTAGCTGTAGTTTACGAGCCCAATCAAAAAAAAATATTGTATCGAGAATTTAGCCTGAATTTCAGCCATCTCCTCTTGTTCAATATTGATTACTCGAAAATCAAACAAATCTAGATAGATGACTTTATTTCACATGTAGAATGACACATTCCCTAAATATTCACAAGGAATAGCAACATTACATGTATGTGGAATTACGACTCAAATTTTAACCATTGCAATTCAATCAACAACACCCATACCAAGTTTATATAATTTTAAAGATCCTCAAGGAACTATTATTGAAAAGAAAATAATATTAAACATCATACTAATTGAAAGAAATTGTGGCGAAAATGTACAGCATGTATGTATGTGTGTTGTGTATGTATTATGGCTCTATCATTTCCAAGCCTGACCCCCCCTTCCCGGCATACCTGGGGCATTTGGCATTTGTAGTCCCATTATATATAAATTGTCACAAGAGCATCAGTAATTATTAATTAATTAATTAATTATTCTCTGGCTCCCCTAGCACAAACGATGTATGACAAAATATGCTAGAACTCTATGTATTAATACCTTGGCCTAGATGGCCCGAGTTCAGGCCACTCAGGGCCTCTTGTTATTATTATTTTTTGTGTCGCTGTTCGGCGCCAGTAACCAATCAGATTACACAGGAGCCCATTGTTCGATCCCAACACGTGACAGGATCAACCAATCAGATCCGACACCCGCCAGATCTTGGTTGTGGAAAGCTCGGCAAAGCCAGCAACGTAGCGAAGGTTTGGGTTCATTCTGAACCATTATTTTGCTGAAACCAAAGGTTTCTTCGAATGAAATATCAAGATATTCAGTTATCCTAGGGCTGACAGGACTTTTAGGGGCTTTCGATGTAAAATGATCACATTTACGAAAGGGATGTGGCGATCCAAATATTGCACAGTAAGCTAGTCTAGCCGGCCGGAGGAGTGATGGTTTTGGTCCAATAATCCACGGAAACTGAAAGAAAATGCCTGTACTGCTGCATCTAAGTGCCATACGATTGCAGTGTTGCGTTGTTGATATTGTTGAAATGCTCTTCATTACCATCACACACTGAGGAGGATTGATTGTTTGCAATGTTGGCTGTAATTGTTTACTGCGAAGTCCTCTCCTGAAAATGAAATACTCTTGCGATTATACAACTGGGAAGTCTTGACTAAACCAGTCAACCAATGCCGAACTTTACTAAGACTTCAATTCAAGAGTCGCAAAAGCTGGAAGTGAACAGTGATTGACCCTTGGCTTTGAACGCGAACGGAAATCAGAACAGGTGAGGTTGAAATTATGTGTTTATATATGCGCACACAAATCTTACTTGTTCCCTACTTTTAAAATTTTATTAAGTGTAATGGTGACTGTAATTCGAACTGGAAATGAAATCGTCCGTAAGTTGAACTGTATGTGACTTTATAGAGACCAAGAAGGAAAAAGTTAAAATCGATCGTCAAAACAATAACAGAACTCGGAAGATACAGAGGCATTCGAATTTACCACGAATTATACCCATAAACAGAACTGGATATGACTTACAAACCGAGAATACCGAAATAAAATTGAATTGGATGTGAAACTGTCAAAAGAAGAGCAGGATTTGTTGTGTAAAGCCATACTGGAGAGTACAATTATATAAGTTATGGCTCTATCAATTCCAAACCTGCCCCCTTCCCCCCCCCCCCTCCTGCCAACTGCCTGGGACAAAAGCTCTGTCAAATGCCCCACTTATGCCCCCACCCTTGGAGAATGGGCAGGTTTGGAATTGGTAGAGCTATACACAGATACTGGAACTGATTAGAACAATCACAAATAGAATTGGGTGTGGAGATTTATTTACCAATTGCAAGCGAACACTGTTGCCCTGAAAAATATGTCGAAAAAGTCAACTTGAAATACTGAAGAAAGAAGACAAAGAAGTATTTATGTTTTCAGATAACGAATTGAAGTGATATATAATTTATATGCATTCACTTGTATACTGATATTATTATTACAGTCATGAACAGACAATATTTAGCTTAATTAGTGACATACTTTAATTGATATTAATCTAAATCATGTTCTACATTTGTTTCGAATTTTTAATTACAAGGAGGGCCACGCATTTCTTAGCCTCCCCTGCAGTCGTTTTTGGGGGCTCATACCTAGCCCCTAAAAACGACTGTGGTGGAGGCTACGCATTTCTAAGTGTGTACTAGTTGGTGTTACCCTCTTTAAATAAAGTTAATTTTATTTTCCAAGTGGTCTACATGCATGAAATCAATGCACACAATATTTTATTAAACATTAGGGACTGGTCAAAAATTAGCAGGGGAGGTGCAAAGGGGGTGGGGTGGAGATAAAAAAGTCTAAAAATGTACAACCCTCCCTGGACAATTAGTTTGAAATATTTTGACCCTTTCTCCCCTATAACCAATCCTTTTTCAGTTGCCCAATATTTATGACCATCCAGTTTTGGGGATTCAAAACAATATGATCCTCCCCCTTTCACAACCCCTTCCCCTGCTAATTTCTGACCAGTCCCTTCAGCGACCACCCTTATGCAACCTGGTTTTAATTATCAGTAAAACTTTGTAATTAGAAGCTCCTGTAAGTGACCGTGACCACCTTTGGAGGTTGAGAATTGTAAGAAGGTGGAAAATAGCATTTACAAACAGGTTTTACTAATAACACTACCAATCTCGTACAAGTGCCTTTAAATATTTGTTTGCCATCTAGTACAGCCACATTATTGCATTCCTGTAAAAGGTCCATTCCATTATATATAAATTATCATAAGCATCAGAAGTGAATCAATTATCCAGTCCCCTAGTACAAACCATGTATGACACAAAAATATGCTAGAACTCCATGTATTAACCTATTTATAGGTGGCCCGAGTTAAGGCCAATCAGGGCCTCTTGTTTATTTTATTTTTATTCCGTGTAGCAAGCTTTCTGCGCATGCGTTAAAGGTCAAATTCACACCAATCAGATTGCACTGTGCTGGTCACGCAACAATCGCCAGGTTAATTTATTTACATAATTTAATACAGTAAATCAAGATGGCGGAGGGCCCGCGAGCAACTTTCTCTCAAACTTGGAGTCTCATCTCTCAAATGTAAGTCAGTTTAATGTTTTATTTAACTTCAGTCGTGCGAAAGCCTTTCAACAGGCTCAGGATATTTCAACTGGCGCTATTGTCGGAGCCGAAGGACCTCTTTTTTACCCAGATGGCCACTGATTTTATATACAACACGTACGACGACCTGAAGCCAGTGAAGGGACCAGGATCCGGAAAGCTAAAATTCGAAGAAATAGATATTGGAATCTATAAGCCATCGGCTCGCTGTGCTGCATTTAAAACATCCGAGGAGAACATCAGTCTTATTTTGGGTGAAGTCCCTTCAAGACCAATATTATGAGTCTCTTAAAAACTTTCAGAGATTTAAATTTACCGTAAGTTGGATCGACCACTTAAATGAGGCAGAGAGACAGTCTGAGAGTATTGAGATCAAGTTATTTCGTTCCAGCGAGGATATTGACCTAGCGGAAACATACAAGCTGTCGAAGGAATAGTTATGTGCCAAGGCATGGGCAAAGATTGAGTTTCCCAGGTAGAGAACTTAATGAATGAAGAAACAGAGGTCACGCGCGACATGCTTGAGAACATGTTCAACACTTTACAAGGGCACCCAACGAAGTTTTCGGTTAAAAAGCTGTTCGGGAGAGTAAGTTAGCCTAAAACGTTCGGATTTGAAAAAAATGTCCCTGGAAAATTGTTTTCTGAAATTAGTTTTCAATCCCTAGAAAATTATAGAAGAAAAGGGAGACTAAAAAGTGTCCCCTTAAATATTCGTGCGTATTCGTCTGATCAATAGAGTAAGAGCTTTCCCCTAAAATATTCGTACGTTTTCGTCTGATCAACAGAGTCAGAACGATCCGGAAAAAAACATTGGTTGGAATGGAAAAAAAATAATATTATAACAAATCATTTAGTGAAGCGGCCACCTAAAGTTTTCGAGAATAAACCTTTAGCAAATGGAGGTCACCTACGAGAATTGCTTAAAGGAAAAAAGAACCTCAAAAAAATTCGTACCTCCACAAAACTTTGCAACATGAAGTTACTTGAACTAGAAAATTATTGTTTATGTTCTAGACTACTAACAAATTCGTAGGCCGGGAATATTTAGCCATAGTATTTTCGGTTGACACGATTTCCACCTAGAAAATCCGAACAGCTAATAGCTTTCTAGAATACGTCAAAAGACATAGTAGGCGCCTTAAAATGGCTAGATGAGCTGCATACAACTGGTTTCAAACGAATTTCAAAAAGTACTCGTTGGGTGCCCTTGACTTTATGTTATACTAAGAAAACAAAACAAGTTACAGAGCCTGCAAGTTCACAAGTCAATGAAAAACCCCAAGAGCCTGTGGTTTTGGATCAACATATCCTTGAAACTCCAAAAGCAACATACACATGAGTCAAATTCAAACCGGAAGAGACGGAATTCTTGAGATTCTTCACGAGGATTGTTAGCCCGCAATAAGAACTCTCTCGCTGATTTAATGACCTTGATTTGTAACATGGACGCTGACCTAACTGATATGCGTAATGAATTCTTACTCTCGTCACATCAAAACACGAATCAAGAAACGAAACTCAGTCATTTGGAAGACAAATTAGTGCAGCAAGATAATATATACAAGACCGAAATCAAGATGCTGTCATCACGTATTATTGACCTAGAAGTTAAAAATGGCGAGTTGAAAGCGGATATAATAAAGCTGTCATCCGACTTTCAAACTTTAAAAAAAAATCAACAATACAGAAAAGAAGACAATGAAAGACCAAGGTCTCCAGTGTTCCGAGACTACCCAACCTACTGAAGCTTTAGCAACGAATCAGTTTGTTCAAGAGCCATCTTACTTACATGACAACCCGATCCCTATTCATCAGAATACATTTTCTGTGCTAAATGACGAGAGTTTACAATCACCTGACCGACAACCCACTACTAAAGAAAGGGACCATGAAGTACGGTAGTACGGTTAATTCTCGGGTTCAAAACAATGAATATATGCCTGCTCAAATGCAGTGTGTTAAACGAATAAAGTAGTGTTTAAATTAAAAGGTCAACATACGAGAAAAACAAAAATATTAAATTACATATATACTAGGGGAGCAGAGAATGAAAGTCACCGCGCTACCGGCCACTAATAATTCTTCCCTTTGGTTATTACTAAGAGGATTTCAAATGAAAGTGTATTTCATCTTCAATCTCATGTGGCCCGAATGAAAGCCCAGATGGGCTCTTGTTCAGGTCTAAACTCCGCACTGACAAACCTAATAACCCTAATAACCCCTGTGGCTCATTTCGCTGTGGTAACAATTGCGTAACCTGTAAATACATAAACAACGGCCGAACTAATTACACATTGCACTCTACTGGCGAAATATCACATTAACTGTAACTCTAAAAATCTCATTTACATGGTACAATGCAAACGCTGTAACGCTCAATACATCGGAGAAACGAAACGTCGCCTTAAAGATCGCTTTAATAACGAACACCGCCACCTCGTTGATAAACCTAACCAGTCTAAAACC
This sequence comes from Actinernus sp. WN-2022, assembly GCA_030867875.1. Lineage (NCBI taxonomy): Eukaryota > Metazoa > Cnidaria > Anthozoa > Actiniaria > Actinernidae > Actinernus > Actinernus sp. WN-2022. Next base: position 52,749,393 of record JAOWCC010000577.1, on the reverse strand, counting down.
ACTGCTGTCTCTGATCATTTCCTCACCAATAATCACTCTTCTAATGACATGCAATTAATTCCTTTAGAACTCAGTAATTCATTCTAATCGAGGCTTGCGAAGCACATCTTATTGATAAAGGCCAAACACTAGAACCTAAAGGTATTAATAGAAAGGAAGAACTGTAAATATCTACTGTATATCATATTCCTTAGCTCCTTTATTATTATTCCTCCGTCTATCATCACGCTCATGACTCATTGTTACTAGTTGCACTATGTACCTTGACGTGACACAGCCAAACACAAGAAGTGGCGATCATTAGACCCTTTGCACGTGACGTCATAGCCGCCATGTTGGTGTACAGTTAACAATAGATTCTTCGTTAGCTTCTTTTGTTCTGTACACCAACATGGCCGCCATGCCCTTTGTCATTTGAATCTCTGGGGATTGAGTGCAAAGCATCTATAAGAACTAGAGGTTTCTAACAAAAGTGAAGTGCTGCAAGCAGTAGAGAACCGTAAAGATTCGATTAAGCGCCTTCCTTCAAATAAGCACCCCCTCTCGAATAAGCGCCCCCTTCCACTGCGTTTTCTGAAATAAGTGCCCCCTCCCCCTCTCTCGATATACGGAAATGCGTGTTATCGGTACAAAGTCAACTTCGACATTTTATTTATCACATTCGGGCACATTACATGTTACAGTTCTTGTTAGGATCTTAATAAAAGTTATGTTTTTTATTGACTCGGATTGCAGCATTTTTTCAAAAATGAAATAAACGCCCCCTCCGGAATAAGCGCCCCCTCTCGAATAAGCCCCGGTATATGAAATTGGTATATGAAATTGTAGTTTAATAATCCGACTCCTAGCTAGAGTCGTGTGATATTATAGTGCACAAGTAAATAAATGGCCTGAATAATCTGCCATCGACAGACAACCATTTCCAAGGTTATCTCAAAACCTTTATTAGTTGCTTAATTATTGATAATGTATTTGACTTCTTAAGTTATAATCCGCTGAACATTCGTGGTGCATCGAATAATATATGTTTATACGAGATTGCAGCATACATTGAAATGTAGCGAGGGTCGCTATCGTCTACAGCGCGCATTCAGTTTGTTTTTTCAGTGTTTCTCTCATTAAAAAAGCTTGGCAATTGTTATATGAAATAGATTGTATTTTCCCGTTTGTTTGTTGTCATTATGTACAGAGGACGTCACAGTGTGTGAAGATCGATTGTCACGACTGTGCAACGACCAGTTCATTTGTGATTGTTTCAGTTTGATCATTTGCATTAAATGCGTAAACACAATTGGTCAAGCAGCTGTTCTTCAGTTCGTTAAAGCAAGGCACATCAGTCCGTCAGACAACGGCCCGAGGCTTTAATCCTTCTAGCCTTCCCACAGCACCGGGAAAACATCTGATTGTATCGTCTGTTACTCTGGTGAGAAAAGAATCAAACACAGAAACTCTGCTCGGATACAAGCCGCATTCACCGAGGAAACAGGGTTTTCTTTCACAACCCAAAGCAGTAAACAGCATCCTAATGTTTTGATAGAATGTTTCAATAACTTTTTTGTGCAATATCCTACTTACCTAAAGCGATAGAAGCGGGGATTATTGTGGGTATAGTTGAGATCTCATTCGCTATGGCCAATGACAAATTATGAACCGAAATCGCGGTTGTAGTTACCAGTTCTCTGCTCCGATGAAATGATAACGAGACACAATGTAGGTCGAGGAACCCAAAGGAATTCATATGAACTTAAAACCTCAAAGCTTGGCGATTTGTAACGGTCCTGAGTTCGCTGTTCGCATGTATACATTAGGACGACAAAACACAACAGATAAGGTAAATAAACGTTTATTTTATGTTCAAATATGCATGTTTTTTGCAATACTTCGATACTTTAAATTAATCTCCATACATCCCTTATGAAATCAAATACAAACGTTATGTGTGGGCTCCCTGTGGTGAGATGACAAGGAACATTTCTGGAGAAAACGGTGACCCTAGCGCGCTATCACGCAATCAATCGGCTTGCGCGAGCATGAGCAATCACGTGATCTACCGTAGGATTTGTAAGAGCCACAAATCGTGAGCTTGGGCTGGCTGTGACCTGACAAGCAATCTTTCAGTTTTATTTTCTATAAAATATGTTAAAACGAAGGTATGACGTAGTAATATTTTTTCTATTAGAAATTAACGTAAAATCGTCGATTTTCTTGAAATATATAATTTTTCGTGGCCTGAGGTAGGCATATTTTCGCGTTGCAGCCTATTAGCCATAGAGTTGGAGAATATATATAAGTAAGATGAGCTTTGGAAAGTTCAATCTTAAGACGGAAAAGACAGGGTTAACCGTCGGCCCTATATTAGAATACGAAGTGCAAGGACTACGGCAAAGCTGACACAACGTAGGATTTTATATTGAATATTACACTATTTCGGCTGGCCAAACCAGCCTTCTTCAGGTACTAGATGTTACAAGTGAAGAGCTGTTGGAGTTTCGAGCACATTTTTGTGGCACAATCGAGCAACGTTTAGTTTCGGAGCAATTTGTGAGTAAGAAATTAGATGGTTGATTGAGCCAGAACCACGATATTGTGAAAAATAATCGGCACCTTTTTTCGCAATAAGTGGCGGGGCATACTTTTTACAGAGATTTGTTGAGGGAAGTGCCTGCTCGTGCCAGGCCCTCGTTAATACGGACAGAGTGAGGTATCCGTTGGGCTCACGCATGCGCACAAAGTATTATTCCGTTTTTGTCGAGCATGCGCAGTTGGGAATGGCAAGGGTTTTGGGTCAAGAATGATTATAGACATATCCGTTTACGCTTACTGTGGACGTTTGATGTACGATTCTGTAAACTCAAAATTTTAAATATTTACACAAACATTGAAGTTTACATTACAAAATTCTAAAATCTAAACTATTAGATCTAGAAAGCTAATCTTTTTATATGATTTAGAGGCTGGTATACTCCGTTTTCTTCGAAGATTTCACGACGATACGGTGATTCGCTTTTGAGTTACAAAGTTTTTAATTTTGTGACAGCCCATCTCAGCGTGTTTTCTAAATGTCATGTAAATCCATATATATTTCGGCCAGTTTAAAATGTGAAAGTTTGAAAGTGATATCAAAAATGTTTGGAAGTAAACACTAATCGTATTGATGGGAAAAACACCTATACTTGTACCTATTTTTGCCTGCTCTCTACACAAGTTAGATCGCAAATAGTTTCCAAAGGGAATCGTTTTGCGTGACGTCTGTGAAAATGATCTCTACAATGATAACATTTCAATCGTTAAAATACACTTTACCTTTAGTTTTCAGAAACACTTTGGATACCCGTTGATCACTTCAAACAAAGACGAGAAACAGATGAAGAAATACTACCAGGCCTTCGACAAGTTTCGCCAATTGGTCGCCAACCCAGAAAACCAAATTCAGTTCGTGTTAAGGTAAGCCTTCATTGTTCAAATCGTTGTGATGAATCTGCAGACTGAGTGCGCAAGCTTGTGCGGTACTTCCATTGCGCTCCAGTTCCACACTCTAAATAATGCAATACAGTAAAGATTTGATCAAAGAGATGACATCTATAGTGCGTCTTTTTCCGAAGACTGTTCCGGCTATTACAAAACTAGAATAAAGCATATCACAGTATCACTTTTCTGAAATAAAGAACACAATAGGTTTTTGCCTTTGGTACGGTGTATATATTTGTGCCAACGTTAATTCAATGCATTTTAATGTGTTATGGTGTAATCGCATATCGTGTGATTCTCTAGGGAGAGATTTAGTTTAACGTGACGTCATGTGATGTATCGCTGATGTAGGATGTGAAGTGACACTTGTTTTCCTCACACATGTATAGGGGAGGTATATGATGGCTCTGTTTGATAACCACAAACTCTCGTTTCTCTCGCACATGTACAGGGGAGGTATGATGGCTCTGTTTGATAACCACAAGATCGGACACGGCCGTGGTCCTATCTACCCTGGCACCAAGAGATACGTCATAGGTGGTTTCATTCATCACGAGACGTGGACGAGTCGTTGGCGTATTCAGCTTGGAAGAAAAACCGGATTGACCGACAAATGGCTGTTGGGTTGCTCCCAGAATGCGCTCGAGGTCTTATCTCAGAGGTTCGAGGAAAACAGTATCGGCGAGAATCTGGACGAGGGCACACGTCAAGCATTATAGGCTACGCCGACATGAAACCGTGTGTAGTGTGATTCCCCCAGGAAATGTCGATGTAGAATCGACATTAATGACAAAAATTAAGCTTGTATCAATTTGTTTCGCCAGTTGGTCTAGGTATACGTAAGACCTCTGCATGATTTTTTTATGAACTATTGGTGAGCTCCGAATTTGCTGAAATCAGTAACACTTTGTTGTGACAAAAAAGTTTATTTGCTTATAATCATTTCAGTTATATTAAAGTATAAAATGAATACTTTTTTTCTGTCGGTGTTGTTCGTTTTGCACGAATTTCCTTTTTCTTCTTGTCAATATTCATCTACATGTAGGACGTACTCGACTATGATATATAGCATCTCTAAAATGCATCGGACGACAGGAAGATACACAGAACTGGTAAATATAATAAGTACAGTTTATTTTGACACAAGTTTAAGGATTTCAACTTTAGAATATAGAACGCTATATTCATCCTGCAAATTTGAGGTAAACAACTCAAGCATGTTAGGGCATTGTTTTTGAGCAGTTCTGATAAAACATTCAAAATTCGCTATCTTTGTAATTTATGTATGAAATACCCTATAACTTTGTAGTAAGACGGATGTTGGTGGTTTGAAGGTCGCGTGACCTTAACGCTGATAAAACAAAGAAATCAAAATGGGGTGGCGGAAGTTATTGTTTTGTTCAGATTTTCGGTTCAAAATTTTAAGCTTGTTATGGGAAATGAGACTGTGTCTGGAATGGTTGACTTTTTATCACTGAAGAGGATATAAATGGCGAAAAATGGTTCCAAGAATAGGTCACGTGACCTGTTTTCTATATTTTCGCCTTAACAGTCTATCAGTCTCAACCATTCCGAACTGATCTTTAAAGTCAACCACAAGTGTAATCAGATAAACATAAAATTGTTACTTAAAATATACAATGTAGCACAAAGGATTGCCTCGCTTTGAATCCAAGATGGCTACCAGGTGAAAAGAGTGAATCGCCCACACTACAGCTTAAAATACCATATTAAAACAAAACAACGGCTTTCGTAGTGTAATTTTAATTAAAGACTATGGTTTGGGTCTGGGATAGGGTATAGAGTTTTTGCTTCAAGTCTGGGATAGGGTATGGTAAACGGCATTTTTAGGTCTAGGATAGGGTCAGGGTTTGTGTCTCGGCGCCACACTCCTACCCAAAAATCTTCTGAGTATCCCCCTCCCCCTCCACCCCCGGTTCTTGACGGTCAAATAATTCCAAACTTTCAGCTTGGGCTGCCTGTAGACAGAAGTGAGCACTTCTATTCATGTGAATCTTCAAGCGAATAACTAGCAGCCACTGGATTCCCTTTTTGCTTTCGTTTTTAACATTTCAAATAACTTAGTACTTTTAACTAAGAGTCTTATGAACTGAAAGATACTTTGATAAAATAAAGATGTACTCCAGGGAGTACTCTGCGAGTATTTTGGTAAAGACTGCGTTTTGTTATCGATGTGTTGAATAATTAAACAATTATCCTGCTCGATCTTGCGGAATATCTGCTGATTTTAGCCAACTCGAGCCTTCGGCCCTCGTCGGCTAAGTATCTGGCGATATTCCGCGCGATCTTGTAGGATAATTGTTAAATATTTCGACTATTGTTGTTATCATCCTTCAAATATTTTCTTTGACACGCGCTTGTATTTACTGGTTATTTCATGTTTTTTTTATGGAATACGGGCGAATATTTTACGAGAAATTTGTATTATTTGGTAAGGAGAGTTGTATACCAAAATAATATGAATTTCGAGTGAATTCCATAGAAAACCATGTTATCCTATAAATATAACAAATTTACGGAAAGATTTATCACGAAAACAAAGTACTAACTTACCGGACGATAGACTGCGAATGTTCTCGCCAGAAAACAAAAATTTCGGGTGGCGGGCGCGTCTGCAGACTAATTATGTATTCAAAATCTTGAATTCTTATTGGCTGACAAAGAAAGGGCACGAAATTCCCTTCATTTTGATTGGCCTTGATCTAGCCATGAAATACCGCTCTGTATTTCATAGTAAAGCTGAGCTCTGATTGGCAGAAATATAAGATTTATAGGATAAAATACAATAACCTATTTGTGGCGTCGAAATATGACCTGATTACTGATATTTCGTCCGCGGACATTATCTGATCAACAACAACAACTTTTTATTCATACCTTCTATATACATGATTTACAATATAATACGAGAACACTGACTAAGGTAAGGGTATATATAGGACACCTAGAAATAACTAAAAAGCTAATCTAGCTAGGTGACACATTAGAATATAAGAGTATAAGGTCAGGTACGAGACAGCTACACACCAATATGAAAGAAAAGAAAAAGGAAAAAAAAACGATAAGTAAGAAATACAGTTTAGCAACATTAAATGCTAGAGGGGGAGAGAAGGTAACAGAAACTTAATAACAATTACTGGAATTAGTAAGAGGCTAGAAAGGAGGATTTTAGTTTACTTTTAAAAGACAATCTACTAAGTTTTTTAAAGTCATCTTGAATGGAGTTCCAAATTTTGGAACCCTGAAATCGTTTGTTAAATTTACCAAAATTAGTTCTAACTCTTGGTATGTAATAAGTAGACTTAGAAGCAAGTCTGGTATTATAATTATGGACTCTGTTAATAGGTGTAAAAAAGTCATTAAAGATAAGTGGAAGAGTACAGTTATGATAATTGTGCATTAGCTGGGCTACGTAAAACAAATACAAGGTCATGGAATTTAAGTATGTTAAGGTTTTTAAATAGAGGACTTGTATGCACATCAAATTTAGAGAAAGTTATGATTCTGATGGCTCTCTTTTGCAGAACAACTATTGGATGAAAAGTGGACTTATATGAAATACCCCAAACTACTAAACCATAAGTTAAGTAAGGGTAGATGAGTGAGTAATAGAGCTGAATCATTATATTAGTGTTAATATAGTGTCTAACTTTTGAGAGAATGCCAATACCTCGAGCAATTTTTTGGGAAGTTTCATGAACATGACACTTCCAACTTAAATTAGAGTCAATTACAACACCAAGGTATTTAGTACTTTGTTTAGACTCTAGAACCTTTCCACTAATTGCTGGCTTTCACTCAATCCCCAGAGATTCCAATGACAAAGGGCATGGCGGCCATGTTGGTGTACCTAACAAAAGAAGCTAACGAGGAATCTATTGTTAAAGGTACACCAACATGGCGGCCATGACGTCACGTGAAAGCCAGCAATAGTATATTTTTTATCATGTTTAATTTTTTTCTGGTGTGAATGAAAAATAATGAAATTAGATTTGTCTACATTCAGTGAAAGTTTGTTAGCACACAACCAATCATTAACCTTCTGTAGTTCATTATTAACTATGATTTCAAGATCTTGCACATTTTTATGACCATAGAAGAGATTTGCGTCATCAGCAAAAAGATGGAAATCTAGGATTTTAGAGCAATTTGAAAAGTCATTGATATACAATAAAAATAACAGGGGCCCAAGGACTGATCTTTGCGGCACCCCACAAGATATATTTCTCTGAACAGAATTAGCATTACCTATAGAAACAAATTGTTTACGGTTATTCAAATAGGATCTAAACCAATCTAATGCAATGCCCCTAATACCTAATACTTGGAGCTTATTTAACAGAATATTGTGATTTTATGAAGAGAACAGTTCCCGAGAGCGAAGCTCGAGGAAAACTGAGCTTCGAGGATCAGACAATGTCGAAGGACAAATATCAGGGCATATTTCAACGCCACAATGTAGGTTATTGTTGTTATCATCCATCAAGTATTTTCTTTGACGCGCGCTTATACGCTCACAAGCTAGGGGTGTATTTAACAATTATTCACCGAAGTGGAGGTGAATAGTGAGGTAAATGTCCCACTATTCACTGACACCGAGGTGAATAATTGTTTTAGTATATACCACGCTGCAGATGGATAGCCAGCACCAAATAGTTATTTTATTTTCTGTCAAATGGACAAAAACACGCGCGATGTGATCGCTGCTTCGCAGGGAGGTGAATATAAAATCATATTCACTGTTTGAGTAGCCAATCAGATCGCGCAAAAAGCGATATTCACTGGTGTGGTATATACTAATAGCTGGTATTTCCCGCTCGAGGGGAGAAAATATCGGGTCACGTGACGCATTCAACCAATCACGCGCGAGAGAAAATATTTGATGGGTTATAAGCGGAGATAGCTTGAGTGTGACAGCCTGGTAGGGTGGCAGGTTCCACTGAGAATATGATAACACGTATGATTGCAGTTGATGATTGCATGTACTTTGGGCAAAAGGAACAACCAAGAGACCATCACCTGTTGGGTATAACCAGGAGCGACGGCCATATCTCCTATATAGCTGTCACAGCGTTTTCACAAGTTGGGCTATTTTTAGATTATTTTCCCCGCCAATTAGTGGGTTGCACCAGGGGCGGAACAAAAGATGCCTCATTAGCTATTTTTGTTATACCAACAACATGGCTGCTACGCTTTTGTTATATTATTAGCACTGCAAACAGTGTACTTGCACGTACTGTGCGCAGGCATGGATGCCACGTTTATTTGACTCTCGAAATCTTTGCTCTGTTTTGCTGTTTTTTTTACCGTCTTAACTACTCTATTTCGCCATATGAAGATGTATCTAAGGACTCTGGCACGTATTGCAAGCTCCTGCAGTTCCACAGATGGGATTTTATCCATTTTCTTGTCGTGTATCTCCGGTGAAATCGACATTGGCGCCCGCTGGATTCTGTTCGTCGAAAGTAGCAGCTACCAAGTGGACCAAACATGGTCAAACTTCGCTTCTAATTCCTGGACATGACCCACCGATTGATATAACTGCTTATATGGATGTACTTTCACAGCCTGGTCCTGAAGGTAAAGAATATACTACTTGTGGAACAAGATTTGGTGAAGATTTGCATTCTGAACAAAGGCTTAAAACAACAAATGGTAGTATGCAAATGTATGTAACTCATAAACTGAACTCCTACTCTAGAAATGAACTCCTGGCTCTTCGTCGATGTGCTACTATAAACACACAAGATTGCAACCGACTGTTCTCGGTTCTGAAGACATACGACTTACTGTGCTACAGAGGCAAGAGAGGAGGTAAACGGAAAATTCCTACAATCGCATCTCCCCGGCTAACTGATGCCTTTTGTCCTACCGGTCCAAGGCAGCAATATGTAAATAACACGAACTTGATTACAATCCCTCGCTCGCCGCTTGTCAGCTGTAATATTCCATCCAAGCTCGTTGATGTTCCAATGGATTTCTGCCTGCTTAACGCTAGATCGATCAATAACAAATCATTCATAATCATGCAAGTAGTCGAACATAATTTGGATATCCTGGCTCTTACCGAGACGTGGACTGGGTCAGATATGGCTGATCAGAGAATCATCAATGATATATGTCCTGCTGGCTATCTGTTCCAACATGTTCCCCGTGCAACAAGGGGAGGTGGAGTTGCAGTCTTGTATAAACAATCCCTCAAGTTCAAGAATTTACATATACCTAAAGCTTACAAATCATTTGAAGCTGCTGATTATTTGATGAAATATTCGTCGTGTAATCTGAGAATGATCATTGTCTACAGACCGCCCCCATCAACTAGGAATGGTCTCACGCTGAGTATGTTCTTCGATGAATTCAGTCGATTCCTCGAATCAGTGATTACTACTCCAGACCCGTTATTGATTTGTGGTGACCTGAACTTCCATCTAGATTCTCTTGATGACTCTGCCGCACTCCGATTTGTGGACCTACTTGATACTTTCAATCTTCAGCAGCATGTCAAGGGTGAAACTCATCGAAATGGACACACCCTTGACCTAGTAATAACCAGAACTGATGAACATGATGTCATTTCCAACTTGTATGTCTTGGATCCTGTAATCTCAGATCATTATGCGGTGCATTGTGGGATATCCCTAAGTAAGCCATGTTATCCAAGAAAAGAAATAACCTACAGGAAGTTAAAACTGGTCGAAAGAGAGCGTTTTATCGAAGACATCAGGAACTCACCCTTAATGGGTTTTGAGAATCTCGATGTTACAGATCTATCGAACTTATACGAAGATACACTATCGTCATTATTGGATCAACACGCCCCTCTCAAAAGACGCACTGTCACCCTACGACCAGCAGCCCCATGGTATACGGATACGATCAAGGCTGAAAAGGTGAAAAGGAAAAGACTTGAGCGTTGCTGGCGAAAGAACAGACTTACTATAAACAGGGAACTATATGTTAATCAATGCAATCTGGTAAACAAGATTATCTATGAATCTAAGATGAAGATCTATTCGTCAGTTATAGATCCGATTATAGAGGACAATAGCTCAAACCAAGTAGTTTTGTTTACAGCTGTTAACAAAATGTTAAATTGCCAGGCGATACAAAAGCTACACTCGTACGATAATGCTACTGATCTGGCCAACAAGTTTGCTGATTTATTTACGGAAAAAGTACAGACTATTAGGGACAACTTCACATCTGCGAGTGACAACTGCCATGATGAGAAAACTGTCTGTCCTTCTGAACACGAGTTACATCTATTTACCCCTACAACGGTCAAGGAGTTATCTAGTGTTCTTGGAAAAACCATCGCCAAATCCTGCAAGCTTGATCCTTTACCAGGCAATATATTTAAAGACCCTACTAACACTTTAATGCCTATTGTTGCAAGGATAGTAAATTTATCATTCGAGGAGGCTGTGGTACCGAAAAAGCTTAAACAGGCAGTTTTAACACCTAAGATAAAGAAGCCTTCCCTCGATAAGGAACTGTTTCCAAGTTATAGACCAATCTCGAACCTTAGATTTATTTCTAAGGCTACCGAGAAGATTGCTGCCGCTCGACTGAATGTTCATCTCAAAGACAATAACTTACACGAGCTTTTCCAGTCAGCCTACAAGCAGGGACACAGTACTGAAACAGCGTTGGTCCGAGTACATAATGACATTCTTCGCAGTATTGATAACAATGGTTGTGTCATTCTTCTATTATTGGACATCTCAGCCGCATTTGACACCGTAGACCACCGTATATTGCTTACTAGACTCTGTTGTCGTTTCGGAATCAAGGGAAAGGCTCTTGCATGGATGAAATCCTACCTCTGTGACAGAAGCCAGTTTGCGTGTGTTGGCGATGAAAGTTCCACCAATCGTGATCTACCCTGTGGTGTACCTCAGCTTCTGTACTAGGCCCTATCTTGTACCTGTTGTACACAGCACCCCTTGCAGATGTCATCAAACGCCACAGTATGTCATACCATTTCTATGCTGATGACAGTCAAATATACCTGTCCTTCCAGCCGTCACGTACTGACGAGCCTGAGTACTCAAAATCAAAGGTGGAAGCATGTATCCTACATATCAACAACTGGATGACCGCAAACAAGCTGAAAATCAACAATGATAAGACAGAACTACTAGTGTTGAATGCCCGCCATGAACCAGTTCCACCACTAGACTCTATCTATGCGGGTACTGATCTGATCACAGTGTCCAAGTCAGTCAAGAACATTGGCCTTTGGTTTGACCACACACTTTCAATGAACAAACAAGTTAATTTCATGTGTAAAACTGCCTTTTATCATTTACGTAATCTATCTACTATCAGAAGATTTCTGTCATACAGAGATTGTGAAATCTTAATACATGCTTTTGTAACTTCGAGAATTGATTATTGCAACTCTTTATAATCTGGCCTACCACAATGCTTAGTACAAAAACTCCAGTACGTGCAGAATGCTGTGGCACGCCTTTTAACATATTCTAAGAAATCAGAATATATAACACCAATACTTAAAGAACTACACTGGTTACCCATTACTGCTAGAATAGAATTTAAAATTCTAATTTTAACTTTCAAAGCTTATCATGAAACTGGACCTTATTATCTACAAGAACTCTTAATTAAATATATACCTGGTAGATCGCTACGCTCGGTTAATAAGAAACTTTTAGTCGTCCCTAAATATAATCTTGAAACTAATGGAAATCTGCCTGACATTATAAGGACTACTGAGTCTCTAAACACTTTCAAGAGCAGAGTTAAAACTTACTTATTTAGACGCTATTATCACTCTGATACCTGAAATACTTGATTGAGTAAACGTAAACGTAATTTATTTGAGTAAATATTAATTAATTATTTATAGACCAACATTGTAATTTTAAGGATAACATTTGTATATAATTTAAACATATTTGTTATAGTTACTTACATTATTACTTATATTATTATTAGTAGTAGTAGTAGCATTGTAAAGCGCTATTGGTTTTATAGTAGAAATAACGCTATATAAATAAATATTATTATTATTATTATTATTAATAATGTATGACTGGTGTATGTCAAATCGAATGACAGCTCATCCGGAAAAATGTGAATATATGCTATTACACAGAGGCTCTTTTACGGGACCGATTGCAGCCGTTAGGTTTGGATCCTGCACACGCTGCCTCGGGTTACGGTTATCTATAGATGACAAATTAGGCTGGTCCAAGCACTTAACTGACCTAATTAAATCGTATGTCCAGAAGCTAAACCTTCTAAAGTCCCTGTATTTTCTACCTGAGCATGCTAAGTTAGACTTCTACTTCAAGGTTATTTTTCCTGCTATCACTTATGGATTTCTATGTTGGGGATCGTGTAATATAACACTTCTAGAATCATTAAGCCGAATTCATCACCGAGTTGCAAGGATAATTTTTGAACTCCATTGGCTAACACCACGTGAGGACGTAACTGCCTCTGCCAAATGGAAGCCACTGAACTATTACTATAACCTAAGACTTGCCTGTTTTGTACATAAATGTTTTAACAACCTAGCTCCTCCTGTATTATGTAGCGCCTTTCTTAAGAGAATACGTACATGACTCCTTACGTAACACTCACTGTATCAGTCTACCTAAACCGAAAACCAACTACCTGAAATTGTCAATAACATACAGAGGTACGAGGCTTTGGAACAGTCTCGGTAACGACCTAAGGTCAACTACATCACTTAATAGTTTTAAAATTAATCTTAAAAGAAACACTGAACTACTGTAAATAACTGAATAGAGTAAGTATAAGTTAATTAGTTTTATTATTACTATTATTATCATTATTATTAGGGTAGAATAGCGTAGTTATAAGCACGACCACATCGGCAACGCTGTAAATTTATCGTGGGTAAATAAATATTATTATTATTATTATTAGGAATGATTTCAATCAATCAAGCAGGATGGATGCTCCTGGTTATGGGCTCCTGGTATAACACACTGAGAAAATGGGATGTTAACCAGGTTATTTCGGATCTTAAAGAAACATAGCCCTTTCCTTAACGACTTTGTCGCAAGGTTTTACCAGTCACTGCAAGCTGATTTGAATAACCTAAATAAAAGGTCCTCGGACTGACATTGATCTTAAAAATAAATGGAGAAAAAGAAAACACACGTCAAATTTATCGCCCTTTAGCCCGTGCTCGTACACCCGTGAGAATCTATCTAGGGACTCTCCTATTCTTGGGTTGCACATGATGTCACGGCGGCCATGTTGGAAGACATCAACAAAGATTCCTCATTGGAGTCTTTTGTTCCGTCCTCCAACATGGCTGCCGCGTCTTTTGAATTAGTCCAGGGATTGATTGCAACCCAAGAATAGTATATATTTGGTCTCTGGCATCGGATCAGCCCATTTTCCCAAGTTACGGCGCGTTTCCAGAACGCAGTAAAAGGAAAAATCAGTCCACCCGTTTTGGCAACCGTCGCTGAGTAATGGCTGCCCCTGTCCAGCCACCTCGAGCTGCTTTGGACGCCCTTGTCAAGCTCAAGCAGATCAACAAGCGTCACGTAAACAAGCACCACCGACCGAACCAGCTCCACCGTACCGCCCGCTCCCGCTACTGAACCCTGGTGGAGTGAACGCTCCAACAGGCCAGCCTGTCCAGGTAGCATTTGGTTTTCCTTTTGCATTTCATCTCGTGTTTCGTTCGTTCACAAGCATTCTTAGACAATATGTATAGACTGTAGCCTGCATGAGTGACCAGAGAACAGAGATATTCAGCCGGCATGTGTCACCAGAGAACATATTTTTGTGACGGTGTTGTGAGAGACCAGAGATATTGATTCTGAATTAAGAAGTAATATTTAAAGCAATAACAGTTTTATATGGTTAAAATAAAGGGTTTTGGTTAAACTGGCTGTTCATCTGGAGCCCAGGAGTATTGATAATCCTTTTCAGAGTTACGCTCACGCTGTTGTGAAAGTTTTTGTATTTTTTTTGCACTGAATTATCACTTAATATACATATAGTTGAACTACGTCATTCATTTGCATATTACAAAAACCTGAATATCGCAACATCATAATTTGTACAATGATGTGCATTTTCCAAAGTACGAAATATGTTATCTCATTTGCATATTACAAAAAACCGGAATCTCTGAAACGAGATGAGATGTTGACAAACGGAAAATGTCATTATTCCTCATTTCGAAAGCTCTTAACATTAGATATATCAACTTCATTTTCGCTTCATCTGCACTTTAACCACGTAGTCACTTATGAGCATAAGCTCGTTTACAATGTGTAAGTGCCGTCAAGTAATTAAAATAGATAACTATAATATGTTTGCTTATTTACAATTAGATAATACTAGTAATACTAATATTATAATGATATCAACAACAATAATCATGAATGTAAAGTATTTCTAAATATCGCGCTTGCTAAGGTAAAATGTATCTATTGATGATAACGCAAGTTTATCTATTTTAGACTTGAAAATAACCGGAAAAGAAATAGTACGAAATTCGTTAAGTAAGCTATTCCACAGTCTAACTATTTATGTAAGTAAAAGAATTATGAAAATACTTAGACTTATAGTTTGGCAACTGAAGTATCATATCTCCCGGCCCTAAGATTGTATGTGCTAGCCCGGAATATTTTTTTTTGATATATTCTGGAGCGATGTTGTGGACACACTTGTGTAACAATAGCAGAGACTGGACGTACCGGCGGTGCTCTAAGGGCTTAAGCTCAACCACGTTCAATAAGCTATCATATGAAGTAGTTTTTGCTAGTTTGACAAAGGAGAAATTAGGGAAGTCTGTGTTATTTGTAGAGGAAGCCTGGGGCCAGAGTATTTCCATGGCAACATCGTTATTTGCACAATGGGTATTTTCCACAGTACCACATATGTGCAAAGTTTCAAGTTTTTATCCAATATTTGCAGAGTCTTCATTTTGCGATTTGTCCAAGGCTGTGCAACCAATATGACGTCATAGATCATCTCATTTGCATATTACAAAAACCTGAATATTTCTGAAACGAGCTGAGATGTTAACAAACGGAAAATGTCATTATTCCTCATTTCGGAAGCAGTTTAAGTTAGATCAACTTAATTTTCGCTTCACCTGAGTTTTGGGGTCATCAAACTGAAGAGTCTGGAAAATAATATATTTTTGTGTGAAATTGGCTATGACTCGGATATTTCGTTTAAAAAGTTGTAGAATCTCTTAAAAGATTGTACAATCTTTCCGTTCAGATGGCTGCTTTTAGGCTTTCATCACGTACCAGAGACTCTGTTCAGGTACGCAGTAAAATCTAGAAGCAAATCACGATGGCAAAAAGGGCCCATTTTCCTCCTCTACACAATAACTTTAGACCATAAAATGCAAATAACTTGAAATTTGGTATGAAGATAGTTCAAGACAAGGGAATCTCAAACATAGTAGTTTGGATGTAGTGATTGACAATGTGACGTCACTGGGACGTACCATGAGATCTTGGCGCCAAAATATTAGATTTTAAATTGGATTTCGAAAATGTTTTCATTGTGTTCTACCCTCTTGGTGAAGGTGTTCAGCGAAAACCAGACTCGAATCTGATAAAATATAAAAAGATATGGCTGATTAAAAATTTCCATATTTCCCGCGAAAGCGAAAGAATTTATTATATGTGGGGAATTGTTCAAGCAAGCAACCGTGAACGACAATCCTGCTGGTGTACGTTGGATCAAACTAGTGATCTAATCGGCTATCAAATAAAAAATAACTATGAAGAAGCAAAGACCGATACAACGTAGAATGACCTTTACACTAAACCTACTGATAAACACCAACATTTACTCTATTCGTCTTGCCATCCCCAACATACCAAAAAAGCTATTCCTTTTAGCTTAGCCCTCCGTTTGCGACGTATCTGTTCTACCGACGAATCTTTTAAGAGCCGTACTGCTGAATTAACTACATACCTCTTTAAACGAGGCTATAACCGCTCCTTCCTTGCTAGACAAATACAACGCGCTGCCGATATTCCTCGCACTCTTACTTTACAAACGAAAGACGCACACAGTTCTAACCGTATACCTTTTGTTATTACTTTTAATCCATCCCTTCCACATATCTCTAACATCATTAGGAAACATTACAGCCTGCTGCTCTCTTCTAACCGCTGTAAGAAAACCTTTCAACACTTGCCCATGGTAGCCTTTAGACGTACCACCAACCTGCGTGACCTTCTCGTTAAAGCTAAACTCCCTTCTAACTCGACTAATTCCCAGCTCCAACTCCCACCTGGCTCGTTCCGTTGTAAGAAGAACTGCGCCAGTGACTTGCCCTTACATTTCTGACGGACTTACTAACTATACTTTCTTTGCCACCGGTGAAACGCGCTCTATCAAATTTAATCTGACCTGTAACACCAAAAATCTAATCTACATGATTCAATGTAACCGCTGCAATCTACGATATATAGGTGAGACTAAACGACGCTTAAAAGACAGATTTAACGAACACCGCCGGACGATAGATAAGAGTGTTAATGTACTTGTACAAGCAAGCACCACCAAATTCTTACTTATTTTTTAACTTATTTAGTATCAGTGAAGTTGTTAAAAAGTATAGTTATTATTTTGAATAATAGAAGGATTATGAGTGAAGGTGTTAACTAAGTCTAAGTTATATGAGTGAAGGTATTATATATGTATGTAATTATAAGTGTATATGATATGTGGAGCGATAGTGTTAACTAGGTATATATTATATGAGTAAGTATTATGGATATTTTATATGAAAGTTATTTAGTTAGAGAGTTATGAGAGAGGATGGTTAAATATTATTTATATGTTATGTGATGTTTCAATGACGACGCTGTTGGTGTGTAATGATTTTTAAGGGTTTATGTTGGCTTTGTAAAATTTAATGTTGGTAGTATTAGGATATTTTTTTGGTTAGTTTTTGTGTGTGATGTGTTAATGGTGTTTTTTGGTGTTTCTTGTTACTGGTGTAGTGTTATTGTTGTTTAAAAATTATCATTAATTAAAACTTTTGACATCTCTAGGTTTGACGAAGATTTGATGAAGATGTATATACAACCATTTGTGAGAAGAAGAAAAACAGAACTAAGCTACAATGACCATGATAATACTATCACAATTTACGGTGTTCTCTTAAAAAATGGGATAAATCTGCAAGTGGATGGAGCTTAGTTGTCACTGAAGATAAGTCTTAATTTCCAGGAAAGTAAGGTTGGATATATTTTGTGGAGAACAACAAAGAAGGAATGGAAATCAAACATAACTAGAGATTGATTGATTATAAATTATAGAAAACCATTCATGTCTATAACTTTTTGGTGTATTTGTGGGTATACGAGTGATTAAGGACAAGATTTGAAATGGAAGGCGAACACTCACAGAAAAAGGAGGCTGGTATTAACTTGATACATAATTTTTATTCACTTGTTATAATGTATAACTTACATAAATATTAAAAATGCTTTAGTTAAATAAAAGCCTTATTCTGAAAGTTTGTAGTAATGAAAATTTTGTAGTCTTAATATTTAACATATCCGATCTTGCTTTTAGAGAGGGTAATCTGTGCTATGGCTTTTTATTTTTTATAAAATTGTATTCCTTCGTTCCGTCATGCTTTCTGTTTTTTTGTCAACATCTGTTTTTTAAATTTTTTTATTCCACTTCATCAAGCCTTTTTGAATGTCTGATCTTTGTCTTTTTAGGCTATTTCTTTCTTTCTCAATGTTCCCTTCAGCTAGTACTAAAGCCCCCATTCTCTTTATCCATGGTCTGCTGTTATTTAGGGTTTCATCCAAATATGAGATGTCTGTATCTGAGGCTACAGTAATTTGCTTCTCAAAACCATTTGTAAAATCCTCTGGAAATTCATCCATGACCTTTTTAAGGATTAAAGAGGTAAATTAAATATTTTTGATTAGTGTAATTACAATAAGTGGTCAAGGGAGGGGGTTGGAGGTTGGGTGGTGGGGGGGGGGGGGGTATGAGTGGGGATGGGATGGGATGTTGTTAGGTGTGGGTTTTTAATGGGTTGTGGGATTTGTTTTGGGTTTCCTCTTTGGGTTGTTTTCTCTTTACCATAATTTTATTACATCTAAAGTATTTTAAATTTATTTTTCTACAATATTAAAATAAGAAATATGTGAAAAATAATTTTACATATATTTATATAAAATATTTAATATAGGAAATATTTGAAAAATACTTTACATTATTATGGGGCTGCTTTAGAATTGAATTACCAAGTGTGTATTTCTGATAAACAGACCCCTTCTTCAGGGATTAGGAAGTCTGTTAGGACCTAAATCTCAGAGGTGCTCTGAGTAGGCCTTTCCCGATTATGCTAGTAAAACTGGCATTTAATGCTACTACAAATTCTCGCATAAAACCAAAAAATGCTAAAATAATGCCTGATTTCTTTAAAAAATGCTACTTGAATTCCCAAAAATGCTTCGTTTTATTTAAAACAAAACGTACAAACTCTTACATCCAGATTATATGCTCATATCAACAACAGATGATACTTAATAATTGTTTGTTTATAAAACTTTCACAGTGT
The DNA here is from genome assembly GCA_030867875.1 of Actinernus sp. WN-2022. Lineage (NCBI taxonomy): Eukaryota > Metazoa > Cnidaria > Anthozoa > Actiniaria > Actinernidae > Actinernus > Actinernus sp. WN-2022. The sequence goes on along the minus strand of JAOWCC010000577.1, from coordinate 52,730,327 downwards.
CGCTATTTCCTCGTCGCTTGTATTTACCGGAGGTGGACTCTAGTGATCGATCTATTGCTATAGATGATGGAACTGGTCTATCTTGCAAGTTCATGGCCGGCGCCATCTTGGCTGAGCAAGAGAAAGAGTTAACCGCTGACCACCTAGACCCAGACCTTTTTTTCCGTTGGTCTACATACACAACACAAGTACACAACGCACAAACAGACAGAAAACAATCAAATTAAGTAATCACAATTGCAAACTTTAGGATTATTTATCCTTCTGAGTGCTGAAATCTGGATCACAGATTCACAGTCATGAAAAATGACAGAAAACGCTAGCAATTCTTTTTCAAGAAAAAACGCCAAAAAATGCTTGTTTTCTCAAAAAATGCCGGGAAAAATGCTAGCATAATCGGGAAGGGCCTAGCTCTGAGACGGTCGCGTGTTTCTGCCTTGGGCCCAGGCCTAACCCAACACGCAAATACACACGGTCAATTCTATATGTCAGCCATTTTGTTTAACTTTATAATTTAGTAAGCTCGTTTATAGCGATACTTACTGTTTGTAAACACTGACGTCATTTATATATTTGCATATATAATGTGGTTGCCAAAAAAAAACGCGTGTTTGTATGACTTGTATGGGAACTAGCGATTTAGGCCTCACAAAATACATCTAAAGTCTCATTTCTGCTTTCAAATCTTAATTCCTTTATAAGACTTATAAGTTAAGAGCATATAAGCTTCGATGAAAGGGCTTGCTTGCATTTTGGAAGAACAAGAAAGTAATTTGGCGATGAATAAGCACCGACCTGTGATATTTTATAAGCAACTGACTGGGTTCACGCTTCGTTTCTGCCAACCACAGAATGCAACAAATGTGGCGTGACTGGCCTGTGTGACGTCACAGTAAGTATCGCTATAGTTATGCACCTATCAATGTCAACCCCCAGGGGGGGGAGGCCGGGCAGATGTGGGGCATTTGACCATTCTTGGTGTCTCCACCCTGGGGAATTTGAACAGGACTGGACTCCAGGGTGGGGACATTTGACTTTTAGAAGACAGGGACTGGTACTAAATGTTTGTCGGCCATCTTGGATTCGTCTAAAAGGTAGGTTTACTGTCCAGTTCACATTAAAAATATAAATTAATTTAATACTTCAAAGCTTCATTCCTATTTACTATAGATCATTCCAAATACTCCTTGGATTTGTGTAAATCAATTTCATACAAGGGTGGGGGATTTTATCCGTTTTGACCCAGAATTTAGTCCCCAGGGTCGGGATTTTGACCAAAAATTCTCCCAAAAAGTCAAATGCCCCACATCTGCCCGGCCTCCCCCCCCCCCCCCTGGGGGTTGACATTGATAGGTGCATTAGATTGTCGACTTAACCGGTAGGGTTATTTAGTTGTATTAAGGTGGACAACTTAGTTGTATCAAGGAGGACAAGGAGGATCGCGATGACGAAGGAGGCAAGGTAAGTAGGCGGACTAAATTGTTTTTACTTACTTCCAGGTGTTTGTTGGCTGTCATATTTGTTGCTCGAAGTTGACTGACTTGAGCAGTTGCGGTTGAACTTCGATGTAAAATAGTGTAGTAGCACAGTAAAGGTCTAAAAGTATTACGTATAGTTAGTTGTTTGTAAAATTTAGAAAATGTCGTTCACAAGAAGATAGTAAATAGCCAAGTATCCGAACTACAGTATGCTGATATGAGCTATGTACTGAGTCGCCGCCATTTTGCATCACGGAAAGGACTGAAAACGAGTTCATTAGCACAGGAAGCCCAAACACTATTGTTTCTACGGAGAAGCTCTATATTTTCTACGGAGAAGCTCTATATTTTCTACGCAACAGCTCTACTTCTACGGAGAAGCTCTACTTCTACGCAACAGCCCTATTTCTACGAAGAAACTATGTTTCTACGGAGTAGCTCTACTTCTACGGAAAAGTTTCCCTTTTGTACAGAGAAATGTTATATTTGTACGGAGCAGGCGTTGTTTTCCTTGGAGATCTGGTGTCCCTAATGGGCCACCGTACAAACAGTACGCGGGCTTCGGTACCACTGCACCATCGACCCGGACTGAGCTAAAAGGCATCTAGTTTCGAGCTCACAGAAATGCTTGGTTATCCGGTCACACGTCATTACGTGTGGCGAAAAGCCAAAAACCAAGCAAATCTGAACTAAACGTGTCAGTGCCTTGCGAGAGATATAGTTATGCTGGCCAGACCAGCTTTATAAATGATGACAATAACAGGAATAATCGGATCTATATAAGACCTACGGTACAAAAATCCAAACTAGAAAATATATATAAGCAAATACCGTGAACACAAATCCTGCAAAAATACGTTGGATCCGAAGTGAGGACCTATGCAGCCAAAAATATAAACAATAACGAATGAAAATTCCGAAGACTACAGCAAAGCTGATATACAACGTAAAAATCTAACACAAAGCACTACGGTTAGCTAGGCCTGACACGAAAAGCGCTCGGACCAGATTGCAGCCATAGACAGCTGTTTCGTTCTTATTAGAACTCGTCAGTATGGCATAGCAAACAGTACGCGGGCTTCGGTACCACTGCACCATCGACCCGGACTGAGCTAACAAGCATCTAGTTTCGAGCTCACAGAAATGCTTGGTTATCGGTAGCCTGAATTTCAGCCGTCTCCTCAGGGAAGGCTCTTTCTCAGTGTAAGCATGTCCTCAAACTGGGTGTGGCACATGTCCTTGTAATTCTTCAAACTAACACATGTTAAAGGGTGTAATATAAAACATGAACAAATACCAGAACTGCATACATGTAGATATGAAACGTACTCTAGATCGCCAGATCAATGGATCGGTAGATTTAAATATGTCAATGGGCCCTCAACGCGCTAATCCCAAAAATTCATTCGGTTTTATTTTTAGCAATCATTCGGCCGGTGAGCATGTGCAATTAATTTCAAATTATAGCAATCGTGCGGACACATTATTTTGTTTTAAATTCCAAATGGTTGGTTTTATCGAACAAATAGACTACAGGGCCGCTTTAATAGAGCTGTTCAGTTTATTTTTGCATTTTTTTATCGTTTCTGATTAGTTATACTTTTGAGTTATCAAGATGCTATGCTGGCTGGATAAGATTCTCGAGCATGTCGTTGATTTCTGTGAAATTACATGACAGCTTCATATGTTAACATGGTGGGGACCTTACTTTGAGATGTCATTGGTAACGGAAATAGTTCGGAAGTAAAAAGTTGCTCTTACTAATACACAACATACAATCTCTTTTTAATTTCCGAAACACCTTTAATTCAAAAAGGCAAAGGAAAACCTTAAATTAATCCGCTTCATATAGGCGACATGAATTTCTACCAAACATACAATAGAATACAAAACATTATCCTATAAATCTTATATTTCAGCCAATCAGAGCTCAGCTTTACTATGCAATACAGGGCGGTAATTCATGTTTTTTCTATGAAATACAGAGCGGTATTTCATGACTAGATCAAGGCCAATCATAATGCAGGAAATTTCGCGGCCTTTCTTTACCAGCCAATAAGAATTCAAGATTTTGAATACATAATTAGTTTGCAGACGCGTCCACCACTCGAAATGTTTCTTTTTCGGCAAGAAAATTCGCAGTCGGCTATCGTCCGGTAAGTTACTTTGTTTTCGTGATAAATCTTCCCGTAAATTTGTGATTTGTAGGCTAATATGGTTATTTCATGGTTTTCGATGGAATACTCGCGAAAATTTCACTCGAAATTCATATTATTTTGGTATACAACTCGCCTTTTTAATACAAATTTCTCGTGAAACATTCGCCGGTATTTCATAGAAAACCATGAAATAACCGGTCAATACAATTCAATACAAAAAGTAAAATACAATATAACGCAGCACAACTCAATAAAATAGAATACAATTTGGTATCAATTCGTGTCGTCCTACACGAAGGAATGACCGAAATTTGTTGACAGATGTTGCGGAAAATGTTGCATGCTCGACACCAAGACTATTGTTTTAATGGAGCTCGCTGATTGGCGAAAAGTCGTGAAAATCTTCAAGGTTTTCAGTTTAAGTGGCGGAGCTGTAAGTGGCGCTCTTCTTCGTTAATTCTCGTCACGCACGGCCAAATGAAATCAATTTGTTAAATCACGACGAAATAATCAATGACTCGTACCAAACCCATTTAAACGCGCACTTTGCGGAATATGTCCATTTGACAATTAAATTCATTTGACAAACAAAACGATTGGACGACGTTAGGAGCCAAATAATATGGATTATGCCAATAATGCAGGCCTCCTTACATTTCCATCGAGAGCGCGAGCTAAACGGTGGTCGTATGAAACATGAGCCGCCGGAACCACGCGGGAACTCCGCTAATATGTTGGAGTCGTTATTGTTTTTGGGAAGGGGGGCTACCGTGACAGGCGTTATTTCGGGCACCCTTGTGCTGTAAAAGTACTACTGTATTTATTTAATGCACAAAATAAGATGCTACTTCTAGTGATAGACAGACTTAACAAAGCGTCGTCTATCTAGCAAGCCAAATGCCAATTGTTGTGTTTTAAAGTTACAAGTGAATAGTGCAAGACAATTATGTATCAGTCAATTCCAAACCTGTGCATCCCGCCCCCGGGCCACCCCCGGTCATTTGATCAGAGGCTTGCTCCCGAGGGTGGGGAATTTGGCGAGTATCTAGGCCCTCAGGGGGGGGAAGGCATTTGACAAATAGTGGGAGTAGGGGGTGAGGCATTCATTCTGCCTGTCTACGAATTCTGCCTGCATGTCTACAAATTCGCATTGGCGAACGTACGTGTCTTCGAGGACTTCCATGATAAGGAATGCGCATTTGTAGAGGCCTGGCTTGAAAGAGTGGACCAAATTTGAAGGCCACTTTCAGAGGTCAATTGTTTATGTTTAAACCTATAAACTATGTTGTTTTGCTTTGTGAACTTTGACCGACGGCGTGATATTAAGTGCGTGACAAGAGTTGTGATAAGTTGAATTCGCTGCGACCCTAACCAGCGCAATTGCTCTCAGTTAATAACTGGCCGATCCAGCTGCTGAGTTGGTCGAACGCTGTTACATACTTTATATACCAACAACATAAGCCAACATATTCGATTTCAAACCATTACGTTTATTATAAAGTATATTACGGAAACCAAAAACGATCGAGCCGTTAGAAATGATTGTTCTCATCCCTGACCAGTTGAAACTGGTTTTCACCGTCGGTGTTTCCTGTGAATTGCTTGAGTCAGAGTAGCCTCCTCCGCAGGAATCTCTTGTGTACCAGAAAGAAAACCGAAATTGGGTTCCCTGTGGCAAGGGAGGTTTAGCAGGTATTTGTTTTCTGCACGTTCCATCATCGGAATGTTCATTATGCACATTGCGTTGTTCAACAGTTACGTAATAATGCGATGTGCATATGAGTATATAAGTAGCTTAACGAGTAAGTGTTCTTCCTTCGGTCTGTGAAAGCAACTGACTCCATACTTCAGTTATTTAATTTAATTTAATATAACTTTGTTATATATTTGTTCCTTATATAGTGCGGGGAGTTTGGACACTTAAATGCCACATGTAGAAGAACCACTACTACTGCCAGGAGTAATGGCCGCCGCCTTTGACTAGAAGCTGATTCGTCGACCGTGGAAGATTCACAAAGTCAAGTTGAGTGTAACTTAGACTTGTTCCATTCTTGTGATTGTGACGAATTCAGTGTTAGTAACACTAGTCAAGGTGATAAAGGTCGTTTGATGGCATTTGTGAATGAATGGCTCGGATTCGTAATTAATACCATTTCAACGAAGTTCCAGATACCTGAAAAGAAAGTTTCCAAGCTTAAGAGTCTTTTAGATGCAGCAATACGAGACGGCCATTCGACATTCCGAGATTTAGCCAAGATTGCAGGCTCTATTATATCAGTGGCTTTAGCAGTCGGTCCGATTTCTCGTCTTTTTACAAGGCAGATGTACCTTTCTATCGAATCTAGATCAGCATGGGACCATACCCTGCATTTTTCACCAAGTCTCTTAGAAGAGCTAAAATTTTGGTATCAGAACATTGACTCGCTGAACGGCTATTCTCTTAGACCTCCACCCGAGGCCCATACAATCATATTTACTGATGCTAGTGACATAGCATTTGGAGGATTTTCGGCTTCATTAGACGGTACTGTAGTTAGCGGCATGTGGACAACTGATGATATTGGCCAAAGCTCGACATATCGAGAACTGAAAGCTATTTATAACGTATTGTTATCTTACGTCAAACAGTTGCAACACACAAGAGTTAAGTGTTTACAAACAACCAAGGCGCCGCTAGAATAGTTTCTATCGGAAGCTCCAGGTTGAGATCCAGTCGCTCGCCTTGGATATTTTTTATCTTTGCTTAGCGAACGGTATTGTTCTTGAAGCGCAGTGGATCCCTAGATCTTGCAATGACAGAGCAGATCTTCTCAGTAGGTTCATCGATAAGGACGACTGGTCCGTCAATCCATCTGTGTTCCGAGTGATAGATGCGAAATGGGGTCCCCACACTTTCGACCGGTTTTCGGCGTATTGCAACGCGCAACTCGCAAGGTTTCCGCCCTGGCTCAAGATTGCGGTGACGAAAATAATTGGATTTGTCCACCAGTAAATCTTGTAGTTCAATCAGTTCGAGCTCTCGTGTCCTGCTCTGGACACGGTACTTTGATTGTTCCTGAATGGCCATCGGCTTATATTTGGCCTTTTTTGCATAGCAGTTCAACTCAATTTCAGACGTTCGTTAAAGAGGTATTCGTTCTCCCTAGGATCAACGATCTGTTGTTAGAAGGTCAAGGACAGAGACAAACTTACCAGACTCATTCCTCCGTATTCTGCGGTTGCCCGAGATTTAACATGCTAGCTCTTCGGCTATTATTCCGGCTTATAGTACGCGGTACCGTGACTTTACGCAATTTAGGTACCTTTTTTAGTACGAATTTCACCAATTTTGGCGCGTTACTTCACGCTAGCTGTCGCCTTCCGACATACCACCTAGATGCGTTATATCGGCTATTTAAGTGTGAAAACTATATTTACGTTTTTACATACGGTCACACCTTTTAGGTGAGTAGTACTGATCGGCCATTTTAACGATTCATCATTGGATGTGTAAATTGCTATTGCCTACGGCTGCACCACTTAGGTGCGTAGTATTGGCCATTGTTTATGATGTCACCATTTAGGTGTGTAAATTGTTATTGCCTACGGCAGCACCACTTAGGTGCGTAGTATTGGCCATTGTTTATGATGTCACCATTTAGGTGTGTAAATTGTTATTGCCTACGGCTGCACCACTTAGGTGCGTAGTATTGGCCATTGTTTATGATGTCACCATTTAGGTGTGTAAATTGTTATTGCCTACGGCAGCACCACTTAGGTGCGTAGTATTGGCCATTGTTTATGATGTCACCATTTAGGTGTGTAAATTGTTATTGCCAAGGCAGCACCACTTAGGTGCGTAGTATCGGCCATTGTTTATGATGTCACCATTTAGGTGTGTAAATTGTTATTGCCTACGGCTGCACCACTTAGGTGCGTAGTATTGGCCATTGTTTATGATGTCACCATTTAGGTGTGTAAATTGTTATTGCCAAAGGCAGCACCACTTAGGTGCGTAGTGTCGGCCATTGTTTATGATGTCACCATTTAGGTGTGTAAATTGTTATTGCCAAAGGCAGCACCACTTAGGTGCGTAGTATCGGCCATTGTTTATGATGTCACCATTTAGGTGTGTAAATTGTTATTGCCAAAGGCAGCACCACTTAGGTGCGTAGTATCGGCCATTGTTTATGATGTCACCATTTAGGTGTGTAAATTGTTATTGCTACGGCAGCACCACTTAGGTGCGTAGTATCGGCCATTGTTTATGATGTCACCATTTAGGTGTGTAAATTGTTATTGCCAAAGGCAGCACCACTTAGGTGCGTAGTATCGGCCATTGTTTATGATGTCACCATTTAGGTGTGTAAATTGTTATTGCTACGGCAGCACCACTTAGGTGCGTGGTATCGGCCATTGTTTATGATGTCACCATTTAGGTGTGTAAATTGTTATTGCTACGGCAGCACCACTTAGGTGCGTAGTATCGGCCATTGTTTATGATGTCACCATTTAGGTGTGTAAATTGTTATTGCCAAAGGCAGCACCACTTAGGTGCGTGGTATCGGCCATTGTTTATGATGTCACCATTTAGGTGTGTAAATTGTTATTGCCAAAGGCAGCACCACTTAGGTGCGTAGTATCGGCCATTGTTTATGATGTCACCATTTAGGTGTGTAAATTGTTATTGCTACGGCAGCACCACTTAAGTGCGTAGTATCGGCCATTGTTTATGATGTCACCATTTAGGTGTGTAAATTGTTATTGCCTAAGGCTGCACCGCTTAGGTGCGTAGTATTGGCCATTGTTTATGATGTCACCATTTAGGTGTGTAAATTGTTATTGCCAAAGGCAGCACCACTTAGGTGCGTAGTATCGGCCATTGTTTATGATGTCACCATTTAGGTGTGTAAATTGTTATTGCCAAGGCTGCACCACTTAGGTGCGTAGTATCGGCCATTGTTTATGATGTCACCGCCATTGTTTATGATGTCACCGCCTCACTGGTTAGCTCAGTTGGTAGAGCACGGTCTAGAGTGCGGGAGGTCGGGGGTTCGAATCCCGGCCGCGTCCTTGGGCAGGGACGTTTATAAGCCGTTGGCCTTGTCTCCTTCTACTTCTAATCAGTATTTGAAGGGGACGTGAAAGAACCTGTTGTACTACTCGAAAAAGAGCAGGGGATTGTCACCCGGTACAGCAGCCTGGCCATTGCACTAACCACACTCAACATTGTAAACTGCGTGGCAGCTATTAGCGCCGTGAAGCAGTCCGAAATAATTCACTGACGGGATATGTCAGTCGTATGTAAAGCGCCATGAAACTGTGGTTGATATGGCGCTATATAAATATGGCCATTATTATTATTATTACTATTATTATTTATGTGTGTAAATTGTTATTGCCAAAGGCAGCACCACTTAGGTGTGTAGTATCGGCCATTGTTTATGATGTCACCATTTATGTGTGTAAATTGTTATTGCCCATGGCTGCACCACTTAGGTGCGTAGTATCGACCATTGTTTATGATTCACCATTTAGGCGTGTAAATTATATTATTCGCAACACCACTTAGGTCAACACATAGTTAAACCCATCTTGAGTTTCTTTTTTAATTTGCAGACGTGTTACGATCCGGAATCTGGAACGAAACGACGTTCTTGGTAGATCCATCCTTGCGGAGCAAGGTCAAAGACCTTTTTGAATTACAGTTAGACTCCAAAGCTTCATCCACGGTTCAGAAGTACGGAGTTGGCTGGTCTAGATGGCGTACATGGGCTACATCCAAGTTGGGCGTTCCAGTTATTCCTGCAAAGCCTCTACACATAGCACTTTTTATTACAGAACTTTCTCAACTTGCAGTCCAAAAAGGGACAGGGATATCTTCTATAGAATCTGTTGTCTATAGTATTAGATGGGGTCACAATTTAGCTGGATTCGAGCAGCTTCCAACTAATCACCCCTTAGTCAAATCAACCTTAGAAGGCGCAAGGAGAAAGCTTGCTCGTCCCATACAGCCTAAGGAACCCCTTACGAGAGAGACAGTAGAGTGCATCGCACAGCATTACGCTACCTGCAATTCCCTCGCTGGCATTCGTTTTTTATTCGTACTCTTGTTAGGCTACGCTGGGTTTTTTCGTATCAACGAAATCCAAAATTTAGTACTGAAAGATGTAGTTATCTACGATGAACATATGTCTGTGTACATTTCTAAGCGCAAAAACGATCAGTACAGGGAAGGACACACCTCTTTATTAGCTAGGTCTGGAAAGATTACATGTCCCGTATCTATTACGGAGAGGTTAATCCAGCTTTTACCGGCTCAACCTAGTCCATGTTTACCAATTGTTAGGCGCATCGTTAAATCTAAGTCTCGAGAGTATTTTCATGGAAGTAAAGGTATATCTTATACTACCCTTCGGGACGAATTCAAGAAACATGTTAAACCCTTTGTAAGCGATATTGCTAATTATGGCACACATAGCATCAAATCAGGCGCTGCCTCCAATCCTGCATGCAGGAATATAAGCGGCAATTTATTGGATATGCACGCTGGCTGGAGGTGTGGCTCTACTAAGTACAGATACATCCAGCATACAGTTAGTGATCGTTTAGCGGTTTCTAAGGCAATCGGCCTATAATTATATTAATTGTACGCATAAAACCGCTATATTAAAGTTCTGTCGGGGGACAACAGCTGTGCCTTGGCCCCGACCCAGATTTCCTTCTATTACCTTTGTATTATTTGTGGTTTTTAGAAGGTTGGAGGTTTTTTCTGGCCTCCCTGGTACAGCTGGAAATATTTAAGTCAATTGTAACATGTCAATACAATTGTATTTTACTATTTAATTTATGTAATTCCTTTAATAAACGGAATTATGCGTTGCTGACAGACCATAATCCAATATACTCAATGAATCAGGTCTATTGTCCTTATCATTTCGTAGTTAGTGCAGAAACACAGTGGCTGCAATGTCAGATGATTCCTCTATTGATTTCGCATTAGATTCTGATTGACGTATAAATGGCCTCTCGATCTTTGAAATTTAAAAGATCGTTCCAATAACGAGCTTCGGCAGACGATACCAATTCGACAACCTTCTCTCTATATATATAGCTTGGTATCGGTTGAAGGAAATACCGTTTGACACCGCTCTCTTCAAATCTTCGATGAAATCTTTCTTATATCCAGAGTGATGGGTTAATAAAAATGGGCAAATGTCTATCTCATTCGATAAGCTTGACAAAAAATCACTATCAGTTGTTCTTATGTAGTGTTTTCCTTCTGTGCAATAATAATCTCTGCCAACAAGAAGCATTGGACCACGAGGGGAGAGTAGAAGTCGAGGGCATTGTCAGTTCTTCGATCCATCCATCCATCGAGACGGGCGGAGCAATGTATCTCCGTGGTCTGAACATTTGTCGGGAATTCTATAGTTATGACCTCTTAAGTGTAGAATGGGATCCCACAAACAAATTGATGGAAGAACATAGTATTCAGGTCGTGGTATTTGTCCAGAATTCACAATTGAAATCTCAGTCGGCGGCTCAACGAAAAATGTCGACATTCCGTCCCTTTGCACGGTTTCGATAACCTTTCCCACATATTCCTGCACATAAACCGGGATTTGTATTCCATAGGCTATAGCAGAGATGGTTAATGTTGTGCACAGAAACCTGCAGACTGATATTATGAAAACCATGTTTAACACATCGATAAAGCCGGGACTTCAGGTCCTTCAGGTGGAAGATCGAGATGAAAGTGAAACTGAAATATATCGTAAATGATGTGTTCTGATTAAAAGGCGCTGGGCAACAATGCGTTATAATGATCGATGCTGCCTGTAAATGTGACCCACTACCGCTAATCGAGTAATGTTTAGCACCTCTTTAGATTGTTACTGGTGACATCCGCAAACGGGAAGGGTGGGGCAGTTAACGATAATTTAAATAGGAAAGAACGTAAAGATAAACAAAGAAAACTAAACAAAGAAGTCACAAATTTATCATAGTGGTATCTAAGCCGGAAAGTGGTAAAAGGAATAAAAGCCTAATTGCTTATACCAGACACATATCAATTATTGAAGCCTAATAACTTGTCGTTTGGAAATCTATTCAGTTATGGAAACTTGGCTAACAAATTTATTTATTTTATCAAACGTTTAAGCTCCATCCACACATCGTATCAAAAGTGGAAGCATCGTCTTGATGGACGGTTTGTAGTATATAACAAGTTGGCAAGAGTTCTAACACGACTCTTTCAGAGTTGTACGCAGCCGGTGATCTTTTCAGAGGCTGGCTGGTCTCTGTGCGTTACCGCAACTTTAATAAGGCCCCGATGACAGTTATCAGTTGGCGCTGATTGTCATAAATTTCCGGTCTTCTCGCCACATGCGAATACTGACTCTTTGGTTTTTCCATCTATATTAATTCAGCAAGACACCTTAACGATGTACAAGCTAGCTGAATACGAGAGAGACAAAACCAAAATGCCCTGACATAAGCAGCCATTAATGTTTCATCTGAAAAGAAGAAGCTTAAATAACACGCAGTACATGTTCATAATTTTAATAGATCGATCAACACTCGGATCATCTCGATCTACCGATCCAGCGATCCATCAATTAGCATGAATATCAGGCTATCCAACGATCTATCGATCTATCGATCCACCAATCCAGCGATCTACCAATCCAGCGATCACGTAATGACGTGTGACCCGATAACCAAGCATTTCTGTGAGCTCGAAACTAGATGCTTTTTAGCTCAGTCCGGGTCGATGGTGCAGTGGTACCGAAGCCCGCGTACTGTTTGCTATGCCATACTGACGAGTTCTAATAAGAACGAAACAGCTGTCTATGGCTGCAATCTGGTCCGAGCGCTTTTCATGTCAGGCCTAGCTAACCGTAGTGCATTGTGTTAGATTTTTACGTTTTATATCAGCTTTGCTGTAGTCTTCGGACTTTTCATTCGTTGTTTATATTTTTGGCTGCATAGGTCCTCACTTCGGATCCAACGTATTTTTGCAGGATTTGTGTTCACGGTATTTGCTTATATATATTTTCTACAATATATAGGTGAGACTAAACGACGCTTCAAAAACTCATGAATAATTAATGAGCATTTTGTCCAATCAGATGAAGCAAATCAGTCACGTGCATGCTCCTTTATACCTGATAAAATCTCATCATTCTAAAAGGCCCGCGGAGGGATTTGAATTCTGTCCTTGAGGGAAACGGGGTTAATGATTGAGACAATGGAATTTCTATTGATGTTTCAGCTTTCTCATTGAATTGCTAATTAGGATGAACGTTTTATATAAAGAATACTAATGAACATGAAATTTTATATAAAGTTTCATCCTAATTAAGAATTCACTGATAAAGACCCAAAGATAGCAAAAAGTACACGGAACATAAGGTACCTAGATAATAAATTTTGCACTAAATTTACTAATATCAGCAGACTACCGAGATACACAGATAATATTTTTAAAATGAAGTTATCCAACTACCATTACTTGTTTACCGAGTTCCAGTTATTAAACCAAATTCAAAGCCGTAAAATAATAAAAACGTGTATTAAACTTACATATTTTGTGCCGGAGTAAAAAAAATTGAGTCTTCCGTCATGTCAGTCACATCGCTTTCCAAGTCTTGAACTTTATCGAGGTAAACCACGACACCAAATCCTTCAAGTGCAGGTGGTTCTTGCATTGCGAAACGCCGCTTCAAACAACATAGTATGGTAATTTCTTCATATCATTCCCTTGAGATGTTCGTAATTGCAGGCGGTGATTACTCGAATATTTTGCATGGCGTTGTGAATACTAAGGTTCGATTCAATGGTTCATTAAGTAACCATTCCCTTGAGATGTGCGTCTTTCTTTCATTGCATTCTTAAAGCGTTTTTGAAGCCGTTCAAAACACTCACAGCACGTGTTTTATCAAGTCTAAAAATTCTCGGGCTTCGCCCTCGAATTTTTAAACTTGATAAAACACTGCTGTTCGTGTTTTAAACAGTACTTAAAAGACAGATTTAACGAACACCGCCGGACGATAGATAACTCTAACAACAAATCTAAACCCACAACAGTTGCCGAACATTTTCTTAATTCTCCTAATCACACTGCCAACGACATGCAACTTATTCCTATCGAAAAAATATTTTCTAAGAGAGACTCTATACGTATTAAGGCCAGAGAAGCGTTTTTAATCGCACAGGCGAGAACACTCGAACCTTATGGCCTTAAGAGCGCCATACATGCAACCTGGAGGTCGTTGGGTTCGAGTCCCACTTGGGTCAGAGATTTTTTCTCTTTCCCTCGTAGGGCGTGCACACATAGCACTACAACATACCACTTTACATCACATAGATATCTGTTTTCACCTTCTTAACATTTTTTCATGGTCTATCATATTGTAATGTTTTATGACAGCTCAGTATCACGTTTAAAAATACACGCCAATGTAAATTGTCTTCATTGTACCTGAAAGCCGAAATATTGTACCACTAATTTCGAAATTCTACGTTGTATCGGTCTTTGCTTCTTCATAGTTATCATATGTGGCAATGTTTTACCAAATATGGTCAAAGTTTTGGGATATTTACCGATCAACACGTATAAGAAAATCTGACGGATACAAAGTGGACCGAAAATAAAAACAAATTTGTAGTTTTTTTACCTTATAACATGGGGTATTAAGTTTCCCCTGACGTCATAACGATGTAACTGTCACGTTTATATTACGTCTATCTGACGTCATAGAATATTTAACCATATAGTCCCAAGTTGAAAAAACTACCAATTTTATAATTGTTCAACTTCAAAGTCTTTTACATGTTTTTTTCCTTTATTGCCTTCAGTGGTAAATACCCCTAAAGTTTGACTTTATTGCATTGATAATTACATTCCTTAAATTCCGGCGAAAGCTGGTGGGAGATTCAAAACCTATTTCCTCTTAATTATAACTTTAGTTCCTTTTATGCAAATCAAGTGACATTTTCGGTTTTTGGTTTAAATCGATGATATTATGGTTTTCCATCTTAAAAAGGGCCATATTTTCTTATTCCTCAGTTTGGCGCGAAATTCAGGCGTATGCCGTGACGCCACATTTTCAGTCACCACCTCAAACACAAACATCCGAAAACATATTAATATATTATCCGTCTCTGACTTCATGCCAAGTTTTATATCATTCTGATTTTTTTACACCCTTCTACCAAGCTTCCAGGAGGAAAATGACACCTTCTTGACCATCGTGAATATTTCAACATGTCTCATGTTGAAATAAACTCTGAAATAAACTCTGCCCACGTAATGAAGTCAAGTTAATATCGTGTAGCACCATTAGTAAGGCGACTGAGATTCTTGGTTCACCAAGGTTTTCGGTACGAAAAGGTATCATTATTAATACTGGGGTTAATGATGTGGAGCATGACTCAGTAGAAATGGTTGTTAATAAGGCAGTCGAGATGGTCAAAATTGCAAAGAATTCATTTCCGGGGAAACAAATTATTGTTTCTAGTATTACGCCACTGTGTGACAATCTGGACAGATCAGTGTATGATGTCAACATGTCGGTGCATGCACAGATAAAGGACATTACTAACGTCACCCATATCGATAACAGTAACCTCCGGAACAGACAGTTTTACCATGATGCTAAGCACCTTAATGCAAGGGTTGGGGTTCCTCTTTTCGCCGGTAATATAAAGAATGGCATCAGACAGGCCCTTGGTATACGACCGGTTGTTAGATCAAACCGGAGGCTTTCGGCTTTACGTACGACGCAAGAACCAAGGATGGGGAATTCTGAACAAATACCACGAGCTGATGGTCCACAGGAAACCGAAAGTATGGTAGTTTTAAAGGAGCTGTCGAACATGCTGAAACAGGTTTTACAGTCGAATGTTAGTCCAGTTCAGCATTAGAGGGTCATGGTTCCGCCTCCATATCTGCCGCCTGGTTTATCTTATTGTAGTACGCAACCTAGTTTCCCGCCATTCAATAATACTACAAGGGCGGCAGTATAGATTTAGTTTTTAACTTCATCTGTTTTTAATCTTAATATATATATATATATATATATATATGGTGAAGAAAAAAGACAAATAAACTACAAGTTCATCCTTACAAGCCTGTTTCGTGGTTGCCCACTCGTCAGGGGATTTAATAAGAGCATACTTTTACCGTCGCTTATATACAGAATGATTTACATAACAATAGTATTGATGACCTAATCAAACTAGCCTAATATATGCAGCGCGGAATTTAACAGTTCAATTATTACGTAGGAGGGCTTTGTTTCTGTGTCGGCAGGAAGACACGAGTTCATTACGCTTGTTTAGTGTGGACAGTTCAGGTCGGCAGATGATTAGAAATTTTTCTTTGAGGCATAAGTTACATCTTTTACTGGAGCTACTGTACGGCTAGTGCGACGAGAGAATGCGCCAGGAAATAAAGTGATCAATGTTGTTGTCTTTCAGATTCCAAGTGTATTTGCTGAGTTCGGTAGAGTTTTTGTGTTTAGCGTGGCGGAATGATGCGGTGTGGTTCCTGTATCTTGTTTTGAATTCGTTTTCCGTAAGTCCGATGTATGTTTCTGTCTTGCTGTTGTCTTTATGCGTTATTGTTGCTTGGTAAATGACTGATGATTGTAGGCAGTTTCCGTTGAGCGGGCAGGCGTTCTTTTGCCGGCAGTTGCATGTCTTGTTTACTTCAGTTGTAGTTGCGGTATCATTGGCTTGTGAAGGCGATAGTATACTCTTGTTATGTTTATCGATAATCTGTTTGGTGTTGCTCATGCAGCTGTAGCTAATCTTGATAGTCAATGACATGCTTAAGATGATCCAGTCCGTAAAATTCAAGCAAGTAAACAACACCTTCCTTAACAAGCTGAAAGATGACACAGACCTAATCCGTAACGAACCCAAACTACTAATCGCCGCCGACAAAACAACGAACTTCTACAAACTAGAACCCTCAACATACAATGATCTCCTTAAGAAAAACATCAATAAATCCTACAAGAAAGCACAACCTGAAGCTACACGCGCCATCCACAAAGAAAGCAAAGACATTGCTGTGAAACTCGGCATTGACGACAGAGTGGACACTACAGCCTACGAAGACGCCTTCATAACACTCAAGGACCACAAGCCTAACTTCGCTAACAAACCAACCTGCAGACTAATCAACCCGACGAAACCCGAAATAGGCAAAGTAAGCAAAAAGATACTTGACCGCATCAACAGTAACATCGCCCGCAAATGCAGCTTCAATCAATGGAAAAACACCGCATCTGTAATCGACTGGTTTAACGCTACCAAGGAAAAACAGCAATCCAGCTTCATCTGTTTTGACATCGAAGAATTTTATCCATCCATTAGTCAAGACCTTCTTAACAAAGCACTCGACTTCGCCTCCGCCCACGTCAACATCACGGCCGACGAAAGAAACATAATAACCCACACAAAAAACTCCATCCTAATTCACAAGCAGCAACCCTGGCAAAAGAAAGGCAACACAACATTTGACGTCACAATGGGCAGCTTCGACGGAGCGGAAACGTGCGAGCTTATAGGAAGCTTTCTTCTCTCGCAGCTCCAGCACCTTAACATAAATGTAGGACTTTACCAAGACGACGGACTAGCCATCACTAACGCTACACCTAGAGACACAGAAAACATCAAGAAGGAAATATGCCGCATCTTTAACAACAACGGACTACGCATCACCATAGAAGCCAACAAACAGACCATCAACTTCCTAGACATTACATTCAACCTTAGCACTTATCAGCCTTTCACGAAGCCTAATACTACACTGCTATACGTTCACCGTGAAAGTAACCATCCGCCCGTCACTACAAAAAACATTCCCGCCGGCATTAACAAACGACTTTCATCCCTGTCTTCCAACAAAGCGTCCTTCGACCAAGCCGCCCCTCCATACCAGAAGGCTCTCAACGAAAGCGAATATAACTACACCCTTCAGTACGAACCCGCCACACCTAACAAACGAAAAAACCGCCAACGCAACAACCATGATACTCTGGTACAACCCTCCCTTTAGCAAGAACGTCAGCACTAACATCGGGCACAAATTCCTCGCTTTAGTAGATAAACACTTCCCCAAAGATCACAACCTTCACAAAATCTTCAACCGCAACACTATCAAGATTAGATACAGCTGCATGAGCAACACCAAACAGATTATCGATAAACATAACAAGAGTATACTATCGCCTTCACAAGCCAATGATACCGCCACCGCAACTACAACTGAAGTAAACAAGACATGCAACTGCCGGCAAAAGAACGCCTGCCCGCTCAACGGAAACTGCCTACAATCATCAGTCATTTACCAAGCAACAATAACGCATAAAGACAACAGCAAGACAGAAACATACATCGGACTTACGGAAAACGAATTCAAAACAAGATACAGGAACCACACCGCATCATTCCGCCACGCTAAACACAAAAACTCTACCGAACTCAGCGAATACACTTGGAATCTGAAAGACAACAACATTGATCACTTTATTTCCTGGCGCATTCTCTCGTCGCACTCGCCGTACAGTAGCTCCAGTAAAAGATGTAACTTATGCCTCAAAGAAAAATTTCTAATCATCTGCCGACCTGAACTGTCCACACTAAACAAACGTAATGAACTCGTGTCTTCCTGCCGACACAGAAACAAAGCCCTCCTACGTAATAATTGAACTGTTAAATTCCGCGCTGCATATATTAAGCTAGTTTGATTAGGTCATCAATACTATTGTTATGTAAATCATTCAGTATATAAGCGACGGTAAAAGTATACTCTTATTAAATCCCCTGACGAGTGGGCAACCACGAAACAGGCTTGTAAGGATGAACTTGTAGTTTATTTGTCTTTTTTCTTCACCATATACTTCGCTCTACTCCCATGTATTGAGCACTGTTTTACGGAAATCAATCCTACACTTTATATATATATATATATATATATACAGTCGATGCCAAAAAGGTTGTCCAGCAGAACATAATATAATACTATAATATCCATTGTTTTGGGCTATTGTCTAGGCTAAAACAATAGGCCAAAACAATGGATATTAAAGTATTATATTATGTTCTGCTGGACAACCTTTTTGGCAGCGACTGTATATATATATATAATTTTTATTATTATTAATAACATGGTCTTATGGCTTTAGGTTTTTAGATACTTTTCTTTTGTTTTGTTGGCTGTTAGGGACGAGCGTGTGAGTATGCAGATTTTCGGTGGGTTGTTATGACAAACGCATCGTTTTTGCGGTTTGGTTGTTGGAATATTGAGGGGCTTGCGGGGAAGTTGAATGACAATAGCTTCCTTTCAGCAATCAATAAATTTGATTTTGTTAGTCTTGTAGAAACATGGTTACCTTATGGTACCACGAACCTTGGTATTGATGGATTTTATTCATTTTCAAAGTGTCGGTTAGCTCCAGTTAACGCTCGCAGGAATTCTGGAGGGATAACGGTCCTTGTTAAGTCACACTTGCGGAAAGGTGTAAAATTTCTTGATCACGAAAGTTGTGAGGACTTTATTTGGTGGAAACTCGAAAAGGATTTTTTTCACTTGGATCAGGATATCTTTGTTTGTACTGCATATGTCCCTCCAAATAACTCTAACAGGGAACGTAGATTAGATAAAGATCATTTTGAGTGCTTACAGGAAAGCATTTATAACTTTGCCAGGAAAGGTGAGATCATTTTATGTGGGGATTTTAATGCAAGAATGGGCGGATTACAGGATTATGTAGATGATACTGTAAACTGTTGTGTTAATTCGGTTACAGGTTGTGTTAATTCGGTTACAGTGGTAGTTGAAGGGCGAAATTCAAGGGATGTGCAGGTTAATGCTTATGGTCGGTCTTTGGCAGAGATATGTTGTGGAAATGGTTTAATAGCTCTAAACGGCAGAACGAAGGGTGATTACATGGGCCAATTTACGTGTCAAACATATAATGGAGCAAGTGTAGTGGATTACGCTATCGTTTCTCTCAATATATTTGCGCTGGTTAGTTATTTCGCCATCTCTAGTCTAACGGAGTTTTCACACCATTGTTTATTATCGTTTGCTATGAAAGCTTACGTGTCTAAGGAATTGGACGATTCTTTAGTATTGACTCCACACCCCATGGCTTTATCGTGGGATGATGATTTAAAATACTTATTTCGTGAAAGTATTGATTCAAAGGAAGTTCACGAGGGACTTGGTGTGTTGTTTGACTCAAGGTTTGATGATCATCTTGACGTAGATTCTATGGTAAATAGGTTTACTGACGTATTATTATGCGCGTCGAAGAAAGTGATGTCTGTTAGGAAAAGAGCGTCTTCATTTAAGAAACCACGGCGGAGAACAGTGCCAAAGCAAAAATGGTTTGATAAGAGCTGTTATGACCTTAGGAAAGAACTACGGGGTTTGGGAAAATTAGTTTCAAAATATCCCAATGAGCCGTATTTGAGACAGAATTTTTTCTTGACTAAGAAAAGGTATAAACGTTTAACTAAGCGACTGAAAAGACAGTTTCATGATGCAATTTTAGACAAAATACAGACTTTACAGGATACTAATCCAAAAGCATTTTGGAAACTGGTGAACTCTATTAAATCGCATCAGTCTGTGGGTGGCTCTGATGACGTTCCGCCGGTTCTGTGGTTTAATTCTTTTAGGGATCTGAATAGAATCAATTTTTCAGCGGAAAGCAACAGTACTGAATCTCAGATTGTCAATGATTTTTGGCTTTGGGCTGCCAAAGATAGTACGATTCTCGATTCACCTATTGATATTAAAGAAGTTTGCACTTTATCTAAGAAACTCAAAATAAAGAAAGCGAGTGCAATTGATTCTTTAAGCAACGAGATAATCAAATCATCAATAGATGTTTTAGCGCCTTATTATGTTAAGCTTTTCAATGTGGTGTTATCCCACGGTGTGTTTCCACGGGTGTGGTCTGAAGGTCTTATCGTTCCTCTTTACAAATCAGGATGTAAGTTAGATCCGGCAAACTATAGAGGTATTTGTATTAGTAGCTGTTTGGGTAAATTTTTTACGTTAATCTTAAATGACCGCTTAAATCGTTTCTTAAAGGAAAACGACATTATGAATAAACACCAAATAGGTTTTAGGCACGGTTTTAGAACCTCTGACCATATACTGGTATTAAAAACGTTGATTGATTCTTATAAGTCTAGCCGTAAGCCGTTATTTTCGTGTTTTATTGATTTTAGGAAAGCGTATGACAGTGTTTGGAGAGAGGGTTTGTTTTATAAAATGATTCAATACGGTTGTAGCAGAAATTTTATACGCATCCTTTGTAGTATGTATGCGTCTGTCAAATTAGCGGTAAAGCTGAGTCAGGGATGTACTCCATACTTTCAATCAGATGTTGGGGTGAAACAGGGCTGCAATTTAAGTCCTACGTTATTCAATGTGTTTATTAATGACATTCCTGAGTTATTTAATTCGCCTTCATGTGCACCAGTGATGCTAGGTGATACCAAGTTGAATTGTTTACTATATGCGGACGACCTAGTAATTCTATCTGATTCTGCATCTGGCATGCAAAAATGTTTGAACAAACTCCACTCTTATACCAAGAAATGGAGGCTGAAAGTTAACTTGAAAAAGTCTAAGATTCTGATTTTTGGGACACCGGCCCAAAGGCGTTTATGTATAACTTCTAAGTAGTGGTATCTTAACAATGAACAGTTGGTCTGCGTTGAGGAATATACGTATTTAGGGATTTCTTTTCATTGTGCTGGTGGTTTCAAACGGGCCCAAACTACTTTGTATAATAAGGCATTGAGGGCTTATCACAGTCTATTCAGAAATTTTTCAAATGTAGAAAATATGTCAGTTAAGTTACTGTTGAAACTATTCTCTTCACTTGTAGTGCCAGTGTTGCTATATGGATGTGAGGTGTGGGGTGTATATTTGTTGGGACGAACCTGCTCTAACTTAGATATGTTCCGGCAGAAACTGTTTAAGGTAGTTAATAATTTAGAGAGACTTCATTTGAAATTTTGCAAACGAATTCTGGGCGTACACTCTAAAACAACCAATTTAGCAGTCTATGCGGAATTAGGTAGAGTTCCAATGATGGTTCAAGTCGCTTCTCTCGTAGTGAAGTATTGGTTAAGAATTATAAACTCGGAATACAATAGTACTTTAGTTGGAAAAGCTGCGGAAGTATGTATAAAGTCGAAATTTCAGGGTGCAGTTTTTACAAACCATATTTTAGAACTATGCAATATCAAACCGCTCACTGAGCTTTCAGTTTCTCTCAAGCAAATAGGTTTAATTGCCAAATATGTAAAGGTAAAAATGTACGATTATTTTGCCGAGAAATGGAAGGACCAGGTTCATCAGAGTGATCTGCAGTCACATTTATGACGGGAAGTTACGTAGTTTTCGTCAAGTTAAGCCGAAAGTAGGTTTTGAAAAATATCTTTCATCTATTACGAACTTCAAACACCGTCAGGCAGTAATTAAACTACGGGTGTCTGCACATAAGTTACCTGTTGAGTCTGGCCGATACGGAAATATTCCATATGAGTCACGGAAGTGTACTCTATGCGACTTGGGAGTGATTGGAGACGAATATCATTACCTTATGATTTGTTCGAATCCCAGTTTTAATAAAGTTAGAAACGAATTTATGACTGAGTTATTAAGTATTAATTCCTCTTTCTCGCGTTTTAATAAGAGAGAATTATGTTTATATATAATGTCTATGAAGGATGATACAATTGTAAAAGTTGTTGGTAAATATTGTTACAGTTTGCTTACAGTATTTAATAATAGTAATTTGAGATAGTTATGAATGTTATTTCATTGTATTTCGATTTATATTTAGTTTTATAAGAATTCCTATGTACCATTTCTGGTGTTTATATGGAATAAAGTTTATTATTGTTCGCGGTCTCGTGGTGTTCTCCGCGAGTGTCAGCCCTATGAGGCTGCCAGACCAGACAAACACCACAGTGCCCCTCAGAGTCTGTCGCCCTTTCTGACACCCGTTATAACCTGACGTCTAAATTACTTATTTTCTGCTAGCAGGTCTCTCCGGGTGGAATGAATTGCACTTATAAATTGATGACAGTAAATCGTAGAGGCCTTGACCTCATTAGCACAAATCTAACATCATGCTACAAACAAATCGACTCCATCAATAGAAAGAGAACGTAATACTTAGTATATAATATGTTGAATATTTTATGAGAATCTGCTTTTCATGGCTGTGACACCAATGACGTCATAACGATCGCCCTGTAAAACGGCTAAAAATATCATGCAGCGTTGAGTGACGCGTGACACATACTGGGTTCGTAAATATCGGCAGACTTCAATATAAAATCAATGTAAGTGTACACGCCTTGTTTCACTTTGCTCACTGCAACGGGATTAAACACAACTCCAATGCCTAATTAAAATACACTGCACTGCATTCATGCATCGTCTTCGTGTTCCGTTCGTTGTGAGGGCTCTTTCCAACTGTAAAGATTACCTCAAAATCAAATGGGCTGACGGCATTGAGTCTACATACCCTAATTCTTTTCTGCGTGCCAGTGTTCGTGATGCTAAGTACTATGATGAATGTTCTATGGTACATCTACCCGAGCATTTCCCTTTTGTGAGTCGGGGAGCAGCCATGGCACAGGCCAAGCAGACCGATGCCAACAACATTGAGGTCACTTGGGATGACCACACAAGCACCTACGATGTGTCCTGGCTACGCGTACAAGACGAAGGTGCTTTACCAAGTATCTCCAACAAGGTGGAGTGGACTCCATGGGAAAAGAACTTCTCCCCGCCGACCTACGACTACCCGGAGAAGGACACCAAGCTTGACTCTTGGATGGGCGATGTCAATAGATATGGTTTGGTTGTTTTTCATAATGTTCCTAGAAACATAGAAGGCTTAAGAAGCGTGCTTCACTCAATTGGACCTTTGCAGCAACGCCGCCACCCTACCAACGAATTTCATCTGCGCAGCGAAACAAAAAATATCCGCGCCGACGTGTCTACTTACACTCCCAATGCAATTCTCCCTCATATGGATCTTAGCTATTACAAGGATCCTGTGAAGTTCACAGCCTTATTGTCTGCTGAATATTCAGCTCCGGAACGAGACACGGTCTCTCGATTTTTTAACGGTTCTCAGGTAGGTTATCCAGGTTAAATAATTAACTTGCGAGCTGTTTATGCACAAATAATGATCAAGTTGGAAATGCATTTCATCAGTTACACCTTCAACTGTAACTACAGTAAATTATGCCCTACCTAACTGCCTATCACATTCACAACCAAGAATGTACGCTGATGATACCAGCATAACTTATGCTAGCAACGATATGAATGAGATTAATGAATCTAAATAGGATTTGTATATGGCTGTCAGTCAATATGTGTTAAAGTCGTCATTTAATTTATTTCTTTTTACAAAGATCTTTCATCAGTGATAATAGCTTCACTGTTGCTCGATGCTTGAACTTATCTGCAAATGTTATTATTCATTATTGTAACAATTATTTTTGTTTTGCTGATATCTCAGATGAGATAAAGTCAATGAAGTTGTTATTCATTACGTTTTAGGCTAATCTGTGATCGCAGGTTAGTTTTAGGGATCCAGTTTTAGAGCATGCTATTACGTTGCAGCTGTCTTTTATTGTATAAATATCTGGAAGTAGAGAAAGATGGGTATTTTTCAGTCCTGGTAAATGTCTTTTCTCTTTCTCAGCTTGCTGAACAGCTACGCGATGAAGATCCGGAGAGTTTTGAACTCTTGTGCAAAACTAAAGTACGGCAGGCGCGAAGACGACTTACAGTGGAGGAGGAGTGTGCTTCAACAGAAGTGAAGAAGTACGAGTGGGATTACTATGTTGACAGCCCTATCATCCTCGAGGAGGAAGGCAGAGTGCAGACCATTAGGCTACAGTAAGACTCAATATGTGTTTTATATTACTGTTTTATAGTCAGTTCTAGTGCCAGAAAATATACGAAGGAAAAGTGGGAGGGTAGAAAGAGAGAATCGGAGAGCTACAGCACCGCTTTCAAATGAAAATATTTTAAACTTGACCCTAGTGTCGGGCGGTGGTAAGTTGCAAGGTTTCTTTTTTGCTTCCGGTGAGCAAAGGTTCGTCTGCTGTTTGTATCCATTGCGCGCCCGGGAACTGAAAGGTGGCCGCTTGAATTTCTTGCGTTTTGATCAGTTAACCTCTCCTAAGGATTAGTGGACGGTTTGAATAGGGAATCGAGCAAAGTCCATTTCCAGGGAATCGAGCAAAGTCCATTTCCAGCAAATCAAAGGTTTCGAGTCTAATTGATTTTATCAAGCGGTCTTATGACAGGTTGTCGACGTGGTGACAATCGAGACGTATCATATATAGCCTCCCCCGCAGGAGGCTAGACGTATCACAAATGTCTACGAATATCAGATTCAGCGGTATGTACCCATTGTATTGACCCCAACGCCTCTCTTCGATGTAATGAAGTAGCCTCCTCCGCAGGTATCTCTAATTTTCGGACTCTCACGATTTTTCCGCGGTCAGTTCAGTTCCGATACTTAGAGATAGCTGCGGAGGAGACTAGTAATGAAGCGCCATCTTGAATAGTGCTTCATTGCGTCGAAGTGAGGCGTTTGGGTCAATTCGCTGAAAACGCTATTCGTGGACTCAACTGTAATATCCGCTATTGTTCCTTCCTGCTAGCAGAGCGACCTCCTCTAGCAAAACACAGTTGCGCACTATAATCAAAAAGAATAGTTCCAGAAATGACTTATTCAAACAAAATCCAAACGTTTCAATCTTGCAATCCGAAAAAAAACTAGTAAAATCATAAACGAGTAATGCCAGCAATCAACCCCCGGGAATGGTTCATTTCTTATTTTAGAAATCTAAATAGCGCAAAACAAACTAACAGCAATCCCTTCGATTAAGACTGATATATTCAACTAAAAGTCGATTAAGGTATGCTAACCGCCGTTGTGAGCGATAGCAGCTGATCATGTTTCGAGTGCTCGCTTTCGTCAGAGCAAAAGAGGGAATTATGGCGACGTATATAGCGTTGAGTGCATGATTACCGCTGAGGAAAGGAAATTGCGCCAACAAAAAGATAACTGGCTAGGGCTTATAGGCACTTTAAAATAGACTGTACCCTTTAGTTTACAGAAACACTATGGATACCCATTGATCACCTCAAACAAAGACGAGAAACAGATGAAGAAATACTACCAGGCCTTCGACAAGTTTCTACAATTGGTCGACAACCCAGAAAACCAAATTCAGTTCGTGTTAAGGTAAGCCTTCGGTGTTCAAATAGTTGCGATGAACCTGCAGACTGAGTGCACAAGCTTGTGCAGTCCTTCCATTGCGCTCCAGTTCCACACTCTAAAACATGCAACACAGTAAAGATTTGATCAAAGAGACGACATCTAGGGTGCATCTATTTTCGCACGACTGTTCGGGCTATTCCGAAACTAGACCAGATCATTTTTATTGGAAAACCGTGTGATGAGGTGTTACTTCGGTTTGGGCCCCAGTAGATTATATAGCTTTTCTAATTTCAAAGTTTTCGAAAATTAATTTCGCTTTGAGAATGAAACTCTACTTTTCCTATTTTGTTGAAGATAATTTTTCTATTTTCCATATAAAATTACATTCAATTAAAAAGTGGTTTTCCTCTCCATGAAAGTTGACAATTGGTAAGGGCTCTTCGATGTTGTGATTTTAACTTCCGATAAATAGTTCTCAAATTTATAATCGCTTTTGAATTCTCGGTATGTTCTTGTCTCTTGGTTTCTACCGATCGCGATCTATTACTGTCGTCGAAAAGACTTGATCTCTGTCTCTTGATCCTCTGTTCAAAACTTATGAAAACCTTTTTAATTCTATATCATCAAAAAATAATAAAAACATCTTAACTTGAGGGGGGGAGCGGAGGGACACTCCCAATATTGAACTGACGGGGGTGACCAGCGCTCCTTTTAGGGGTAAAAATTCCCGTAACCGTACGTTTTAGAGGGGGTCCTGTATGCAACAAGAGTCGTACCTTTTAGGGTTTATAATTTATTTTAAGGTTGTTTTACTCTTCGTGAAAAAAAATGTAGTTGTCTTTTCCTTCGAAATAAAACGAATCACTTTATAAATGTTATATTTGCGTACATTTAGGGGTCAAAATCATTATGGTTTTGAAACCTCCTTTAATTTTGCCTACCTTCAGAATGACCCCTAAGAAACCCCCGTCATTTTCGTACCATAGTCCCCCTCACGGGTCACTGTATCACTTCTCTGAATATAGAAAACAATAGCTTTGCCTTTGCTACTGTGTATTTATTTGTGCCAATGTTAATTCAGTACATTGTTTAAATGTGTTATTGTTTGATAACACAAGCTATTGTCAACCCTCGCACATGTACAGGGGAGGTATGATGGCTCTGTTTGATAACCACAAACTCTCGTTTCTCTCGCACATGTACAGGGAAGGTATGATGGCTTTGTTTAATAACCACAAGATCGGACACGGCCGTGGTCCTATCTACCCTGGCACCAAGAGATACGTCACAGGTGGTTACATTCATCACGAGACGTGGACGAGTCGCTGGCGTATTCAGCTTGGAAGGAAGACCGGGTTGACCGACAAATGGCTGCTGGGTTGCTCCCAGAATGCGCTCGAGGTCTTATCTCAGAGGTTCGAGGAAAACAGTATCGGCGAGAATCTGGACGAGGGCACACGTCAAGCATTATAGGCTACGCCGACATGAAACCGTGTGTAGTGTGTTTCAAAACGATTTTGTCTGAATGGAATCAACTGTTTAATATTAATTAGCCAGATATTCATGCATGACGATTCATTTTATCACGTGAGTAGTATTATAACGATGGCTGGAGCCGGGCTGAGGAGGTAGATTTACTATTGAATTGTTGAGGTGGAGTGAGATGGATAATAGGGGATTTATTATACATTTACTCACATCTCGATTCTGATTGGCTGAGAACACGCAACGAATTCTCCATAGCTAGCTAAAGTACTAAGTGCGCATGCGTACCAGTAATACTTAGCGCTCGATGGTGAGCAAATACGACAACTTTACGCTAGAAAGCAGGGCACTTATTTCGTTATTTTGAGCCATTTTAGCGCTCAGCTATGTTTCTAGTCATTCTTTTCTCCTAAACTCGTAAAATAAATGCAATTTTTAGCTCGAATATGAAAGAAAACATCTTGAATTATGCAGAAATCCAATCGTAAACAAACCAATTTGTTGCGGCGTTTCATTTAGCTTCCTTTACGATAGCTTAAAATGTATAATAAAAAAATTATTGAATTCGGTTTTCGCATGATATTATTGAGTCTTGATCATTTTCGCCCCTCGCTAAGCAATGAAATGTCGATGTAGAATCGACATTAATGACAAAAATTAAGCTTGTATGAATTTGTTTCGCCAGTTGGCTATACAGGATTTTTGTTCTAGGTATACGTAAGACCTCTGCACGATTTTTTTATGAACTATTGGTGAGCTCCGAATTTGCTGAAATCAGTAACACTTTGTTGTGACTTACAGGTTACAAAAAGGTTTCATTTCAGTTATATTAAAGTATAAAATGAAAAAAAAATTTCTGTCGGTGTTGTTCGTTTTGCACGAATTTCCTTTTTCTTCTTGTCAATATTCATCTACATGTAGGACGTACTCGACTATGATATATAGCATCTCTAAAATGCATCGGACGACAGGAAGATACACAGAAATGGTAAATATAATAAGTAAAGTTTATTTTGACACAAGTTTAAGGATTTCAACTTTAGAATATAGAACGCTATATTCATCCTGCAAATTTGAGGTAAACAACTCAAGCATGTTAGGGCATTGTTTTTGAGCAGTTCTGATTAAACATTCCAAATTCGCTATCTTTGTAATTTATGTATGAAATACCCTATAACTTTGTAGTAAGACGGATGTTGGTGGTTTGAAGGTCACGTGACCTTAACGCTGATAAAACAAATAAATCAAAATGGGGTGGCGGAAGTTATTGTTTTGTTCAGATTTTCGGTTCAAAATGTTAAGCTTGTTATGGGAAATGAGACTGTGTCTGGAATGGTTGACTTTTTATCACTGAAGAGGATATAAATGGCGAAAAATGGTTCCAAGAATAGGTCACGTGACCTGTTTTCTATATTTTCCCCTTAACAGTCTATCAGTCTCAACCATTCCGAACTGATCTTTAAAGTCAACCACAAGTGTAATCAGATAAACATAAAATTGTTACTTAAAATATACAATGTAGCACAAAGGATTGCCTCGCTTTGAATCCAAGATGGCTACCAGGTGAAAAGAGTGAATCGCCCACACTACAGCTTAAAATACCATATTAAAACAAAACAACGGCTTTCGTAGTGTAATTTTAATTAAAGACTATGGTTTGGGTCTGGGATAGGGTATAGAGTTTTTGCTTCAAGTCTGGGATAGGGTATGGTAAACGGCATTTTTAGGTCTAGGATAGGGTCAGGGTTTGTGTCTCGGCGCCACACTCCTACCCAAAAATCTTCTGAGTATCCCCCTCCCCCTCCACCCCCGGTTCTTGACGGTCAAATAATTCCAAACTTTCAGCTTGGGCTGCCTGTAGACAGAAGTGAGCACTAGCAGCCACTGGATTCTCTTTTTGCTTTTGTTTTTAACATCTCAAATAAGTTAGTACTTTTAACTAAGAGTCTTATGAACTGAAAGATACTTTGATAAAATAAAGATGTACTCCAGGGAGTACTCTGCGAGTATTTTGGTAAAGACTGCGTTTTGCTATCGATGTGTTGAATAATTAAACAATTATCCTGCTCCATCTTGCGGAATATCTGCTGATTGTATTCGGCTCGAGTCGGCTAAGTATCTGGCGATATTCCGCGCGATCTTGTAGGATAATTGTTAAATATTTCGACTATTGTTGTTATCATCCTTCAAATATTTTCTTTGACGCGCGCTTGTATTTACTGGTTATTTCATGTTTTTTTTAATGGAATACGGGCGAATATTTCACGAGAAATTTGTATTATTTGGTAAGGAGAGTTGTATACCAAAATAATATGAATTTCGAGTGAATTCCATAGAAAACCATGTTATCCTATATTATCCTATAAATATAACAAATTTACGGAAAGATTTATCACGAAAACAAAGTACTAACTTACCGGACGATAGACTGCGAATGTTCTCGCCAGAAAACAAAAATTTCGGGTGGCGGGCGCGTCTGCAGACTAATTATGTATTCAAAATCTTGAATTCTTATTGGCTGACAAAGAAAGGGCACGAAATTCCCTGCATTTTGATTGGCCTTGATCTAGCCACGAAATACCGCTCTGTATTTCATAGTAAAGCTGAGCTCTGATTGGCAGAAATATAAGATTTATAGGATAAAATACAATAACCTATTTGTGGCGCCGAAATATGACCTGATTACTGATATTTCGTCCGCGGACATTATCTGATCAACAACAACTTTTTATTCATACCTTCTATATACATGATTTACAATATAATACGAGAACACTGACTAAGGTAAGGGTATATATAGGACACCTAGAAATAACTAAAAAGCTAATCTAGCTAGGTGACACATTAGAATATAGTAGAGTATAAGGTCAGGTACGAGACAGCTACACACCAATATGAAAGGAAAACAATAAGTAAGAAATACAGTTTAGCAACATTAAATGCTAGAGGGGGGAGAGAAGGTAACAGAAACTTAATAAGAATTACTGGAATTAGTAAGAGGCTAGAAAGGAGGATTTTAGGTTACTTTTAAAAGACAATCTACTAAGTTTTTTAAAGTCATCTTGAATGGAGTTCCAAATTTTGGAACCCTGAAATCGTTTGTTAAATTTACCAAAATTAGTTCTAACTCTTGGTATGTAATAAGTAGACTTAGAAGCAAGTCTGGTATTATAATTATGGACTCTGTTAATAGGTGTCAAAAAGTCATTAAAGATAAGTGGAAGAGTACAGTTATGATAATTGTGCATTAGCTGGGCTACGTAAAACAAATACAAGGTCATGGAATTTAAGTATGTTAAGGTTTTTAAATAGAGGACTTGTATGCACATCAAATTTAGAGAAAGTTATGATTCTGATGGCTCTCTTTTGCAGAACAACTATTGGATGAAAAGTGGACTTATATGAAATACCCCAAACTACTAAACCATAAGTTAAGTAAGGGTAGATGAGTGAGTAATAGAGCTGAATCATTATATTAGTGTTAATATAGTGTCTAACTTTTGAGAGAATGCCAATACCTCGAGCAATTTTTTGGGAAGTTTCATGAACATGACACTTCCAACTTAAATTAGAGTCAATTACAACACCAAGGTATTTAGTACTTTGTTTAGACTCTAGAACCTTTCCACTAATTGCTGGCTTTCACTCAATCCCCAGAGATCCCAATGACAAAGGGCATGGCGGCCATGTTGGTGTACCTAACAAAAGAAGCTAACGAGGAATCTATTGTTAAAGGTACACCAACATGGCGGCCATGACGTCACGTGAAAGCCAGCAATAGTATATTTTTTATCATGTTTAATTTTTTTCTGGTGTGAATGAAAAATAATGAAATTAGATTTGTCTACATTCAGTGAAAGTTTGTTAGCACACAACCAATCATTAACCTTCTGTAGTTCATTATTAACTATGATTTCAAGATCTTGCACATTTTTATGACCATAGAAGAGATTTGCGTCATCAGCAAAAAGATGGAAATCTAGGATTTTAGAGCAATTTGAAAAGTCATTGATATACAATAAAAATAACAGGGGCCCAAGGACTGATCTTTGCGGCACCCCACAAGATATATTTCTCTGAACAGAATTAGCATTACCTATAGAAACAAATTGTTTACGGTTATTCAAATAGGATCTAAACCAATCTAATGCAATGCCCCTAATACCTAATACTTGGAGCTTATTTAACAGAATATTGTGATTTTATGAAGAGAACAGTTCCCGAGAGCGAAGCTCGAGGAAAACTGAGCTTCGAGGATCAGACAATGTCGAAGGACAAATATCAGGGCATATTTCAACGCCACAATGTAGGTTATTGTTGTTATCATCCATCAAGTATTTTCTTTGACGCGCGCTGATACGCTCACAAGCTAGGGGTGTATTTAACAATTATTCACCGAAGTGGAGGTGAATAGTGAGGTAAATGTCCCACTATTCACTGACACCGAGGTGAATAATTGTTTTAGTATATACCACGCTGCAGATGGATAGCCAGCACCAAATAGTTATTTTATTTTCTGTCAAATGGACAAAAACACGCGCGATGTGATCGCTGCTTCGCAGGGAGGTGAATATAAAATCATATTCACTGTTTGAGTAGCCAATCAGATCGCGCAAAAAGCGATATTCACTGGTGTGGTATATACTAATAGCTGGTATTTCCCGCTCGAGGGGAGAAAATATCGGGTCACGTGACGCATTCAACCAATCACGCGCGAGAGAAAATATTTGATGGGTTATAAGCGGAGATAGCTTGAGTGTGACAGCCTGGTAGGGTGGCAGGTTCCACTGAGAATATGATAACACGTATGATTGCAGTTGATGATTGCATGTACTTTGGGCAAAAGGAACAACCAAGAGACCATCACCTGTTGGGTATAACCAGGAGCGACGGCCATATCTCCTATATAGCTGTCACAGCGTTTTCACAAGTTGGGCTATTTTTAGATTATTTTCCCCGCCAATTAGTGGGTTGCACCAGGGGCGGAACAAAAGATGCCTCATTAGCTATTTTTGTTATACCAACAACATGGCTGCTACGCTTTTGTTATATTATTAGCACTGCAAACAGTGTACTTGCACGTACTGTGCGCAGGCATGGATGCCACGTTTATTTGACTCTCGAAATCTTTGCTCTGTTTTGCTGTTTTTTTTACCGTCTTAACTACTCTATTTCGCCATATGAAGATGTATCTAAGGACTCTGGCACGTATTGCAAGCTCCTGCAGTTCCACAGATGGGATTTTATCCATTTTCTTGTCGTGTATCTCCGGTGAAATCGACATTGGCGCCCGCTGGATTCTGTTCGTCGAAAGTAGCAGCTACCAAGTGGACCAAACATGGTCAAACTTCGCTTCTAATTCCTGGACATGACCCACCGATTGATATAACTGCTTATATGGATGTACTTTCACAGCCTGGTCCTGAAGGTAAAGAATATACTACTTGTGGAACAAGATTTGGTGAAGATTTGCATTCTGAACAAAGGCTTAAAACAACAAATGGTAGTATGCAAATGTATGTAACTCATAAACTGAACTCCTACTCTAGAAATGAACTCCTGGCTCTTCGTCGATGTGCTACTATAAACACACAAGATTGCAACCGACTGTTCTCGGTTCTGAAGACATACGACTTACTGTGCTACAGAGGCAAGAGAGGAGGTAAACGGAAAATTCCTACAATCGCATCTCCCCGGCTAACTGATGCCTTTTGTCCTACCGGTCCAAGGCAGCAATATGTAAATAACACGAACTTGATTACAATCCCTCGCTCGCCGCTTGTCAGCTGTAATATTCCATCCAAGCTCGTTGATGTTCCAATGGATTTCTGCCTGCTTAACGCTAGATCGATCAATAACAAATCATTCATAATCAAGTAGTCGAACATAATTTGGATATCCTGGCTCTTACCGAGACGTGGACTGGGTCAGATATGGCTGATCAGAGAATCATCAATGATATATGTCCTGCTGGCTATCTGTTCCAACATGTTCCCCGTGCAACAAGGGGAGGTGGAGTTGCAGTCTTGTATAAACAATCCCTCAAGTTCAAGAATTTACATATACCTAAAGCTTACAAATCATTTGAAGCTGCTGATTATTTGATGAAATATTCGTCGTGTAATCTGAGAATGATCATTGTCTACAGACCGCCCCCATCAACTAGGAATGGTCTCACGCTGAGTATGTTCTTCGATGAATTCAGTCGATTCCTCGAATCAGTGATTACTACTCCAGACCCGTTATTGATTTGTGGTGACCTGAACTTCCATCTAGATTCTCTTGATGACTCTGCCGCACTCCGATTTGTGGACCTACTTGATACTTTCAATCTTCAGCAGCATGTCAAGGGTGAAACTCATCGAAATGGACACACCCTTGACCTAGTAATAACCAGAACTGATGAACATGATGTCATTTCCAACTTGTATGTCTTGGATCCTGTAATCTCAGATCATTATGCGGTGCATTGTGGGATATCCCTAAGTAAGCCATGTTATCCAAGAAAAGAAATAACCTACAGGAAGTTAAAACTGGTCGAAAGAGAGCGTTTTATCGAAGACATCAGGAACTCACCCTTAATGGGTTTTGAGAATCTCGATGTTACAGATCTATCGAACTTATACGAAGATACACTATCGTCATTATTGGATCAACACGCCCCTCTCAAAAGACGCACTGTCACCCTACGACCAGCAGCCCCATGGTATACGGATACGATCAAGGCTGAAAAGGTGAAAAGGAAAAGACTTGAGCGTTGCTGGCGAAAGAACAGACTTACTATAAACAGGGAACTATATGTTAATCAATGCAATCTGGTAAACAAGATTATCTATGAATCTAAGATGAAGATCTATTCGTCAGTTATAGATCCGATTATAGAGGACAATAGCTCAAACCAAGTAGTTTTGTTTACAGCTGTTAACAAAATGTTAAATTGCCAGGCGATACAAAAGCTACACTCGTACGATAATGCTACTGATCTGGCCAACAAGTTTGCTGATTTATTTACGGAAAAAGTACAGACTATTAGGGACAACTTCACATCTGCGAGTGACAACTGCCATGATGAGAAAACTGTCTGTCCTTCTGAACACGAGTTACATCTATTTACCCCTACAACGGTCAAGGAGTTATCTAGTGTTCTTGGAAAAACCATCGCCAAATCCTGCAAGCTTGATCCTTTACCAGGCAATATATTTAAAGACCCTACTAACACTTTAATGCCTATTGTTGCAAGGATAGTAAATTTATCATTCGAGGAGGCTGTGGTACCGAAAAAGCTTAAACAGGCAGTTTTAACACCTAAGATAAAGAAGCCTTCCCTCGATAAGGAACTGTTTCCAAGTTATAGACCAATCTCGAACCTTAGATTTATTTCTAAGGCTACCGAGAAGATTGCTGCCGCTCGACTGAATGTTCATCTCAAAGACAATAACTTACACGAGCTTTTCCAGTCAGCCTACAAGCAGGGACACAGTACTGAAACAGCGTTGGTCCGAGTACATAATGACATTCTTCGCAGTATTGATAACAATGGTTGTGTCATTCTTCTATTATTGGACATCTCAGCCGCATTTGACACCGTAGACCACCGTATATTGCTTACTAGACTCTGTTGTCGTTTCGGAATCAAGGGAAAGGCTCTTGCATGGATGAAATCCTACCTCTGTGACAGAAGCCAGTTTGCGTGTGTTGGCGATGAAAGTTCCACCAATCGTGATCTACCCTGTGGTGTACCTCAGCTTCTGTACTAGGCCCTATCTTGTACCTGTTGTACACAGCACCCCTTGCAGATGTCATCAAACGCCACAGTATGTCATACCATTTCTATGCTGATGACAGTCAAATATACCTGTCCTTCCAGCCGTCACGTACTGACGAGCCTGAGTACTCAAAATCAAAGGTGGAAGCATGTATCCTACATATCAACAACTGGATGACCGCAAACAAGCTGAAAATCAACAATGATAAGACAGAACTACTAGTGTTGAATGCCCGCCATGAACCAGTTCCACCACTAGACTCTATCTATGCGGGTACTGATCTGATCACAGTGTCCAAGTCAGTCAAGAACATTGGCCTTTGGTTTGACCACACACTTTCAATGAACAAACAAGTTAATTTCATGTGTAAAACTGCCTTTTATCATTTACGTAATCTATCTACTATCAGAAGATTTCTGTCATACAGAGATTGTGAAATCTTAATACATGCTTTTGTAACTTCGAGAATTGATTATTGCAACTCTTTATAATCTGGCCTACCACAATGCTTAGTACAAAAACTCCAGTACGTGCAGAATGCTGTGGCACGCCTTTTAACATATTCTAAGAAATCAGAATATATAACACCAATACTTAAAGAACTACACTGGTTACCCATTACTGCTAGAATAGAATTTAAAATTCTAATTTTAACTTTCAAAGCTTATCATGAAACTGGACCTTATTATCTACAAGAACTCTTAATTAAATATATACCTGGTAGATCGCTACGCTCGGTTAATAAGAAACTTTTAGTCGTCCCTAAATATAATCTTGAAACTAATGGAAATCTGCCTGACATTATAAGGACTACTGAGTCTCTAAACACTTTCAAGAGCAGAGTTAAAACTTACTTATTTAGACGCTATTATCACTCTGATACCTGAAATACTTGATTGAGTAAACGTAAACGTAATTTATTTGAGTAAATATTAATTAATTATTTATAGACCAACATTGTAATTTTAAGGATAACATTTGTATATAATTTAAACATATTTGTTATAGTTACTTACATTATTACTTATATTATTATTAGTAGTAGTAGTAGCATTGTAAAGCGCTATTGGTTTTATAGTAGAAATAACGCTATATAAATAAATATTATTATTATTATTATTATTAATAATGTATGACTGGTGTATGTCAAATCGAATGACAGCTCATCCGGAAAAATGTGAATATATGCTATTACACAGAGGCTCTTTTACGGGACCGATTGCAGCCGTTAGGTTTGGATCCTGCACACGCTGCCTCGGGTTACGGTTAGTATCTATAGATGACAAATTAGGCTGGTCCAAGCACTTAACTGACCTAATTAAATCGTATGTCCAGAAGCTAAACCTTCTAAAGTCCCTGTATTTTCTACCTGAGCATGCTAAGTTAGACTTCTACTTCAAGGTTATTTTTCCTGCTATCACTTATGGATTTCTATGTTGGGGATCGTGTAATATAACACTTCTAGAATCATTAAGCCGAATTCATCACCGAGTTGCAAGGATAATTTTTGAACTCCATTGGCTAACACCACGTGAGGACGTAACTGCCTCTGCCAAATGGAAGCCACTGAACTATTACTATAACCTAAGACTTGCCTGTTTTGTACATAAATGTTTTAACAACCTAGCTCCTCCTGTATTATGTAGCGCCTTTCTTAAGAGAATACGTACATGACTCCTTACGTAACACTCACTGTATCAGTCTACCTAAACCGAAAACCAACTACCTGAAATTGTCAATAACATACAGAGGTACGAGGCTTTGGAACAGTCTCGGTAACGACCTAAGGTCAACTACATCACTTAATAGTTTTAAAATTAATCTTAAAAGAAACACTGAACTACTGTAAATAACTGAATAGAGTAAGTATAAGTTAATTAGTTTTATTATTACTATTATTATCATTATTATTAGGGTAGAATAGCGTAGTTATAAGCACGACCACATCGGCAACGCTGTAAATTTATCGTGGGTAAATAAATATTATTATTATTATTATTAGGAATGATTTCAATCAATCAAGCAGGATGGATGCTCCTGGTTATGGGCTCCTGGTATAACACACTGAGAAAATGGGATGTTAACCAGGTTATTTCGGATCTTAAAGAAACATAGCCCTTTCCTTAACGACTTTGTCGCAAGGTTTTACCAGTCACTGCAAGCTGATTTGAATAACCTAAATAAAAGGTCCTCGGACTGACATTGATCTTAAAAATAAATGGAGAAAAAGAAAACACACGTCAAATTTATCGCCCTTTAGCCCGTGCTCGTACACCCGTGAGAATCTATCTAGGGACTCTCCTATTCTTGGGTTGCACATGATGTCACGGCGGCCATGTTGGAAGACATCAACAAAGATTCCTCATTGGAGTCTTTTGTTCCGTCCTCCAACATGGCTGCCGCGTCTTTTGAATTAGTCCAGGGATTGATTGCAACCCAAGAATAGTATATATTTGGTCTCTGGCATCGGATCAGCCCATTTTCCCAAGTTACGGCGCGTTTCCAGAACGCAGTAAAAGGAAAAATCAGTCCACCCGTTTTGGCAACCGTCGCTGAGTAATGGCTGCCCCTGTCCAGCCACCTCGAGCTGCTTTGGACGCCCTTGTCAAGCTCAAGCAGATCAACAAGCGTCACGTAAACAAGCACCACCGACCGAACCAGCTCCACCGTACCGCCCGCTCCCGCTACTGAACCCTGGTGGAGTGAACGCTCCAACAGGCCAGCCTGTCCAGGTAGCATTTGGTTTTCCTTTTGCATTTCATCTCGTGTTTCGTTCGTTCACAAGCATTCTTAGACAATATGTATAGACTGTAGCCTGCATGAGTGACCAGAGAACAGAGATATTCAGCCGGCATGTGTCACCAGAGAACATATTTTTGTGACGGTGTTGTGAGAGACCAGAGATATTGATTCTGAATTAAGAAGTAATATTTAAAGCAATAACAGTTTTATATGGTTAAAATAAAGGGTTTTGGTTAAACTGGCTGTTCATCTGGAGCCCAGGAGTATTGATAATCCTTTTCAGAGTTACGCTCACGCTGTTGTGAAAGTTTTTGTATTTTTTTGCACTGAATTATCACTTAATATACATATAGTTGAACTACGTCATTCATTTGCATATTACAAAAACCTGAATATCGCAACATCATAATTTGTACAATGATGTGCATTTTCCAAAGTACGAAATATGTTATCTCATTTGCATATTACAAAAAACCGGAATCTCTGAAACGAGATGAGATGTTGACAAACGGAAAATGTCATTATTCCTCATTTCGAAAGCTCTTAACATTAGATATATCAACTTCATTTTCGCTTCATCTGCACTTTAACCACGTAGTCACTTATGAGCATAAGCTCGTTTACAATGTGTAAGTGCCGTCAAGTAATTAAAATAGATAACTATAATATGTTTGCTTATTTACAATTAGATAATACTAGTAATACTAATATTATAATGATATCAACAACAATAATCATGAATGTAAAGTATTTCTAAATATCGCGCTTGCTAAGGTAAAATGTATCTATTGATGATAACGCAAGTTTATCTATTTTAGACTTGAAAATAACCGGAAAAGAAATAGTACGAAATTCGTTAAGTAAGCTATTCCACAGTCTAACTATTTATGTAAGTAAAAGAATTATGAAAATACTTAGACTTATAGTTTGGCAACTGAAGTATCATATCTCCCGGCCCTAAGATTGTATGTGCTAGCCCGGAATAATTTTTTTTGATATATTCTGGAGCGATGTTGTGGACACACTTGTGTAACAATAGCAGAGACTGGACGTACCGGCGGTGCTCTAAGGGCTTAAGCTCAACCACGTTCAATAAGCTATCATATGAAGTAGTTTTTGCTAGTTTGACAAAGGAGAAATTAGGGAAGTCTGTGTTATTTGTAGAGGAAGCCTGGGGCCAGAGTATTTCCATGGCAACATCGTTATTTGCACAATGGGTATTTTCCACAGTACCACATATGTGCAAAGTTTCAAGTTTTTATCCAATATTTGCAGAGTCTTCATTTTGCGATTTGTCCAAGGCTGTGCAACCAATATGACGTCATAGATCATCTCATTTGCATATTACAAAAACCTGAATATTTCTGAAACGAGCTGAGATGTTAACAAACGGAAAATGTCATTATTCCTCATTTCGGAAGCAGTTTAAGTTAGATCAACTTAATTTTCGCTTCACCTGAGTTTTGGGGTCATCAAACTGAAGAGTCTGGAAAATAATATATTTTTGTGTGAAATTGGCTATGACTCGGATATTTCGTTTAAAAAGTTGTAGAATCTCTTAAAAGATTGTACAATCTTTCCGTTCAGATGGCTGCTTTTAGGCTTTCATCACGTACCAGAGACTCTGTTCAGGTACGCAGTAAAATCTAGAAGCAAATCACGATGGCAAAAAGGGCCCATTTTCCTCCTCTACACAATAACTTTAGACCATAAAATGCAAATAACTTGAAATTTGGTATGAAGATAGTTCAAGACAAGGGAATCTCAAACATAGTAGTTTGGATGTAGTGATTGACAATGTGACGTCACTGGGACGTACCATGAGATCTTGGCGCCAAAATATTAGATTTTAAATTGGATTTCGAAAATGTTTTCATTGTGTTCTACCCTCTTGGTGAAGGTGTTCAGCGAAAACCAGACTCGAATCTGATAAAATATAAAAAGATATGGCTGATTAAAAATTTCCATATTTCCCGCGAAAGCGAAAGAATTTATTATATGTGGCGAATTGTTCAAGCAAGCAACCGTGAACGACAATCCTGCTGGTGTACGTTGGATCAAACTAGTGATCTAATCGGCTATCAAATAAAAAATAACTATGAAGAAGCAAAGACCGATACAACGTAGAATGACCTTTACACTAAACCTACTGATAAACACCAACATTTACTCTATTCGTCTTGCCATCCCCAACATACCAAAAAAGCTATTCCTTTTAGCTTAGCCCTCCGTTTGCGACGTATCTGTTCTACCGACGAATCTTTTAAGAGCCGTACTGCTGAATTAACTACATACCTCTTTAAACGAGGCTATAACCGCTCCTTCCTTGCTAGACAAATACAACGCGCTGCCGATATTCCTCGCACTCTTACTTTACAAACGAAAGACGCACACAGTTCTAACCGTATACCTTTTGTTATTACTTTTAATCCATCCCTTCCACATATCTCTAACATCATTAGGAAACATTACAGCCTGCTGCTCTCTTCTAACCGCTGTAAGAAAACCTTTCAACACTTGCCCATGGTAGCCTTTAGACGTACCACCAACCTGCGTGACCTTCTCGTTAAAGCTAAACTCCCTTCTAACTCGACTAATTCCCAGCTCCAACTCCCACCTGGCTCGTTCCGTTGTAAGAAGAACTGCGCCAGTGACTTGCCCTTACATTTCTGACGGACTTACTAACTATACTTTCTTTGCCACCGGTGAAACGCGCTCTATCAAATTTAATCTGACCTGTAACACCAAAAATCTAATCTACATGATTCAATGTAACCGCTGCAATCTACGATATATAGGTGAGACTAAACGACGCTTAAAAGACAGATTTAACGAACACCGCCGGACGATAGATAAGAGTGTTAATGTACTTGTACAAGCAAGCACCACCAAATTCTTACTTATTTTTTAACTTATTTAGTATCAGTGAAGTTGTTAAAAAGTATAGTTATTATTTTGAATAATAGAAGGATTATGAGTGAAGGTGTTAACTAAGTCTAAGTTATATGAGTGAAGGTATTATATATGTATGTAATTATAAGTGTATATGATATGTGGAGCGATAGTGTTAACTAGGTATATATTATATGAGTAAGTATTATGGATATTTTATATGAAAGTTATTTAGTTAGAGAGTTATGAGA
This sequence comes from Actinernus sp. WN-2022, assembly GCA_030867875.1. NCBI lineage: Eukaryota > Metazoa > Cnidaria > Anthozoa > Actiniaria > Actinernidae > Actinernus > Actinernus sp. WN-2022. The sequence continues at coordinate 52,689,268 of JAOWCC010000577.1, read as the reverse complement.
GAGGATGGTTAAATATTATTTATATGTTATGTGATGTTTCAATGACGACGCTGTTGGTGTGTAATGATTTTTAAGGGTTTATGTTGGCTTTGTAAAATTTAATGTTGGTAGTATTAGGATATTTTTTTGGTTAGTTTTTGTGTGTGATGTGTTAATGGTGTTTTTTGGTGTTTCTTGTTACTGGTGTAGTGTTATTGTTGTTTAAAAATTATCATTAATTAAAACTTTTTGACATCTCTAGGTTTGACGAAGATTTGATGAAGATGTATATACAACCATTTGTGAGAAGAAAAAAAACAGAACTAAGCTACAATGACCATGATAATACTATCACAATTTACGGTGTTCTCTTAAAAAATGGGATAAATCTGCAAGTGGATGGAGCTTAGTTGTCACTGAAGATAAGTCTTAATTTCCAGGAAAGTAAGGTTGGATATATTTTGTGGAGAACAACAAAGAAGGAATGGAAATCAAACATAACTAGAGATTGATTGATTATAAATTATAGAAAACCATTCATGTCTATAACTTTTTGGTGTATTTGTGGGTATACGAGCGATTAAGGACAAGATTTGAAATGGAAGGCGAACACTCACAGAAAAAGGAGGCTGGTATTAACTTGATACATAATTTTTATTCACTTGTTATAATGTATAACTTACATAAATATTAAAAATGCTTTAGTTAAATAAAAGCCTTATTCTGAAAGTTTGTAGTAATGAAAATTTTGTAGTCTTAATATTTAACATATCCGATCTTGCTTTTAGAGAGGGTAATCTGTGCTATGGCTTTTTATTTTTTATAAAATTGTATTCCTTCGTTCCGTCATGCTTTCTGTTTTTTTGTCAACATCTGTTTTTTTAATTTTTTTATTCCACTTCATCAAGCCTTTTTGAATGTCTGATCTTTGTCTTTTTAGGCTATTTCTTTCTTTCTCAATGTTCCCTTCAGCTAGTACTAAAGCCCCCATTCTCTTTATCCATGGTCTGCTGTTATTTAGGGTTTCATCCAAATATGAGATGTCTGTATCTGAGGCTACAGTAATTTGCTTCTCAAAACCATTTGTAAAATCCTCTGGAAATTCATCCATGACCTTTTTAAGGATTAAAGAGGTAAATTAAATATTTTTGATTAGTGTAATTACAATAAGTGGTCAAGGGAGGGGGTTGGAGGTTGGGTGGTGGTGGGGGGGGGGTATGAGTGGGGATGGGATGGGATGTTGTTAGGTGTGGGTTTTTAATGGGTTGTGGGATTTGTTTTGGGTTTCCTCTTTGGGTTGTTTTCTCTTTACCATAATTTTATTACATCTAAAGTATTTTAAATTTATTTTTCTACAATATTAAAATAAGAAATATGTGAAAAATAATTTTACATATATTTATATAAAATATTTAATATAGGAAATATTTGAAAAATACTTTACATTATTATGGGGCTGCTTTAGAATTGAATTACCAAGTGTGTATTTCTGATAAACAGACCCCTTCTTCAGGGATTAGGAAGTCTGTTAGGACCTAAATCTCAGAGGTGCTCTGAGTAGGCCTTTCCCGATTATGCTAGTAAAACTGGCATTTAATGCTACTACAAATTCTCGCATAAAACCAAAAAATGCTAAAATAATGCCTGATTTCTTTAAAAAATGCTACTTGAATTCCCAAAAATGCTTCGTTTTATTTAAAACAAAACGTACAAACTCTTACATCCAGATTATATGCTCATATCAACAACAGATGATACTTAATAATTGTTTGTTTATAAAACTTTCACAGTGTCGCTATTTCCTCGTCGCTTGTATTTACCGGAGGTGGACTCTAGTGATCGATCTATTGCTATAGATGATGGAACTGGTCTATCTTGCAAGTTCATGGCCGGCGCCATCTTGGCTGAGCAAGAGAAAGAGTTAACCGCTGACCACCTAGACCCAGACCTTTTTTTCCGTTGGTCTACATACACAACACAAGTACACAACGCACAAACAGACAGAAAACAATCAAATTAAGTAATCACAATTGCAAACTTTAGGATTATTTATCCTTCTGAGTGCTGAAATCTGGATCACAGATTCACAGTCATGAAAAATGACAGAAAACGCTAGCAATTCTTTTTCAAGAAAAAACGCCAAAAAATGCTTGTTTTCTCAAAAAATGCCGGGAAAAATGCTAGCATAATCGGGAAGGGCCTAGCTCTGAGACGGTCGCGTGTTTCTGCCTTGGGCCCAGGCCTAACCCAACACGCAAATACACACGGTCAATTCTATATGTCAGCCATTTTGTTTAACTTTATAATTTAGTAAGCTCGTTTATAGCGATACTTACTGTTTGTAAACACTGACGTCATTTATATATTTGCATATATAATGTGGTTGCCAAAAAAAAACGCGTGTTTGTATGACTTGTATGGGAACTAGCGATTTAGGCCTCACAAAATACATCTAAAGTCTCATTTCTGCTTTCAAATCTTAATTCCTTTATAAGACTTATAAGTTAAGAGCATATAAGCTTCGATGAAAGGGCTTGCTTGCATTTTGGAAGAACAAGAAAGTAATTTGGCGATGAATAAGCACCGACCTGTGATATTTTATAAGCAACTGACTGGGTTCACGCTTCGTTTCTGCCAACCACAGAATGCAACAAATGTGGCGTGACTGGCCTGTGTGACGTCACAGTAAGTATCGCTATAGTTATGCACCTATCAATGTCAACCCCCAGGGGGGGGAGGCCGGGCAGATGTGGGGCATTTGACCATTCTTGGTGTCTCCACCCTGGGGAATTTGAACAGGACTGGACTCCAGGGTGGGGACATTTGACTTTTAGAAGACAGGGACTGGTACTAAATGTTTGTCGGCCATCTTGGATTCGTCTAAAAGGTAGGTTTACTGTCCAGTTCACATTAAAAATATAAATTAATTTAATACTTCAAAGCTTCATTCCTATTTACTATAGATCATTCCAAATACTCCTTGGATTTGTGTAAATCAATTTCATACAAGGGTGGGGGATTTTATCCGTTTTGACCCAGAATTTAGTCCCCAGGGTCGGGATTTTGACCAAAAATTCTCCCAAAAAGTCAAATGCCCCACATCTGCCCGGCCTCCCCCCCCCCCCCCCCCCTGGGGGTTGACATTGATAGGTGCATTAGATTGTCGACTTAACCGGTAGGGTTATTTAGTTGTATTAAGGTGGACAACTTAGTTGTATCAAGGAGGACAAGGAGGATCGCGATGACGAAGGAGGCAAGGTAAGTAGGCGGACTAAATTGTTTTTACTTACTTCCAGGTGTTTGTTGGCTGTCATATTTGTTGCTCGAAGTTGACTGACTTGAGCAGTTGCGGTTGAACTTCGATGTAAAATAGTGTAGTAGCACAGTAAAGGTCTAAAAGTATTACGTATAGTTAGTTGTTTGTAAAATTTAGAAAATGTCGTTCACAAGAAGATAGTAAATAGCCAAGTATCCGAACTACAGTATGCTGATATGAGCTATGTACTGAGTCGCCGCCATTTTGCATCACGGAAAGGACTGAAAACGAGTTCATTAGCACAGGAAGCCCAAACACTATTGTTTCTACGGAGAAGCTCTATATTTTCTACGGAGAAGCTCTATATTTTCTACGCAACAGCTCTACTTCTACGGAGAAGCTCTACTTCTACGCAACAGCCCTATTTCTACGAAGAAACTATGTTTCTACGGAGTAGCTCTACTTCTACGGAAAAGTTTCCCTTTTGTACAGAGAAATGTTATATTTGTACGGAGCAGGCGTTGTTTTCCTTGGAGATCTGGTGTCCCTAATGGGCCACCGTACAAACAGTACGCGGGCTTCGGTACCACTGCACCATCGACCCGGACTGAGCTAAAAGGCATCTAGTTTCGAGCTCACAGAAATGCTTGGTTATCCGGTCACACGTCATTACGTGTGGCGAAAAGCCAAAAACCAAGCAAATCTGAACTAAACGTGTCAGTGCCTTGCGAGAGATATAGTTATGCTGGCCAGACCAGCTTTATAAATGATGACAATAACAGGAATAATCGGATCTATATAAGACCTACGGTACAAAAATCCAAACTAGAAAATATATATAAGCAAATACCGTGAACACAAATCCTGCAAAAATACGTTGGATCCGAAGTGAGGACCTATGCAGCCAAAAATATAAACAATAACGAATGAAAATTCCGAAGACTACAGCAAAGCTGATATACAACGTAAAAATCTAACACAAAGCACTACGGTTAGCTAGGCCTGACACGAAAAGCGCTCGGACCAGATTGCAGCCATAGACAGCTGTTTCGTTCTTATTAGAACTCGTCAGTATGGCATAGCAAACAGTACGCGGGCTTCGGTACCACTGCACCATCGACCCGGACTGAGCTAACAAGCATCTAGTTTCGAGCTCACAGAAATGCTTGGTTATCGGTAGCCTGAATTTCAGCCGTCTCCTCAGGGAAGGCTCTTTCTCAGTGTAAGCATGTCCTCAAACTGGGTGTGGCACATGTCCTTGTAATTCTTCAAACTAACACATGTTAAAGGGTGTAATATAAAACATGAACAAATACCAGAACTGCATACATGTAGATATGAAACGTACTCTAGATCGCCAGATCAATGGATCGGTAGATTTAAATATGTCAATGGGCCCTCAACGCGCTAATCCCAAAAATTCATTCGGTTTTATTTTTAGCAATCATTCGGCCGGTGAGCATGTGCAATTAATTTCAAATTATAGCAATCGTGCGGACACATTATTTTGTTTTAAATTCCAAATGGTTGGTTTTATCGAACAAATAGACTACAGGGCCGCTTTAATAGAGCTGTTCAGTTTATTTTTGCATTTTTTTATCGTTTCTGATTAGTTATACTTTTGAGTTATCAAGATGCTATGCTGGCTGGATAAGATTCTCGAGCATGTCGTTGATTTCTGTGAAATTACATGACAGCTTCATATGTTAACATGGTGGGGACCTTACTTTGAGATGTCATTGGTAACGGAAATAGTTCGGAAGTAAAAAGTTGCTCTTACTAATACACAACATACAATCTCTTTTTAATTTCCGAAACACCTTTAATTCAAAAAGGCAAAGGAAAACCTTAAATTAATCCGCTTCATATAGGCGACATGAATTTCTACCAAACATACAATAGAATACAAAACATTATCCTATAAATCTTATATTTCAGCCAATCAGAGCTCAGCTTTACTATGCAATACAGGGCGGTAATTCATGTTTTTTCTATGAAATACAGAGCGGTATTTCATGACTAGATCAAGGCCAATCATAATGCAGGAAATTTCGCGGCCTTTCTTTACCAGCCAATAAGAATTCAAGATTTTGAATACATAATTAGTCTGCAGACGCGTCCACCACTCGAAATGTTTCTTTTTCGGCAAGAAAATTCGCAGTCGGCTATCGTCCGGTAAGTTACTTTGTTTTCGTGATAAATCTTCCCGTAAATTTGTGATTTGTAGGCTAATATGGTTATTTCATGGTTTTCGATGGAATACTCGCGAAAATTTCACTCGAAATTCATATTATTTTGGTATACAACTCGCCTTTTTAATACAAATTTCTCGTGAAACATTCGCCGGTATTTCATAGAAAACCATGAAATAACCGGTCAATACAATTCAATACAAAAAGTAAAATACAATATAACGCAGCACAACTCAATAAAATAGAATACAATTTGGTATCAATTCGTGTCGTCCTACACGAAGGAATGACCGAAATTTGTTGACAGATGTTGCGGAAAATGTTGCATGCTCGACACCAAGACTATTGTTTTAATGGAGCTCGCTGATTGGCGAAAAGTCGTGAAAATCTTCAAGGTTTTCAGTTTAAGTGGCGGAGCTGTAAGTGGCGCTCTTCTTCGTTAATTCTCGTCACGCACGGCCAAATGAAATCAATTTGTTAAATCACGACGAAATAATCAATGACTCGTACCAAACCCATTTAAACGCGCACTTTGCGGAATATGTCCATTTGACAATTAAATTCATTTGACAAACAAAACGATTGGACGACGTTAGGAGCCAAATAATATGGATTAGGCCAATAATGCAGGCCTCCTTACATTTCCATCGAGAGCGCGAGCTAAACGGTGGTCGTATGAAACATGAGCCGCCGGAACCACGCGGGAACTCCGCTAATATGTTGGAGTCGTTATTGTTTTTTGGGAAGGGGGGCTACCGTGACAGGCGTTATTTCGGGCACCCTTGTGCTGTAAAAGTACTACTGTATTTATTTAATGCACAAAATAAGATGCTACTTCTAGTGATAGACAGACTTAACAAAGCGTCGTCTATCTAGCAAGCCAAATGCCAATTGTTGTGTTTTAAAGTTACAAGTGAATAGTGCAAGACAATTATGTATCAGTCAATTCCAAACCTGTGCATCCCGCCCCCGTGCCACCCCCGGTCATTTGATCAGAGGCTTGCTCCCGAGGGTGGGGAATTTGGCGAGTATCTAGGCCCTCAGGGGGGGGAAGGCATTTGACAAATAGTGGGAGTAGGGGGTGAGGCATTCATTCTGCCTGTCTACGAATTCTGCCTGCATGTCTACAAATTCGCATTGGCGAACGTACGTGTCTTCGAGGACTTCCATGATAAGGAATGCGCATTTGTAGAGGCCTGGCTTGAAAGAGTGGACCAAATTTGAAGGCCACTTTCAGAGGTCAATTGTTTATGTTTAAACCTATAAACTATGTTGTTTTGCTTTGTGAACTTTGACCGACGGCGTGATATTAAGTGCGTGACAAGAGTTGTGATAAGTTGAATTCGCTGCGACCCTAACCAGCGCAATTGCTCTCAGTTAATAACTGGCCGATCCAGCTGCTGAGTTGGTCGAACGCTGTTACATACTTTATATACCAACAACATAAGCCAACATATTCGATTTCAAACCATTACGTTTATTATAAAGTATATTACGGAAACCAAAAACGATCGAGCCGTTAGAAATGATTGTTCTCATCCCTGACCAGTTGAAACTGGTTTTCACCGTCGGTGTTTCCTGTGAATTGCTTGAGTCAGAGTAGCCTCCTCCGCAGGAATCTCTTGTGTACCAGAAAGAAAACCGAAATTGGGTTCCCTGTGGCAAGGGAGGTTTAGCAGGTATTTGTTTTCTGCACGTTCCATCATCGGAATGTTCATTATGCACATTGCGTTGTTCAACAGTTACGTAATAATGCGATGTGCATATGAGTATATAAGTAGCTTAACGAGTAAGTGTTCTTCCTTCGGTCTGTGAAAGCAACTGACTCCATACTTCAGTTATTTAATTTAATTTAATATAACTTTGTTATATATTTGTTCCTTATATAGTGCGGGGAGTTTGGACACTTAAATGCCACATGTAGAAGAACCACTACTACTGCCAGGAGTAATGGCCGCCGCCTTTGACTAGAAGCTGATTCGTCGACCGTGGAAGATTCACAAAGTCAAGTTGAGTGTAACTTAGACTTGTTCCATTCTTGTGATTGTGACGAATTCAGTGTTAGTAACACTAGTCAAGGTGATAAAGGTCGTTTGATGGCATTTGTGAATGAATGGCTCGGATTCGTAATTAATACCATTTCAACGAAGTTCCAGATACCTGAAAAGAAAGTTTCCAAGCTTAAGAGTCTTTTAGATGCAGCAATACGAGACGGCCATTCGACATTCCGAGATTTAGCCAAGATTGCAGGCTCTATTATATCAGTGGCTTTAGCAGTCGGTCCGATTTCTCGTCTTTTTACAAGGCAGATGTACCTTTCTATCGAATCTAGATCAGCATGGGACCATACCCTGCATTTTTCACCAAGTCTCTTAGAAGAGCTAAAATTTTGGTATCAGAACATTGACTCGCTGAACGGCTATTCTCTTAGACCTCCACCCGAGGCCCATACAATCATATTTACTGATGCTAGTGACATAGCATTTGGAGGATTTTCGGCTTCATTAGACGGTACTGTAGTTAGCGGCATGTGGACAACTGATGATATTGGCCAAAGCTCGACATATCGAGAACTGAAAGCTATTTATAACGTATTGTTATCTTACGTCAAACAGTTGCAACACACAAGAGTTAAGTGTTTACAAACAACCAAGGCGCCGCTAGAATAGTTTCTATCGGAAGCTCCAGGTTGAGATCCAGTCGCTCGCCTTGGATATTTTTTATCTTTGCTTAGCGAACGGTATTGTTCTTGAAGCGCAGTGGATCCCTAGATCTTGCAATGACAGAGCAGATCTTCTCAGTAGGTTCATCGATAAGGACGACTGGTCCGTCAATCCATCTGTGTTCCGAGTGATAGATGCGAAATGGGGTCCCCACACTTTCGACCGGTTTTCGGCGTATTGCAACGCGCAACTCGCAAGGTTTCCGCCCTGGCTCAAGATTGCGGTGATGAAAATAATTGGATTTGTCCACCAGTAAATCTTGTAGTTCAATCAGTTCGAGCTCTCGTGTCCTGCTCTGGACACGGTACTTTGATTGTTCCTGAATGGCCATCGGCTTATATTTGGCCTTTTTTGCATAGCAGTTCAACTCAATTTCAGACGTTCGTTAAAGAGGTATTCGTTCTCCCTAGGATCAACGATCTGTTGTTAGAAGGTCAAGGACAGAGACAAACTTACCAGACTCATTCCTCCGTATTCTGCGGTTGCCCGAGATTTAACATGCTAGCTCTTCGGCTATTATTCCGGCTTATAGTACGCGGTACCGTGACTTTACGCAATTTAGGTACCTTTTTTAGTACGAATTTCACCAATTTTGGCGCGTTACTTCACGCTAGCTGTCGCCTTCCGACATACCACCTAGATGCGTTATATCGGCTATTTAAGTGTGAAAACTATATTTACGTTTTTACATACGGTCACACCTTTTAGGTGAGTAGTACTGATCGGCCATTTTAACGATTCATCATTGGATGTGTAAATTGCTATTGCCTACGGCTGCACCACTTAGGTGCGTAGTATTGGCCATTGTTTATGATGTCACCATTTAGGTGTGTAAATTGTTATTGCCTACGGCAGCACCACTTAGGTGCGTAGTATTGGCCATTGTTTATGATGTCACCATTTAGGTGTGTAAATTGTTATTGCCTACGGCTGCACCACTTAGGTGCGTAGTATTGGCCATTGTTTATGATGTCACCATTTAGGTGTGTAAATTGTTATTGCCTACGGCAGCACCACTTAGGTGCGTAATATTGGCCATTGTTTATGATGTCACCATTTAGGTGTGTAAATTGTTATTGCCAAGGCAGCACCACTTAGGTGCGTAGTATCGGCCATTGTTTATGATGTCACCATTTAGGTGTGTAAATTGTTATTGCCTACGGCAGCACCACTTAGGTGCGTAGTATTGGCCATTGTTTATGATGTCACCATTTAGGTGTGTAAATTGTTATTGCCAAAGGCAGCACCACTTAGGTGCGTAGTGTCGGCCATTGTTTATGATGTCACCATTTAGGTGTGTAAATTGTTATTGCCAAAGGCAGCACCACTTAGGTGCGTAGTGTCGGCCATTGTTTATGATGTCACCATTTAGGTGTGTAAATTGTTATTGCCAAAGGCAGCACCACTTAGGTGCGTAGTATCGGCCATTGTTTATGATGTCACCATTTAGGTGTGTAAATTGTTATTGCTACGGCAGCACCACTTAGGTGCGTAGTATCGGCCATTGTTTATGATGTCACCATTTAGGTGTGTAAATTGTTATTGCCAAAGGCAGCACCACTTAGGTGCGTAGTATCGGCCATTGTTTATGATGTCACCATTTAGGTGTGTAAATTGTTATTGCTACGGCAGCACCACTTAGGTGCGTGGTATCGGCCATTGTTTATGATGTCACCATTTAGGTGTGTAAATTGTTATTGCTACGGCAGCACCACTTAGGTGCGTAGTATCGGCCATTGTTTATGATGTCACCATTTAGGTGTGTAAATTGTTATTGCCAAAGGCAGCACCACTTAGGTGCGTGGTATCGGCCATTGTTTATGATGTCACCATTTAGGTGTGTAAATTGTTATTGCCAAAGGCAGCACCACTTAGGTGCGTAGTATCGGCCATTGTTTATGATGTCACCATTTAGGTGTGTAAATTGTTATTGCTACGGCAGCACCACTTAAGTGCGTAGTATCGGCCATTGTTTATGATGTCACCATTTAGGTGTGTAAATTGTTATTGCCTAAGGCTGCACCGCTTAGGTGCGTAGTATTGGCCATTGTTTATGATGTCACCATTTAGGTGTGTAAATTGTTATTGCCAAAGGCAGCACCACTTAGGTGCGTAGTATCGGCCATTGTTTATGATGTCACCATTTAGGTGTGTAAATTGTTATTGCCAAGGCTGCACCACTTAGGTGCGTAGTATCGGCCATTGTTTATGATGTCACCGCCATTGTTTATGATGTCACCGCCTCACTGGTTAGCTCAGTTGGTAGAGCACGGTCTAGAGTGCGGGAGGTCGGGGGTTCGAATCCCGGCCGCGTCCTTGGGCAGGGACGTTTATAAGCCGTTGGCCTTGTCTCCTTCTACTTCTAATCAGTATTTGAAGGGGACGTGAAAGAACCTGTTGTACTACTCGAAAAAGAGCAGGGGATTGTCACCCGGTACAGCAGCCTGGCCATTGCACTAACCACACTCAACATTGTAAACTGCGTGGCAGCTATTAGCGCCGTGAAGCAGTCCGAAATAATTCACTGACGGGATATGTCAGTCGTATGTAAAGCGCCATGAAACTGTGGTTGATATGGCGCTATATAAATATGGCCATTATTATTATTATTACTATTATTATTTATGTGTGTAAATTGTTATTGCCAAAGGCAGCACCACTTAGGTGTGTAGTATCGGCCATTGTTTATGATGTCACCATTTATGTGTGTAAATTGTTATTGCCCATGGCTGCACCACTTAGGTGCGTAGTATCGACCATTGTTTATGATGTCACCATTTAGGTGTGTAAATTGTTATTGCCTACGGCTGCACCACTTAGGTGCGTAGTATCGACCATTGTTTATGATTCACCATTTAGGCGTGTAAATTATATTATTCGCAACACCACTTAGGTCAACACATAGTTAAACCCATCTTGAGTTTCTTTTTTAATTTGCAGACGTGTTACGATCCGGAATCTGGAACGAAACGACGTTCTTGGTAGATCCATCCTTGCGGAGCAAGGTCAAAGACCTTTTTGAATTACAGTTAGACTCCAAAGCTTCATCCACGGTTCAGAAGTACGGAGTTGGCTGGTCTAGATGGCGTACATGGGCTACATCCAAGTTGGGCGTTCCAGTTATTCCTGCAAAGCCTCTACACATAGCACTTTTTATTACAGAACTTTCTCAACTTGCAGTCCAAAAAGGGACAGGGATATCTTCTATAGAATCTGTTGTCTATAGTATTAGATGGGGTCACAATTTAGCTGGATTCGAGCAGCTTCCAACTAATCACCCCTTAGTCAAATCAACCTTAGAAGGCGCAAGGAGAAAGCTTGCTCGTCCCATACAGCCTAAGGAACCCCTTACGAGAGAGACAGTAGAGTGCATCGCACAGCATTACGCTACCTGCAATTCCCTCGCTGGCATTCGTTTTTTATTCGTACTCTTGTTAGGCTACGCTGGGTTTTTTCGTATCAACGAAATCCAAAATTTAGTACTGAAAGATGTAGTTATCTACGATGAACATATGTCTGTGTACATTTCTAAGCGCAAAAACGATCAGTACAGGGAAGGACACACCTCTTTATTAGCTAGGTCTGGAAAGATTACATGTCCCGTATCTATTACGGAGAGGTTAATCCAGCTTTTACCGGCTCAACCTAGTCCATGTTTACCAATTGTTAGGCGCATCGTTAAATCTAAGTCTCGAGAGTATTTTCATGGAAGTAAAGGTATATCTTATACTACCCTTCGGGACGAATTCAAGAAACATGTTAAACCCTTTGTAAGCGATATTGCTAATTATGGCACACATAGCATCAAATCAGGCGCTGCCTCCAATCCTGCATGCAGGAATATAAGCGGCAATTTATTGGATATGCACGCTGGCTGGAGGTGTGGCTCTACTAAGTACAGATACATCCAGCATACAGTTAGTGATCGTTTAGCGGTTTCTAAGGCAATCGGCCTATAATTATATTAATTGTACGCATAAAACCGCTATATTAAAGTTCTGTCGGGGGACAACAGCTGTGCCTTGGCCCCGACCCAGATTTCCTTCTATTACCTTTGTATTTTCCCCAAGTGGTTTTTAGAAGGTTGGAGGTTTTTTCTGGCCTCCCTGGTACAGCTGGAAATATTTAAGTCAATTGTAACATGTCAATACAATAATTGTATTTTACTATTTAATTTATGTAATTCCTTTAATAAACGGAATTATGCGTTGCTGACAGACCATAATCCAATATACTCAATGAATCAGGTCTATTGTCCTTATCATTTCGTAGTTAGTGCAGAAACACAGTGGCTGCAATGTCAGATGATTCCTCTATTGATTTCGCATTAGATTCTGATTGACGTATAAATGGCCTCTCGATCTTTGAAATTTAAAAGATCGTTCCAATAACGAGCTTCGGCAGACGATACCAATTCGACAACCTTCTCTCTATATATATAGCTTGGTATCGGTTGAAAGAAATACCGTTTGACACCGCTCTCTTCAAATCTTCGATGAAATCTTTCGTATATCCAGAGTGATGGGTTAATAAAAATGGGCAAATGTCTATCTCATTCGATAAGCTTGACAAAAAATCACTATCAGTTGTTCTTATGTAGTGTTTTCCTTCTGTGCAATAATAATCTCTGCCAACAAGAAGCATTGGACCACGAGGGGAGAGTAGAAGTCGAGGGCATTGTCAGTTCTTCGATCCATCCATCCATCGAGACGGGCGGAGCAATGTATCTCCGTGGTCTGAACATTTGTCGGGAATTCTATAGTTATGACCTCTTAAGTGTAGAATGGGATCCCACAAACAAATTGATGGAAGAACATAGTATTCAGGTCGTGGTATTTGTCCAGAATTCACAATTGAAATCTCAGTCGGCGGCTCAACGAAAAATGTCGACATTCCGTCCCTTTGCACGGTTTCGATAACCTTTCCCACATATTCCTGCACATAAACCGGGATTTGTATTCCATAGGCTATAGCAGAGATGGTTAATGTTGTGCACAGAAACCTGCAGACTGATATTATGAAAACCATGTTTAACACATCGATAAAGCCGGGACTTCAGGTCCTTCAGGTGGAAGATCGAGATGAAAGTGAAACTGAAATATATCGTAAATGATGTGTTCTGATTAAAAGGCGCTGGGCAACAATGCGTTATAATGATCGATGCTGCCTGTAAATGTGACCCACTACCGCTAATCGAGTAATGTTTAGCACCTCTTTAGATTGTTACTGGTGACATCCGCAAACGGGAAGGGTGGGGCAGTTAACGATAATTTAAATAGGAAAGAACGTAAAGATAAACAAAGAAAACTAAACAAAGAAGTCACAAATTTATCATAGTGGTATCTAAGCCGGAAAGTGGTAAAAGGAATAAAAGCCTAATTGCTTATACCAGACACATATCAATTATTGAAGCCTAATAACTTGTCGTTTGGAAATCTATTCAGTTATGGAAACTTGGCTAACAAATTTATTTATTTTATCAAACGTTTAAGCTCCATCCACACATCGTATCAAAAGTGGAAGCATCGTCTTGATGGACGGTTTGTAGTATATAACAAGTTGGCAAGAGTTCTAACACGACTCTTTCAGAGTTGTACGCAGCCGGTGATCTTTTCAGAGGCTGGCTGGTCTCTGTGCGTTACCGCAACTTTAATAAGGCCCCGATGACAGTTATCAGTTGGCGCTGATTGTCATAAATTTCCGGTCTTCTCGCCACATGCGAATACTGACTCTTTGGTTTTTCCATCTATATTAATTCAGCAAGACACCTTAACGATGTACAAGCTAGCTGAATACGAGAGAGACAAAACCAAAATGCCCTGACATAAGCAGCCATTAATGTTTCATCTGAAAAGAAGAAGCTTAAATAACACGCAGTACATGTTCATAATTTTAATAGATCGATCAACACTCGGATCATCTCGATCTACCGATCCAGCGATCCATCAATTAGCATGAATATCAGGCTATCCAACGATCTATCGATCTATCGATCCACCAATCCAGCGATCTACCAATCCAGCGATCACGTAATGACGTGTGACCCGATAACCAAGCATTTCTGTGAGCTCGAAACTAGATGCTTTTTAGCTCAGTCCGGGTCGATGGTGCAGTGGTACCGAAGCCCGCGTACTGTTTGCTATGCCATACTGACGAGTTCTAATAAGAACGAAACAGCTGTCTATGGCTGCAATCTGGTCCGAGCGCTTTTCATGTCAGGCCTAGCTAACCGTAGTGCATTGTGTTAGATTTTTACGTTTTATATCAGCTTTGCTGTAGTCTTCGGACTTTTCATTCGTTGTTTATATTTTTGGCTGCATAGGTCCTCACTTCGGATCCAACGTATTTTTGCAGGATTTGTGTTCACGGTATTTGCTTATATATATTTTCTACAATATATAGGTGAGACTAAACGACGCTTCAAAAACTCATGAATAATTAATGAGCATTTTGTCCAATCAGATGAAGCAAATCAGTCACGTGCATGCTCCTTTATACCTGATAAAATCTCATCATTCTAAAAGGCCCGCGGAGGGATTTGAATTCTGTCCTTGAGGGAAACGGGGTTAATGATTGAGACAATGGAATTTCTATTGATGTTTCAGCTTTCTCATTGAATTGCTAATTAGGATGAACGTTTTATATAAAGAATACTAATGAACATGAAATTTTATATAAAGTTTCATCCTAATTAAGAATTCACTGATAAAGACCCAAAGATAGCAAAAAGTACACGGAACATAAGGTACCTAGATAATAAATTTTGCACTAAATTTACTAATATCAGCAGACTACCGAGATACACAGATAATATTTTTAAAATGAAGTTATCCAACTACCATTACTTGTTTACCGAGTTCCAGTTATTAAACCAAATTCAAAGCCGTAAAATAATAAAAACGTGTATTAAACTTACATATTTTGTGCCGGAGTAAAAAAAATTGAGTCTTCCGTCATGTCAGTCACATCGCTTTCCAAGTCTTGAACTTTATCGAGGTAAACCACGACACCAAATCCTTCAAGTGCAGGTGGTTCTTGCATTGCGAAACGCCGCTTCAAACAACATAGTATGGTAATTTCTTCATATCATTCCCTTGAGATGTTCGTAATTGCAGGCGGTGATTACTCGAATATTTTGCATGGCGTTGTGAATACTAAGGTTCGATTCAATGGTTCATTAAGTAACCATTCCCTTGAGATGTGCGTCTTTCTTTCATTGCATTCTTAAAGCGTTTTTGAAGCCGTTCAAAACACTCACAGCACGTGTTTTATCAAGTCTAAAAATTCTCGGGCTTCGCCCTAGAATTTTTAAACTTGATAAAACACTGCTGTTCGTGTTTTAAACAGTACTTAAAAGACAGATTTAACGAACACCGCCGGACGATAGATAACTCTAACAACAAATCTAAACCCACAACAGTTGCCGAACATTTTCTTAATTCTCCTAATCACACTGCCAACGACATGCAACTTATTCCTATCGAAAAAATATTTTCTAAGAGAGACTCTATACGTATTAAGGCCAGAGAAGCGTTTTTAATCGCACAGGCGAGAACACTCGAACCTTATGGCCTTAAGAGCGCCATACATGCAACCTGGAGGTCGTTGGGTTCGAGTCCCACTTGGGTCAGAGATTTTTTCTCTTTCCCTCGTAGGGCGTGCACACATAGCACTACAACATACCACTTTACATCACATAGATATCTGTTTTCACCTTCTTAACATTTTTTCATGGTCTATCATATTGTAATGTTTTATGACAGCTCAGTATCACGTTTAAAAATACACGCCAATGTAAATTGTCTTCATTGTACCTGAAAGCCGAAATATTGTACCACTAATTTCGAAATTCTACGTTGTATCGGTCTTTGCTTCTTCATAGTTATCATATGTGGCAATGTTTTACCAAATATGGTCAAAGTTTTGGGATATTTACCGATCAACACGTATAAGAAAATCTGACGGATACAAAGTGGACCGAAAATAAAAACAAATTTGTAGTTTTTTTACCTTATAACATGGGGTATTAAGTTTCCCCTGACGTCATAACGATGTAACTGTCACGTTTATATTACGTCTATCTGACGTCATAGAATATTTAACCATATAGTCCCAAGTTGAAAAAACTACCAATTTTATAATTGTTCAACTTCAAAGTCTTTTACATGTTTTTTTCCTTTATTGCCTTCAGTGGTAAATACCCCTAAAGTTTGACTTTATTGCATTGATAATTACATTCCTTAAATTCCGGCGAAAGCTGGTGGGAGATTCAAAACCTATTTCCTCTTAATTATAACTTTAGTTCCTTTTATGCAAATCAAGTGACATTTTCGGTTTTTGGTTTAAATCGATGATATTATGGTTTTCCATCTTAAAAAGGGCCATATTTTCTTATTCCTCAGTTTGGCGCGAAATTCAGGCGTATGCCGTGACGCCACATTTTCAGTCACCACCTCAAACACAAACATCCGAAAACATATTAATATATTATCCGTCTCTGACTTCATGCCAAGTTTTATATCATTCTGATTTTTTTACACCCTTCTACCAAGCTTCCAGGAGGAAAATGACACCTTCTTGACCATCGTGAATATTTCAACATGTCTCATGTTGAAATAAACTCTGAAATAAACTCTGCCCACGTAATGAAGTCAAGTTAATATCGTGTAGCACCATTAGTAAGGCGACTGAGATTCTTGGTTCACCAAGGTTTTCGGTACGAAAAGGTATCATTATTAATACTGGGGTTAATGATGTGGAGCATGACTCAGTAGAAATGGTTGTTAATAAGGCAGTCGAGATGGTCAAAATTGCAAAGAATTCATTTCCGGGGAAACAAATTATTGTTTCTAGTATTACGCCACTGTGTGACAATCTGGACAGATCAGTGTATGATGTCAACATGTCGGTGCATGCACAGATAAAGGACATTACTAACGTCACCCATATCGATAACAGTAACCTCCGGAACAGACAGTTTTACCATGATGCTAAGCACCTTAATGCAAGGGTTGGGGTTCCTCTTTTCGCCGGTAATATAAAGAATGGCATCAGACAGGCCCTTGGTATACGACCGGTTGTTAGATCAAACCGGAGGCTTTCGGCTTTACGTACGACGCAAGAACCAAGGATGGGGAATTCTGAACAAATACCACGAGCTGATGGTCCACAGGAAACCGAAAGTATGGTAGTTTTAAAGGAGCTGTCGAACATGCTGAAACAGGTTTTACAGTCGAATGTTAGTCCAGTTCAGCATTAGAGGGTCATGGTTCCGCCTCCATATCTGCCGCCTGGTTTATCTTATTGTAGTACGCAACCTAGTTTCCCGCCATTCAATAATACTACAAGGGCGGCAGTATAGATTTAGTTTTTAACTTCATCTGTTTTTAATCTTAATATATATATATATATATATATATATATGGTGAAGAAAAAAGACAAATAAACTACAAGTTCATCCTTACAAGCCTGTTTCGTGGTTGCCCACTCGTCAGGGGATTTAATAAGAGCATACTTTTACCGTCGCTTATATACAGAATGATTTACATAACAATAGTATTGATGACCTAATCAAACTAGCCTAATATATGCAGCGCGGAATTTAACAGTTCAATTATTACGTAGGAGGGCTTTGTTTCTGTGTCGGCAGGAAGACACGAGTTCATTACGCTTGTTTAGTGTGGACAGTTCAGGTCGGCAGATGATTAGAAATTTTTCTTTGAGGCATAAGTTACATCTTTTACTGGAGCTACTGTACGGCTAGTGCGACGAGAGAATGCGCCAGGAAATAAAGTGATCAATGTTGTTGTCTTTCAGATTCCAAGTGTGTTTGCTGAGTTCGGTAGAGTTTTTGTGTTTAGCGTGGCGGAATGATGCGGTGTGGTTCCTGTATCTTGTTTTGAATTCGTTTTCCGTAAGTCCGATGTATGTTTCTGTCTTGCTGTTGTCTTTATGCGTTATTGTTGCTTGGTAAATGACTGATGATTGTAGGCAGTTTCCGTTGAGCGGGCAGGCGTTCTTTTGCCGGCAGTTGCATGTCTTGTTTACTTCAGTTGTAGTTGCGGTATCATTGGCTTGTGAAGGCGATAGTATACTCTTGTTATGTTTATCGATAATCTGTTTGGTGTTGCTCATGCAGCTGTAGCTAATCTTGATAGTCAATGACATGCTTAAGATGATCCAGTCCGTAAAATTCAAGCAAGTAAACAACACCTTCCTTAACAAGCTGAAAGATGACACAGACCTAATCCGTAACGAACCCAAACTACTAATCGCCGCCGACAAAACAACGAACTTCTACAAACTAGAACCCTCAACATACAATGATCTCCTTAAGAAAAACATCAATAAATCCTACAAGAAAGCACAACCTGAAGCTACACGCGCCATCCACAAAGAAAGCAAAGACATTGCTGTGAAACTCGGCATTGACGACAGAGTGGACACTACAGCCTACGAAGACGCCTTCATAACACTCAAGGACCACAAGCCTAACTTCGCTAACAAACCAACCTGCAGACTAATCAACCCGACGAAACCCGAAATAGGCAAAGTAAGCAAAAAGATACTTGACCGCATCAACAGTAACATCGCCCGCAAATGCAGCTTCAATCAATGGAAAAACACCGCATCTGTAATCGACTGGTTTAACGCTACCAAGGAAAAACAGCAATCCAGCTTCATCTGTTTTGACATCGAAGAATTTTATCCATCCATTAGTCAAGACCTTCTTAACAAAGCACTCGACTTCGCCTCCGCCCACGTCAACATCACGGCCGACGAAAGAAACATAATAACCCACACAAAAAACTCCATCCTAATTCACAAGCAGCAACCCTGGCAAAAGAAAGGCAACACAACATTTGACGTCACAATGGGCAGCTTCGACGGAGCGGAAACGTGCGAGCTTATAGGAAGCTTTCTTCTCTCGCAGCTCCAGCACCTTAACATAAATGTAGGACTTTACCGAGACGACGGACTAGCCATCACTAACGCTACACCTAGAGACACAGAAAACATCAAGAAGGAAATATGCCGCATCTTTAACAACAACGGACTACGCATCACCATAGAAGCCAACAAACAGACCATCAACTTCCTAGACATTACATTCAACCTTAGCACTTATCAGCCTTTCACGAAGCCTAATACTACACTGCTATACGTTCACCGTGAAAGTAACCATCCGCCCGTCACTACAAAAAACATTCCCGCCGGCATTAACAAACGACTTTCATCCCTGTCTTCCAACAAAGCGTCCTTCGACCAAGCCGCCCCTCCATACCAGAAGGCTCTCAACGAAAGCGAATATAACTACACCCTTCAGTACGAACCCGCCACACCTAACAAACGAAAAAACCGCCAACGCAACAACCATGATACTCTGGTACAACCCTCCCTTTAGCAAGAACGTCAGCACTAACATCGGGCACAAATTCCTCGCTTTAGTAGATAAACACTTCCCCAAAGATCACAACCTTCACAAAATCTTCAACCGCAACACTATCAAGATTAGATACAGCTGCATGAGCAACACCAAACAGATTATCGATAAACATAACAAGAGTATACTATCGCCTTCACAAGCCAATGATACCGCCACCGCAACTACAACTGAAGTAAACAAGACATGCAACTGCCGGCAAAAGAACGCCTGCCCGCTCAACGGAAACTGCCTACAATCATCAGTCATTTACCAAGCAACAATAACGCATAAAGACAACAGCAAGACAGAAACATACATCGGACTTACGGAAAACGAATTCAAAACAAGATACAGGAACCACACCGCATCATTCCGCCACGCTAAACACAAAAACTCTACCGAACTCAGCGAATACACTTGGAATCTGAAAGACAACAACATTGATCACTTTATTTCCTGGCGCATTCTCTCGTCGCACTCGCCGTACAGTAGCTCCAGTAAAAGATGTAACTTATGCCTCAAAGAAAAATTTCTAATCATCTGCCGACCTGAACTGTCCACACTAAACAAGCGTAATGAACTCGTGTCTTCCTGCCGACACAGAAACAAAGCCCTCCTACGTAATAATTGAACTGTTAAATTCCGCGCTGCATATATTAGGCTAGTTTGATTAGGTCATCAATACTATTGTTATGTAAATCATTCTGTATATAAGCGACGGTAAAAGTATGCTCTTATTAAATCCCCTGACGAGTGGGCAACCACGAAACAGGCTTGTAAGGATGAACTTGTAGTTTATTTGTCTTTTTTCTTCACCATATACTTCGCTCTACTCCCATGTATTGAGCACTGTTTTACGGAAATCAATCCTACACTTTATATATATATATATATATATATATATACAGTCGATGCCAAAAAGGTTGTCCAGCAGAACATAATATAATACTATAATATCCATTGTTTTGGGCTATTGTCTAGGCTAAAACAATAGGCCAAAACAATGGATATTAAAGTATTATATTATGTTCTGCTGGACAACCTTTTTGGCAGCGACTGTATATATATATATAATTTTTATTATTATTAATAACATGGTCTTATGGCTTTAGGTTTTTAGATACTTTTCTTTTGTTTTGTTGGCTGTTAGGGACGAGCGTGTGAGTATGCAGATTTTCGGTGGGTTGTTATGACAAACGCATCGTTTTTGCGGTTTGGTTGTTGGAATATTGAGGGGCTTGCGGGGAAGTTGAATGACAATAGCTTCCTTTCAGCAATCAATAAATTTGATTTTGTTAGTCTTGTAGAAACATGGTTACCTTATGGTACCACGAACCTTGGTATTGATGGATTTTATTCATTTTCAAAGTGTCGGTTAGCTCCAGTTAACGCTCGCAGGAATTCTGGAGGGATAACGGTCCTTGTTAAGTCACACTTGCGGAAAGGTGTAAAATTTCTTGATCACGAAAGTTGTGAGGACTTTATTTGGTGGAAACTCGAAAAGGATTTTTTTCACTTGGATCAGGATATCTTTGTTTGTACTGCATATGTCCCTCCAAATAACTCTAACAGGGAACGTAGATTAGATAAAGATCATTTTGAGTGCTTACAGGAAAGCATTTATAACTTTGCCAGGAAAGGTGAGATCATTTTATGTGGGGATTTTAATGCAAGAATGGGCGGATTACAGGATTATGTAGATGATACTGTAAACTGTTGTGTTAATTCGGTTACAGGTTGTGTTAATTCGGTTACAGTGGTAGTTGAAGGGCGAAATTCAAGGGATGTGCAGGTTAATGCTTATGGTAGGTCTTTGGCAGAGATATGTTGTGGAAATGGTTTAATAGCTCTAAACGGCAGAACGAAGGGTGATTACATGGGCCAATTTACGTGTCAAACATATAATGGAGCAAGTGTAGTGGATTACGCTATCGTTTCTCTCAATATATTTGCGCTGGTTAGTTATTTCGCCATCTCTAGTCTAACGGAGTTTTCACACCATTGTTTATTATCGTTTGCTATGAAAGCTTACGTGTCTAAGGAATTGGACGATTCTTTAGTATTGACTCCACACCCCATGGCTTTATCGTGGGATGATGATTTAAAATACTTATTTCGTGAAAGTATTGATTCAAAGGAAGTTCACGAGGGACTTGGTGTGTTGTTTGACTCAAGGTTTGATGATCATCTTGACGTAGATTCTATGGTAAATAGGTTTACTGACGTATTATTATGCGCGTCGAAGAAAGTGATGTCTGTTAGGAAAAGAGCGTCTTCATTTAAGAAACCACGGCGGAGAACAGTGCCAAAGCAAAAATGGTTTGATAAGAGCTGTTATGACCTTAGGAAAGAACTACGGGGTTTGGGAAAATTAGTTTCAAAATATCCCAATGAGCCGTATTTGAGACAGAATTTTTTCTTGACTAAGAAAAGGTATAAACGTTTAACTAAGCGACTGAAAAGACAGTTTCATGATGCAATTTTAGACAAAATACAGACTTTACAGGATACTAATCCAAAAGCATTTTGGAAACTGGTGAACTCTATTAAATCGCATCAGTCTGTGGGTGGCTCTGATGACGTTCCGCCGGTTCTGTGGTTTAATTCTTTTAGGGATCTGAATAGAATCAATTTTTCAGCGGAAAGCAACAGTACTGAATCTCAGATTGTCAATGATTTTTGGCTTTGGGCTGCCAAAGATAGTACGATTCTCGATTCACCTATTGATATTAAAGAAGTTTGCACTTTATCTAAGAAACTCAAAATAAAGAAAGCGAGTGCAATTGATTCTTTAAGCAACGAGATAATCAAATCATCAATAGATGTTTTAGCGCCTTATTATGTTAAGCTTTTCAATGTGGTGTTATCCCACGGTGTGTTTCCACGGGTGTGGTCTGAAGGTCTTATCGTTCCTCTTTACAAATCAGGATGTAAGTTAGATCCGGCAAACTATAGAGGTATTTGTATTAGTAGCTGTTTGGGTAAATTTTTTACGTTAATCTTAAATGACCGCTTAAATCGTTTCTTAAAGGAAAACGACATTATGAATAAACACCAAATAGGTTTTAGGCACGGTTTTAGAACCTCTGACCATATACTGGTATTAAAAACGTTGATTGATTCTTATAAGTCTAGCCGTAAGCCGTTATTTTCGTGTTTTATTGATTTTAGGAAAGCGTATGACAGTGTTTGGAGAGAGGGTTTGTTTTATAAAATGATTCAATACGGTTGTAGCAGAAATTTTATACGCATCCTTTGTAGTATGTATGCGTCTGTCAAATTAGCGGTAAAGCTGAGTCAGGGATGTACTCCATACTTTCAATCAGATGTTGGGGTGAAACAGGGCTGCAATTTAAGTCCTACGTTATTCAATGTGTTTATTAATGACATTCCTGAGTTATTTAATTCGCCTTCATGTGCACCAGTGATGCTAGGTGATACCAAGTTGAATTGTTTACTATATGCGGACGACCTAGTAATTCTATCTGATTCTGCATCTGGCATGCAAAAATGTTTGAACAAACTCCACTCTTATACCAAGAAATGGAGGCTGAAAGTTAACTTGAAAAAGTCTAAGATTCTGATTTTTGGGACACCGGCCCAAAGGCGTTTATGTATAACTTCTAAGTAGTGGTATCTTAACAATGAACAGTTGGTCTGCGTTGAGGAATATACGTATTTAGGGATTTCTTTTCATTGTGCTGGTGGTTTCAAACTGGCCCAAACTACTTTGTATAATAAGGCATTGAGGGCTTATCACAGTCTATTCAGAAATTTTTCAAATGTAGAAAATATGTCAGTTAAGTTACTGTTGAAACTATTCTCTTCACTTGTAGTGCCAGTGTTGCTATATGGATGTGAGGTGTGGGGTGTATATTTGTTGGGACGAACCTGCTCTAACTTAGATATGTTCCGGCAGAAACTGTTTAAGGTAGTTAATAATTTAGAGAGACTTCATTTGAAATTTTGCAAACGAATTCTGGGCGTACACTCTAAAACAACCAATTTAGCAGTCTATGCGGAATTAGGTAGAGTTCCAATGATGGTTCAAGTCGCTTCTCTCGTAGTGAAGTATTGGTTAAGAATTATAAACTCGGAATACAATAGTACTTTAGTTGGAAAAGCTGCGGAAGTATGTATAAAGTCGAAATTTCAGGGTGCAGTTTTTACAAACCATATTTTAGAACTATGCAATATCAAACCGCTCACTGAGCTTTCAGTTTCTCTCAAGCAAATAGGTTTAATTGCCAAATATGTAAAGGTAAAAATGTACGATTATTTTGCCGAGAAATGGAAGGACCAGGTTCATCAGAGTGATCTGCAGAGTCACATTTATGACGGGAAGTTACGTAGTTTTCGTCAAGTTAAGCCGAAAGTAGGTTTTGAAAAATATCTTTCATCTATTACGAACTTCAAACACCGTCAGGCAGTAATTAAACTACGGGTGTCTGCACATAAGTTACCTGTTGAGTCTGGCCGATACGGAAATATTCCATATGAGTCACGGAAGTGTACTCTATGCGACTTGGGAGTGATTGGAGACGAATATCATTACCTTATGATTTGTTCGAATCCCAGTTTTAATAAAGTTAGAAACGAATTTATGACTGAGTTATTAAGTATTAATTCCTCTTTCTCGCGTTTTAATAAGAGAGAATTATGTTTATATATAATGTCTATGAAGGATGATACAATTGTAAAAGTTGTTGGTAAATATTGTTACAGTTTGCTTACAGTATTTAATAATAGTAATTTGAGATAGTTATGAATGTTATTTCATTGTATTTCGATTTATATTTAGTTTTATAAGAATTCCTATGTACCATTTCTGGTGTTTATATGGAATAAAGTTTATTATTGTTCGCGGTCTCGTGGTGTTCTCCGCGAGTGTCAGCCCTATGAGGCTGCCAGACCAGACAAACACCACAGTGCCCCTCAGAGTCTGTCGCCCTTTCTGACACCCGTTATAACCTGACGTCTAAATTACTTATTTTCTGCTAGCAGGTCTCTCCGGGTGGAATGAATTGCACTTATAAATTGATGACAGTAAATCGTAGAGGCCTTGACCTCATTAGCACAAATCTAACATCATGCTACAAACAAATCGACTCCATCAATAGAAAGAGAACGTAATACTTAGTATATAATATGTTGAATATTTTATGAGAATCTGCTTTTCATGGCTGTGACACCAATGACGTCATAACGATCGCCCTGTAAAACGGCTAAAAATATCATGCAGCGTTGAGTGACGCGTGACACATACTGGGTTCGTAAATATCGGCAGACTTCAATATAAAATCAATGTAAGTGTACACGCCTTGTTTCACTTTGCTCACTGCAACGGGATTAAACACAACTCCAATGCCTAATTAAAATACACTGCACTGCATTCATGCATCGTCTTCGTGTTCCGTTCGTTGTGAGGGCTCTTTCCAACTGTAAAGATTACCTCAAAATCAAATGGGCTGACGGCATTGAGTCTACATACCCTAATTCTTTTCTGCGTGCCAGTGTTCGTGATGCTAAGTACTATGATGAATGTTCTATGGTACATCTACCCGAGCATTTCCCTTTTGTGAGTCGGGGAGCAGCCATGGCACAGGCCAAGCAGACCGATGCCAACAACATTGAGGTCACTTGGGATGACCACACAAGCACCTACGATGTGTCCTGGCTACGCGTACAAGACGAAGGTGCTTTACCAAGTATCTCCAACAAGGTGGAGTGGACTCCATGGGAAAAGAACTTCTCCCCGCCGACCTACGACTACCCGGAGAAGGACACCAAGCTTGACTCTTGGATGGGCGATGTCAATAGATATGGTTTGGTTGTTTTTCATAATGTTCCTAGAAACATAGAAGGCTTAAGAAGCGTGCTTCACTCAATTGGACCTTTGCAGCAACGCCGCCACCCTACCAACGAATTTCATCTGCGCAGCGAAACAAAAAATATCCGCGCCGACGTGTCTACTTACACTCCCAATGCAATTCTCCCTCATATGGATCTTAGCTATTACAAGGATCCTGTGAAGTTCACAGCCTTATTGTCTGCTGAATATTCAGCTCCGGAACGAGACACGGTCTCTCGATTTTTTAACGGTTCTCAGGTAGGTTATCCAGGTTAAATAATTAACTTGCGAGCTGTTTATGCACAAATAATGATCAAGTTGGAAATGCATTTCATCAGTTACACCTTCAACTGTAACTACAGTAAATTATGCCCTACCTAACTGCCTATCACATTCACAACCAAGAATGTACGCTGATGATACCAGCATAACTTATGCTAGCAACGATATGAATGAGATTAATGAATCTAAATAGGATTTGTATATGGCTGTCAGTCAATATGTGTTAAAGTCGTCATTTAATTTCTTTCTTTTTACAAAGATCTTTCATCAGTGATAATAGCTTCACTGTTGCTCGATGCTTGAACTTATCTGCAAATGTTATTATTCATTATTGTAACAATTATTTTTGTTTTGCTGATATCTCAGATGAGATAAAGTCAATGAAGTTGTTATTCATTACGTTTTAGGCTAATCTGTGATCGCAGGTTAGTTTTAGGGATCCAGTTTTAGAGCATGCTATTACGTTGCAGCTGTCTTTTATTGTATAAATATCTGGAAGTAGAGAAAGATGGGTATTTTTCAGTCCTGGTAAATGTCTTTTCTCTTTCTCAGCTTGCTGAACAGCTACGCGATGAAGATCCGGAGAGTTTTGAACTCTTGTGCAAAACTAAAGTACGGCAGGCGCGAAGACGACTTACAGTGGAGGAGGAGTGTGCTTCAACAGAAGTGAAGAAGTACGAGTGGGATTACTATGTTGACAGCCCTATCATCCTCGAGGAGGAAGGCAGAGTGCAGACCATTAGGCTACAGTAAGACTCAATATGTGTTTTATATTACTGTTTTATAGTCAGTTCTAGTGCCAGAAAATATACGAAGGAAAAGTGGGAGGGTAGAAAGAGAGAATCGGAGAGCTACAGCACCGCTTTCAAATGAAAATATTTTAAACTTGACCCTAGTGTCGGGCGGTGGTAAGTTGCAAGGTTTCTTTTTTGCTTCCGGTGAGCAAAGGTTCGTCTGCTGTTTGTATCCATTGCGCGCCCGGGAACTGAAAGGTGGCCGCTTGAATTTCTTGCGTTTTGATCAGTTAACCTCTCCTAAGGATTAGTGGACGGTTTGAATAGGGAATCGAGCAAAGTCCATTTCCAGGGAATCGAGCAAAGTCCATTTCCAGCAAATCAAAGGTTTCGAGTCTAATTGATTTTATCAAGCGGTCTTATGACAGGTTGTCGACGTGGTGACAATCGAGACGTATCATATATAGCCTCCCCCGCAGGAGGCTAGACGTATCACAAATGTCTACGAATATCAGATTCAGCGGTATGTACCCATTGTATTGACCCCAACGCCTCTCTTCGATGTAATGAAGTAGCCTCCTCCGCAGGTATCTCTAATTTTCGGACTCTCACGATTTTTCCGCGGTCAGTTCAGTTCCGATACTTAGAGATAGCTGCGGAGGAGACTAGTAATGAAGCGCCATCTTGAATAGTGCTTCATTGCGTCGAAGTGAGGCGTTTGGGTCAATTCGCTGAAAACGCTATTCGTGGACTCAACTGTAATATCCGCTATTGTTCCTTCCTGCTAGCAGAGCGACCTCCTCTAGCAAAACACAGTTGCGCACTATAATCAAAAAGAATAGTTCCAGAAATGACTTATTCAAACAAAATCCAAACGTTTCAATCTTGCAATCCGAAAAAAAACTAGTAAAATCATAAACGAGTAATGCCAGCAATCAACCCCCGGGAATGGTTCATTTCTTATTTTAGAAATCTAAATAGCGCAAAACAAACTAACAGCAATCCCTTCGATTAAGACTGATATATTCAACTAAAAGTCGATTAAGGTATGCTAACCGCCGTTGTGAGCGATAGCAGCTGATCATGTTTCGAGTGCTCGCTTTCGTCAGAGCAAAAGAGGGAATTATGGCGACGTATATAGCGTTGAGTGCATGATTACCGCTGAGGAAAGGAAATTGCGCCAACAAAAAGATAACTGGCTAGGGCTTATAGGCACTTTAAAATAGACTGTACCCTTTAGTTTACAGAAACACTATGGATACCCATTGATCACCTCAAACAAAGACGAGAAACAGATGAAGAAATACTACCAGGCCTTCGACAAGTTTCTACAATTGGTCGACAACCCAGAAAACCAAATTCAGTTCGTGTTAAGGTAAGCCTTCGGTGTTCAAATAGTTGCGATGAACCTGCAGACTGAGTGCACAAGCTTGTGCAGTCCTTCCATTGCGCTCCAGTTCCACACTCTAAAACATGCAACACAGTAAAGATTTGATCAAAGAGACGACATCTAGGGTGCATCTATTTTCGCACGACTGTTCGGGCTATTCCGAAACTAGACCAGATCATTTTTATTGGAAAACCGTGTGATGAGGTGTTACTTCGGTTTGGGCCCCAGTAGATTATATAGCTTTTCTAATTTCAAAGTTTTCGAAAATTAATTTCGCTTTGAGAATGAAACTCTACTTTTCCTATTTTGTTGAAGATAATTTTTCTATTTTCCATATAAAATTACATTCAATTAAAAAGTGGTTTTCCTCTCCATGAAAGTTGACAATTGGTAAGGGCTCTTCGATGTTGTGATTTTAACTTCCGATAAATAGTTCTCAAATTTATAATCGCTTTTGAATTCTCGGTATGTTCTTGTCTCTTGGTTTCTACCGATCGCGATCTATTACTGTCGTCGAAAAGACTTGATCTCTGTCTCTTGATCCTCTGTTCAAAACTTATGAAAACCTTTTTAATTCTATATCATCAAAAAATAATAAAAACATCTTAACTTGAGGGGGGGAGCGGAGGGACACTCCCAATATTGAACTGACGGGGGTGACCAGCGCTCCTTTTAGGGGTAAAAATTCCCGTAACCGTACGTTTTAGAGGGGGTCCTGTATGCAACAAGAGTCGTACCTTTTAGGGTTTATAATTTATTTTAAGGTTGTTTTACTCTTCGTGAAAAAAAATGTAGTTGTCTTTTCCTTCGAAATAAAACGAATCACTTTATAAATGTTATATTTGCGTACATTTAGGGGTCAAAATCATTATGGTTTTGAAACCTCCTTTAATTTTGCCTACCTTCAGAATGACCCCTAAGAAACCCCCGTCATTTTCGTACCATAGTCCCCCTCACGGGTCACTGTATCACTTCTCTGAATATAGAAAACAATAGCTTTGCCTTTGCTACTGTGTATTTATTTGTGCCAATGTTAATTCAGTACATTGTTTAAATGTGTTATTGTTTGATAACACAAGCTATTGTCAACCCTCGCACATGTACAGGGGAGGTATGATGGCTCTGTTTGATAACCACAAACTCTCGTTTCTCTCGCACATGTACAGGGAAGGTATGATGGCTTTGTTTAATAACCACAAGATCGGACACGGCCGTGGTCCTATCTACCCTGGCACCAAGAGATACGTCACAGGTGGTTACATTCATCACGAGACGTGGACGAGTCGCTGGCGTATTCAGCTTGGAAGGAAGACCGGGTTGACCGACAAATGGCTGCTGGGTTGCTCCCAGAATGCGCTCGAGGTCTTATCTCAGAGGTTCGAGGAAAACAGTATCGGCGAGAATCTGGACGAGGGCACACGTCAAGCATTATAGGCTACGCCGACATGAAACCGTGTGTAGTGTGTTTCAAAACGATTTTGTCTGAATGGAATCAACTG
This sequence comes from Actinernus sp. WN-2022, assembly GCA_030867875.1. Classification (NCBI taxonomy): domain Eukaryota; kingdom Metazoa; phylum Cnidaria; class Anthozoa; order Actiniaria; family Actinernidae; genus Actinernus; species Actinernus sp. WN-2022. The sequence goes on along the minus strand of JAOWCC010000577.1, from coordinate 52,659,937 downwards.
TTTAATATTAATTAGCCAGATATTCATGCATGACGATTCATTTTATCACGTGAGTAGTATTATAACGATGGCTGGAGCCGGGCTGAGGAGGTAGATTTACTATTGAATTGTTGAGGTGGAGTGAGATGGATAATAGGGGATTTATTATACATTTACTCACATCTCGATTCTGATTGGCTGAGAACACGCAACGAATTCTCCATAGCTAGCTAAAGTACTAAGTGCGCATGCGTACCAGTAATACTTAGCGCTCGATGGTGAGCAAATACGACAACTTTACGCTAGAAAGCAGGGCACTTATTTCGTTATTTTGAGCCATTTTAGCGCTCAGCTATGTTTCTAGTCATTCTTTTCTCCTAAACTCGTAAAATAAATGCAATTTTTAGCTCGAATATGAAAGAAAACATCTTGAATTATGCAGAAATCCAATCGTAAACAAACCAATTTGTTGCGGCGTTTCATTTAGCTTCCTTTACGATAGCTTAAAATGTATAATAAAAAAATTATTGAATTCGGTTTTCGCATGATATTATTGAGTCTTGATCATTTTCGCCCCTCGCTAAGCAATGAAATGTCGATGTAGAATCGACATTAATGACAAAAATTAAGCTTGTATGAATTTGTTTCGCCAGTTGGCTATACAGGATTTTTGTTCTAGGTATACGTAAGACCTCTGCACGATTTTTTTATGAACTATTGGTGAGCTCCGAATTTGCTGAAATCAGTAACACTTTGTTGTGACTTACAGGTTACAAAAAGGTTTCATTTCAGTTATATTAAAGTATAAAATGAAAAAAAAAATTCTGTCGGTGTTGTTCGTTTTGCACGAATTTCCTTTTTCTTCTTGTCAATATTCATCTACATGTAGGACGTACTCGACTATGATATATAGCATCTCTAAAATGCATCGGACGACAGGAAGATACACAGAAATGGTAAATATAATAAGTAAAGTTTATTTTGACACAAGTTTAAGGATTTCAACTTTAGAATATAGAACGCTATATTCATCCTGCAAATTTGAGGTAAACAACTCAAGCATGTTAGGGCATTGTTTTTGAGCAGTTCTGATTAAACATTCCAAATTCGCTATCTTTGTAATTTATGTATGAAATACCCTATAACTTTGTAGTAAGACGGATGTTGGTGGTTTGAAGGTCACGTGACCTTAACGCTGATAAAACAAATAAATCAAAATGGGGTGGCGGAAGTTATTGTTTTGTTCAGATTTTCGGTTCAAAATGTTAAGCTTGTTATGGGAAATGAGACTGTGTCTGGAATGGTTGACTTTTTATCACTGAAGAGGATATAAATGGCGAAAAATGGTTCCAAGAATAGGTCACGTGACCTGTTTTCTATATTTTCCCCTTAACAGTCTATCAGTCTCAACCATTCCGAACTGATCTTTAAAGTCAACCACAAGTGTAATCAGATAAACATAAAATTGTTACTTAAAATATACAATGTAGCACAAAGGATTGCCTCGCTTTGAATCCAAGATGGCTACCAGGTGAAAAGAGTGAATCGCCCACACTACAGCTTAAAATACCATATTAAAACAAAACAACGGCTTTCGTAGTGTAATTTTAATTAAAGACTATGGTTTGGGTCTGGGATAGGGTATAGAGTTTTTGCTTCAAGTCTGGGATAGGGTATGGTAAACGGCATTTTTAGGTCTAGGATAGGGTCAGGGTTTGTGTCTCGGCGCCACACTCCTACCCAAAAATCTTCTGAGTATCCCCCTCCCCCTCCACCCCCGGTTCTTGACGGTCAAATAATTCCAAACTTTCAGCTTGGGCTGCCTGTAGACAGAAGTGAGCACTAGCAGCCACTGGATTCTCTTTTTGCTTTTGTTTTTAACATCTCAAATAAGTTAGTACTTTTAACTAAGAGTCTTATGAACTGAAAGATACTTTGATAAAATAAAGATGTACTCCAGGGAGTACTCTGCGAGTATTTTGGTAAAGACTGCGTTTTGTTATCGATGTGTTGAATAATTAAACAATTATCCTGCTCCATCTTGCGGAATATCTGCTGATTGTATTCGGCTCGAGTCGGCTAAGTATCTGGCGATATTCCGCGCGATCTTGTAGGATAATTGTTAAATATTTCGACTATTGTTGTTATCATCCTTCAAATATTTTCTTTGACGCGCGCTTGTATTTACTGGTTATTTCATGTTTTTTTTAATGGAATACGGGCGAATATTTCACGAGAAATTTGTATTATTTGGTAAGGAGAGTTGTATACCAAAATAATATGAATTTCGAGTGAATTCCATAGAAAACCATGTTATCCTATATTATCCTATAAATATAACAAATTTACGGAAAGATTTATCACGAAAACAAAGTACTAACTTACCGGACGATAGACTGCGAATGTTCTCGCCAGAAAACAAAAATTTCGGGTGGCGGGCGCGTCTGCAGACTAATTATGTATTCAAAATCTTGAATTCTTATTGGCTGACAAAGAAAGGGCACGAAATTCCCTGCATTTTGATTGGCCTTGATCTAGCCACGAAATACCGCTCTGTATTTCATAGTAAAGCTGAGCTCTGATTGGCAGAAATATAAGATTTATAGGATAAAATACAATAACCTATTTGTGGCGCCGAAATATGACCTGATTACTGATATTTCGTCCGCGGACATTATCTGATCAACAACAACTTTTTATTCATACCTTCTATATACATGATTTACAATATAATACGAGAACACTGACTAAGGTAAGGGTATATATAGGACACCTAGAAATAACTAAAAAGCTAATCTAGCTAGGTGACACATTAGAATATAGTAGAGTATAAGGTCAGGTACGAGACAGCTACACACCAATATGAAAGGAAAACAATAAGTAAGAAATACAGTTTAGCAACATTAAATGCTAGAGGGGGGAGAGAAGGTAACAGAAACTTAATAAGAATTACTGGAATTAGTAAGAGGCTAGAAAGGAGGATTTTAGGTTACTTTTAAAAGACAATCTACTAAGTTTTTTAAAGTCATCTTGAATGGAGTTCCAAATTTTGGAACCCTGAAATCGTTTGTTAAATTTACCAAAATTAGTTCTAACTCTTGGTATGTAATAAGTAGACTTAGAAGCAAGTCTGGTATTATAATTATGGACTCTGTTAATAGGTGTCAAAAAGTCATTAAAGATAAGTGGAAGAGTACAGTTATGATAATTGTGCATTAGCTGGGCTACGTAAAACAAATACAAGGTCATGGAATTTAAGTATGTTAAGGTTTTTAAATAGAGGACTTGTATGCACATCAAATTTAGAGAAAGTTATGATTCTGATGGCTCTCTTTTGCAGAACAACTATTGGATGAAAAGTGGACTTATATGAAATACCCCAAACTACTAAACCATAAGTTAAGTAAGGGTAGATGAGTGAGTAATAGAGCTGAATCATTATATTAGTGTTAATATAGTGTCTAACTTTTGAGAGAATGCCAATACCTCGAGCAATTTTTTGGGAAGTTTCATGAACATGACACTTCCAACTTAAATTAGAGTCAATTACAACACCAAGGTATTTAGTACTTTGTTTAGACTCTAGAACCTTTCCACTAATTGCTGGCTTTCACTCAATCCCCAGAGATTCCAATGACAAAGGGCATGGCGGCCATGTTGGTGTACCTAACAAAAGAAGCTAACGAGGAATCTATTGTTAAAGGTACACCAACATGGCGGCCATGACGTCACGTGAAAGCCAGCAATAGTATATTTTTTATCATGTTTAATTTTTTTCTGGTGTGAATGAAAAATAATGAAATTAGATTTGTCTACATTCAGTGAAAGTTTGTTAGCACACAACCAATCATTAACCTTCTGTAGTTCATTATTAACTATGATTTCAAGATCTTGCACATTTTTATGACCATAGAAGAGATTTGCGTCATCAGCAAAAAGATGGAAATCTAGGATTTTAGAGCAATTTGAAAAGTCATTGATATACAATAAAAATAACAGGGGCCCAAGGACTGATCTTTGCGGCACCCCACAAGATATATTTCTCTGAACAGAATTAGCATTACCTATAGAAACAAATTGTTTACGGTTATTCAAATAGGATCTAAACCAATCTAATGCAATGCCCCTAATACCTAATACTTGGAGCTTATTTAACAGAATATTGTGATTTTATGAAGAGAACAGTTCCCGAGAGCGAAGCTCGAGGAAAACTGAGCTTCGAGGATCAGACAATGTCGAAGGACAAATATCAGGGCATATTTCAACGCCACAATGTAGGTTATTGTTGTTATCATCCATCAAGTATTTTCTTTGACGCGCGCTGATACGCTCACAAGCTAGGGGTGTATTTAACAATTATTCACCGAAGTGGAGGTGAATAGCGAGGTAAATATCCACCACTATTCACTGACACCGAGGTGAATAATTGTTTTAGTATATACCACGCTGCAGATGAATAGCCAGCACCAAATAGTTATTTTATTTTCTGTCAAATGGACAAAAACACGCGCGATGTGATCGCTGCTTCGCAGGGAGGTGAATATAAAATCATATTCACTGTTTGAGTAGCCAATCAGATCGCGCAAAAAGCGATATTCACTGGTGTGGTATATACTAATAGCTGGTATTTCCCGCTCGAGGGGAGAAAATATCGGGTCACGTGACGCATTCAACCAATCACGCGCGAGAGAAAATATTTGATGGGTTATAAGCGGAGATAGCTTGAGTGTGACAGCCTGGTAGGGTGGCAGGTTCCACTGAGAATATGATAACACGTATGATTGCAGTTGATGATTGCATGTACTTTGGGCAAAAGGAACAACCAAGAGACCATCACCTGTTGGGTATAACCAGGAGCGACGGCCATATCTCCTATATAGCTGTCACAGCGTTTTCACAAGTTGGGCTATTTTTAGATTATTTTCCCCGCCAATTAGTGGGTTGCACCAGGGGCGGAACAAAAGATGCCTCATTAGCTATTTTTGTTATACCAACAACATGGCTGCTACGCTTTTGTTATATTATTAGCACTGCAAACAGTGTACTTGCACGTACTGTGCGCAGGCATGGATGCCACGTTTATTTGACTCTCGAAATCTTTGCTCTGTTTTGCTGTTTTTTTACCGTCTTAACTACTCTATTTCGCCATATGAAGATGTATCTAAGGACTCTGGCACGTATTGCAAGCTCCTGCAGTTCCACAGATGGGATTTTATCCATTTTCTTGTCGTGTATCTCCGGTGAAATCGACATTGGCGCCCGCTGGATTCTGTTCGTCGAAAGTAGCAGCTACCAAGTGGACCAAACATGGTCAAACTTCGCTTCTAATTCCTGGACATGACCCACCGATTGATATAACTGCTTATATGGATGTACTTTCACAGCCTGGTCCTGAAGTTAAAGAATATACTACTTGTGGAACAAGATTTGGTGAAGATTTGCATTCTGAACAAAGGCTTAAAACAACAAATGGTAGTATGCAAATGTATGTAACTCATAAACTGAACTTCTACTCTAGAAATGAACTCCTGGCTCTTCGTCGATGTGCTACTATAAACACACAAGATTGCAACCGACTGTTCTCGGTTCTGAAGACATACGACTTACTGTGCTACAGAGGCAAGAGAGGAGGTAAACGGAAAATTCCTACAATCGCATCTCCCCGGCTAACTGATGCCTTTTGTCCTACCTGTCCAAGGCAGCAATATATAAATAACACGAACTTGATTACAATTCCTCCAAGCTCGTTGATGTTCCAATGGATTTCTGCCTGCTTAACGCTAGATCGATCAATAACAAATCATTCATAATCAAGGATTTTGTAGTCGAACATAATTTGGATATCCTGGCTCTTACCGAGACGTGGACTGGGTCAGATATGGCTGATCAGAGAATCATCAATGATATATGTCCTGCTGGCTATCTGTTCCAACATGTTCCCCGTGCAACAAGGGGAGGTGGAGTTGCAGTCTTGTATAAACAATCCCTCAAGTTCAAGAATTTATATATACCTAAAGCTTACAAATCATTTGAAGCTGCTGATTATTTGATGAAATATTCGTCGTGTAATCTGAGAATGATCATTGTCTACAGACCGCCCCCATCAACTAGGAATGGTCTCACGCTGAGCATGTTCTTCGATGAATTCAGTCGATTCCTCGAATCAGTGATTACTACTCCAGACCCGTTATTGATTTGTGGTGACCTGAACTTCCATCTAGATTCCCTTGATGACTCTGCCGCACTCCGATTTGTGGACCTACTTGATACTTTCAATCTTCAGCAGCATGTCAAGGGTGAAACTCATCGAAATGGACACACCCTTGACCTAGTAATAACCAGAACTGATGAACATGATGTCATTTCCAACTTGTATGTCTTGGATCCTGTAATCTCAGATCATTACGCGGTGCATTGTGGGATATCCCTAAGTAAGCCATGTTATCCAAGAAAAGAAATAACCTACAGGAAGTTAAAACTGGTCGAAAGAGAGCGTTTTATCGAAGACATCAGGAACTCACCCTTAGTGGGTTTTGAGAATCTCGATGTTACAGATCTATCGAACTTATACGAAGATACACTATCGTCATTATTGGATCAACACGCCCCTCTCAAAAGACGCACTGTCACCCTACGACCAGCAGCCCCATGGTACATGGATACGATCAAGGCTGAAAAGGTGAAAAGGAAAAGACTTGAGCGTTGCTGGCGAAAGAACAGACTTACTATAAACAGGGAACTATATGTTAATCAATGCAATCTGGTAAACAAGATTATCTATGAATCTAAGATGAAGTTCTATTCGTCAGTTATAGATCCGATTATAGAGGACAATAGCTCAAACCAAGTAGTTTTGTTTACAGCTGTTAACAAAATGTTAAATTGCCAGGCGATACAAAAGCTACCCTCGTACGATAATGCTACTGATCTGGCCAACAAGTTTGCTGATTTATTTACGGAAAAAGTACAGACTATTAGGGACAACTTCACATCTGCGAGTGACAACTGCCATGATGAGAAAACTGTCTGTCCTTCCGGCTGAACACGAGTTACATCTATTTACCCCTACAACGGTCAAGGAGTTATCTAGTGTTCTTGGAAAAACCATCGCCAAATCCTGCAAGCTTGATCCTTTACCAGGCAATATATTTAAAGACCCTACTAACACTTTAATGCCTATTGTTGCAAGGATAGTAAATTTATCATTCGAGGAGGCTGTGGTACCGAAGAAGCTTAAACAGGCAGTTTTAACACCTAAGATAAAGAAGCCCTCCCTCGATAAGGAACTGTTTCCAAGTTATAGACCAATCTCGAACCTTAGATTTATTTCTAAGGCTACCGAGAAGATTGCTGCCGCTCGACTGAATGTTCATCTCAAAGACAATAACTTACACGATCTTTTCCAGTCAGCCTACAAGCAGGGACAGAGTACTGAAACAGCGTTGGTCCGAGTACATAATGACATTCTTCGCAGTATTGATAACAATGGCAGCTGTGTCATTCTTCTATTATTGGACATCTCAGCCGCATTTGACACCGTAGACCACCGTATATTGCTTACTAGACTCTGTTGTCGTTTCGGAATCAAGGGAAAGGCTCTTGCATGGATGAAATCCTACCTCTGTGACGGAAGCCAGTTTGCGTGTGTTGGCGATGAAAGCTCCACCAATCGTGATCTACCCTGTGGTGTACCTCAGGTTCTGTACTAGGCCCTATCTTGTACCTGTTGTACACAGCACCCCTTGCAGATGTCATCAAACGCCACAGTATGTCATACCATTTCTATGCTGATGACAGTCAAATATACCTGTCTAGCTTCCAGCCGTCACGTACTGACGAGCCTGAGTACTCAAAATCAAAGGTGGAAGCATGTATCCTAGATATCAACAACTGGATGACCGCATACAAGCTGAAAATCAACAATGATAGAACTACTAGTGTTGAATGCCCGCCATGAACCAGTTCCACCACTAGACTCTATCTATGCGGGTACTGATCTGATCACAGTGTCCAAGTCAGTCAAGAACATTGGCCTTTGGTTTGACCACACACTTTCAATGAACAAACAAGTTAATTCCATGTGTAAAACTGCCTTTTATCATTTACGTAATCTATCTACTATCAGAAGATTTCTGTCATACAGAGATTGTGAAATCTTAATACATGCTTTTGTAACTTCGAGAATTGATTATTGCAACTCTTTATAATCTGGCCTACCACAATGCTTAGTACAAAAACTCCAGTACGTGCAGAATGCTGCGGCACGCCTTTTAACATATTCTAAGAAATCAGAACATATAACACCAATACTTAAAGAACTACACTGGTTACCCATTACTGCTAGAATAGAATTTAAAATTCTAATTTTAACTTTCAAAGCTTATCATGAAACTAGACCTTATTATCTACAAGAACTCTTAATTAAATATATACCTGGTAGATCGCTACGCTCGGCTAATAAGAAACTTTTAGTCGTCCCCAAATATAATCTTGAAACTTATCGAAAGCGAGCATTTTCAGTAATTGCGCCAACATTATGGAATAATCTGCCTGACATTATAAGGACTACTGAGTCTCTAAACACTTTCAAGAGCAGAGTTAAAACTTACTTATTTAGACGCTATTATCACTCTGATACCTGAAATACTTGATTGAGTAAACGTAAACGTAATTTATTTGAGTAAATATTAATTAATTATTTATAGACCAACATTGTAATTTTAAGGATAACATTTGTATATAATTTAAACATATTTGTTATAGTTACTTACATTATTACTTATATTATTATTAGTAGTAGTAGTAGCATTGTAAAGCGCTATTGGTTTTATAGTAGAAATAACGCTATATAAATAAAGATTATTATTATTATTAATATTAATAATGTATGACTGGTGTATGTCAAATCGAATGACAGCTCATCCGGAAAAATGTGAATATATGCTATTACACAGAGGCTCTTTTACGGGACCGATTGCAGCCGTTAGGTTTGGATCCTGCACACGCTGCCTCGGGTTACGGTTATCTATAGATGACAAATTAGGCTGGTCCAAGCACTTAACTGACCTAATTAAATCGTATGTCCAGAAGCTAAACCTTCTAAAGTCCCTGTATTTTCTACCTGAGCATGCTAAGTTAGACTTCTACTTCAAGGTTATTTTTCCTGCTATCACTTATGGATTTCTATGTTGGGGATCGTGTAATATAACACTTCTAGAATCATTAAACCGAATTCATCACCGAGTTGCAAGGATAATTTTTGAACTCCATTGGCTAACACCACATGAGGACGTAACTGCCTCTGCCAAATGGAAGCCACTGAACTATTACTATAACCTAAGACTTGCCTGTTTTGTACATAAATGTTTTAACAACCTAGCTCCTCCTGTATTATGTAGCGCCTTTCTTAAGAGAATACGTACATGACTCCTTACGTAATAATAATAATAATAATAATGGCCACATTTATATAGCGCCATATCAACCACAGTTTCATGGCGCTTTACATATGACTGACATATCCCGTCAGTGAATTATTTCTGACTGCTTCAGGGCGCTAATAGCTGCCACGCAGTTTACAACGTTGAGTGTGGTTAGTGCAATGGCCAGGCTGCTGTACCGGGTGACAATCCCCTGCTCTTTTTCGAGTAGTACAACAGGTTCTTTCACGTCCCCTTCAAATACTGATTAGAAGTAGAAGGATACAAGGCCAACGGCTTATAAACGTCCCTGCCCAAGGACGCGGCCGGGATTCGAACCCCCGACCTCCCGCACTCTAGACCGTGCTCTACCAACTGAGCTAACCAGTAACACTCACTGTATCAGTCTACCTAAACCGAAAACCAACTACCTGAAATTGTCAATAACATACAGAGGTACGAGGCTTTGGAACAGTCTCGGTCACGACCTAAGGTCAACTACATCACTTAATAGTTTTAAAATTAATCTTAAAAGAAACACTGAACTACTGTAAATAACTGAATAGAGTAAGTATAAGTTAATTAGTTTTATTATTACTATTATTATCATTATTATTAGGGTAGAATAGCGTAGTTATAAGCACGACCACATCAGCAACGCTGTAAATTTATCGTGGGTAAATAAATCTTATTATTATTATTATTAGGAATGATTTCAATCAATCAAGCAGGATGGATGCTCCTGGTTATGGGCTCCTGGTATAACACACTGAGAAAATGGGATGTTAACCAGGTTATTTCGGATCTTAAAGAAACATCGGCCCTTTCCTTAACGACTTTGTCGCAAGGTTTTACCAGTCACTGCAAGCTGATTTGAATAACCTAAATAAAGGTCCTCGGACTGACATTGATCTTAAAAATAAATGGAGAAAAAGAAAACACACGTCAAAAAATGCCATTGTATTCTCACTGGCACGTCGGCCACGAAATACTACCGCGCAAGCATTATGTAGTTTATCGCCCTTTAGCCCGTGCTCGTACACCCGTGAGAATCTATCTAGGGACTCCTATTCTTGGGTTGCACATGATGTCACGGCGGCCATGTTGGAGGACATTAACAAAGATTCCTCATTGGTGTCTTTTGTTCCGTCCTCCAACATGGCTGCCGCGTCTTTTGAATTAGTCCAGGGATTGATTGCAACCCAAGAATAGTATATATTTGGTCTCTGGCATCGGATCAGCCCATTTTCCCAAGTTACGGCGCGTTTCCAGAACGCAGTAAAAGAAAAAATCAGTCCACTCGTTTTGGAAACCGTCGCTGAGTAATGGCTGCCCCTGTCCAGCCACCTCGAGCTGCTTTGGACGCCCTTGTCAAGCTCAAGCAGATCAACAAGCGTCACGTAAACAAGCACCACCGACCGAACCAGCTCCACCGTACCGCCCGCTCGCGCTACTGAACCCTGGTGGAGTGAACGCTCCAACAGGCCAGCCTGTCCAGGTAGCATTTGGTTTTCCTTTTGCATTTCATCTCGTGTTTCGTTCGTTCACAAGCATTCTTAGACAATATGTATAGACTGTAGCCTGCATGAGTGACCAGAGAACAGAGATATTCAGCCGGCATGTGTTACCAGAGAACATATTTTTGTGACGGTGTTGTCAGAGACCAGATATATTGATTCTGAATTAAGAAGTAATATTTAAAGCAATAACAGTTTTATATGGTTAAAATAAAGGGTTTTGGTTAAACTGGCTGTTCATCTGGAGCCCAGGAGTATTGATAATCCTTTTCAGAGTTACGCTCACGCTGTTGTGAAAGTTTTTGTATTTTTTTGCACTGAATTAACACTTAATATACATATTGCTGACCTACGTCATTCATTTGCATATTACAAAAACCTGAATATCGCAACATCATAATTTGTACAATGATGTGCATTTTCCAAAGTACGAAATATGTTATCTCATTTGCATATTACAAAAAACCGGAATCTCTGAAACGAGATGAGATGTTGACAAACGGAAAATGTCATTATTCCTCATTTCGAAAGCTCTTAACATTAGATATATCAACTTCATTTTCGTTTCATCTGCACTTTAACCACGTAGTCACTTATGAGCATAAGCTCGTTTACAATGTGTAAGTGCCGTCAAGTAATTAAAATAGATAACTATAATATGTTTGCTTATTTACAATTAGATAATACTAGTAATACTAATATTATAATGATATCAACAACAATAATCATGAATGTAATGAGTATTTCTAAATATCGCGCTTGCTAAGGTAAAATGTATCTATTGATGATAACGCAAGTTGATCTATTTTAGACTTGAAAATAACCGGAAAAGAAATAGTACGAAATTCGTTAAGTAAGCTATTCCACAGTCTAACTATTTATGTAAGTAAAAGAATTATGAAAATACTTAGACTTATAGTTTGGCAACTGAAGTATCATATCTCCCGGCCCTAAGATTGTATGTGCTAGCCCGGAATAAAAAAAAAAGATATATTCTGGAGCGATGTTGTGGACACACTTGTGTAACAATAGCAGAGACTGGACGTACCGGCGGTGCTCTAAGGGCTTAAGCTCAACCATGTTCAATAAGCTATCATATGAAGTAGTTTTTGCTAGTTTGACAAAGGAGAAATTAGGGAAGTCTGTGTTATTTGTAGAGGAAGCCTGGGGCCAGAGTGTTTCCATGGCAACATCGTTATTTGCACAATGTGTATTTTCCACAGTACCACATATGTGCAAAGTTTCAAGTTTTTATCCAATATTTGCAGAGTCTTCATTTTGCGATTTGTCCAAGGCTGTGCAACCAATATGACGTCATAGATCATCTCATTTGCATATTACAAAAACCTGAATATTTCTGAAACGAGCTGAGATGTTAACAAACGGAAAATGTCATTATTCCTCATTTCGGAAGCAGTTTAAGTTAGATCAACTTAATTTTCGCTTCACCTGAGTTTTGGGGTCATCAAACTGAAGAGTCTGGAAAATAATATATTTTTGTGTGAAATTGGCTATGACTCGGATATTTCGTTTAAAAAGTTGTAGAATCTCTTAAAAGATTGTACAATCTTTCCGTTCAGATGGCTGCTTTTAGGCTTTCATCACGTACCAGAGACTCTGTTCAGGTACGCAGTAAAATCTAGAAGCAAATCACGATGGCAAAAAGGGCCCATTTTCCTCCTCTACGCAATAACTTTAGACCATAAAATGCAAATAACTTGAAATTTGGTATGAAGATAGTTCAAGACAAGGGAATCTCAAACATAGTAGTTTGGATGTAGTGATTGACAATGTGACGTCACTGGAACGTACCATGAGATCTTGGCGCCAAAATTTTGGATTTTAAATTGGATTTCGAAAATGTTTTCATTGTGTTCTACCCTCTTGGTGAAGGTGTTCAGCGAAAACCAGACTTGAATCTGATAAAATAGAAAAAGATATGGCTGATTAAAAATTTTCCATATTTCCCGCGAAAGCGAAATAATTTATTTTATGTGGCATATGGTCAAAGTTTTGGGATATTTACCGATCAACACGTATAAGAAAATCTGACGGATACAAAGTGGACCGAAAATGAAAACAAATTTGTAGTTTTTTGATCTTACAACATGGGGTATTAAGTTTCCCCTGACGTCATAACGATGTAACTGTCACGTATATATTACGTCTATCTGACGTCATAGAATATTTAACCATATAGTCCCAAGTTGAAAAAACTACCAATTTTATAATTGTTCAAGTTCAAAGTCTTTTGCATGTTTTTTTCCTTTATTGCCTTCAGTGGTAAATACCCCTAGAGTTTGACTTTATTACTCGGGCCAGGACTTCGGCCGAGGCACGAGTCAGAATTCGCAAGTGTTTGTGTTTGTGTTTGTGTTTGTGTTTGTGTTTGTGTTTGTGTTTGTGTTTGTGTTTGTGTTTGTGTTTGTGTTTGTGTTTGTGTTTGTGTTTGTGTTTGTGTTTGTGTTTGTGTTTGTGTTTGTGTTTGTGTTTGTGTTTGTGTTTGTGTTTGTGTTTGTGTTTGTGTTTGTGTTTGTGTTTGTGTTTGTGTTTGTGTTTGTGTTTGTGTTTGTGTTTGTGTTTGTGTTTGTGTTTGTGTTTGTGTTTGTGTTTGTGTTTGTGTTTGTGTTTGTGTTTGTGTTTGTGTTTGTGTTTGTGTTTGTGTTTGTGTTTGTGTTTGTGTTTGTGTTTGTGTTTGTGTTTGTGTTTGTGTTTGTGTTTGTGTTTGTGTTTGTGTTTGTGTTTGTGTTTGTGTTTGTGTTTGTGTTTGTGTTTGTGTTTGTGTTTGTGTTTGTGTTTGTGTTTGTGTTTGTGTTTGTGTTTGTGTTTGTGTTTGTGTTTGTGTTTGTGTTTGTGTTTGTGTTTGTGTTTGTGTTTGTGTTTGTGTTTGTGTTTGTGTTTGTGTTTGTGTTTGTGTTTGTGTTTGTGTTTGTGTTTGTGTTTGTGTTTGTGTTTGTGTTTGTGTTTGTGTTTGTGTTTGTGTTTGTGTTTGTGTTTGTGTTTGTGTTTGTGTTTGTGTTTGTGTTTGTGTTTGTGTTTGTGTTTGTGTTTGTGTTTGTGTTTGTGTTTGTGTTTGTGTTTGTGTTTGTGTTTGTGTTTGTGTTTGTGTTTGTGTTTGTGTTTGTGTTTGTGTTTGTGTTTGTGTTTGTGTTTGTGTTTGTGTTTGTGTTTGTGTTTGTGTTTGTGTTTGTGTTTGTGTTTGTGTTTGTGTTTGTGTTTGTGTTTGTGTTTGTGTTTGTGTTTGTGTTTGTGTTTGTGTTTGTGTTTGTGTTTGTGTTTGTGTTTGTGTTTGTGTTTGTGTTTGTGTTTGTGTTTGTGTTTGTGTTTGTGTTTGTGTTTGTGTTTGTGTTTGTGTTTGTGTTTGCGTTTGCGTTTGCGTTTGCGTTTGCGTTTGCGTTTGCGTTTGCGTTTGCGTTTGCGTTTGCGTTTGCGTTTGCGTTTGCGTTTGCGTTTGCGTTTGCGTTTGCGTTTGCGTTTGCGTTTGCGTTTGCGTTTGCGTTTGCGTTTGCGTTTGCGTTTGCGTTTGCGTTTGCGTTTGCGTTTGCGTTTGCGTTTGCGTTTGCGTTTGCGTTTGCGTTTGCGTTTGCGTTTGCGTTTGCGTTTGCGTTTGCGTTTGCGTTTGCGTTTGCGTTTGCGTTTGCGTTTGCGTTTGCGTTTGCGTTTGCGTTTGCGTTTGCGTTTGCGTTTGCGTTTGCGTTTGCGTTTGCGTTTGCGTTTGCGTTTGCGTTTGCGTTTGCGTTTGCGTTTGCGTTTGCGTTTGCGTTTGCGTTTGCGTTTGCGTTTGCGTTTGCGTTTGCGTTTGCGTTTGCGTTTGCGTTTGCGTTTGCGTTTGCGTTTGCGTTTGCGTTTGCGTTTGCGTTTGCGTTTGCGTTTGCGTTTGCGTTTGCGTTTGCGTTTGCGTTTGCGTTTGCGTTTGCGTTTGCGTTTGCGTTTGCGTTTGCGTTTGCGTTTGCGTTTGCGTTTGCGTTTGCGTTTGCGTTTGCGTTTGCGTTTGCGTTTGCGTTTGCGTTTGCGTTTGCGTTTGCGTTTGCGTTTGCGTTTGCGTTTGCGTTTGCGTTTGCGTTTGCGTTTGCGTTTGCGTTTGCGTTTGCGTTTGCGTTTGCGTTTGCGTTTGCGTTTGCGTTTGCGTTTGCGTTTGCGTTTGCGTTTGCGTTTGCGTTTGCGTTTGCGTTTGCGTTTGCGTTTGCGTTTGCGTTTGCGTTTGCGTTTGCGTTTGCGTTTGCGTTTGCGTTTGCGTTTGCGTTTGCGTTTGCGTTTGCGTTTGCGTTTGCGTTTGCGTTTGCGTTTGCGTTTGCGTTTGCGTTTGCGTTTGCGTTTGCGTTTGCGTTTGCGTTTGCGTTTGCGTTTGCGTTTGCGTTTGCGTTTGCGTTTGCGTTTGCGTTTGCGTTTGCGTTTGCGTTTGATTGTTTTGATTGTAATTCGAACTGGAAATGAAATCGTCCGTAAATTGAACTGAATGTGACTTTATATACAGACCAAGAAGAAAAAGTTAAAATCGTCAAAAGAATAACAGAACGACAGACGATAGAATTGACCAAGAATTATACCCATAAACAGAACTGGATATGACTACCGTATTAAAATCGAATTGGACCGGTGAAAAGAATAGCAGGATTTGTCCCCGGGATTTGTCGAACTGTCATGAAACTAGAACTGGAGAGTATAAATTAGGGCTCTGCCCACAGTATTCTTCGCAGCCGTTTATATTTATGTCGCCTGACGCAGTTTTTTGTTCGCCGACGATTGATATGAACGGGCTTCAAACTCTGGCTTTGTTTTCTTATTTTGCTGCCGAACTGCACAGAAGACCTTGAAATTACCATTCAATAAATCTACCTTAATTTATCCTAAAGAAAGCTTTGATTTATACTCTCGAAGATGGAAATGTATTATATTTTCTCTACTTCGCCTTCTCTTGCCGTTAACAATAGGAAATGGACAATCTGAAATCTACAACTGGGAAGCTACAATGTTTACCGTCTCGTTTTTCTCGGCTAATGGCAATCGAGATACCGTGGCGCATGTAATCGTTTCGTGGGCAGAGGTTTCTCTCGGCGGCAGGAAAGGGGTTGGGTGGAACTTCTCGAAACAAGCTATAGTATTGGCATACGCAACAATAGAAAACAACCTAACCATTAGAAAGTGCAGTACAAAAACCATAGAAGTATAGTATTATGGGTGCAATCAGAATACAGGTCTCGAGAGGTTCCATCACTACTCGGAGTAGTGAATCAATTACTGTACATGGTTTGTGCTAGCGGAGCAGGATGTATGACACAAAAATATGCTAGACCTCCATGTATTAATTAACCTATTTCTAGGTGGCCCGAGTTAAGGTAGCCTGCGTCACATCCGGACTTTTCTCCGGTATAGTCCGTCTGCGAAGCAGCGACACAAACCGTGTTCTAGACCCCAGCAGCGTACCGTGATTTGAGCACACGTTCTGATTGGCTTTTAAAAATGCTCATTTCTTACACGACTTCTGACTTGCCATTCAACTGTTACCAGCCTGTCACCTGTTAGTCTCCCCAGAATCCAAGAACCACTCGCGCCAGAACACTCGTCTGGCAGGAAATCGTTAGTGGAAATAGAGAGGCTAAACTTAAAAATATGGATGTAGAATCGGTTCAAATAGCTTCGTATATATTCTGTTCTTAGCTTTTATCAAGAAATAACAAATATTTTGGAAGAACTCATTTATTTTTAGGCTGAACTAGTGAGCTCGTGTAAAATGCCGACAAAAGCGAGTCGTTGCTTATTTAATTTGTACATTTACGCTGTAATTGGTCTAGACAAATGGGGAGCTATCGCATGGCGTGACGATCCTAGTCATTTCAAAATAGCCAGTCAGAAGGCGTGTGAGAAAAAGCATTTTTAAAAGCCAATCAGAACGCGTACTCAAATCACAGTACGCTGCTGGGGGTCTAGAACAAGCTTTCCGTCGCTGGTTCGCAGACGACAATAACAAGGTTTTGTTCGGATGAAACGCAGGCTAGAGTTAAGGCCACTCAGGACCTCTTGTTGGTAATTTAATACATTCCTTAAACTCCGGCGAAAGCTGGTGGGAGATTCAAAACCTATTTCCTCTTATAACTTTAGTTCTTTTTATGCAAATCAAGTGAAATTTTCGGTTTTTGGTTTAAATCGATGATATTATGGTTTTCCATCTTAAAAAGGGCCATATTTTCTTATTCCTCAGTTTGGCGCGAAATTCAGGCGTATGCCGTGACGTCGCATTTTCAGTCACCACCTCAAACACAAACCTCCGAAAACATATTATGCGTCTCTGACTTCATGCCAAGTTTTATATCATTCTGAATTTTTTACACCCTTCCACCAAGCTTCCAGGAGGAAAATGATCCCTTCTTGACCATCGTGAATATTTCAACATGTCTCATGTTCGCGGTCTCGTGGTGTTCTCCGCGAGTGTCAGCCCTATGAGGCGGCCCTATGAGGCTGCCAGACCAGACAAACACCGCAGTGCCCCTCAGAGTCTGTCGCCCTTTCTGACGTCTAAATTACTTACTTTCTGCTAGCAGGTCTCTCCGGGTGGAATGAATTGCACTTATAAATTGATGACAGTAAATCGTAGAGGCCTTGACCTCATTAGCACAAATCTAACATCAAGCTACAAACAAATCGACTCCATCAATAGAAAGAGAACGTAATACTTAGTATATAACATGTTGAATATTTTATGAGAATCTGCTTTTCATGGCTGTGACACCAATGACGTCATAACGATCGCCCTGTAAAACGGCTAAAAATATCAGGCAGGACACGGACAGGCTACATGCAGCGTTGAGTGACGCGTGACACATACTGGGTTCGTAAATATATAAAGTGTACACGCCTTGTTTCACTTTGCTCACTGCAACGGGATTAAACACAACTCCTATGCCTAATTAAAATACACTGCACTGCATTCATGCATCGTCTTCGTGTTCCGTTCGTTGTGCGGGCTCTTTCCAACTGTAAAGATTACCTCAAAATCAAATGGGCTGACGGCATCGAGTCTACATATCCGAATTCTTTTCTGCGAGCCAGTGTTCGTGATGCTAAGTACTATGATGAAAGTTCTCTGGTACATTTACCCGAGCATTTCCCTTTTGTGATTCAGGGAGCAGCCATGGCACAGGCCAAGCAGACCGATGCCAACAACATTGAGGTCACTTGGGATGACCACACAAGCACCTACGATGTGTCCTGGCTACGCGTACAAGACGAAGGTGCTTTACCAAGTATCTCCAACAAGGTGGAGTGGACCCCATGGGAAAAGAACTTCTCCCCGCCGACCTACGACTACTCGGAGAAGGACACCAAGCTTGACTCTTGGATGGCCGATGTCAATAGATATGGTTTGGTTGTTTTTCATAATGTTCCTAGAAACGCAGAGGGCTTAAGAAGCGTACTTCACTCACTTGGACCTTTGCAGCAACGCCGCCACCCTACCAACGAATTTCATATGCGCAGCGAAACAAAAAATATGCGCGTCGACCTGGCTTCTTACACTCCGAATGCACTCCTATGTCACATGGATCATAGCTATTACAAGGATCCGGCGAAGTTCATAGCCCTATTGTCTGCTGAATATTCAGCTCCGGAACGAGACACGGTCTCTCGATTTTGTAACGGTTCTCAGGTACGTTATCCAGGTTAAATAATTAACTTGCGAGCTGTTTATGCACAAATAATGATCAAGTTGGAAATGAATTTCATCAGTTACACCTTCAACTGTAACTACAGTAAATTATGCCCTACCTAACTGACTATCACATTCACAACCAAGAATGTACGCTGATGATACCAGCATAACTTATGCTAGCAACGATATGAATGATATTAATGAATCTAAATAGGATTCAGCCAATAATCAATATGTGTTAAAGTCGTCATTTAATTTCTTTCTTTTTACAAAGATCTTTCATCAGTGATAATAGCTTCACTGTTGCTCGATGCTTGAACTTATCTGCAAATGTTATTATTCATTATTGTAACAATTATTTTTGTTTTGTTGATATCTCGGATGAGATAAAGTCAATGAAGTTGGTTATTCCATTACTATTTAGGCTAATCTGTGATCGCAGGTTAGTTTTAGGGATCCAGTTTTAGAGCATGCTATTACGTTGCAGCTGTCTTTTATTGTATAAATATCTGCCGAGTGGAAGTAGAGAAAGATGGGTATTTTTCACTGCTCCTGGTTAGTACGTCTTTTCTCTTTCTCAGCTTGCTGAACAGCTACGCGATGAAGATCCGGAGAGTTTTGAACTCTTGAGCAAAACTAAAGTACGGCAGGGGCGAAGACGACTTACAGTGGAGGAGGAGTGTGCTCCAACAGAAGTGAAGAAGTACGAGTGGGACTACTATTCCGACGTCCCTATCATCCTCGAGGAGGGAGGCAGAGTGCACACCATTAGGCTACAGTAAGACTCAATATGTGTTTTATACTACTGTTTTACAGTCAGTTCTAGTGGCAGAAAATATACGAAGGAAAAGTGGGAGGGTAGAAAGAGAGAATCGGAGAGCTACAGCACCGCTTTCAAATGAAAATATTTTAAACTTGACCCTAGTGTCGGGCGGTGGTAAGTTGCAAAGTTTCTTTTTTGCTTCCGGTGACCAAAGTTCGTCTGCTGTTTGTATCCATTGCGCGCCCGAGAACTGAAAGGTGGCTGCTTGAATTTCTTGCGTTTTGATCAGTTAACCTCTCACAAGGATTAGTGGACGGTGTGAATAGGGAATCGAGCAAAGTCCATTTTCGGTTTCGAGTCTAATTGATTTAATCAAGCGGTCTTACGACAGGTTGTCGACGTGGTGGCAATCGAGACGTATCATATATAGCCTCCCCCGCAGTTCTGCGGGAGAGGCTAGACGTATCACAAATGTCTACGAATATCAGATTCAGCGGTATTTACCCATTGTATTGACCCCAACGCCTCTCTTCGATGTAATGAAGTATAGCCTCCTCCGCAGGTATCTCTAATTTTCGGACTCTCACGATTTTTCCGCGGTCAGTTCAGTTGCGATACTTAGAGATGGCTGCGGTGGAGACTGGTAATGAAGCGCCATCTTGAATAGTGCTTCATTGCGTCGAAGTGAGGCGTTTGAGTCAATTCGCTGAAAACGCTATTCGTGGACTCAACTGTAATATCCGCTATTGTTCCTTCCTGCTAGCAGAGCGACCTCCTATAGCAAAACACAGTTGTGTACTATAATCAAAAAGAATAGTTCCAGAAATGACTTATTCAAACAAAATCCAAACGTTTGAATCTTGCAATCCGAAAAAAAACTAGCAAAATCATAAACGAGTAATGCCAGCAATCAACCCCCGGGAATGGTTCACTTCTTATTTTAGAAATCTAAATAGCGCAAAACAAACTAACAGCAATCCCTTCGATAAAGACTGATATATTCCCTGGGAGGGTGGGTACTTACATGAAAAATGGGTATGTATGTGAGGTCAAGAGGCTCAAACCCTGACCCTGTTTGAACCAATCCGAGCTCCAAAACCCTGATTGCCCCCTTTTAGAAAAAAACAACCTGATTGCCCCTTCTTTAAATTGTTTTCGGAACACGGTCGGATATATATCCTGGCCGGTATACCGCGTACCGGGATTTCATGCAAAATACGGAACATTTCAAGTCGGGACGTGGCATTAGGTAAACAAATCAGCAGATGAAGTACATATATAAGTACTGAAGTACGAATTAGCGGCATCACGATGTATGGGAACCTCAGTGCTTGCATGTGGGCAGGCGATCAAAATGCGGCAACAGAATGTCTTTTTTTTGACATAGTAGCTAAAAAAAATGAACTGCCTAAAAAATACTGAACCCCGACCCTGACTGCACCCAAATTATACTCAAATCCTGACCCTGATCTGCCCAAATCAGGTAAAAAACCTGACCCTACCTGCCCAAACTGAGCTCAAAACCCTGACCCACCCGGGAGGCACATACATAATACGTCACAAACAGGAGTCCCCCCCCGGATATATTCAATTAAAAGTCGATTAAGGTATGCTAACCGTCGTTGGGAAGGGTAGCAGCTGATCATGTCTCGAGTGCTCGCCCTTCGTCAGAGCAAAAGAGAGAATTGTGGCGATGTATATAGCGTTGAGTGCATGATTACCGCTGAGGAAAGGAAATTGCGCCAACAAAACGATAACTGGCTAGTGCTTATAGGCACTTTAAAATAGACTTTACCCTTTAGTTTACAGAAACACTTTGGATACCCATTGATCACCTCAAACAAAGACGAGAAACAGATGAAGAAATACTACCAGGCCGTCGACAAGTTTCTACAATTGATCGACAACCCAGAAAACCAAATTCAGTTCGTGTTAAGGTAAGCCTTCAGTGTTCAAATAGTTGCGATGAACCTGCAGAGTGCACAAGCTTGTGCGGTCCTTCCATTGCGCTCCAGTTCCACACTCTAAAACATGCAACACAGTAAAGATTTGATCAAAGAGAAGACATCTAGGGTGCATCTATTTTCGCACGACTGTTCGGGCTATTCCGAAACTAGACCAGATCATTTTTATTGGAAAACCGTGTTATGAGGTGTTGCTTCGGTTTGGGCTCCAGTAGATTATATAGCTTTTCTAATTTCAAAGTTTTCGAAAATAAATTTCGCTTTGAGAGCTTTGTTTTGTTGGGGCTATTAAGTCTATAAATAATAATAATAATAATAATAATAACTTTATTCCAAGACACCAGCATTGGTACATAGGAGATACATAAATATATATCTAATCACAACGTACAATCATTAAATATAATAGTTATATCATATAAGTATTTTGCTGTAAGCTGTCATGGATACACAATACATAAACAAGTCTCTATGGTCAAAATCACTGAACACGCTGTTAATCTCTAACAAATTTGCTAGGAAATTACCTCTGAGAGCTACTAATCTACTATTGTTACAACTGGAGAAATAGTGTAACTCATCGCCAACTTCATTCGAATTACAAATTGTACATACACGCGAGCCATAGACGATATTTGCATATCGCCCAGTTTCAACGGGAAATTTATGCGCGGAGATCCTAAACCTTGTCACCGCTTGACGATACTTAACATTTGGGATTCGAGATAAGTAGTTCTCAAAACCTATTCTTGATTTTACAAGATTTAAAGCACGTAATTTACTACACTGGTGAATCTGATCCCTCCACGTAATATTGTAATGTATGTACAATTCAGATTTAAGATATTTAGCTAGAAGTCCAATGCCGTTACTAGTAGATATAAGAGCAAGATCCTTTAAAGTGCCACTACGATCAAATTTTGAGATAGTGATATTTTTGCGTATTTGTAAAGAAAAGTTGCTATACTTTTTGTCTACCCACACCGTTTTTTTTATATGACGATGGGAAGTCTTATTTTTTTGGGTCCGAATCTTGAGTTTTTATGTCCGCCATTACTCTAACCCGTTCCGAGACAGAGCCATGACAGAGCCAATTTCCAGCGAACGTGACGTCATCTTCTCAACACAACAACATGCGGGGCTACGTTTCACACAAACTTTCGCACGAACTTATAAGTAAAGTACTTGTTTATACTATTTTTTCCAAAAAGGAAAGGAAAGAACGAAGTTTTGAATGGAAATACGCATTTACAAGAGCAACGCGTTGAGAAGATGACGTCACGACAGCAAACCGCTGGTCGAAAATCTCGAAGTATTTGGAACACACTTCAGTAATGGCGGCCGTGATTTCAAAGGTAAACTCTCTGCAAAATTCATACGTTAATTTGGTCCTTTGGTAATATTTTTCACTGATTTGGATATTTTCGACACTGTGTGTCGTTTTGGAAGACAAAAAGGTAGAAAAGAAAATGTTCGAATTTCGTCGTAGTAGCACTTTAAAGACTTAAGATTACACATTTCTAGCAAATAATCAGTAAATTTAACACTCCGGCTGAAAATTTGATTTGATACATAAATGAAACTCTACTTTTCCTATTTTGTTGAAGATAATTTTTCTATTTTCCATATAAAATTACATTCAATTAAAAAGTGGTTTTCCTCTCCATGCAAAGTTGACAATTGGCAAGGGCTCTTCGATGTTGTGATTTTAACTTTCGATAAATAGTTCTCAAATTTATAATCGTTTTTAAATTCTCGGTATGTTCTTAATTTGTTTCTACCGATCGCGATCTATTACTGTCGTCGAAAAGACTTGATCTTCAATTTTGTAGTTCTCTGTCTCTTGACCTCTGTTCAAAACTTATGAGAACCTTTTTAATTCTATCATCAAAAATTGCAGTTAGTTGGGAATCCCACATATATCCAAAGCGGTTTTGAAATAAAAACATCTTAACTTGAGAGGCCCAGTTTTTTCCCGTTGGACTATTAATCATATGCGTTTTTCACGAGTCTATTTTCATTTAGTGTTAAGATACGCTACCTACTCGAACCATATATTTTGAATGTTCACAATATTGAACACAGAACTGCACTTACGCGCCTTAGAATAAGTAATCACTGCCTTGAAATCGAGAAAGGGAGGCATGAAAAGCCATATCGGAAAGTCGATGACAGAATTTGTCCCAAATGTAAAAGGGAGACTGAGGATGAAAGACACTTTTTAACTAAATGTCCAACTTACAACTCTCTCAGATGCAGTATAATTAGTATCATCAATGTTCAATGAAAGTACAACTCGACAACACTAAATAACAACACCCTCTTTAACATTACGATGAATCCACCGCTTGTACTCCAAAAGCAAGTTTCAAAATATGTACACGTGTTTTAAAGTACGCAACGAATCAGTGTTGGTCCCTCAAATACTCTTCCTACTTCCGGTAATTATAGACTCTTTTATATTTTAGGTTGTTATTAGCGTACTTGTAGCCTATACAGTTATATCCTTACAGACCTGCAAGACCAATGTACAAAATTGTATACGGTGCTAGTAAATATGCCTATATGTCTACGGACTCAGAAAGTGACTACTTTAGGTTTTATTTCAGTAATAATGGGAAATCGCCCGAGTTCGGCACGGCAAGTCTTGTCGACTGCTTTGTTGGGTTGCACCGAGTTGTTTGCAAAATTTTACGTGCACCTGAATAAAGCATATCACTGTACGTACCGGGGACGGGGGAGGGACACTCCCAATATTGAACTGACGGGGGTGCCCAGCGCTCCTTTTAGGGGTAAACATTCTCGTAACCGTACGTTTTAGATGGAGTCCTATACGCAACAAGAGTCGTACTTTTTAGGGTTTATTATTTATTTTAAGGTTGTTTTACTCTTCGTGAAAAAAAAATGATGTAGTTGTCTTTTCCTTCGAAATAAAACTAATCACTTTATAAATGTTATATTTGCGTACATTTAGGGGTCAAAATCATTATGGTTTTGAAACCTCCTTTAATTTTGCTTACCTTCAGAATGACCCCTAAGAAACTCCCGTCATTTTCGTACCGTAGTCCCCCTCACGGGTCACTCAGGTATCACTTCTCTGAATATAGAAAACAATAGTTTTTGCCTTTGCTACTGTGTATTTATTTGTGTCAATGTTAATTCAGTACATTGTTTAAATGTGTTTGATAACACAAGCTATTGTCAACCCTCGCACATGTACAGGGGAGGTATGATGGCTCTGTTTGATAACCACAAACTCTCGTTTCTCTCGCACATGTACAGCTACGGGAGGTATGATGGCTCTGTTTGATAATCACACTGTAATCACAAACTCTCGTTTCTCTCGCACATGTACAGCTAGGGGAGGTATGATGGCTCTGTTTGATAACCACAAACTCTCGTTTCTCTCGCACATGTACAGCTAGGGGAGGTATGATGGCTCTGTTTGATAATCACAAACTCTCGTTTCTCTCGCACATGTACAGCTAGGGGAGGTATGATGGCTCTGTTTGATAACCACAAACTCTCGTTTCTCTCGCACATGTACAGCTAGGGGAGGTATGATGGCTCTGTTTGATAACCACAAACTCTCGTTTCTCTCGCACATGTACAGCTAGGGGAGGTATGATGGCTCTGTTTGATAACCACAAACTCTTGTTTCCCTCTCACATGTACAGGGGAGGTATGATGGCTCTGTTTGATAACCACAAACTCTTGTTTCCCTCGCACATGTACAGCTAGG
Source organism: Actinernus sp. WN-2022 (assembly GCA_030867875.1). NCBI lineage: Eukaryota > Metazoa > Cnidaria > Anthozoa > Actiniaria > Actinernidae > Actinernus > Actinernus sp. WN-2022. Next base: position 52,634,908 of record JAOWCC010000577.1, on the reverse strand, counting down.
GGAGGTATGATGGCTCTGTTTGATAATCACAAACTCTTGTTTCCCTCGCACATGTACAGCTAGGGGAGGTATGATGGCTCTGTTTGATAATCACAAACTCTTGTTTCCCTCGCACATGTACAGGGGAGTATGATGGCTCTGTTTGATAACCACAAACACTCGTTTCTCTCGCACATGTACAGCTAGGGGAGGTATGATGGCTCTGTTTGATAATCACAAACTCTTGTTTCTCTCGCACATGTACAGGGGAGTATGATGGCTCTGTTTGATAACCACAAACACTCGTTTCTCTCGCACATGTACAGCTAGGGGAGGTATGATGGCTCTGTTTGATAATCACAAACTCTCGTTTCTCTCGCACATGTACAGCTAGGGGAGGTATGATGGCTCTGTTTGATAATCACAAACTCTCGTTTCTCTCGCACATGTACAGCTAGGGGAGGTATGATGGCTCTGTTTGATAACCATAAGCTCTCGTTTCTCTCGCACATGTACAGCTAGGGGAGGTATGATAGCTGTTTGATAATCACAAACTCTCGTTTCTCTCGCACATGTACAGCTAGGGAAGGTATGATAGCTCTGTTTGATAACCACAAGCTCTTGTTTCCCTCGCACATGTACAGGGAAGGTATGATGGCTGTGTTTGATAACCACAAGATCGGACACGGCCGTGGTCCTATCGACCCTGGCACCAAGAGATGCGTCATAGGTGGTTACATTCATCACGAGACGTGGACGAGTCGCTGGCGTATTCAGCTTGGAAGGAAGACCGGGTTGACCGACAAATGGCTGCTGGGTTGCTCTCAGAATGCGCTCGAGGTCTTATCTCAGAGGTTCGAGGAAAACAGTATCGGCGAGAATCTGGACGAGGGCACACGTCAAGCAGTATAGGCTACGCCGACATGAAACCGTGTGTAGTGTGTTTCAAAACCATTTTGTCTGAATGGAATCAACTGTTTAATATTAATTAGCCAGATATTCATGCATGACGATTCATTTTATCATGTGAGTAGTATTATAACGATGGCTGGAGCCGGGCTGAGGAGGTAGATTTACTATTGAATTGTTGAGGTGGAGTGAGAAGGATGATAGGGGGTTATTATACATTTACTCACATCTCGATTCTGATTGGCTGAGAACACGCAACGAATTCTCCATAGCTAGCTAAAGTACTAAGTGCGCATGCGTACCAGTAATACTTAGCGCTCGTGGTAAGCAAATACGACAATTTTACGCTAGAAAGCAGGGCACGAAAGCAGGGCACTTATTTCGTTATTTTGAGCCATTTTAGCGCTCAGCTATGTTTCTAGTCATTCTTTTCTCCTAAACTCGTAAAATAAATGCAATTTTTAGCTCGAATATGAAAGAAAACATCTTGAATTATGCAGAAATCCAATCGTAAACAAACCAATTTGTTGCGGCGTTTCATTTAGCTTCGTTTACGATAGCTTAAAATGTATAATAAAAAAATTATTGAATTCGGTTTTCGCATGATATTATTGAGTCTTGATCATTTTCGCCCCTCGCTAAGCAATGAAATGCGGCCATCAGTTTACGGTAAAATCTATTTTTAGAACGGCGCTCAAACTACTTTCGTGGGTGCAAAACAATGGCAGCCATGTTTCTTTTATAAACACAATTAGTTCTCTCATTAGAACAAAGGCTTTCATGTTTTGGACCTATCAGAGTTGCTGGTGCAATTAGGTGCAATAGGCTTGGGTACTGATTTAGCGAGAATCGTATTCTAAAAATAGATTATACCATAAGCTGATGGGCCAAGACCCAGCGTGACAGTTATGGACTTCTGATATTAATTAGTTAATTGACTCTTCTTAATATTTATGCGCATACAATTAGCTACTCGAAAACGAGGCTAACCCCACATCGTTTCTTAGCTGAAAAGCAAAATGGCGTCGCGGACGGAACATTGCTGTGTTCTTCTATGCATTGGAGACAAAAAGAAAAATCTTGAATTGTCCTTTTGAACTCAGGTGGACGTTGCGGCATCCCCGATGCGGGGATAGCCTCGTTTTCGAGTAGTGAATTAGATATTTGCATAAATATTAAGAAGAGTCAATAGTGATCATAAATACTAATAAGTTAATTATGAGTAACGGTGATGATTACATTACCATGGTAATAGTAAACAGGAGTTAAATTAACACTTTGATACGCCTCAATTTTAAAGTGCCTGTAAACCTTATTTTGTTGTCATTAATATCGATTCTACGTCAAGTGAATAGTTGAATAGTAGAGTATTTTTGAGGTTTGATATTTCGAATATGGTAATTATGTGACGACGTCAAAGGAGACATCATTTGTTATACAAAAACACACTGGTAGAGATATATAACCTTTTATAAACATCGATGTTGTTTGAAGCTTCATATCAGTGATTTTACCAAGCATTTTGTCTAAATCAGAAATAAGTTTCATTCACACGGGGAAAGAAATGACGGTGAATGCCTCCTATGACGTCACTCATTAGCATATTCGAAATATAAATCTTTATATTAAACTCAGACACAGCACGTAAATTAAGTGAAATATCCTACTCACCTATTCACTTGATGTAGAACCGACATTAATGACCAAAACATAAAGGTTCATATGAGTTGGCATCTAATTTCGGGCAAGTCTGGACAACTCTTAGCCTGAAAAATCCGCCGCTCATCTCCCCCACAGCCAACGGATTTTTCAGGCTAGACAACCCTATTGTTGCAACATATCCTCGTTCTAGAATTACCAATAATCAGTAATTGGCTTTTGCTCTTCAATTATCAATAATCGCTAATTCTGGAACACAAATTAAACAATGACATTCTTAAAACCAGTCAAGGATAGATAAACAATTGTCCAAATCGGAACGGCGGTAGACGCGCTTAGTGTAGTGGTCGTGACGCCTGCACTGCCAAGCACAACACGCAAACGATTACGAGTTCAAGCCCGAGTAGGAGCGCTCAAAAACAATTTTTCTCTCGTTTACCTTCTCTTCTTGTTACCTGTGAACCCTAGCTCTAGTGAGTGGGAACCCGTCGTTTACCCGCGAACTCGTCCGATGGTTAGGGTTCGGTTTATGGTTCGGGTTAGGATTTGTCGTAGTATTACCAATAATCGGTATTTCAAGCGTGTTTGCCATTGACTGATTATTGGTAATTGTAGAGCGAGAATGCGTTGATTATTAACAACACTCCAACCCTGGTTCCAGAGGCCACATTGCAGTGACTGGCGTAACCGAGTGGACCTGGGGTCGATAGCCGGATGTGGCCTCTGGGCTAATTGGGCCAAAGTCTCACTTTCATTTCTAGTACAGATTCTGTACTCATGGATGATCGCACCAACAGGTTTTGTAGGCATTTGTGATTGGTTAACAGATCTAAACCGGTTAGATTTTGAAAACAGGGGGCGCTTTCCATTCAACCAAAAAAAACGAAAATTCCGGTCAGAAATCAAATGGAACAGTAAAATTTCCGGTTCGAAGTTTCGGAAATTGAGGACCACCTCGCGAGGTGGTCCTCTTTTTCCGAAAATTCCGGTTCGACCGAAATTTTCTGTTCGATTCAAAATTCCCGGTTTAGATTTGCTCAGTGTGATTTGCCAGTTTTGAGAATTGAAATCGAGGCTACTAATAACCGGCTGGTTGCGTTTTTTCCCGACCGGTTTGTCTAATTCGAAAAATCCCGTTCCATTCGACATTCGAAATTTTCGAAACTTCTAACCTGTCGTTTTGTTTGAATGGAAAGCGCCCACGGTTTCAGCTGTCACTTTAGTTTGTCTCGGTGCCGTGCAGATACTCAAGAGTTTATTTTTATATGGCGGGTGCAAACTTCGAACTGGCATGCAAGAAGGCAATAAGTTTCGCGTTGAAAAGCTTCCCAAACGTCAAAATTTTAAAAGAAGTCCAAAAAGAAGCGATTAGCTTTGTGAAACTACGAGATGCCATTGCTGTACTACGAACAGGCTACGGGAAGTCTTTCATTTTCAGCTTATTCCGATCGCTACGGCTCAGTCAAATGTAAATGTGATTTGCGGCACAAACCTCAACTTTCGCACATTTCGGGTTATCCTTTGAGGGGACAACAAGATCGACATGCACAACAAGCTCGAGTTCGAGTTGATTTGGTCGTGATACTCAGGAATGGACAGGATATTTCGTTGTGCTGGAGGCGGTAAACCGGCGCTTTTCTTGGTTTGGGTTGTTTCGATCGTACTTGGTGAATCCCTTTGCATCGATTCACTCGACAGGTGAATATCCCTCTTCCTGATTTTATTTTCCTCTACCAGCAGTGTTGCAGAATAATAAGTTTCTCTGCACCTTAACAGATCTTTCAGCTAGAGATTTAAAACTTTCCAAATCAGTCGTTGCTTAAGATTTTCAAGCTCCCGATTGCATTTCGAGCAAATGATTGAAGAAATTACTTCAATCCCAAGCAGCGCCGTCAACCTTTCGGCTACTTTCTCGGCCTTTAGAGAAAAGTTATGTCTTTGTGACCAGAAATTGGAATATTCATAGTGCACGTTCTGCAAATCTCTTTTAAAGTTACACGTTGAGTATATTTTAACTTTTTCACAGTTTTTTTTAGAAGTTATGCGTAATATAATACGAGACAAGTAGCTGTCAAAACAGAAAATCCTGTTTGACTGAATATTTGAGCCTTTCATTAGCATATCCAACATAAAAGTGAGATTACCACCCAGTTAGCCCAGAGGCTCGCGACTTTCGAGCCTCTGGTAAACAGGGTACAACACCCACGACTTAACAATAAACCATATGATGTAACAAAAGAACGGAAGACGCCGTATACATTTGACATCACGATAGACCTTTTCCGCTTGGCTCAATCATAGTTAATAGAGTGGAATGGTAATGAAACTCGGGCACCTTCTTTGTTGTATGGCTTTGTTAGCTTTTTTCAAACACTACCGTGCACAAAACACGATAGGAATTCAAACATGTTAATCAATCAGCTAATAGAAACGTGTAAGTTCAGCCGTTCAGGGAACGCTAATGAACTATGATCGTGCACAATCTTTTGTCTTACCCCCTTTGTAGCGCCTTTGTTAGCCCTTTTGAAGTTTGCCGGGTTTCCTAACCATTCCACTCTGTTAACTATGGCCCAATGTTGTTCCATTTCAAATCTTTGGGGAATAATATCCTTTGTGCGAAGTATTTCATATCAATGCATCTCCTCATGCGCTAACCAGAAATAAAAGAAACAATACACAAGGGGATGGTCACGTGATCTGAAATGGAACGACATTGAGCCAAGCGGAAAAGGTCTATAAACCCAGTGAGTTCGTTCATTAGACTCCTCTTCCTCAGTTCTTGGGTTGATATGTTATACAAACAAATACACCACGGATTTCCGGTCTAGAACCGCCATCTTGGCAAAACCTAGACTAGACTAGACTCCCCAGTATCGCCCATTACGGCCGCGCAGATTGCGGGAGGTCGCGTACATTTCTATTATGACGTAGCCTTCTCGATTTTTATTTCTCGTTTTTGACCCCTCGCACATACGTTTGCCATGTAGAAGCATCGGCATCAGACCAGGTTCATTTCTGGTATTTTCTGGCAGGGAAATACTTTCCTTCTTTTGCAAAGTGGTTTATTTGGAAAAACCTGTCCCTGGACTCTGCAGTTAGTCCCTATTTCAAACGGCTTTTCAGATTCATCCTCTTATCTTGTCGATGCTGGAATAGACCCGACAACAAGATATACAACTGGTACTACAGCTACTACACTTACGTACGTACTACAGAAACCACAGCTGCTACACTTAGGTACGTACTACAGAAACTACATGTACTACATGAGACAGAAACCCTTTATTGCTTAACGCAATGTTTTGATAGTGCTCACCGGGTACTATCGCCTGTTGGTTCCAGATACAACGCACACTCATTGGTTGATCGGGGTTCACGTGGCAGTCATCAAAATTCGATGTATTGCGCGCGGTATACAATTCAAATGTATCCCGCCACGTGATCACATCGTGACATAAGGTGGTGTAATGTGTCGTGCGTGCCACTGGCTAGCTAAACGCGGCAAAAGAGATTTGCTTACCAAAACTCGTGCTATATAACAATTCACTTAATAACTGGCCCCTAGGGAGTACTGTTTCACCTCGATCCTCGATGTTCTACTCGCCGAAAGAGCAAAGTCTCTCGAGCTGAGCGGACGCAGTTGAAGGCGCTCCCATGTAATTGAAGCCTTTCGCTTAGTATTTCTTATGTAAAATGGCCGGGAGTGATAAGACTAAACAGTTAAGAAAGGAGAACCAAACGTTGAGAGATGAAGTGGAAGAATTGAAGGAGAGACTAGGAAAAATAATGAAACACATCGAAATGAGCAATTCAAAACAACTCGAGCAAGGAAGCGATTATGAAGTCATGTCGCCAGCAAGGTCAAAGCTGTTGAATTTATCAGTGATAAATATGACGAGTTGATTATCTTCAAAACCCAAGTCATAAAGGAGCTTCAGCAAATTAACTTGAGAGTTAACACAATAGCAAGCAAATGTAAATCTAAATCTCCCGATACTTCATTTCTCTTTGAGCAGCTGAAGTAAAATTGGAAATCTTATCTATACCAAACAATAAATCTCATGGCCTCTACTCTTGCCCTACGCAACTATTAAAATCTGCAAGTAACACCATAGGTGATATCTTAGCAAACATTTTCAACACATCTATTGAATTAGGAGCATATCCTTCTAAACTTAAAATGTCAAAAATCATACCGATATTTAAAACGGAGGACGAGACCGACGCTAATAATAAAGACCAATATCTTTATTATCTAATTTTAATAATATTTTTGAAAAAATGATGTACAAAAGAATGAAGTCGATTATTGAGGAAAAGGATATTTTGGATTCATCTCAATATGGCTTTCGGAAAGCACATTCAACGTAACATGCAATTCTTGATATTGTTAACGCTATACAGACCAACATGGATAAACGTTTATTTTCGTGTGGAGTATTTATAGATCTAAAAAAAGCATTTGATACAGTCGACCATAGTATTTTGCTCGGTAAACTCAACCATTACGGTTTTCTTCCTATCTTCAAGGCCGAATTCAACAACACAAATTGGTGCGCATAAATCCAACAAAACTGAAACAGTTTGTGGTGTACCCCAGTGTCTGTCCTAGGCCCGCTTTTTATTATATATCAATGACATTCAAAATTGTTCTGATAAATTCAGTTTTTATCTTTTTGCTGATGATACTAATATACTTAACTTTACGCTGACAAAAATATTAAGTCAGTCTTCAGAACTGATAGTAAATAGTGAGTTAAACAAAGTATATAATAGACCATTTTCTCAAGTATGCGCACGCAACAGGCTTGACGGGCCGGTAAATACTTCACGTGGGAATCACGTAGTGGTTTCGTATAACCCTCCCTATTATTTCAACCAATACTAAATCCAAGCTTTTTTGCTCTCTCTGACGAAGGGCTAACGCTCGAAACGTCAGCTGCTACTCGCTTTCCACGGTGGTTAGCATACCTCAATTACATACCAGTCTAAATCCAAGCTGCCTACATGAAGTATTTCTTGGCGGGCCGTGAGTTTTGTTAGCTTTTGTTAGACTCGTTCTGATGCGACAGCCTTTGTTATTCAAATTATCGGCTATTGTTCAACAATTGGCGGCTATTGTTCAAAAAGCGATTTGACGGGCCAATACTGCGTGCGCATACCTGAGAAAATGGTCTATTGGCTAACCTCAAATAAATTAACCCTTAACATACAAAAAAAATAATTTTGTCATTTTTAGTCCATATCAAAACAAACTCACACACCAGCCTAAAATTGGTATATTTGATAATGAAAAAATAAGAACGTTCTCCTCGAATGTAGACAGTATGTAAAATACCTTGGAGTCTTAATTGACAAAAATCTTTCCTGGAATCACCATATTGATTATATCGCAATTAAAATCAGTAAAACAGTTGGGTTAATCACGAAATTAAGACACTTTGTCCCCTTCCATACTCTTTTGAATATTTACCAGTCCTTAATTGCCCCTTATTTAACTTATGGATTGACTGTTTGGGGTCAGGCGTGTAAGTCAGACATGAACAGAATTTCAATCCTCCAAAAGCGAGCACTCCGCTTTATGTATTTTGCCAACAGAAATGAGCATGCAGTTCTCTTATTTATTGATGCATTTTTTTTATATTGTGAGTCAGTATCTAATTTAATGTATGATATTAACAACAATTTAGCACCAATAAATATCTTTAATTTATTTTTTAATACTTCCAGTATCCACTCTTATACACGATCCTCTACATCTAAACATTTCTACATTAAAGGTTCGAGACTTGAAGTACAAAAAAAAATGCTTTCTCAAGCATTGGCGCTAGACCGTGGAATGAGATACCATGCGATTTTAGACAACTATCAAAAAAGGCATTCAAACGACAAACCCATTTGACAAACCCATTATTTCAAAAATCAAATCATTTAAGCATAAAAAATGGGTACATAAATGTTAGAATTCGCTTCATGTATATAATCAATTATTTCTCAAATTCACTCATTTATTTATTTATTTACTTACTTATTCTTCTTTCTCTCCCCTTATATATATATCTCTCTCTTCGTTAAGTTACCATACCTGTTTGTAATGTGTTAATTTTAAAGACTATGGCCCGCCTAGATTAGTTAATGCTACCTGCGAGCCAGTCTATCATGTATATATTTTTCGAATGAACAAAATAAAATGTAAAACTCCATCTCGGGGAACATATCGTGTATCTTGGGTAAACAAAACTCACTGCAGTGAAACAATGTAATACAATAAAATGATTTGGGACTTGCCGACCAACATGCCCAAGTATCTAACACAGCTGTGTAAGTCTTATTGTGTAGTGGAGGCAAAATAGGGCGATTGTCTGAGGATTAACGAACAGAAGTAAAAAGAAAAAAAAACAAGCCACAGCAGTGTTAGAAAAATCTATTGAACTTGGCTCCAAAGTAGCCCGTGTAAATTAACTATGGTCTTTGTACACGCTACTTTATAAACCACATACATGTGTTTTTCTATTGACAAATGCGTGCTGGTAAACTGCATACCATACATATTTATTTAAGTAACTATTCGCCTAAGAACTCAGTATTATAACAAGACAGGCTGCGGCAATGAGCATATCCTTATATACGATTTGGCTTGAATTTGGCTTGAATATGGCTTAACTGCTGTATGGGAACTGTATGCTGTTGGCCAATTTTATTATGCAAACGTCAAACACCATCCAGCTAATAGGAAAGGGCGAAAACAAAAGATCTTTGAATCGTAAATTTCAGAACTTTCCTCGCATACAATTTTCTTGGAAATTAAACAATAGTTAGTTTGATCAAAAATAAACTTCAAATTAAACTTCAAAAATTATCTAATGAAAATAAACTGCGATGGTTTTCTATTCAATATGTGAATATCAACCAATGAAATTACGAGAAAGAAGAATAGAAAATGAACACTTTTTTACATTCCTTGCCGTTCAGTGCATTTATTTTTAGCCGGAGCATTACTTGTATTTTCCAAGACAAACGCGGTGTACAATGGCTACTTGGCATAGTAAACTACGTGGCCAAGTTCGCCCCAAACGTTTCAGATGTCACAGCGCCTCGACGCGAGCTGCTCAAGAAAGACATCGCGTGGCACTGGACAGAGCGCCAAGAACAGTCACTCCACGACATCAAAAAGCTCTTAACGGAGACGAGCCCAGGATCCTGAGGTACTATGATCCGACGCGGCCAGTGGAATAACAGGTGGACGCGTGCAAGTCGGGCCTCGGTGACGTACTGCTACAGGCTGGCTCGTCCGTTGCCTACGCGTCCCCCGATCTCACAGAAGCTGAGCACAGGTACGCGCAGATCGAGAAGGAACTGCTAGCGGTTGTATTTGGCTGCGAGTGTTTTCATCAGTACGTTTGTGCCAAACAAGTAGTTGTCGAGCAAGACCACAGACCGTTGGTGTCGATAATACGGAAACCACTTGACAAGGCCCCGGCGGATTACAGATTACAGCGGATGCTACTTCACTTACAGAGGTACAACATAGGTCTCAAGTACAAGCCGGGGAAGGTGGGCTCTCGCTCGAGAGCCCACCTTCCAACTGCAGGCATGGAGGACGAAGAGCTAGTAACATGCGATAACTCAGTTGTAACATCTCTGCCAGTGATCGACGAGAAGCTGACCGAACTTCAGCAGGCAACGTTGAGCGACACGGCAATATCAAGCCAGCAGAAACGACGTACAACGGCTGGCCGAACTACAAACTAAACGTCCCAGTAGAGATACGCTCATGCTGGTACTACAGAGATGAACTCTCCACCAACGCGGTCTCATCTTCAAAGCCGGCGAGACCATCGTAGTGCCTCAAGCAATGAGGAAAGAGGTCCTAAACCAGATACACGAAGGACATCGGCAAACTTCATGCCCGAACAACAACACAAGAGAGCCGATGATCCCCATGAGATTCCCTAGTACCCCTGGCAAATCGTGGCTACCGATCTGTTCTCTTGAAACAACGATAACTACACAGTAGTTGACTACTACAGCCGTTACTGGGAGTTTGCGTCTCTACGCAGTACAAAGAGTGCAAGCGTAATCGATTACGTTGAAGCCGTTCTTTTCGAGACACGGAATACCGAAGATAGTCAAGTCGGACAACGGGCCACAGTTCAGTTCCACTGAGTTTGCAAGGTTTACAGCGGAGTGGGGCTTCAAACATGTGACATCCAGTCCAAAGTACCCACAATCCAACGGTCTCGCTGAGAAAACTGTCACAGACAGCAAAGAGAACGCTGGAGAAGGCCAAGCGCAATCACAAAGATACATATCTCGCCATCTTGGAACAGCGTAATACGCCAGTGGACAACTACTGACAAGTGCCCTGCGCAACTGTCTATGGGTAGACGTTTACGAACCCGTCTGCCGTTTGCCATCACCTGCTTCCTGAAAGTCCTAGCCACCAAGAGACGCAAGCTAGGCTCAGGGAAAAAAAACAGACCATCCAAAAAGGCCTACTGCGACAAGTGAAGCCCTTGCTGACAGGTGAAACAGTCCGAGTCAAGAAGGAAGGGGAGTGGAAGCCAGCAAAGGTTGTCGAGGTAGCAGGCACGCCTCGAAGTTATTTTGTCGAGGCCTCCGATGGAGTCACATATCGCATAAACCGAAAGCAACTCTTGAGGGACGGCAGCACAACAACAGAGCGACTAACCGCTGCCTCTGATACCCAGAGCTCTGATCTGCCCAATTCTGTTGATGAGGACAAAATTCCCGACAAAGAATGGGCAGTCGAGCAAGAATGGATATCGCCCGCGCCCCGGAAGATTAATCAAAGAGCCCGCTATCAAAAGTGAACTATAATGTGCTTATAAACTCCACTAGAACAGAGATTCGAACTTAATAATCAACTTATTTATTTTTATCGCTTTGTTTTGTTCATTATCCTATATAGATAACATAAAATTATATTTCTTTAAGGGGGAGTGTAAAAAAAAAACTCAAACAAGCGCTCCAGAGACGACACCGCGTTTTTTTAAAGTCGCATCTTTTTCTACATTTGGGAGTGATAACCTCTCGGGCTTGTCTCATGAACAGTATACAATCAGTGAAGAAAAAACAGTCAGTAAAGAAATTAAGGACACTTTAATTTCCAAACGAAGTTCACCATGGGTCTGGTGTGACAAAGGAAATATAAAGAGAACAAAGTTACAACTAGACGCTAACGGTCGCACGGAGGCAGTCATTTACTGCCACTGCCAAACGGTCTGTTCCATTCGATATAGATATCCAAGTCAACAACTTGGCGCTAACGGTCGCACCAAGGTAGTCATTTACTGCCACTTCCAAACAGTCTGTTCCATTCTATATATAGATAACCAAGACAACTACTAGACGCTAACGGTCGCACGGAGGCAGTCATTTACTACCATTGCCAAACAGTCTTTTCCATTCTATATATAGATATCCAAGTCAACTACTAGACGCTAACGGTCGCACGGAGGCAGTCATTTACTACCACTGCCAAACAGTCTGTTCCATTCTATATAGATATCCAAGTCAACTACTAGACGCTAACGGTCGCACGGAGGCAGTCATTTACTACCACTGCCAAACAGTCTGTTCCATTCTATATAGATATCCAAGTCAACTACTAGACGCTAACGGTCGCACGGAGGCAGTCATTTACTACCATTGCCAAACAGTCTTTTCCATTCTATATATAGATATCCAAGTCAACTACTAGACGCTAACGGTCGCACGGAGGCAGTCATTTCCTACCACTGCCAAACAGTCTGTTCCATTCTATATAGATATCCAAGTCAACTACTAGACGCTAACGGTCGCACGGAGGCAGTCATTTACTACCACTGCCAAACAGTCTGTTCCATTCTATATAGATATCCAAGTCAACTACTAGACGCTAACGGTCGCACGGAGGCAGTCATTTACTACCACTGCCAAACAGTCTGTTCCATTCTATATAGATATCCAAGTCTCGCTGGGATACACTGGCTCGGACTTGGGAGAAAGCAGCGTCAAAGTCTTGGAATTGTATGGGACGAACCTGCAGATAAAGGAAGGGCTATTTTGAAATGTTCTTTATGGTGAACTCTAGGGCGGCAAAGTGTTCAGCTGATATCACTTCTTACGAGATTGTTTTTCTTCGGTTGAGATACTTTTAAAAGCTATCGACTGAAAACCTGTTGACTAAAGAAATCCTCCCAAGTAAAACAAATTGCATATCCTCTCTCTACCTCCATCGAAATGTAGTGGAACGACCTTCTTGGTCTGTTGACCACTCAGAGAAAGAGGGGTATATCATATACATAGCCTCTCCCTCCCCCTCCTAGTATATATGGTATTGGACTGACCTAACTGGTGGATAACTCAGAGGTTGGTTGGTACGATCATCATACCGGTTTTTGTTGGTATCGTAAACGCACGGTGATGGAGTAGGAATAAAATGGTAGCATACCTGGTCTGCTGTAATGTGTTGTATATCGGCCGAGCCAATGCTCCTGATAGGACCCAGGGCCGCCTCACGACACAGATTACTCATATCAGCACCGGAATAACCTGACATAATTAATAATACAGGTTATGGCTAGGGTTGGCCTGGGGGGGGGGGGGATGAAAAATGGGTATGTATGTGAGGCCAAGAGGCTCAAACCCAGAAAAACCCTGACGTCTAAAAAATATTGAACCCCAACCCTGACTGCACCCAAATTAAACTCTAATCCTGACCCTGATCTGCCCAAATCAGGTCAAAACCCTGACCCACCCCCACGGCACATACATAATAAGTCACAAACAGGGGGGGGGATGTTTTGGCGTTGTCTCTCAGCCAATATTTTCTCTCCATGAATGGGAATGTGCTATTCGTTCAAAAGACTACAGCCTACTATCCTTGGGCAAGACGTTATACCACGTGCCTTTGAATTAACTACCTTATTCTTACTAATTTTCGCGTTTACTTACAACCGATTTCAGTGTTACGTGCATAGAACAATCATGAAACAGGATGCGCAAGATAATTGTTTTGAAATAAATGGCCTTAACCTCTTCCAAACTATTCCCAAGTTTTTCCAAACTATTTTATTTCAGTCAGACTCTCCGTCTCACTGCAGTGAGAGTTGCAAGTACCTTTAAAAAAACTGAGCCATTTGTTTCGTATGGCAGCTTAAACAAGGCAGAGAAATGGCGTTTCTTGCAGTTTCAATTGAGAATTTTAGTTTGGAAAAACGAGGAAAGAGTTTGGAAAAGGTTTCTTATATACAAATCATTTTTTGTTGAGTTATCAATTTTTTAAATTTCAAATACGTTAGGTGAAATGTAGCGAGTACGATTAACGCAAAATAATGAAAATATTGCTGAAATAAATTTCACGGCAACTCTTTTCGAGACACTTCTCTTTTTTTGTGATCGCTAAATAAGTACGAATAAGATAACCTCGGTCAGGACTAAATATCCTAAATAAATCCAGTGTTTTTTTTCCCTCCTATGTTATGGAGATGCACAGTGACATGCAAAGAATGAAAAAATACTTAAAGGAATCTGATCAAAGTTTGGTCTGTGTACCACCAAAATATCTTTACAGGCAGGGCATCCAACCAGGAAAAACACAGGGCGGATTTAGACGAGTTTTTTTGTGCTACTAATCTGTTACCTTTTGATCTAAGAACGATGTCATGAACCTGTTGATCAGCGAGTGTGTAGTTCTGTTGAGCCAGTAGGTTCTGTATTATCTGACGGCGTGCCGACTCATCGGGTAGAGGGATATAGAGCCGTTTGACGAGACGGCGACGTGCTGCTTCATCGATTTCCTGGGGCCTGGAAAACACAAGTAACACTTAAGCATCATAAGAGTAAATGGCTGTATTTCTCGAGTAAATGCGTGGCCAACTGCCTTACTTGAATTGCCCCAAGCATGCAGTACACACAGAAAGAGTATGCATCATGGGAGGGGGTCAAAGCCATAAACTTGAAGAATAAGGGACCGACCATTTGAAAATTGATGGGGACCGCAAATCTCTCCCCCCCCCCCCAACAATTTTGACATAAAAAAATTTCGAGCCAAAATGATAACCCAAAACAAATTGAGCAAGGGTGAAACTTTGTTCATTAGCTGAATACTGAATGTCTTTTAAAAAATCGTGCAAGGTCCGATGCCAGAAAAAAATTCTTGCAGCAATAGGAGCCCTAAAAAAAATTTCAAGCAAGAAAAACCGGGTGGACCATTTGAAAATTGATGGGGACCGCAAATCTCCCCCCCCCCCCCCACAAAAAAAAGCAGAGCAAGCCGAATTTGCACAGAAAAAAAAATTGAGCCAAAATGATATTGAGCAAGGGTGAAACTTTGTTCATTAGCTGAATACTGAATGTCTTTTAAAAAATCGTGCAAGATCCGATGGCAGAAAAAATTCTTGCAGCAATAGGAGCCCTAAAAAAAATTTCGAGCAAGAAAAAAAACGGGTGTCCCCCCCCCCCCACACCATCAATTTTCATATGGTCCATACAGAAAGTTAAGGAATCTTTTGCAGAAGGGTTGCGCGAAACCTAAAGGGCTACCCCAAACCTCGCTCCTGGTTACCATACCTTTCCCAGAAGACGCGACATTCTAAACCGTTTGAAGTTCGAAATTACTTTGTTTCGTCTGGAATAATGTTTCAATTATCATATTTTAATAATCATCATCATCATCATTAATTTAAACTTGCCGGTTTGTGGCTCCCACAACGAGAAGTCTTTCATCACAGTTTGTCGTTGCTCCGTCCTGAAAAGAGTATTGAAAAACAAAACAGGAGGAAATGGGATTCACTCAAGATGAGTTAATCCATCAAAGACCAGACCCTATGAAAAGGGATTCACAGATAAAACAGCGTAGAAATTAACGTTCGTTCATACTGCCGAAATCGTTTCACTATTTTATTGTTTTTTACTGAAGCATTGCATTGTGGGAGCTGATGCTGAAGCATTGCATTGTGGGAGCTGGTGCTGAAGCATTGCATTGTGGGAGCTGGTGCTGAAGCATTGCATTGTGGGAGCTGGTGCTGAAGCATTGCATTGTGGGAGCTGATGCTGAAGCATTGCATTGTGGGAGCTGGTGCTGAAGCATTGCATTGTGGGAGCTGGTGCTGAAGCATTGCATTGTGGGAGCTGGTGCTGAAGCATTGCATTGTGGGAGCTGGTGCTGAAGCATTGCATTGTGGGAGCTGGTGCTGAAGCATTGCATTGTGGGAGCTGGTGCTGAAGCATTGCATTGTGGGAGCTGGTGCTGAAGCATTGCATTGTGGGAGCTGGTGCTGAAGCATTGCATTATCGGAGCTGGTGCTGAAGCATTGCATTATGGGAGCTGGTGCTGAAGCATTGCATAATGGGAACTGGTGCTGAAGCATTGCATTGTTGGAGCTGAGGGATTGCATTGTTGGAGCTGAGGCATTGCATTGTGGGGTGTTGGCTGCTCACCAGCTGTACAAAGAACTCGGTCTTGATCCTCCGGGATGCTTCATGTTCACCATCTGTGCGCTGCGTTAACAGCGAGTCTATCTCATCCATGAATATCACAGCGGGGAGATAACACCGGGCAACAGCGAACAGGGCACGTACCATCTTCTCTCCTTCACCAACCTGATGACAGATAAAAAACTGAAGATTGCTACCAGGCAGAAAAGGCAGAGAGTGGTACACACGTACAGCGAAACAGACAGACAGTTTGACACACGTACAGCAAGACAGACAGACAGACAGACAGTTTGACACACCTACATCGAAACAGAAAGACAGACAGTTTGACACACCTACAGCGAAACAGACAGACAGTTTGACACAAGTAAAGCTAGACAGACATACATGAGAGGTAGAAAATAAAAATAAATTATACATACATGAAGCTGGGCAGACAATCATGACGTTCATACCCATGCAGATAGACATACAATAAATAAAATACATTTTTACATAAAAATATATGTGTTTATGTCCTTCCCTGAATAGTGCCTATGATGGACTTGCTGTCAATGTTGAGCTACTGAGTTGGATTAATCTGGCTATGTGCAAGTTATAGTTATTAATCAATATATATGTTAATAAATACTGTAATATATAAATTAATTAAAACATATTACCCATTTGGATGTGAGGGATGAGGCACTAATGCTGAAGAATGTTGCCTTGGACTGACTGGCAATACATTTGCCAATGAGGGTCTTGCCAGTTCCAGGGGGTCCAAATAGCAACAGGCCCTTAGGAGGGCCACGGAGCCCCTTAAAAATGTCCCTGGGGAACAAGAAAGGAAACAATTGACTGGATAGGATTATCATGGTTGGTGATACTTTATTAAAATTGCTAAATTAAAATAAGGCACATATATTACTTCAAATCTGTCAAATGGTAGAGTTCCAGTCACTAATATAACGATTATAAAAATAAATTTAAAATAGTTTGAACTGAGGCAGCTTTGTTCTTGCTGACCCAATAACATCTAAATACTAATAGCTCCCAAACTATGAATTTGTTATTAATATACATGTATATTCTGTCAGACATTAGTACTTCTGTTTGGCTGTTGTTTGCAAGAGGCTAATGTACAGTACACACAGACATGATTTTACAGTAGCAAAGTTGAGATGTCTTAAAGTGCTACTGCGATGAAATTACACTTCTCCTGTTTTCTTCAGTTTTGGAAAGTAACTACTAAATACTAAACCATTTCAAATGTTAAGTCAAAATTCCTAGAGGAGGTCTGATTAATTTATCCCTGATTTCTGTCTGCCACTACTCGGACTAGATTTGGATACTATATGATGTCATAGTAGCAAAAACATTGCTACTTTTAGTCTAGTATGTAGACGGAAAGGGTAATAAATTTTTATATATAAATGTCTGGAGAGCTTGTACACAAGGTTTGAACAATATAAAATGTGCCTGTCTAGTCGCTGCATAGCGTTAAGCTATTGCTTAGATGAGTCATCACGAAAAGACCGCTAAACAAACGATCGTTCATTTGTAGTCTAAGTAATGGCAGCTGTCTGAGTTTGAATTAATGGATAAAATAATCAGATTTCCTGTATGAATTTTGACTTAAGATTTGAAATGGTAAGTATTTAGTACTGTTATGTTCTGAAACTGAAGAAAAAAGTAAAAGTGTAATATGATCGCAGTAGCACTTTAAACTTTACTCAGATGAAGCAATCATAATAGAATGGGGATGAAACTTTACTAGGAATTAAAGTGACAATTTATGATCCACTGCATAAATGGTGTCCATTTTTTAATAGGTGTTGTCCTGGAGACTCTTAAGCCTCGTGTTCACGTTGCCACACAAAAGTGTTTTCACCTGAATGTGAGACTACAGATTCCTGAATGATGGTTATTAAAATTGGATACTATTTAATAATATGCAATAGGTCTATTATTACTTGCAACAAAATTAAAAAGTAAGACCATAATACCACAGTTTATTATTTTGTAATACATTTTATGTCTAGCTTCCCTGAATTGTGATTATATATGATGGACCTGCTGTCAATGTTGAGCTTGGTTTGCAGGACAGAAACACAAAACTACTGAGTTGGATTAATCTGGCTATGTGAAATTTTTGAGCACATAGCCGCTTTAATAACTCATTAATATTTATTTCATTACAGATCTTATTTTTAGAAAAATATAATTTGCCCAGCAAAGGTGGGGACTTAAGTACTCACGGTCTTAGCATGGGCCACACCACAATCTCCTTAATAACATTCTTGGCAAATTCCAAGCCTGCTATATCATCCCATGCGATAGGTGGACCATGATCCATTATCTGGGTACAAAAATAATGTCAATAATTAATACCACTTGAATACTAGCCCTCCATTTTATTCAAGAACCACTTAAAGACAGGCTAGTTTGTGGTACAGGATCAAGCCGTCTGATTCACAGCTCTAGGCAGGGTCGGATTTAGGGGGGTGAATTGGGTGGCTAGCCACCCCCCTTTGGGCTGGTTGGACTGGCCAAATTGCAGCATTTTACAGCATTTTACAGAGACAATGGATGTTCCCGAACAAAACATCTATGACAGCCCTTCAAAAATCCTGGATCCGCCCCTGCTAGGGGATATGATACAAGGCCACTAGCTCATGCTGTGCTTATTATTTTGTCCTCACCTCATTCATGATAAGTTCCACCATTTTTGGATCAATATTCTTGAGTCGTTCATCAAGTTCAGGGTCACCAGTGATGCTTTCACCCTTGTTGGAATCTGACTTACATCCTGTTGATCCATCTTTCTCATAGCTTCTTCTAATGTGCACAATTAAAAACACCAAAATTACGATAAAAATGGTGAAAACTGTTTTATTTTATCTGTACGCTTTCATGATTTTAAAAGTGTATATACAAGGTTATTTTTGATTAGAAAACTATGAATTGAGTAAATATGGATGGGTAAACAAAATATTTGATTTCATATTCATCCCATAACCACGCCTTAGAGTCTGCACATCCACTACACCCTTTCAAGTTGGCAAAGCACTGGGAAATTTGATTGATTCCCAAATGGTGCCGATTTTGGGAATTTGACGATATCTTACCTTTTCCTTAAGTTAAAATCTTCTGGTATTCGATTTTTGAGGAAACTCCCAAGACCCAAAGATTTTAGCTCAAAATCATCAAATTCCTAATACTAACCTTTGTTAGTGATACATAAAACCAGTAATTGATCTCCCAGTGCTCTGCCAACTTGAAAGGGTGTGGTGAATGTGCAAACTTTATAGGGCATGATTACAAGGGTGAATATTAGACCAAATCGACAAAAAATATTTTGTCCATTCGACATACATACTCAATTCAGAGACTTCAAATCAAAAATAACCTTGTAGGGCATTATACACACTTTAAAAAGAGTTTTGCCTTTTTTTTCTTTCAACATACATTGTATGAAATATATTTAATGGAAAAAATCCTCCAGGAAAATAATAAGAAAACTGCTGCATGAGAGCAGCATTAGGTGTAGTATTACATTTAGGAGATAATAAAGTGTAAACTTGAGAACAAAATCAGTAACTTTACAGTTGACATTAAGACTCAATGCAAACTGACCTTTCTGTCATGTTTTCGTCACCATCTCTATTCAGGATGGGCGGCACAAACCGACTACTTGGGCCACGTCTGTTCAACAGATAAAAATAGGCCACATTTTTATTCTGCCGAGTATTGTTATTTTAATATATTTAGTTTTTTCAAGTTATTAGGGACTGGTCAGAAATTAGCATGGGTGGAGAATGAAATCAAAGTCTATTAAAATATATAAACCCTCCATGGACAATAAGTATGAAATATTTTGACCATCCCCCTTTTTGCCCCTTACCTCCTATAACCAACCCTTTTTAAGTTTCCCATTTTTAATGACCTTCCATTTTTGAGGGGGTTCAAAAAATTATGATCCACTTTCTCTACTCCCTCTCCCCTTGCTAATTTCTGAACAGTCCCTTAGAAGAAATACATTGTACCTTGATTTGCTTCATACACAAACATAAGTACACCTGACCCCTCCCCCCAACACACACACACATAAATAAGGCATACAGAGCACATACCTTGTACCTAATGTTTTCCTGCCGCCTCCATACCCTACTGGTCCCTGTTTTCCATACCCTCCGCCATTGGCACCACTTCTCCCTCCTCCTCTACGATTCTTTGTTTTACAATCAATTATCTGACAAGAAATAATAACAATGAATTAATTACTTTTGATCAACCAACTGATTGATTGATATCTGTTATTGTTTTCTTATGTGATTTGTCCATTGTTGCCATAATTTCTAAATGCGATACTATATTATTTTCATTTATATATTACTAGTCTCTGTAATTGTCTTTTATACTTAGGTACATGTATGTGCTTATTGTACTTATTTTTCAGTGTTTCTCATTATTTTTGTTTACAAGTTATTAATGGTGTAATTTGGGTTGGGTTTAATTGTATTGTCAAGGGTTCATGTGGAAACCTTGCAGGGAACTTAGTGTCCTATTGTTTTCTCACCTCCAATTGTAAAAAAAATATTTTGTGTGTGTCTAGTCTTGTAGCTGACCTTAGAAAGGGCCTACTAATTGCGAACACAAATTCGTTGGTTGAATTGGAATTGAGGGAGGTTTTTGAGGAAAGCAGAGGGACCCAGAGATACCAACAAACTCTAAACTCACATAATTGGCACCGCGATCAGAAATCAAACCCTAGCCACAGAGGTGAAGTGCTTACGAGTATCCACCCTGGCTCTGTATATAGTAAATCTTTAAATAAATAAAATTAATAATAAAATGAGCCAGTTACGGAGCTTGAAACACCACCAGAGAGACCAATATTATTACCTGAACAAATAAAATAACATAAATATAACTCTTACATATTGCTGCTTAGCGGTAATGAAGCTAGGAGGACCAGAGTCTTCATCTTCATTGTCATAGTTATTGGCATGTGGTTGGTGTACATGATGCGGCTTGCTGTGCATGTGATCACCAGCACAGTCCTATTAAAATAAAATGTAAGTGAAATGGTGAGTTAGAGCAGTAGGATTTTATTAGGGTAACTGAATAACAGGCTTGCTTGTACCTTGTTTAAAAGTCTAGAAATTTACCATTGTATTTTTACACAACTACAAGATTTGATGTTGTTCTTTCAAAGCTTATTCTGTGTTTGTTTTTAGGTTAACTACATGTATAACCATAAACTTACAGGTACAACAATGAAGCACAAAAAGGTTATTGTATTGCATATTGAATAGTTTGCAGGCAGCCTGTACAAGCTGCCTTTAATAACTGGTGATCAGCTTCATGCACATAATATACATGTATCATTGGCCAAACTTAAATTAAATTAGATAAGAAATACAGTGGAACCTCTCCATATGGACACCTCTATAGTATGGACACCACCATATTACGGATAGATCTCTAGGTCCCAGCAATATCCCCATATAATCTTTGTTTAAAAACCTCTATATTACAGACCCTCCCTATTACAGACAACGGACCGCATCCTGGTTAGCTTAGTGGTTAAGCACCGGTCTGTTGTGCGGGAGGTCGTGGGTTCAAGCCCTGGCCGGACCAACACTCAGGGTTTTAAAGTAACTGAGTAGAAGGTGCTGCCTTTGTGAAACAATTTCGTTCACGAGCTGCAAATGGTTAGACCTTCACCTCTTCTTGGATAAGGATGTTAAATCGTAGGCCCATCAGTGGATGAAGAGCCACCTCGTGGATATGCCACTGATTAATCCGTTATTATTATTATTATTATTATTATTATTATATTATTATTATTACCTAATCTCGGCCCCAGGTAGCAAAATTCATAAAAATTATACCTCTTTATTACAGAGAGTGTGTAATTTACAGAGCTCTTGTACATAAGCTGTTGATGATTAGAAAAACAGAAATACAAAATGTACACAGTACTGTAAACTGACTGTATTAGACATCAAGTTAATCTGCAAACAGATGATTTGGGATGATATTTTACGCCTTTTTGATAAAAAAAAAAACCACTAAATACTGTATTGTCACTATAGAGACTTTAATATGACGGCATAAGCCCAGCCTCTATAATACGGACACCTCTATAATACAGACACTTTTCTCTGGCCCTTCGGTGTCCATAATAGAGAGGTTCCATTGTACATGTACCTGGTGCTGCATGGGGTAACCCCACCCATAAGCCTGAACACCTCTTGGATCAGCAGTACGATTTGTCTTGGAATTCCTTGAACCATCCATCCAGAATTGTTGCCCATCCCTCTTCATGCCATGCCCTTCATGTTGAAACACCCCTTCATGTACACTTCTCTCAGGGGCTGATGTGCCATCGTAACAACTAGACCCTAAATTAAATTTAAAGAAACTAAAAATACTTCTCAATGGTTGTCTGTAGTATTAAAACACATCTCTTGTCCATACTGAATTTACGAAATTTGTCACAGAGCAAGTTTTGTAAAAAGCTAAAAGTTTCTACACTCTGCAATATAACAAACTACACTGACCTTCAGGATAGGGAGCTGTCATTTTCTTGGGTATTCTGAAGTATTCTTCCTGGATGGCATTAGGCCTTGGGTATCCACCATAACATCCTCTTACTTCCTGGACAGATGGTTGATTACGAGAATCATCTTTGTCCATTTTAGATTCATCTGGTAAGTACTGTCCCCTGCCATGTGGCTTTTGTTCAATGCCACTGCCAATCTGAGTTAATTTTGAAGTTATTCTGGTAGTAGTATTTCTTGTATTTGTATGGTCTGTTCTCTGCACTTCTAAGCCCTTTACTTGGTTAAAACCAGTAGAAGATGAATTCTCCAGGCTGCCACTTCTCGCAACAGCAGTTGAGGTACATGTAATGGTGCTTTTGGTTTCAATGCCTTTAGACTGAAAATTTAACATTTTGACTCCTATAATTCATGAATTCTTTAAGAATAAGTTGTTTCACTAATACTTTTGTTATGGAAAAATACTATTAAAAACATTTGAAAAATAACGTAAAAGTAACCATTCCAGCACATACCTCACCCATGTTCTTAAGTGTTTCCCATATTGTATTGTTCTCGACAGACTCGACTGACAAACTGGACTTCCAGCTTTGGCTCTCTAAAAGCATTAAAATACTATTATTACTAAATAATTCAACACATTTCATTCACATACAACATGCACACATACTTCTCATTAAGGGGAAATAGCCAGTTTTCTATTGCTGATACCCATTTTCTGACCACATAAAATGGATCTAAGTAAAGTAGCTTCTTGAGAATTTAGATTTTATAATTAAAAGCTGTCACTTTGCAACTGCTTTGTGTATTAAAACTTAAGTCTAATTAATCTGCTTTAGGCAAATGAGTGAAAAACTGGTTTTAACAACTTTAGGCTTGATAGAGGAGCTAATTAAAACAACAAGCTAGAATTATATAATAGTTATCAGGTACTCATTAACTGTTGGTTGACAAACCCCCAGAGTACTAGTAATCTTTATATAGCTTTAAATTGTCTACCACCACAAGACCTACCATTTCTATGCCCTGTAACCAAAGATAACACTGGCTCTGCAAAATTATTTAGACCTGAAAGATCAAAGTTTAATGAAGGACTCAACTTTTTTTAAGGCACTTAATATAATATTGCTCCTATAACTCTTTACTTTTTATTTTGGCAATTTTGGCACAACAAAGTGTTGCCAAAATATGGGTTGTTACTCACTGCACCACATGGCCAATGTTCACGTGTGATTCATCAAGTAACATCTACTAAATATGTATTTCATTCTTTCCACTTAACTCTGCTAGCAAACTCAGGAACTAATTGACTGATTCTATTAGAAATTCTCCCTCAGTAAGCACCTTTAGGTCTGCTATTAAGGAAATTAATTTTACATTTGACTGCTGTTCTTTTTGTAACGACCACTGATAGTTAAGTTATAGAGGTTATCACATAGAGTACATGCATGGATCATGTGTACTGTACACAATGTTGGCCACGGGTTGATCAAGGGTTGGCCAAAATATTGACCAATATATCGGCCGACTGTTGGCCGACTGTCAGGCATGGGTCAGTCGAGGGTGGCTGACATGATAAACCTTCTTAGAGTAATCCAAAGAGAAGCATAGCTTAAGCTAGCTACAATGTAGCTAGCAAGGGAGAACAATCCTGTAATGACATAATATACACACCTGTTAAATTCACCCACCCAATATTTTCAAGCTACTGTTCATGTTTAATATGTATCAGTCAATTCCAAACCCGTGCATCCCCCCCCCCCCCTCCGGGCCACCCCCGGGCATTTGATCAGAGGCTTGCTCCCGAGGGTGGGGAATTTGATGAGTATCTAAGCCCTCAGGGGCGGGCATTTCACAAACAGTGGGGGTGGGGGTGGGGCATTTGATCGGTGTTCAAAAAATACATTCTTTCTGTCTACAAATTTGCATCGTTCGCGTCGAAATGGCGAACGTACGTGTCTTCGAGGAATTCCAGGATAATGATTGCGCATTTGTAGAGGCTTGATAGAGTAAACCTGCCAAATTTGAAGGCCACTTTCAGAGGTAAATTGCTTATGTTTAAACCTATAAATGTTTTGCTTCATGAACTTTGACCGACTGCGTGATATTAAAGTGCAACTAACCCCTTTTGCAATTTTTATACATATGAATCTTTGAAAGGTTTTGAGTACTTCTGCGAAGAAATTGTTGACTTACAGAGAATACTCTATGTTCTATGCTTGTTTAAAATGGTGACATTTTGACCTTTCCTGACCCATGACCGCGTAAGAAAAAGCCTGGGTCGATTCTTGATCTTACGTCATCCAACTCATTCGACTTTGCAATAATTTGAATAAATATTTAGCATTTACTCTAAAATAACTGTTTTCTTTACTAACAACTCACAGACTGTGTATATTCTCTATATATCGATGTTGTTGTGATGGAAAGGCGCCATGGAGAATAATGCATTAATGAGGTGACGTAAGATCAAGAATCGACCCAGGCTTTTTCTTGCGCGGTCATGGGTCAGGAAAGGTAAAATTTTCACCATTTCAAACAAGCCTAGAACATGGAGTATTCTCTGTAAGCCAAAAATGTCTTCGCAGAAGTACTCAAAACCTTTCAAAGATTCATATGTATAAAAAATGCAAAAGGGGTTAGTTGCACTTTAAGTGCGTGACAAGATTTGTGATAAGTTGAATTTGCTGCGACCCTCGACAGCGCGCGAGTTAAAAACTTAATTATTATATTGGTAAAAGACGGGCCGATTGGTGCCTGTTGCATACTTTATATACCAAGAACATAAGCTAACATATTCAATTTCAAACCATTAATACGTTTATTATAAAGTATATAACTGAAACCAAGAACGATCGAGCCGATAGAAATGATTGTTCTCATCCCTGACCGGTTGAAGGTGGTTTTCACAGTTGGTGTTTCCTGTGAATTGCTTGAGTCAGAGATTCTGAATAAAACAATGATTTCATTTATTTGTCAATAGTCTTTGCCTTGTAAAATTTTCTGATCCGGTCCCCGATGGTGGGGCATTTGAACAGCCTGGATGAAAAACTGGTGGGGCATTTGAACAGTTTTTCTGCCTTGGTAGTGGGGCATTTGATCGTTTTTTTCCTGGGGGTGGCCGGGGGGGGGGGGGGGGGGGGGCATGCACGGGTTTGGAATTGACTGATACATTACTGTTGTTTGGAACAATAATTAACATGTTAGAATATACATTTGTACCTTCAGTCAAATCTTGTCCATCAACAATTTTACAGTACTTGGCAGCATATTGATTGAACAGTCTTGAGTACCTCTGTGATGAAATTTTTCCACTGGAAGAGAAAAGTACAATAAAAAAGCTTAAACAACTTTATTTAGGAGGTGACTAGCATGCATGTTTTACTGGCAAATTCAATACAGGCATGCACTGACTGTACAATGAATGAAAAAATTAATAATGAATACAAAATAACGAATACTGAACATGCTTGGCACAAAGTCAGAATGCAGTATGAAAAAAATTTGAGTTTATCGTACTGAGTTAGAAAGTGCCTGTATTTAATATGCCTTTTAATACCCGACTCCTGGCTGAGTATGTAACTGTAAGTCTGGCAAGTTGAGCTGTAGAGTTTTTGTTTTATTGACAAAGGAAGATGTTTATAGGGAGGTGTATTGTTTTTTGTTTGTATACTCTTATAGCTTACTTACCTCAATACCAGGTTATTTAGCTGTACTAGTTGTTCACGAATGCAATCTGCTTTATCTGAAGGCAAGCTTTCGTTGGATTCTGAGCGAAACTGAAGTCGCTGCCAAAGATTGAGCAGCTTCGAGTCGTGAGGCCCGAAATTCATGGACTGTTAATCTTCTTTGTAGATAATACACTAAAACTGATTCATTTTCAATCGAAGGAAAGGACTAATTCAGTCAGATTCTCGTTTCTCGAATGGTCGCTGCCATTTTGTATTTATAATTGGCGGGAAATCTGATAACAATTTTTACTGTCCTGGGTGGGGAGAGAAATTAATGTCATAACACTTTCCGCTTCACTTTAAAAAAGTCAGTCAGCAAACGAGAATGGATTTATAGTAGTTGTATACTCACTTACCCCTTGCTTCAGTTGGTATTTTAGACAGAGAAAGTTACTGTAAAAAATACAGGCCTCTCTCCCGAATCGGTCTTCATGACGTCACGCAATCGTCACGCACGACCACAGGCAGCCCAATCTCGTGATTAGCTCGAAAAAAGCAGCGGAAACGACCCTAGAAGAGCTCATAGGTATGAATAACCACAACTGAAACATTGTAGGGTGAAGTCGTATATTTATTTCTGTAACATACATGTTTTGGAAGGTTTTATAATAGGAACTATTCAAGCGATATTTGTATAAAGCGTATAAATACACAAATCACGAGATTGGGCTGCCTGTGGCACGTAAATGTTTCTGCCTCAAGCCATATAAATATTATGATAAATATCATCAACTTCAACGTATCGGACCGGGTGGGGCTAAATCACGGGCGTACCGATGGGGGCAAGCGTGTATTTTTTTTAAATTACGCACGTGCACTGCCGCCGGTGTTCGCTTCACACGTCACCCTCCACGGTCTGGGGAGTACGAGTGGGTGTGCAATCTCATTATGGCACGTGAGGTGGAAAAGCTCGAAACGGCCCAACATTATCTCAAACTCAGCCAAGCCTTACGCCCAAGTGGGGCGGAAGACGTACTAGCGAATGCGTCGTTAAACTTGCCGGAACTTAAAGTCGGCGTTCGGTCACTGACTCAAGCATGTTAAGGCATGGTTTGAACACGAAAACGAAGCTACAGCTCTTTTGTTGAATAGAGTCACTTGAATTTACTCAAATCCTAGAACAATGGTCGTTGCAACTAATCTCAGCATTTTCAGTCGTCCTATACCTAATATAAAATCTTGGTAACACGTACATCACGTGACCAACCACGTGATCACAAAAAGTTGAAAATTAAACTAAAAACGGGGTGGTGCATTGTATATTTTAAGTAACGATTTTGTGTTTATCTGATTACACTTGTGGTTGACTTTAATGATCAGTTCGGAATGGTTGACCCTGATAGACTGTTAAGGCGAAAATATAGAAAACAGGTCACGTGACCAATTCTTGGAACCATTTTCGCCATTTATATCGTCTTCAGTGATAAAAAGTCAATCATTCCGGACACAGTCTCATTTCCCATAACAAGCTTAACATTTCCAACCAAAAATCTGAAACAAAACAATAACCTACGCCACCCCATTTTGATTTCTTTGTTTTATCAGCCTAAAGGTCACGTGACCTTCAAAACACCAAAATACCGATACTTGAATGTTAAGACACACGATTACCGTATTATTCCAAAGTTATAGGGTATTTCATACATAAATAACAAAGATAACGAATTTCGAATGTTTTATCAGAACTGCTCAAAAACCATGCCTTAACATGCTTGAGGATTATAGTTTAATTGTCGAAGTCTGTAGTCCCCAGCCAATGTTGGCACTCATAGATGCGCATCTTTAGGATTGGATCTTAGATAAGGAACGGGTGAAGGCCATAAGTAAGGTGTAGTTTCAATTCTGTAGGATTGGGAAGGTGATACGGACAAATAAACGATAATAGTGGCAGGCCTAGGACCTGATTTGATGAGTAATGGGGGCTGTGATACTGACAACTTATTGGGTATAAACTACAAGAGCTCGGGGTGCCTGTGGTGAGCGAGTCTTCCCATACCTTTATGCTAATGGGTATATATATCCTGACATTCGTGCACTTTTGCTGACATTTGTACGCTTTTGCTGACAATTGTACATTTTTGCTGACATTTGTACATTTTTGCTGACATTCGTACAATGACCATAAAAAGGGTGGTAACATTGTTCGATCTTAAATAAATTTGGTAGGATTGTAGTGCTATGTCCCGTGCGTGGGTGTGCCGCACCCCCGATTCAGGGGGGTGCAGCGTGTAAGAATTAATGGTGGTGCAATGTTTCCTATTTTAAATGAAATTTCGGCACTTTTGGGAGTTGAACTGTAATAAAGCTGACATTTCCTTGAAGTTACATGAAGGTTCATCAAGTCTGTGAATACATTTTTCAAAAATATTGATTTTTGAATATTTTACGATTTTTTCAAAAATCCAAGATGGCGGCCAAAAATCCAAGATGGCAGAAATATGCCTTGCAACGTAAATTATGATAATTAAGCTCATTTTTTTCAAGGCACTTGTATTTTAACTGTTTTACAACAGTTGAAAGGACTTTAGTTGAACTTTTTACTAACATGGAGGCCAAAGCCTGGGTAATGCTTTGCACAAAATGCCATAAATTAAGGTTTTACAGTTGTCAAAACTGAGCTTTCCTTTCCCTGCTAGCAGAGGTCTGTCTTGGTAAAATGGAAGGCGAGGGAGAGAGACCTCTGCCAACATCCGACGCTTTCTGTCGCGCATGCGTGAAATTTGCTTGGCAACAAGTGACGTGTGTATCCCACGTGAACTAACGCTTGTTCTTGCAAATGTCAATCAGTTCTCGCGCACGCGAAGGCTATTTTGGGTCTTCGGTACTTCGTTGAAAATTATGCGCTTGGTACTCTCAGAACATCAATTTATAAAATGATTTTGGCATTCCCTGTCAGTATTTGGGGATTTTGTCGTTCAAAAAAGTTTGATTTTCTAGTGATTCTCTTTTCTCCGGTAAAACCTGTTTTCGAAACTGGTTTGACTTGTCCATGATTGTGGAACGGCGGTTGATCAAAGAAAGCGTCGGATGTCAGCAGAGGTCTCTCTCCCTCATCTTCCATTTTACCAAGACAGAGAGAGCCCTCTGCTAGCAGGGAAAGTTCTCCTAAGATTGACATCAAAGGCGTACCTTTTGCACAAAGTGAAATATATAGGTACGCAATGCATACCAGGCCAAAAAAAAAACAGGAATGCACGCCACATTTCTCCGCACACACGTATCAAACATGTACCTAACAGAACAAGCAATGACGGACTTGCGAAACACATTCACACACCTAGCACCCCAAGTCCTTTGGAAGGCTCAAGTGATTGAGCCGCTGGTTCGAACCCAGCAGGACTTTAGTGCTGACAAACAAAGGCTGACACATATACGACACGTAACAACATGCACATATACAATGAACGTTATTAGCTGTTCGAAGCCTGGTAAGCGCTAATCCTGGATTAAGTCTTAAACCATGGTTGGCGTAGTTTTCTATTGTATGTGCAGAAATGAGTTTTTGCGTACAAAACGCTCGCCAGTTTGAGTGAGATCGAGAGAAAAACAAAATGGCAGCTTTCATGTCTTGGCCAACCAGCGATGTCTAGGCTCAGTACAATGTAGGCCAAGTAACCGTAACTTACCTTAGGTTGCCTAAGAAGCAGCTGATTACATGTATTTACATGTATTTACGTTTTAGGACCAGACACTGCGAAGTTGTATTTTATTTTGAGGCAAATGTACTTAAGTCTTTGTTTGTGACTCGAGTTTTAAAAATACTTTAATAACACGAGTACGTTGGTATAAAATAATATAGGAACTGAAGTCTTCTCGAAGTATGGTCTTGCGAAGTTGTATTTTATTTTGAGGCAAATGTACTGAAGTCTTTGATTGTGACTCGAGTTTTAAAAATACTTTAATAACGCGAGTACGTTGGTATAAAAAAATATAGGAACTGAAGTCTTGTGAATTTTTTTCGTGTCAAAAAACGTATTTTAAGCCAAAATTTCCGGCTGCAAATTTAGTATGGATACGCTTGAGGCTGCAGAGTTTTCATTTTGTGAACA
This sequence comes from Actinernus sp. WN-2022, assembly GCA_030867875.1. Classification (NCBI taxonomy): domain Eukaryota; kingdom Metazoa; phylum Cnidaria; class Anthozoa; order Actiniaria; family Actinernidae; genus Actinernus; species Actinernus sp. WN-2022. The sequence continues at coordinate 52,604,587 of JAOWCC010000577.1, read as the reverse complement.
TCCATGTAGTAGTTCTACTACAACAACAGACTTCTCACTTGAAATTCAGTGAAGGAAATGTGACCTTTTATAACATAATAGCAACGAGAAATAAGCATTTTCGGTTTCGGCCAGTTGAATAAATGGCTTTCCCATATTCTGTCTTGCTGGATTTGCCAAAAAAATGTGGGATTGTTTTTAGAATTGAAAACCTACAGAACATATGGCAGCAGACTATTAAATGCCCTGACATATACGAAGACTGCAAGGCTGACGCTCTCTGTATGTTAATTTCCTTTAACTGCTACACATGCATACACACATATAGGCTCTGTGAACAAGGTTCACAATAACACAACACAAAATAGTTCACTGACCATACGCGAGTTGCCCTTAGGGTCCCTATATTTTGTGTTTGTGTATTTGTAATTCATTGTAACTTCTGTATTGTAAATATTTAATAACCAATAAACAATAAATATTGCTAAAAAAAATGTGAAAAGTTTTTTAAATACCCAGGATTGTTGAACGTTGTTCGACCTCTGTTCACTTCACAGCGAACTGGTGAGTGCCATGTACAATTCAGTCTCTCTAAAGTTATCCCATTTCTGTTATATTAAGCCGATTTTTAAGCGGTAAAAAGCCCAATCCATCGATATTTACAGTTCCAAGCAACTATTAAGCGTATTTTAAACAGCCGAGATTAGCAGGATAGACATTAAGGGAGTTATACATTATTCATCAGAAATAATACAGAATACATATATGTGTAATTAAACATCTAATTAGACCTAAAAAGAACGCATGGAACCTTCATAAAACATAAATAATGATATATGTTACCAATTTCATGTTTCACAGGAACAATGTGGTGCATAGCTTTTAAGAATCGTCGTTGGGTTGCCCTAAAATAAGTAAAACTATTGCGTGGTACTGGTGGTACCTGGCTTATTTACATGAAATCGACATGAAATGGACATTCTAATTTTCTTGCATATTACAATGAATCGCTCGAATGAAACCAGGAAAGCTATGTACCAACCTGTTCCTTGGCTGGATACCATTCATACAATATATATATCTTAAAGTTATGCAAAGTCGTTAACGAGTAATTAGCAAAAATCCTTTCGCCACGTGGCAAGCACATGGCATTCGGTCACGTGATCATTATTAAACAAAGCGCGGGAACGTCATAAAAATCGTTCTAATTGTCAGTTTTCAATATAACTTTTTGGGTGTGTTCAATTGACAAGGCCGAACAAGCTGCCACAGTTCACGTGATCCGGCTGCTATTCGTTGCCAGGCAACCGTTGAAACCCTTTAAACACGTGTTTCACCTTTCCCATTTCAATTGTTTTTATGGGATTAGTGCGAAAGTAAGGGGAGAGCGTGGAGCAATAATCCTAGAGAAAAAAGGTATCTATTTAGGAGTCGCAAAGTTACGATTGTTTGAAGGTGCACCCTTAACAACGCAAAACGTATATGCCACGCTCTTGCGAAAATTCAAACTCCTTTATTTACCCTAAAATATACTTCATTAATAACGTGACTGTAGGTGCATTGTATGTTACAAAGCTATTTTTTACGTTACCTTAAACACAGCCTGGTTATGTTAAGAAAGACACCCGATTGGCGTTTTGTGGCGCTCTTGTGCAAAGGGGTGGTTTATAACGATGCTTTGAGGACCAAGGGGAAATAAAAAGTAATTTCGAAGTAGCTTTCCTGTATAGTTATTCTATCTTATATGCATTGCTTACGGATTCAATTGCAGATAATTCTCTCGATTATTCTGTCTGTCGCTGCGTTTTCGTCTCCTTTGGTTTTTGTGTGAAATGGAGTCGTGGAACAGGGAGTGCAAGGAAGTTTTACAGGAGTTGATGTTCGAGGGGGTGGCCCTCAGGTGTGATGACATACACGATAACGAAGAGAAAGAGCTGGCGATGGCAAGGCATCGCAACCAGTTTTTGACGCAAAGCCTCCTTGACCTGTATGGGGAGAGGACGAGGCTGGATTCATGTTCGGCGCTGCCACGTATGCATCAAGCCGATGACGCATTTCTAGCCCGAAGAAACATGAAGCGCCGCCTTACTGCCCTGTTGCAGTATCTTAATGGACTTGATCCAGAAGGTAATTGTCATATACGTTAGTTATTTACATGATAACGTAATTCATTGCATGTTATCTTTTGATTTCAGACGAGCCCAGTGTAACTCACGAACCCCTAAGGCCTTTGGCCGATGAGCGACCTGCAGAGGGTGTGTATTTCTATTCTGTAGTATACGAGTGTTTTTATGTTTATGGCCTCCTATGCATGCCAGATACTTAAGACAACACCCTTACCTTCATTGTGCATGCTTTTGCTATTTCAAATTCAAGGTGATGAACCTATGGTTGTAAATGAAGTGCAGGGCCAGGAGAGCGCAGATCCGGAGGAGCCCAAGGAGGGTGTGTATACCTAACTATTTATATACAAGTGCTTTTACGTGCACGCGAGAAACAAAGGGCAGACATATACAAAATCAAACGAAATAAAAAAATTGCGGCAAACTCGAAAAATATAATTCGCTCTCCTTTTGCATATAAGTAGCCCTTAGTCAATATACAAACGCTCTGTAGTTCTAGTTTTCTAGTGTTCTTTTGTTTGAGTTTGTAGAAATTCTCTGTTAAGAAAACCTACATTTTACTTACCTTTATCTATATGATTGTGCATGCCTTTTAACGCAACAAACTTAATCATTTTCATTTCAAATCCAAAGGTCCGGCAACTCGTAACGAGGAGGAAAGTGAAGACCCCAGCTACCGACATTCCAACCAATGTGGAAGGTATGTCTCTATATATCTTTGTATGCGAGTGCTGGTACTTTTGTGGTACTCTCCTTGTATGGTTGCATGCCAACAGGGGAATAAGGTGAAATGTTTATTCATACATTTAGAACTGGTAACTCAAGCCAAAGCTGCGAAAGCTTCAGCAGCCAAGCCATCAGCTGAAAAGGAACTGGGGTCTACGCCCATTAAGATCAAGAATGGTAGCAAACCAAAAAGAAAGTCCCAGCCCCAAGTAGACCTGGAGGCGCCAATGGTGGGGTCGGCAACTGCTGTAACAACCGTATGCCCTGTCTGCAAGAAGCAGTTGACGCGGGTGTCCCGACACCTGACGAGTGTGCATGGTTGGAAGCCATCACGAGTGTCGTGGTTCCACATCAAGTCGTGCCCGGAAACAAAGAAGAATCCGAGGAAAAGATGTCCAATAGACGGGTGCACTTGGTGGGGAGCCGTATTGGGGCGGCACTTGGTAACCGACCATAACATATCCAGGCAGGCTGAACCCACCAGGTACAAGGACCTGTTGATGAAGGCAACTAAGTTGAGGAAGCTCGTACCCGAGAAAGAACGACCACAACTTGGCAAACGGAGCTATTGTACGAAAAAAGCCGAGAATTCCCCTCAGCCTGCCACATCAACCAGTACCACTACTATAGCCGTAGACGTCCATCGCTCCTATTCTGCTGGTGATAACAGTGAGGTAACGGTCGAGGTGCCACGTTCGTTGCCTGGACGGGATGCAAAGCCATCCACCAGCGTCGTAGAGTCCGGCAACGAGAGCTGGTCAGAAGGTGATGATTGGGTGGACTCCACATACGACCCAACGAAGGAGGACCGGTCATCATCCGATGAGTCCGATGAGGAGTCGCCCAAGAGGCCCGCCATCAGCAGACCCGAGACCAAGGCCCAGAAGTTCCATTTCAAAGTCGAGGAGAAGGAGGAGGAGCACCTTCCAGAGAGCGAGCCTCAGGTCTTCGAGGACAGCCTGAAAGGGTTCGTGACACACGTGATGAGCCCTGACGGCGGGAGAAAAACTGAGAAGTCTGCTCAACAGAAGCAGCAGCAGGTGAGGACCATCGCCGAGGCCGTCGCTGGCTACGGTCCAAAGACTATACTTCGTACCTGGGGAGACAGCGACTGTATTTGGCAGAGGTTCTTCGAGAAAGAGCTTGTGAAGAGAAAGAGTTGGATGGACGCCAGGGATCGTACAGGGCTGCCCAAAGGGCTTTCGGCGGCAACACTCCAGACATACTCCGCTGCACTGGAGGAGTACATTGGCTTTATTTTCCAACGAATGAAAGCCAAGCTGACTCGACCCGAGGAGGAGAAGATGGCTTCACTCCTCCACCTGCAGCACGCCTGGAGGAAAGCCCTTGTGCAGGACAAAACGCAGCAGGAAAGCGTCAGGCGGGCGGAAGAGATAGCTTCGCAGATATCCCTGGAAGACCTGGCCAAGGTCATGACCTGCGACCTGGCAAAACGTGCCCGGGCTCGCCTGACGTTCGGATACCGAGGCATCGTCGCTGGAATCCCACCCCTGTTCGATCCGAGCGAAGTCAACTTCCTCAGGAACTTCCTGATGACCAGCCTACTTTACGACCTTGGCGGGCGTGCCTCCCTAATCTGTGGACTCACCTTGACCGAGTTCGAGAGACGCCAGCCAGCAGGAGACCACATAAAGGTGGCCATCGCCAAGCACAAGACCGCCGCAGTCTATGGCCCCATGACTGTGCCTATGAAACCAAACACCGCTGAAATGATGGAAGCCTACTGGAAGCTCATCCGTTCCACCATGCCATCTGCTGATGTGAGCAATGCCTTCTTCCTGAATGACACGGGATCCAGTGTACAAAGCAGCCAAGTCACCAGCTGTGTCACCTCTTTCATTCGGAAGACAGGCGTTTTGCCCAACTTTGATCGAATCTCTCCCACCGACATAAGAAAGATGTGGGTTACCCATGCCCACTCCCCAGAAGATAACGAGTTCGGTGAGGAGGGCCGAAAGAAGTTAGCAACCCTCATGATGCACGATCCAAAAACAGCATCCACGTGGTACAATCAGAATCCAGGACATGCCAACGATTCCATAGATGCTGCCGCGATGATTGAGCGGGCTCAACAGCAAGTGGAGGACAGGATAGGCTATGCAGCCACAAGCAGCGAGTCCCCCAGCAAGCTTGGGAAGGAAAAGCTGCAAAGTCTTTTGCCAAAGGCCCACTGGACAGACAGACAGAACAAGGTGCTCAGCAACGCCTTCCATTCGCTTATCACCGGCCACTCTCGTCCACTAAAGCAGGCTATAACCGATATCTACATGTCTGGCCAGGATGACGCCGTAACAGAGATCTGGTCTCGGGAGGACACCAAGGAGTGGCGGACAAAGGCCATCGACAAGATCCGCACCCTCTGGAATACCTACAAAAGGAAACATCAGCGTTGAGGGACTCAACACATGGCTCGTCCTTCCTAAGTCGGATAAGAGGAACTCCTCGTCCAAACCATCGGATGCCGGCTTAGGGAAAGTTGGTTCGTCCACTATATAACCCTAAAAAAAAAAAAAAAAAAAAAACCATACACACCACATCTCTCCGCATACACATATCAAACATGCACCTAACATAACAAGCAATGACGGACTTGCGTAACACATACACACACCTAGCATCCCAAGTCCTTTGGAAGGCTCAAGTGATTGCGTCGTCGGTTCGAATCCGACAGGACTTTAGTGCTGACACACAAAGACCGACTGATAGACAAATACAGATTGTAATGGCTAATTTAATTTTAGGTAAAACTGCTAGTCCCCCTCCTCCCCATCCTACCCAAACGAATATGGCTAATTAAGGTCTAGGAAATAACAGATGATGATGGCTAATTAATTTTTGGTAAAATATTATAGTCCCATCATCCCGCCCCCTCACATCCTAACAGAAATGGTTAATTAAGGCCTAGGAAATACAGATTAAGATCTCTAATTTATATCCATAAACGTTATTTTGCTAAACGCATTAAATGCTTGCTGGTCACTTAATAAAATTGTATTTATTTGTACGTGCCGTGATTACGTGTCGCATGTGTGAGCCTTTGTTTGTCAGCACTAAAGTCCTGCCGGATTCGAATCGGTGGCGACTCAATAAAATTTGCCTTCCAAAGGCGTTTGTGTGCTGGGTGTGTGTGTTTCGCAAATCCGTCATTGTTCGTTCTGTTATGTGCATGTTTGTTACGTGTGTGCTGTGGTGAGATGCGGTGTATGCCTATTTTTTTACCTTTGCATGCATTGCGTACCTATTTATTTCACTTGGTCCAAAGGGTACACCTTTGATCTCAATCTTAGGAAAACATTCAACTTTAGACAACTGTAAACTCTATCGCTAATCATTCGAAACGGTCCAAAACAAACTTTGACTCATGCCTACATTAACGTTTAATTTGTTTGGGTCTATGCATGCATTGCGTACCTATTTATGGCATTTGGCCTCCAGAAAAGCAAAAAGTTATTGTAAAGTCCTTTCAACTGTTATAAAACAGTTAAAACATAAGAGTCTTGAAAAAAAATCAGCTTAATTGTCATAATTTACGCTGCAAGGCATATTTCCGCCATCTTGGATTTTTGGCCGCCATCTTGAATTTTTGGCCGCCATCTTGAATTTTTGGCCGCCATCTTGGATTTTTTTTTAAATCGTAAAATATTCAAAAATTAATATTTTTTTAAACTTTCTTCACAGTCGTCTTACAAATGATCAGATAAAGGTGTCTGTGTGATATACTGTGATTCCAACAATTTTCCACCAAGTTATTGTCAATTAAATGATTTTTTACAGGGATTGGCCGTTTGGTGTCACGTGTTCAGGTGAATTATTTTCAAAATTCTAAGAGCGTCATGTTGCTATTTGATAGTTGTACATTCATATGAAATCGTTAGATTTCTTAAGATCATTGGCTTTCCGCATATGATTGACGTTAGAACGGCGCACCAAACAGCTGACATGATCATGGCTGAAATTGACATTGCCGTAACTCTATAACTACAAGTCACATTCACAACATGCTTGGTTTACGTAAAGATCTCATCAAGATCTCTAACATATCCAAAGCTTGTTGCTCTAGCACTTCTAGAACCAATCTAGATTTGGGTTTGAAAAGTTGGCAAAATTTGCTGACATTAGTGCACAGGCAAAAATAGGTAGAATCTGCGCATGCGCAGATAGAAACTCCGAAACACTTCTAAAATATATTTTGAGTCTCCCAATAAGTACCCTGAACGTTTCATTACCGTAGCTCAAGACCTTCCGTGTTAAATCCTTAAGCCTAGATTTGACCACATTTTAATGTAAGATCGTGTTGAAGGTCGAGTACGGCTACACTTCAACTAGGGCATCTTCTGCTCAACCACTTCAACCATGAAGGGGTCTATGGTTCGACTTCATATTAAGTACACTTACAGAACAAGAGCTGCTCTACACGTTGGTGGTACTTTCGTCTCATTGTGACGTACGGGAGCGGAGCTATGACGTCACGAATATGACCTATTTTTGACTTTAAATATTCACTGCCCCCCCGGAAATGCCCCCCCCTGAACCCAAACATCGCATATGCACTTCGGGCACCTAGGGCTACCTGCTGATAACGTTTGAACTCAATCGGAGCATTTCTTCCATGAGCTCACCAATGTCAGCAAGTACCTGATGGTGGTCAGCGGGTGCGATAAGGTACTATATATGTTCCCCTATATTGGAATAGCAGCAGCAAATCAAACCCAGACTGAGATGTTCTCAATTTATTCATGAATACATATAGTCCTCACCTCACTCCCCTTAAAAATGGTCATACCCTCGATGAGTTGGCACCAGAAAGACAAACTTTTGATAGACTAGAACATAAAAACACTGGACATCAGACATAATTTACTTCAAGTTTATTAATATACGTTATTTAAAAACAGAATGTATCAGTAATGTACAGACAGTTGCAATAATGCTTATTTAAGGTCTGTTTCTTATATCTCACAAGAATTGACAACTGCATGTCAAATGGCTGAAATTGCATTGCTCTTAATAATCTTGTGTTGTAGAATTTTAATGCTTATTGATGGGGTCTCTGCAAGAACAGTGTAAGTGACTTTCAATGAAGTGCCAAACTCTCCTTGTAAAACAAAGAACAAAGGAGAATTTATAATGTCACCACTTTCCTGCATGGACCCCTTCAATTTCTTGCCATGGATGTTGAAACACAAGACCTTCACATGGCAACAAGTGTAAGGTAATTATTCATCAGACACACTGTTAAACTCAAAAAGAGAGTTTTACTTGTCCACCAAAAATAGTTTCTTGTTCATAATCAGGCCTTCTCTGTTCTATTTTAAAGAGGTCTCCCAGCTTGAGTTTTGCACCAGAGTGAATGAGTTCCTCTTTTATGTAAATAGCTAGATATCCGTGTTGGCTTCACTGTAAAATTGGTCATAGAACTGAAAAAAAGAACAGGATTTGATCAAACTAAATGAATTTACAATAACTCACAAACAAAGGTACAGTGTGAGGTATTCACTTCTCAAAATAATGTACGATGGACATGTATTTGCTTGTAGAAAAAACATTATGTCAAACCTTTCTCATTGTTGAACCCATCTGTGCTGGGGACATTGTTACTTCCACTCCTGCATCCTTTAGTGCAGCAATCTGGAAAATATGAAGAAGAAAAAATACTGTTACAGTACACAAACAGAAAAATAAATAAAAATAAAATAGAGGGGTACACACAGGACAACTAATGCAGTTTACCTTGTGCTCTGCTCCACCACGTCCTCCAGCAATTATAGCTCCAGCATGACCTGCGATCAAGACATTGGCAGCATTCAATATTATTTGTACAGAAATCAATACAATAATAGCTCTCTTTTTCTCACTGACAATCAGAAATTTGCAACAACTGGATATATATGGGGAAGCAGGTCTCCCCTGTTTTCAAAAAAGAGTGTATAATGTTGCCTAATATTGCATACCCATTCTCCTTCCAGGAGGGGCTGTAACTCCAGCAATGAAGGACACTACAGGCTTGGTATTATCACCCTGATTATGTTCTGCTATGTATGCAGCGGCATTCTCCTCAGCACCACCACCGATCTCACCAATTAACACAATACCTAATAATAATAATAATACCTAATAATACCTAATAATACCTAATAATAACAATAATAATAATAATAATAATACCTAATAATAATACCTAATAATAATATCTAATAATAATAATAAAAATAATAATATTTAAAATAATAATAACAATGACAATAATAATAATAATAACAACAATAATAATAATAACAACAATAACAATTATAATAATAATTAAAATAATAATATTTAAAATATATATTGCACCAATTAACATAAAAAAATGATCAAAAGCGCATTACAAGTTCCAAAGTGATAATAAAAAATATAGACAATGATAAAATTTACAATTTAAAAGCACGTCTAAATGTTTTATTAATTAATTTCCTTTGTTTTTGCTTCATGAGTTATAAACGAGTTCGATAATGACAAATACAAAAATACTTTAACCCTTTCACCACTGGACACATTTGGGCTCAATAGAGTACCGAAGTGATGACGTCATAAATAAAAAAATTTCCCTTTAACAACATTTGACCACAGTTGCAGAAAGAACACGATAAAAGAACATTACATAGCAAAAATGAGGTGAATAAGATGAAAAGCGGCCGAGATATGGGCATTGGAATATATAATATTCTTTAACAAAACAATGTATTTTTGTCCTGGTTCCTAAGTTTATGAACCAGTACAAAAATACAGTGATTTGTTAAAGAAAAGTATATATTCCAATGCCCATATCTCAGCTGCTTTTCATCGTATACACCTCATTTTTGGTATGTAATGTTCTTTTATATTGCTCTTTCTGAATCAGTGGTCCAAACATTCTACATCTAAATTTTGCAAATTTGTGACGTCACACTTCGGTACTCTATTGGTGAAATGTAGAGTGCTAACTCAACCCTCCCCCCTCAGTCCCAGTTTGGCTAGTCCGGCGTAGTTAAATACTGCTGACTTTTTAAACCAAGGGCTCAAACTTTCCCCATGATGCCATTCGGCAGAATTCTACGGACTCAGCGGCGGTGAGTATGGTTTCTTCTGTAGGTTTTCCAATGAAATGTGCTCTAATTTTGGACAAATAAGCCACTGTAAGAGAGCTAGAGGACATCATTAAGTCTGAGGGATGGCTGAAAAGTACTTGGTTTGCTTTTAGTAGGCCTTGTGAGGGATTTAACAGGATTTTTCTGTTGTGTTTCTGCTTTGAGACAAATGAAAGAATTCTTCACTGAAATCCTTGAAATCCTGCAGTTGGTTGTCTTTTACCCCTGCTCAACCTATTAGGATGTGTTTTTGTCACTTTAAAGCAACGGCTTGAGTCCAAATCACCGCACTTGGTTGTAGGGGCTACCCTACTGGAGTCCCAGAAGGGGGTCACCTTGTGATTTTTTTTTGATTACCCAGCATGCAATTGGAGGTGGGAGCAGGTAATTGTGGTCGAGTGAAATGCAGTGTAAACATCGGCGTAGTTCACAGTCGTTTGGTGTGTTTTGTGCAAACAAACCTGGTGGTTGGAAAGATTAAAGAAGGTATTGTAACAACTGAGTGTTGATTTTGTGTTTGCTTTTGATTTCAAGTGCGAATGGTAAGGGTTTTTGAGCCGATTTTCAGCTCCTCAAAATTCGTGAAAATCAAAGAAACAAGACAAGATCTCCAAAACAAATGAGTTTTTTCTCCAAAGTGGGAGTCAAGCGATCCCTGTTATAGCTCTTGCTTTGAAGTCATTCATCCCTTGAAACAATAATATCGCAACATCGTATTTCCAGCATGTCTAGATTTGATGCAATAATTTTTCTCATGTACATGCTTTGTATTGGCCGCTTTTGGTGCCTGTAGTGGCGAAAGGGTTAAGACATTATTACAATGTACTTCAAATTCAAACTGTTCATGTACTGTACTCTTGGGATCAATGTAAAAAAATATTGTTTAAATAAAAAAAATAAAAAATGAACATCAGGCAAATATTGTAAACATTTCAATGCCATTTGACATTTACACCAAGGCTAGTGAAAAGCTACCTCTGCATTATTTAAATTAGTATGCATGTGTACTAGAACTGAAACTAGTGTGTACAAAATGATAATGTACCCACCTTTTGTGTCAGGGTCATTCAAGAATACCTCTAAACAATCAACAAAGTTTGTGCCATTGAATGGATCACCACCAATACCTGTCATGGGGTTATGAGAAGAATATACTAGTTCAGCTTCATTTTAACAGAATATTATTCAATTTCAAGAGATTCGTCCAAAATTAAGCCAGGACCTAGCTAATCCACAGATCAAATTGGAATTTAGCGTGTTGTTTTTGTGGACTGGGAGGAAAACCGGAGGACCCAGAGAAAAACCCTTGGAGCAAGGGTGAGATACCAACATTAACTCAACTCACATATGGCGCTGCATTCAGGGATCGAACCTGGGCCACAGAGGTGAATTGCTTAATCACTGCACCACCCCAGCTCCCCAAGAAGAAGTAGCCAACAGTATGAGATGAAGTAGCTGCCAGAGCTCTGGCAACCTGTGTTATGTGGCTGGAGTTATCCAGAAACAGCAGCTGGCCCATGAGATTACTCACTTTACCTGTTGGGAAGTTAACATTTTACACAAAGGATTATCCTAGTCAGACAAACTAGTAATTCCCTTTTCCTGTCATTGATTCCTTAATCAAATGAAGGAGTCAGTGCCAAAACATCATAATTGACTACTGATCACATTCTTAATAATATTTTCCTTTATATTCTTTGTTTTCTAACTATGGGAGAATTTAGAACTTGATCATGAGTGACTTATGCTGTTTTTGCATGGACCCATTGAAATGTCAAACACTGTTTTCCTAATACCTACAGTGCCACACTGCTTGCCAAATGTATGTTTTAAACACAATTTGTATCAGTACCAACCTATACACAAGGACTGTCCCAGGCCAGCTAGTGTTGTTTGGTGGACTGCTTCGTATGTCAGGGTTCCTGACCTTGACACAATACCTGACATAATCAACAACAACAACAACAACAAAGTGAAATACATCAGCCAGATTAATTAACATGACCAATGAAAGAACATTCTAGATTGGACATTGTTTGCCTTTGAGTACTACATATTGGCAATGGTCAAACTTTTCTGTATTCACAAATTAAATAATTTAATTGACTGATGTTGTGGCCTAATAAGTTGCTTTTTGAGTTTGATGCTAGTAATTTTTATTATATTATATTTTATATTTATATTATTACTAATATATAGCATTATCATAGTTACAAATTACAAGAAACGACATGCAATAAAAATAAATATAAATAAATAAATAAAAATTACATTATGCGGAAACATTGTTACACAAAACACTAGTGGTGCTAGTAATTGGTAACCATGCAACAAGCTCACAATTCCCACCAACAAGGATCAAGAAGTGAGATTTAAATATTTGATACAAAGCATGTTTGACCCGACTGCTCTATTGCCTGAGTTATTAGCCAAGATTCTGAATGTTTCAAATCATGACCGCAGCCTCTACATTGTGGTACAGTACACTGCATGCGTTACTACTTACCAATCACTCCAGGTTTATGAATATGCCCAGGCATGATCCCTATCTTACATTCACCTGGCTGAAAAGAAACATGGAAAGATTCATAGGTATAATCAGGTCCTGTCTGACATTTTTTGACTTGGGAAGATCAGTTTATTCCCATTGAACCGGACATGTTTATATCTCTACCTTGATGATTCCAGGGCAATTGGGCCCTATCATGCGTGTCTTGTCCTGATTCATAAGTCTGCGTTTAACCTGAAATTTAATAATACAATGAATGTTGAGCTGTATGTAGCTGTCAATTAACTGAAAACCTTTGGATGGTAAACAAGAGCTGTCAATTAAGTATGGCAACATAGCATAGTACATGTTGACAGTGATAGATGCACTAAATGGTGAAAATACTGGTCTTAAACATTTTGGAATAAACGACTCAATAAAATAAGCCAGAAATTTGTAAAAATATAAGATTATTTTAATGTATCACAGACCATTATAATGAGACACAAAAAACACGGAATGTTACACTGTCTGTCAGAGTGAAATGCAGGACAATCCAGGCAATACTTGTAAGTTAAGTATTAAGAGTTCCCTACAGACTTGCCTTGACCATGTCCTGTTGTGGGATTCCTTCTGTAATGCATACAACCAGACCAATCTCAGCTTCAATTGCTTCATGTATTGCTTCAGCAGCAAAAGCAGGAGGTACATATATAACTGATGCATCAGCACCTGTTTCAGCTTTTGCCTGGTAAAAAGATTGGAACCTTTTTGTGTTATTAAAGAATAGTTTAACAAGAAATCTATCATTCAAATTCATATAACACAGAGTACCATATATACCTCTTTGACAGAATCGAAGACTGGAAGGCCTAAGTGTGTCTTACCACCCTTGCCTGGAGAAATGCCACCAACGATATTGGTCCCATACTCTATTGCCTGCTGACTATGAAAGGTACCCTGCAGATTGTAAATATGATATGCATGGTATTAAGAAAAAATATGATAAATAAAATAAATAAATACTTTATTTGTTATTTTAGCTGATTATGGCAGCTTACAGCTGATGTGGGCATGCCTTTACTTGTCACACACTCCTCACTACATTTTATTTAACTGTTTTGGACATACAACACTGCACTAATGCATGGCACTGCACTTGATTAGTTCCATTCATATCTATCTTGGAGATCTCAACATATTTCTGTCCATGACACCCTCTCAGAGAAATTTGACTTGGGTTGCGGTGTCCTAGGGTCTTTATTGTTTACGATCTATGCCAGCAAACTGTTTGATGTCATCAAAGGGCATTTACCAAAATGTGCACTGTTATGCCAATGAAACACAGTTACATGTGTCATTTAGTCCTGACAATGAGAATGGTCAGACAGATGCTGTTGTTGCAATAATGGATGTTGTTGGGGATATAAGGTGATGGATGGAACAGGACAAGCTGCTACTGAATGACGACAAGACAGAGTCTCTAGTATCGAAACCAGGCAGCAGCTTGCAAAAGTTACCATACATCACATTATTATTGGTGATTCAGCCGTTATTCCAATATCCCCGGTAAAGAACTTAGGGGTGTGGTTTGATGTGAATCTATCTATAATGTACATATTACAAGGACAAGCTCTGCAGCTTTCTACTACTTATATAATATTAGGTGTATCAGGATGAATCTGTCTAGAGAATCGACTGAATTGCTTATAATTATATGCATATTTCCAGCTGTGTTGATTATTGTAACAGTCTTCTGTATGGTTTGTACTAGCTGAACAAGCTTCAGAGGGTCCAGAATGCGGCAGCGAGATTAGTTTTCCAGGAGCACAAATATTGCTGTATAACACCTCTTTTACGTAATCTGCACTGGCTTCCAGTATTGTATCGACTTCAATAGCTTACCATGTTCTATCAGGAATAGTGTATCTCTAAACAGTTTCGAGATCTTGATTAAGACATTTATTTCAGAAAGCCTATTCTTAGCTTTAGCATACATATCAATGATTTATACATGAAATTTTTTAAATTATGTTTTATACTATATTTTATAATATTTTATGTCTGATTTTACATCTTTTAACTTTTTTCTTAAATTTTTCTACATGTGTATTTTTAATCTACCGTAAACAGCGGCAGATAAGCCGCACCTTTTTATCTAAAATCTTTGTTGCAAATCGGGGGTGCGGCATATATCTGCGAGAACATCTATAAAAGTTCAATAAATTTCCATAAATTAACGTTTTTTAAAAACAAAGTCAGTCTGATTAAAACTACACAAAAAAAAAGAGAAAGGAAGCACTAATCATCACTTTTGCAAGCTTGGTGGCTCCTAAAAGAGCTGTCTGTGTTGTCTGTTTCTTGTTTGTTACTTGTTCCGGATCCTTCCATTAAATCTTCTTTGTTAAAAGATCTTTTAAGCAGTCAACAGTCACTTTTCTCAAACAACTAAATGTCACCAGACACGGAATCTCCATTCTACCGCAAATGTTTTTGCAGTGTTGGTGTTTCCCAGTGACTTCAACAGTTATAGTTCCTCCGCGAGCGAGAAAATACCACACTATTTTGGAGTACTCACGTGGTAGATGACCAACTCTTTTGCCGCTGTTTAGTACTTTAACAGTAAATTTGTCAAACTGATTTTCCATCTCTCTATGAGCAATCAGTTTCTTCCCAATAGATGACTTCCACATGTCCTTGTCGATGTGATAACCACATACGGCAGATGAAAAGGCAAACTTCTCAGCATTCTAGTGTCCAGTTTTCTCTCTTCCAATAAAATGTGTGGTTACTAAGCTTTGATGAACGCGACTGCGAGCATGTTTTTATTATGAAATTCAGGACTACATTTAGCCAGGGAGAACGAAAAAGTACTGTCAAGCAAATGCTATGGAAAGTTCTATTGTATATGTGTAGGCAAGTAGGCATGAAGTTTAAACACTTTCAGATTTAAAATTATTGGTAAAACTACGGAGTAATCTCGTTCAAAGTTTGGCGGGGCAAGGAAGTTGATGAAGATTTCTAATCTTGATTTTCCTTTCAAAACTTTTTTCCAAAATTTGAGCTTCTAAACTCGGGGTGCGGCTTTTCTGCGAGTGTGGCTTATATGCCGTGTTTACGGTATTTCTTTTCTATCACTGTTTACATGATTGTACTTTTTTTACTTAGATTGATGTAATGCGCATTTTAAAATACTATATTGATATTTGCACAATATAAATGAATAAATTATTATTATAAATTATTAACTCACAAGTTGATTCTTTATGATGATCATGTGAAGCACAAATTCAACACACTTATAGGTTTCACTAGAAACCAGCTACTACTGTACATATTTACTTCTCCTTTGGGTTACCTTCTTTAGCACTATGCTTCCCATATGTGTACAGCAAATTTTAATGGCTTTTATAGACCTTATTTGCATATGGCCACCCTAATTTGCATATTTGGTTAAGTCACCATGGCCACTCTCAATTTGAAAACATAGCATTGCAATGGCTAGACATGTTGAACCATGTCAAGCCATTGTTAGCCATCTTGAACCATGTTTAGCCATTCTAAAAAAAATGTGGAATAGGGATGTTTCGTGTTGATAAACAATTACAATTGTTATGCTAATGTGCCAACCATGATTTCAAAAGGCCGCTTTGTGTCAGGAACCAAAGGATCTCTGGTTGAGCCAGAAGGGACAATTTGACCCTTTTGCAAATGAACTGGCATTTAATTTCCTTTGGAAGCAGCCAAAGCAGGTCAATTTGACCATTATCGTATTTTTTCAAGGGACAAATATATTTTTTAAGTGGCAATGGCGCAATGGCACAGCCTGGCTCGTTCCCTGGGTTGGCACATTAATGACAATGGATGACGTGGCAGTGAACGCTATAAAGGGACATGCTAGCAGTCTACTATAAATTGATATATGTAGTTATGATATGAAATCATGTTTGCCGCGTAGCACTAGTAAGTGTAAAGAATGTGATGTAAAGTGGTATGCTGTAGTGCTATGTGTGCACACCCTACGAGGGAAAGAGAAAAAATCTCTGACCCAAGTGGGACTCGAACCCAACAAGGGTTGCATGTCTGGCACTCTACCAACTGAGCTATCAAGTCAGATGAGAGCAATCGTGAGTATTGGTGCATTTTATGGGGTCACGGGGATTATATATGTATATGTAGTTATGATATGAAATCATGTTTGCCGCGTAGCACTAGTAAGTGTAAAGAATGTGATATAAAGTGGTAAGCTGTAGTGCTAAGGGTGCATGCCCTACGAGGGAAAGAGAAAAAATCTCTGACCCTGCAAGTGAGACTTGAACCCAACGACCTCCAGGTTACATGTCTGGCACTCTACCAACTGAGCTATCAAGTCAGATGAGAGCAATCGTGGGTATTGGTGCATTTTATGGAGTCACGTGACCACCGTCACGTGACTGGAGGTCGTTGGGTTCGAGTCCCACTTGGGTCAGAGATTTTTTCTGCACTTTTTCCCATTCAAATAAGATTCACCTGATTTATGCATAATGTCTATGCCTGCTTTTAAAATTAATGAACCCTTGTTTTCGTGTTACCTGCTTTCCAGTAAAGCCTTGGCATATAACTTTAGTGTCCTTGTTGATCATAAGATGTTTCCTAGTGTTATTATAGACATGACGGACACCTACTTGATCTATATTAACACCTGTTGTGAAGAGATAATTGAATAAATTTATGTTAGTAAAACATATCTTAGTCATTACAGAGACACAGACTGGTAAACCGGAGGATAAAATTTGCAGTTCTTGTGAAAACAATGGATCTATATGTAGAAATAACAATTGCACTAACCAAGGCCATTGTGATTATAAATGTATTAACTTTATATAATAATTCCTATTGTTAGATATCACAGTAATGGTTAACAGTAAATTGATTAGGTATATGTTTTCATGATAAACATAAATAACAATAGGTAATCTCGTGAACGTGGAACATTATTGTCGGTGAATGTATTGAACAGACTGAAGATACTGGATGAATGCTGCAAGCGACGATCGAGTAAAGATCAAGGAACCAAAAAGTGTACTTGTACAGTGACCAGTGTACTGTAATGTAGTTGTATTTTAACTTTGTGTACAGTTATGTTTGGCATCAAAATTTGAACACAACTGGCCACAAAATAAGAACGAAATGAGACCACGATCGCAAAGGACATGGTGCTCCTTTTTGTGTGTCTGTTAGACTTATATGGACTCTTAAAAGACTTTGTTTCATAGCTAATTTCTCACCAAATCGCCGAAGTGCCACGCGAAACGCCATATTGGAAAGAGACCTCGCCACCGTATCCACAATGCCGTGCGCACCCTGGAGCCGGTGGCGCTATGGATCATGGGACGGAAGGATTCGAAAGGATCAAGGACCATTCGAAAGACATGTTCAGTGTTGTTGATTTTCCGTATATAGCTTTCACTGGAAGGAATCAATTATTTTAATGGCTTTTTCTGAGGATCTACAACCAAGTTCTCCTTGTCTTTTTGTACAAAGTTCGTGCGAGGAATCGCAAAGGTTTGAGCGATCAGACGATCTCGTTTACAAAGTCCTTGGAAAACTGCCCATCTCAACACAATATGCTGCTGTCGTCCAATTTGATTCGATTGACAAGAATGTGGAACGATCGGGAAGGATCGATAAAGCCAAGAACCAAAGCGAAGTACGAGTAGTTAGCGTGTCTGCTACTGGAGGAGGTCCAGCTGGTAGTAGCAAAGGGGATGAGAATCCTGGTCAAGGAGAAGGTACCAGTGGTGGTGGTGATGCAGGACAAGCTGGTGAGAATCCTGATGGTGGAGACGGTAGTGGGGCAGGTGGTGGCGCAGCAGGGGGAAGTGGAGGAGGCAATGGTGGGGGTGGGGGAGATGATGAGCCAAGTACGTGTGAAGAGGACATGAACCATTCGGAGCAACCCTCCAGTAGTAATGATTCTGTGCCTGAATTGATACCACCACAGGCTCAAGCAAGCAATACAAAAGCAGCAGAGCAAAGGTACGCGGCATCTGATGTTAAATGTGTACAAGAGAAATCATTAAGTGACTCAGCATCATCTCTCAGCCTTAGTACCAGCCATGGTTCAGGTACTCCTCCAGGTGCTCAGAGTGCCGATGCATACAGTCAAGCTTCAACAGCAGCAATGGATGAAGTAGCACATGCTAGCGATGTTCATACTCCTGAGAGCTCTAGCGAAGCATCAACAGCACCGCTGATAAGTAAAAAGTCATCTTCATCAAGTGGAGGTTAATGTTAATGTAATTTTTATAGTCTCCTGTTCTATGCTAGTCTGGCCACTACTGCTGCTTACATGAGCTCAACATTCCATTCTCCAATTGTTTGCATTAACCCAGTCAAGACTGATTACCTCAGTGTAACATGATGTGAATTAATTATTATAATATAACCCAGATAGTATGAGCACCCTGATTGGCTTATAGACTCAAACAAATATATGGTCTATTGTGCAGTAAACACATAGAAATCGGCATGCCTACTTGCGTTGTGTAGTAGTTATATCATAAAAGCAATAGACCACACATTCCAATGTGTTTACTGGCGAAATAAAGCACTTGGGATGTTGGGAGAACATTTAAAATGCTTGACAATCACATACCTTTGGCTTGTGATTTTCAAACATTTCTTGTGTTCTCCCAACATCCCACATGCTTTATTTCATGTGAGCAGCTGTTACTGGAGCTTAATTGAGTTGCATGACTCTAAGAATGGCTGTGAATGAGACTACATGTATTTATGTATTGACTTAAAGCTTTAATTCTTGTGACAATTAATTGGACCTTTTTAATATGTAAAAAATATTTGACTAATTAGGCCATCATTCTAAAATTGAAGCTTTATCTAATAATTCAAACCATTTCCATCTAAAAGAATACATCAGTGTGCTAACAATAAAAGTTTGGAAATTGGAGTCTGGATAGTGGTAAAGTGTGATGTCACAAATTTGCAAATTTCTGAATTTTAGCTTTTGGTCCATCGATATTGAAAGACCAACTCAAAAGAACGTTGCACACAAAAAATGAGGTGAATTGGTTAGAATGCGGCTGAGATATGAGCAGCTGAATACATAATTTTCTTTTACAAATCACTGTATTTTCAGCTCAGTTCTAAAAATATAGTGATTTGTTAAAGAAAATTATGTATTCAGCTGCTCATATATCTCAGCTGCATTCTAACCAATTAGCCTCATTTTTTTTGTGTAAAGTTATTTAATTTCATGGCGGTCTTTCAGACTCAATCTTCAAATATTGTTAAAGCAAAAATTTATGTTTTGTGATGTCATCACTAATTACCAGTCTTTTAATTGCTACTTAGTTATTGGAAGTTTATGAAAATGATGCTATTCAGGCAAGCAAATCCATACAAAGTCTTCTAATTTCAAATCCTCATACCGTCGTTTGTATCTAAGTGAGAACACATAAGGCAAAAAAACTAGCACGCCTTCAAACTTGGAAGTTTGATGATGAATCATATGTTACATTTGATACCCAATTAGAACATGTTTCACCTCGTGCTCACACTTAGATGCAAACAATGGTAACTTCAAATGACCTTTCAAACCATCATGGTAGGCTGGTTCTGCTGCATTAATACATGTTTATACTGTTATTTCAGAACTTGTTGAAAACATTTGGCTGTACATGGGTTTATAGACAAGATTCTGCATTACGAGAAAGTGGCCAAGGTTTATAACATTTACAAAAGGCCCTTGTCATTCTTGCCCAGCACCCTAATATCTAAACTACATTTTGTATTTGGCTGGGACTGATAATTGTACTCGACTTCTATTTATAGTAGATTTAGGATAACAATGTCAGGCAACCTTAAACATTGTAGGCCTAGGTGCAGTTTTGATTGTAGACCACTTTTCATATTTACCGGTACTTAATTACAGTGTACATACCTGTGATGGGATTTGCCCTGGCTATCATCATTTAAACCAGCATTTATTATTCACAATTGACCATTCAGATACTGAAGGAATCCATGATCTGTCTTGTGTGGAGTTATATTTTATCCAATAACAATCAAGTTAGATTATAAAGACAGGTTTTATTGATGGACAACAATTGAAAACTCAAAATGAAGAAAGTCTGGGTGGTGTAAAATTTACACGAAAGGCAATGTCAATGAGTCCCATAATCTGATCTTTTGGCTGATAAAAATGCAAGGAATATGTTATAAATAATAGAGGTGGCTGTCGTATACCAACCGAATTGAAATTGTGTTTTGCAGTGTCCAAGTCTGATACAACAGTGAGTGCAGGTAGTAGTATTTACCATGCATCTGTTAGCAGTTTAAGCAGTTTGTCCAGTGACAGCCTACCAGGAATCTCTCCATATCCCCTGCCTACCACACGTCGAACCCAGTCAATGCCGAGTGACACAAGTTCAAGCAGTGCTGGGAGTAAGGAAGGCCACAAAGTAACTGCTAAATGTACGCTTGAATCTCTCCAAGAGAGTGCTTTAGAGGAGGAACTGCAACTTGACATGACAAGTGATTCCAGCAAGCAAGACATTGGCATTTGTTCATCGCAAGATGATTTATTTGCATCACCTCACTGTATAGATGAAAAGGAACATAACAAATCAAAAGAGTTGTCTTCACAGGAGGTGTCAAGACTTTCGACTCCTCAAGATAGATCAACCCCTGTCGAGCAAACAAAGTCACAAGAAAGAGCTCCTGAGATGTCACTGTACAGGCAAGTTTTGGCAGTACCAAAAAGTTCGACACCGGTAAATGAAGCAGGGCTGAACGAAAGAAAACTGCAAACTCCACCAAGTCAAGCTACTCCTATTACAGAAAACTTTCGTTGTCTAACGTTTTCGGGTGTTGTGAAGGACAGTAGTGAATCATCCGACGCCTTGCAGCCTTCTCCTAACGTCTCCAGAGGGACACCAGTGATGATTCCATCATCCCCAACATCACCGGCCAGTGGTGACAAACATGAGTTTAGTAAAACACATGAAGCATCTCTCGGTGCACAGGGTACGCGGAGTCACATATTAGAAACCAGAACCTCGAGTCCTATGGAAGGGCGAAAAGAGCTCCACTCTCCACCATTGGCCCAGGAAACTCCTATGGCTGATAGACTAAGAGAACTGTCTACCAGTTTCAAAGCCGAAAGTAGCGGTTCATCCTCTGATGTGCTACCATCACCTGATACCTTTAAGGGGACGCCTTTAGTCATTCGTTCCTCTCCTAGCGAAGAGGAAGGACAACATGATGACATAACGGAGCAGACGGACATTTCCAAAATTGCTGCGCCATTAGTTGAGACCAAATCACTTTCCAAGCCACGTGATAGTGCACTTGACGAGGACGAGGAGTTCATTGGCATTCCTCAGTGGCAAGAAAAAATGCTGAAACTGCAAAGTAGAATAGAAGAAGAGCCCAAAGGGACCACCTCTACGACTTCATCCTCACTGGAGAGGACTTCCACCAGCAGTTCACTAAAAGACGACTTCGCCGACCAAATACCACAGTGGCAGTCAGTAGCAAGCGTGTATCAAGAATCTAGTGCTAACGGTGGAAGTACGAACTTAAAAACCGCTACCGAACAAACCAAGACTGACAGAGGTAATAAGCGCCTTCAGGAGCATGCAGTGATGCTAATGGATGACACTGAGCCACACTCTCCTGAAAGGAAAAAGACAAGATATGAAGACAAAATCACTGACGCTTCCCTTGAGCCATCACTGTCGCCTTCTTCGCTTGTCGTTGACAACGAAAGGGGACTTGCTAAGTTCGTTGTTCCTAGTGAATCACGGACTGGCAATTCTACGGACCAGCGCCCATTTATAGTTGGACCCTCACAACCTGAAATGTCCGAGGACCTTTTTCATCCAGGTACTTGTACCACCCAAGAAAGTACCCAGGGGATTGATACGAACATACAGAAGGCTCCATCAACAGGTAAGAGCCAAGCTTTTTACTAAAATGACTTTTGTACCCGGAGGATTAACACACAAAGCGTGGGTTGGGAATGTGCAACCTAAAAAGTGTGAGCTGAAAACAAATTGATAAAAAAAAAAAATTCTGCGTTTGCACTTTGCCTTTTCTTGCAGTAAACATGTTAGAATAAATGCGTCCATCCCTTTCCGTGTCTACTAACCTCGGATTCCACTTAAATGGTGGATTGAGTTTTTTCCCAAAAAAAATCCTCAAGGTATTAAGCAATAATATAAAACAGAAGGAGGTTTGATAATGAACCGATATAGCCGGCAAAGCCTAATCTTGCTGGCTTTTTTCGCTTATGTTTCAAGAAGAAAATCAACGCGAACTTGAGAAGACCCACGCCATTGAGCCAGAGGAGGATGCAGAGGCAGCATCACAAGACCTCCCTCTCTCGTTTGAGCTTCGTTTCTCGCCCTCCCAGGGTGACTTGGAGTCACAGTCGTACATGGAATTCGTTCGCTCAATGGACGTGGGAGAAGCCTTACCTAAGGAGAACCAACCAAGTGCATTGGACACGGTAGAGGTAAGCTGTCAACGATGGGTTCTCGTTAAAGAACAGTTCCAGGATAATACATACCTAAACTTCCTGTTAGTAGAGATACAATGCAAGGAGTGGGCAGCCCGGTTATAACATGTAAAATGCCCTGAACCGACCCGGTTTTCAGAGAAAAAAAGCGAGAAAAACGCGGACCGCCACACATAGCGCAGATTTCATATGAGTGGGACAAACGACGGCATGTCCGTAACCGTGCTGTACCTTATTTCTATACTTTGATTGGATCAGCAGGACAAGAACAATGGGAAAGCATTTCAACGTCACGGTAACCGTGCTGTAGTCAGTGCTGTAGTTTGTCCCACTTATATGAAATCTGCTCTATATGTTTCGTATAGTTACATCATAAACAAAAGCCCCACCCCCCCACCCCCCCCCCCCCCCCCCCCCCCCCCAAGGTGACCCCCAGGTGAATCGTAGCATCCAGACGACTATGCTTTTAATTAAGGACCTGTATCCGTAATTAAACTACTGTTCTTGATCATCACTAATCAGTATCTTTTTCAAGTTGTTTATTCCATTTTTTTACAAAAAGTAGTGTGAAGCGCACACACTGATTGGTCGATATCCATGTGTTATGATAGTACAGATGCACCGGTGACGTCACGTTTTGGACAACATTATTTTGTATCTCGACATTTTGTTTTCGTCTATTTGAAAAATAATATTTGGTATTGTGTGTTTTAGAGCCATGTGCTTCGTCAGGGGGGTGTAATAGACGGCGATAGGGCCCCCCCGGCAACCGAGCCTCTGTCTTCTGAAATCAATGTCCTTCCTCCCTGTGGCTCACTCGCAAAACAAGACTCCATAACAAGCGTTACCTCGGAAAGTCAGTCAATCCTTGAACCGCTAGCTACTGACCAGCAAAGAAACTTACCGCCTCCTGGGAAAGAAGTCACAATATTTTCTGAGGCATTGAGTGAGTCTGGAACTGGAACAGAGTTTCATTTCTCGCTGCCAAGAGATACAGAACCCCTCCGCCCCGTCACCTGTACCACGCCGCCTCCCTTACGACTCTGGAAGCAGCCTGTTCCAGAATCGAGTGAACCTGGTGGAAGCAGTGTTATGCGACCTGCTGCTGTTGTTTGTGAGACACCAGGAATGTCTAGCCAAGGTAAGTCAGTCAGTTATAGATCTTAGTGGAGTATGCGGAACGCGTCCAGATTCGAGGTTTAATCGCAGAAATGAATATATTATTATGCATTCTTGTTTTAACACGAGACTAGCCGCTTGGTTCTTCTGTGTAAAGGAGCAAGTTTAATTTTGGGTTATCAATCCGTGTTACCGCGCTCCACAGTTTTACAAAATCACTTTCCCGAAAATAAAAAACGAGGATGGATTCTTGTTAAAAAATATTGACATTCGTTTCCGTCACTAGATCAGCCACGAACTGCAAGAAATCGTTATCCGAGTGTATATTGTTCATTTTGCTAGATATTAACGTACTCTAGCCAATCCTAGTTAATTCAAACTGGTTAGAGATGTGCTCCGAGGTCACACGTGAACTGTATAGCAGCTGGCTGAGGTGCCTTCATATGCTTTCAGTTCGATCTCTTGACCTACTTATGTATTTGAAGTACAAATTAAGCATCTAAATGGTTTCGCTAGTATACATTCTGATTGATCAGTTAACAGGTTTGATTTGCGGTAGCGAAATATCGAATTCCTTGTATCTGTGTCGCAGTTAGTGGTAAAACAACGGCAGTGACCAGACCCTGAAGAAAGCACACCAACAATATGTTGTCTTGTTCTAAGTCCCCAGCGCTACGGCCTCTCAAAGACCCGCTCAGATGACACCATCATTGACGTTCTCCATGCCCAGACAAGACACGCCAGACAGCGACTCGGAGGCAACAGAAACCTACTTCCGAATTGACAGGCCTCCTGTCCTACCTGACCCTGTCATGAGTGAGGTATCACCCACCAGGCAGTCTTTACAGTCCGTGTTCATCAGTGCGGAAGAAGATGTCGTGACAACAAGACGGAATGAGCCTCAGGCTTTGGATAGTGAGAACCCCTTCGAATTCACCACAGAGGACGAAGCACCCCCTGAACCACCAAGCAAACGACGAAAGCAGGTGAAGGAGCTGGAGAAACCGGACGAAGGGAGGCCTTATGGAGGGAGAGCAACTGATATTCGAGGTAAGGGTAAGCCGGAGAAATCAAGTGATGGGAGACGGCAAGCGGAACAAGGTAGAGTGGAAAAGCAGGAGAGACAACACCAGATAGAAAAAGAAGGGAGAAGTGCAGGGCAGAACAAAGTAACGGAAGAAGAGCAAGAGGTTAAAGACAGGGAATCTGAGAAACGAAAAAGGCAGGGTAGCGAAGAAGAGTACGCGACGAAAAGATCCAGAGAAGATGAACGGAGTAGAGAAGAAGTTCAACAGTATCGTAAAGTGACTCACACGCGTACAACCAGGACAGTGACCACCTTGGTGCGACACACCATTTCAATAAAAACAATCAGAGATGGCACTGAAGAAGTTGTGAATGAAATAACTTACCAGACGGATGAAGCACCAAAAGTTAAGAAAGAGGAACAGGAGTTAGTCGAAGAGGAAAAACTAGTGGAGAGGTTATGGCCTGTTCCCTCTATCAAAATCTTGCGCGAATCCCGAGGGTCACTTGCAAAGGGGAAAACTCCCCGTCGTTCTCCCAGAGGAAAGAAAAGTAAACAGAAAAACGTGGAGGAAGGTTTAAAGAAAGGAGGCGATAGTGCGGAGACGGTTAAAAAATCTCAAACAAGAAGTGATGACAGAGCAGGAGAGCCGGGTCCATCAACGGAGGATGATTCCTCTGAAGCGCCTCCTATCTTTACACAAACGCCGTCAATGTCAGGAATACCGTTGATCCCTGGTAACCGAGTTTTAGCCCGGTGGGCAGATAACTATTTCTATCCTGGAGAGATTACTTCGGGTCCCAGTAAGAGTGGTTATTTTAATGTGACCTTCGATGATGGCGACAAGCGTAGAATGCGCCCAGAGAGGCTCATTTCAAAGGACACTTTGCATGTTGGCCAAAGTGTTTTGGCGCAGGGAAGTGATGACTATTTTGAAGAAGGAGTTATTGTAGGACATTACCAATCGCGTGATGATAAAGGATACGAGATAGAGGATGGAAAGGGAAGAATCAAGAGGTACCCCCTCAAGAAGGTAATCTTGTCTGAAGAACAAGCTGCAGTCCTTTTAACCAGCAGTAGCTCACTACGAACGACTAGCAGTTCAAGTATTAATATTGGAGTGATTTTGCGAAGCGGTAAAGAAACTACTAGCACTGGCAAGAGCTCAAGCAGCTCATGTGCAAAGGACACGTCACATGATACGAGCCACAAGGATACTAGTGGCAGCTCCGGTCATCCTTCAACCAGTCGGGCTCATTCATCTGCAGTGAGCCCACAGACTGAGAAGTCAGCAGCTCCAATGAAAAACGATGAGACCCCCAAGTCTTCTCGCAAAGGATCACAGAAGTACAGGGATCGCACTGAGCTACGGCGAGCTGTGGAGAGTAGTGATACAAGCAGCGAGGAGATAGAAAAGGGCACGCGTGGGAATCGAAAGGCTAGAAGAGCGCTGTTGAAAGTGCACAGTTTACCTCTCAGAAGTTCGCCACGGAAGCAGGCAGGTCAGTCACCGATGGCGGGTAGTAGGGAGCAAACAGAGCCTGCTTCGTCGACGCAGGAGGAAGACTTGGGTCCTCTTCCACGCAATCAAAGCTTGTTTGCTGGTTATGCTTTTCTTATTACCGGAGTCCATAGGACCGCTGACCCGACCGAGTCGACGGACAGTGAGTGTGAAATTATCGAGTTTAACCGCGACCACCTCGCACGTCAAATCGAGGCTGGCGGGGGCGTGGTTTTAACGTCATTCCAGGAATCTCAGGTATCGGTGGCTGACCAGTGTTTCCTGGTTTCCAACGCCTGCCAAAGAACCCAGAAGTATTTCCAATCCCTGGCGTATGGTATTCCATGCTTGTCTCATATGTTCATTCACGACTGCTGTACATTAGACAGACTCGTGGACTTCAAAAAGTATTTACTACCCGCCGGCAGAAGTCTAGAAACTGGCGAGCTGATAGAATGCGGTACGCAACCAAGACCGAAAACTCTACGTGGACTAAGGGTGAGTGAGCAGATATTAAGCAATTATTGGACGAGGTTGAGCAAAATATGATGAATTGTCTGTTGCGAGCTACCAGTTATTTATCGATGCCGAAAAATACTGGTAGCGAGACACGGACATTTCATCATATTTTGCGATAGCCGCAGATCCAATAATTGTTTTATTATTCAGTAATTGGGCATCTAAAATGCTCGCAATTTCCTCCTCTGAACGTTCTGGAAACCGAGCAGCCATGTTGGGATTTGTTGTTAAACAGCATTGCGCATGGTCACAACAATATCTGCAGCAAACGCTTATTTGCGCGCAATTATCTGTAGGTGACTCAACCAATCAAAATTCGGGATACTTAGGAACTGAATAATAACTGTATTATCGAACTCATTAATAATTCATGAATGAAAAACAAAGGAAGTCAATGTGTAATCTGTAAACCTGATACAGATTCGTCCTGATTTAAATAAACTTTTTATTCTATTTTCTCGGCCAAAATGGGCCTTTTGCAGCTAGGCATTCAGGTCCTTGTACAGGAATGTACTGGATGGCAATTTTTTTTTAACTTCATTGATTTAGAAGCCTTGTACGAGATCGGTAGCCTGAATTTCAGCCGTCTCCTCTGGTTCGTTCCTCCCGGGCTGAAATTCAGGCTACGAGATCGGTATTGTTATTAGCAAAACCTGTTTGTAAATGTTATTTTTCACCTCCAATCGATTGTCGATCTTTCTAAAACAGCATTTTTATAAATGACTTGCTATTCGGCATCCATGGCAACGTCTTTCCCATGGGGATCACGAGCTCATCGTTAACGAAGTATTATATCAGCACGTGACTGTTAGCTGCAAAATAACTGAAAACCGTGACTCTATACATCTAGACGTTTGATGTTATATCGAGTTTTTGATCAGGGGTTCCAAACTCCGAGAAGCAATGAAATCATGAGGCCGCTTCGGTCGAATGCTTTTATTGTTTCGAGGTGTTTGGAATCCCTGATCAACAACGAAGCTCGAGTGTTTGATACGACGTCTCACACGAATACAATACCTGCATTCATAAATCATTTATAATAGAAAGTATTGTTTGCCTGTATTTTATTGCAGACATTATAGACTACTAGGGCCGGTACTAGGGTTGTAATTGTTATTTTGTCACGGTCGTTTCAACAAACGGCTTTCGTGCATCCACGAGTTAATAAGGTTTTTGTGTGGTATTGTTATTATGACAACAAGGTAGTGGGGAATCTCGCGAAATTTTCTATGCATGGTCCTGATTATCGTTAGGTATAGCGATTCTTACTGCCACGTTATCCATTGTCATTAATGTGCCAACCAGAGATCCATTGGTTTATGACACAAAGCGGCCTTTTGAAATCATGGTTGGCACATTAGCATAACAATTAGTAATGTTTATCAACACGAAGTATCGCTATTAAGGTGGCTCGCCTGGATTTTCCAGGGACGCACCATACACACTTTGAACGGCTGATAACTCTACTGTCTACTAGAAATAGAATAAACTTTCCAAAAATGTAGGTTTGTTTGACATCGGTGACATCACCATAGCAACACAGCGTTGACGTCATCATAAATGTTCTCGAAATCTAGACGTAAACTTTTAAAACGACCTAGTGTCCCTTGTAGTCTACATGTAGACCTTCAAAGTTTAAAAAAATTGTATGAGGGCATTTTCGAAAAAAATTGGGTTGAATATTTTCATTTAAAAAATAAACCAATCACCTTACTTTCTGTTTCGTCGTCGAGAACAGTGTTTTTCGGACCGATTCAAACGATGTTTTTAGCATATTTCATACCTGTGGCATAAGACTACTTCTCATGAAAATTGCATCCCATTTGCTTTATTCGATTTCGGTTGATGGAATCATAAGTAATGTCTTAAATATTCTCATTTTACTCAAAATAGGGCGTTACCTCAGTGTAAGAACCTCACAGACTGCGTCATAAAACTCCCTTTGTTAACTATGAATAATTTGCGACTTAGAATATTTTCCGCGCAACCGAATCGGCACTTATATATTTTACAAGGAATTGGGGAGCCTCTTACTTGAAAAAAAATTGTAAAAAAAGTATGTTTTGGTTTTTATTCCGCGCCCTAAAAATGATTCAATGCTCTTGAAATTTTCAGGGACAGGGTAGTACATGTTGAACTTCAGGTGAAAAGATTTAAAAAAACATTTATCGACTAGTTTTCGAATTACAGCTTCCGTAGCAAATACGTTACTATTTTGAGTAAAATGAGAATATTTAAGACATTATTTATGATTCCATCAACCGAAATCGAATAAAGCAAATGGAATGAAATTTTCATGAGTTGTAGTCCTATGCCACAGGTATGAAATATGCTAAACCGGTCCAGAAAACACTGTTCTCGACGACTAAACAGAAATTAAGGCGAATTGTTATTTTTTAAACGAAAATATTCAACCCATTTTTTTTTTCGAAAACGCTCTCATACAATTTTTTAAAACTTTGCGATCTTGAAGGCATACATTTAGACTACAAGGGACACCAGGTCGTTTTAAAAGTTTAGGTCTAGATTTCAAGAAATTTCATGATATGTAAAATACATGACGTCAACGTTGTGTTGCTATGGTACCACTGATGTCAAACAAACCTACATTTTGGAAAGTTTATTCTATTCGTAGTAAATGGGTGAAGTGGCTAGCCCGACCGAGCTCTGACAGTGGAGTTATCAGCCGTTCAAAGTGGGAAAATCCAGGCGAGCCACCTTACCTGAGCCCCTCGCACACTCCTTCACAGGTCTACCTTCATGGCACAGCTGAGTTCAAAGACACGTGGTCCAGTGTGGTCCAGGCTGCGGATTGTGCGGTAGTCTCGAAGCTACCGAATCGTCCCGGTCGGGACCTACCCGATTACACATGCGACGTTGTCATATGCGAAGGGCGCACTCTCCCTGCCAGTGTGAGACACACTGTTGAAATGCTCGCCATTCCAGTCGTGTCTCTTGAGTGGCTTCTACAGTGCCTTATCAATGGTTGGATTGTGCCGTACGATGGTCACGTAAAATACAACTACAGGAATGCGTGACATTAAGCTTCATAAAACAAGATGGACGCAGAATGTATGAGAATGCGTGATGTTCGGTCACGCAAAGCGGTTTTAATCACATGAATTCCATTTTTTCTTATTTTTCTCGAATAAATAATTGTTTTATATAATTATTATTGCAGAAGAACGTAGAGTATAGGCACAATGCCGATACTCGGATTATTCGTTACGTGGAACCTACAAGAAACAGCACTCGCCACGCGGCTGGTGCATCTTACGATGCGAAGGAAACTGGTATATTTTATTCCTGCTAAAGTACGCTTGTTTTACGTTATGAACTTGTCAAGATTTATAAACAGAGAGAAGTTTGATTTAAAATACTCAGTTTGTACATATCAGTAAGGATTTTATCTGTATATCACGTGAATGAATCACATGATCTGGTTTAGAGCAGATTTCGTATGAGTGGGACAAACTACGGCAGCTCCGTAGCCTTACCGTAACCGTACTGTAATCGTGCCGAACCGTATCTCTGTGATTTGATTGGATCAGCAGGACAAAAACAACAGGGAAACCATTTCAATGTCACAGCATGCTGCACAGTAAACGTGCCGTAGTCATTGCCGTAGTTTATCCCACTCATACGAAATTTGCTCCAACACTAACCCTAAGGCCACATTGGCAAAGATGTCGTTGATTAAATCAGCTATTGTGACGTTTTCTTGTTTTGTTTTATTGACACTTATCTGTAAGAGAGACTCTCAGCACATTTTCGCTCCTTACAATTTGTCTCGCAGCGGACGGCTGAAAGCGATGCGTTGCAATTCCATGAAAAGGGATGTTACACTAGGCAATGTTTCATGCACATTGCCGCAGAGGGTTACGTAAATTGCGAAATGAGCATCGCATAATTTAGCAACGCAAAAAGGATTGTTGCAGTGTTGTCGCAATCGTTGCGAAAAGAAGACACGTCGATTTCTTGGTATGTTATACTACGCAATTTCTCGTGCAACTCGTGTCACAAAATTACGACAGGTCGTACGAAACGCTGCCGAGACACGGCGCCTTTTGGGTAAAAATCACATACAGTCATGCGCACAATATCTCCGGTTTCCTTATTGTCCACAGCCAGTACTGTAGTTGTCAACTGTCAATCAGTCTTGAGTGAGCCAATCAGCTGACTGACACTAGAAAACGTTGAAATGCTTCTCTCAGCCGTTCATCAAACTCGATCAACAACTCATTGAAATAATTTGTCAAAAATGAACCGGACGAAATTGCATACATTTCCATAATCATTATAAATCGTTTATTGGAAAATAAATATTTCGTTACTCTATAGAAAATGTAAGCCATAGATGTTTACTTTACTCTTAAAATTTTAGTGAAAAAAAAAAAAAATGTTTGGGTTCTTTGAATTCAATAGAGCAGTTTACAAACTGTCCTTTTAAACCGAACGACCACACAACAATCAGTATTTTGTAACTTACGATATCTCGGTCAGATACGATGTCTTGTACGGGATACCTCGGCAGGATATGCCTTGCAATTGCAACTATTGTTGCACTACCTGTATATTCTTATGTGAACAAGTAAGGGTTATTGGCCTGAAACTCGGGGATATGTGATATTTATAGTCCCCGCGGGTTTCGCACGAGGGCGCAACCCGAGGGGACTATATCACATATCACCGAGTTTCAGGCCAATAAAATGCGCATTTTTTACAATGGCTCAGTTTTCTCATTAACAAGTTCAATACACTGATTCGAGAGAAAAAGCATGGTCTTAAGCAAATTCCCAACTATAAACATAGGAAAAGATAACAGAATAGATCAGTTTGCACTCAATCCCCAGAGATTCAAATGACAAAGGGCATGGCGGCCATGTTGGTGTACAGAACAAAAGAAGCTAACGAAGAATCTATTGTTAACTGTACACCAACATGGCGGCTATGACGTCACGTGCAAAGGGTCTATAGCTCGGAATATGAGTCATTCTATATGAATTCGCACTGCTAGCGTCCTTGAGCATGCGTAGATGTTTCTATTATAGACCCACATGTACTACGGCGAATACCTTTTGTAAGTAAAATGGTGTTTCAGAGCGATATCAATGCAGGGAGCAGGGTTAGTCCAGAAAATACCACTCGGTATTTGTTCTGACCCAATGCCATGCAACCCCATGTGTAGCTAATTAAATATGCAGGGGGAATATATATTGTCTCCTTGGTGAAAATATATATTCCCCCAGCATATTTAATTAGTTTGGGGTTTTGTGATATATTCCCCTGAAAGAACAATAGAAAACTGAGCCATGTGAAAATAAGAAAAATAAATCGATTATAATTCGATTTCGTAGTAAATCAAACAGAAAATGAACAATATTGGATATAGAGAACTGCAGCCCCATTCTGTAACGAGTTAATGGAGGCGATGTAGGATTTCTTTTTCTTCGTATATGTGTCTTTGTTCGGAAAATATTAAATCCGCGCCACGGAGAAGAGAACCGCCGAAGTTGAACATGGAACTCTTCTATCACGTACTAGATTGTACATGCTGTTAATTCCCAGGCCAATCCAACAAAAGCGTTATTAAAAGACCGGAAAATCATCTTCTTTTTAGCTTTGAACAAAGTAGATAATTATCCCCATCCACGACAAGTTTTTGTGATAATTGTTCAAAAGATCAGTTAATCCGGTTCTGTTAGAGAAACTCCTGTCCCTCCCCTTTTTCCTTAAGTGCTCGGGGTTTTAAAATAGCCTGCTAAACGAAGTAAGTATTATTTGTGTCGGTGTAGTCTTTGCCAACGACACACCTCCCGCAGGTGCGAGTGATGAACAAGCACTAAATCTAGCTTACGGAAATTCAAAAGCGCGCTTAAATGCCGGATCATTTTTGCTTAATATTAAACTACTATCTTTTCGAAAGGCAAATTACAATCGGATCTTACTGTCTAAGACGTGAATAGGGTATTGATGATTAATTCTTTGAAAAACCCGTCTGTGTGTCTCTTCCATTAAACATAAACAATGAATTACATGCACGGCTTACTATTTACTTTAGGGCAGCTGATTCAGTGAGAAAACAGAAGGATTTTGACAAGGAAAGGGTGTTCTTGTCAAAACCTCTTCACCAGAACTGAAGTAAAACACAAGAGGTCCATTATGACGCGAGTAAGTGCAAACAACTTCGCTCTAGTTAATTCTCTGCATGATACGCCGTTCATAAGACTGTTTCGATATCCTGATAGATTCTGTGTTACGGCCAGAACATTAGCACGGCTATAGGATCCCCGTCTTCGTGGCAGATACACTTCACTGCATGGTCGAATCTTAAATGAGTGGTTTTCCTTGCTGATTTCTAAAGTAATTTAGCACTTCTTTCCGCCGGGTAATATATTTTCGTCCTAAAGCTCCTGTCCGTTAAAGCTTGGCATAGTATAAGAGCAAGGATTTGGCTTGTCAGAATGGGTCGATGGTAAAAACTATCAACATATTTCACGTTGTCGTTGTAAATTTACCTAGTTACACTTTCAAGAGGTTCTATCAAGACATTTCTGAGGATGAACGAAAGCGATAAGTACACATTGGCTTTTGAGTTAGCCAATCGTCAACAAGGACAAGTATTCGCAGAATCCGCGGTCCTGTTTGTCATCGGCTCGGTAGCTTTGGCTGGGAATCTTTTGGTCTGGTTAGCCGTTGTTAGAAATCCGAGTCTTCGCCGTGTGCCAACCAATCTTTTTATCCTTTCTCTCTCAGCATCGGACATTCTAATGGCGTGTTCCTGTATGCCATTGTCTTTGGTCGTGCTAATTCAGGGGCGTTGGTCTCTGGGTGACGCAGTTTGTCAATTACATGGCTTCTTCTACTTTGTTCTTGCGTTCGTTTCTCTGGAGACCGTGGCGTTGGTTGCCATTAACCGATACCTTAGCGTGGCCAAACCAAGGATCTACAGAACTGTTTTCACATACAAGAACTCTCTCATCATGATAAGTTCGATCTGGATTCTTTGCATTTCTTACGTCAGCATCTTCCAGTTCCTAAAAGGGCCCATATTTGAATTTGACCCCGGGAAGATTATTTGTCATATTATTCTTAAAGATGTTGTCTTCAAGGACACGTGGAATGTCATCACAGGGATCATCTTCGCCGTGCTGCCGATGGGCACGTTATTTATCTGCTATTATAAACTTTTTCGTGCTGTCAGGCGACACAACACGATGACAGTGCGGTCTCTCCGTCAACATTGCCCGTTCAACTCGACCAGCTCGGGCACTGAAGAAATCCGAATCACAAAGATTATTCTAGCAGTCATGATCGGCTTCTGCTGCTGCTGGGTGCCATCGTTTGCCATTGCCTATCTTAAACTTATCGATGCTAGACTTGTAGAAAGCAGACCACCGCATCTGGTGTACATCTATCTTGTCTACAGCTCAAGTATGATAAATCCAGTCATTTATGGAATTTTAAATGGTACTTTTCGTACGGAGTTTTTGAAGATTGCTAGGTGCGCTAAAAAATGCAACGAAACGGCGGAGAGCGAAGCACTGGAAATGAGGAGAATATAATTACACTGACTGTCGAGAACAGAGCGACGCACTGGAAATGAGCGAGAGAATCTAATCACACTGACTGTCGAGAACTGAGCGACGCACTGGAAATGAGCGAGAGAATCTAATCACACTGACTGTCGAGAACTGAGCGACGCACTGGAAATGAGCGGGAGAATACATTCACACCAAATGTCGGGCACAGAACGACGCACTGGAAATAAGTGGGAGAATCTAATCACACTGTCGAGAACAGAGCGACGTACTGCAAATGAGCGGGAGAATCTAATCACACTGACAATAGAGAACAGAGCGACGCACTGGAAATGAGCGGAAGAATCTAATTACACTGACTGTCGAGCACTTTCCGCTTTTCTATCCGTGTTGAGACACTCAAGAGACGAAAATCTTTAAATGCTTGTTCAAGTTCAAGTTCAAGTTTTATTTCACACTATTTTTCTTTTTGAATTACAATAAGGGAAATATGATTAACTAAACGTATATATATAATAGATAAGGTAAATTAAAGTATGAGATGGGAGTGACAGTGCACAGTGGACAAAGTAGCCTGGAGGCTTTCGAGTTATTCACTGTTTTAATTAAATTTAGGCTTATATGTTATAGTATGGTAATAGCTGATATTAGTGAGTAGAAATAATGTTGTACAATGGCGAGTTGAACCTAAGTTTGGTTAAAAAAAGAAATATCACACACAAATATAGAAAAAAACAAGACAAAAAAGAGAGAAAGAGAGGAAATACGATAAAGGAGAAATTTATATGGAAATAGCTTATATGATGTGTTATTGTTTTTAAAGATTAGGATTAGGAGGGACTCTGGAGCTTGAGAAGGTAGGATTTATATAGTTTCTTGAATTGTTTCGTGTTTGTTGTTTGCTTAAGCTCATAGGGGACGGATTCCCATATTTTACAGGCTGTATATTTAAATGTAAATTTTCCCATGTTTGTTCTTACATTTTGCGAAGAATGTAGCCAGCAACGCTTAGCTCTAAAGAATGAAGAAGAGCGACGGTCAATCGATACGTGAGATAAAGAAAAGAGGAACATGTGGTTGTTTGTCATTACGATGAACGTAGCCCAGAATAGATTCCTCGGCTCAGAGCTGTAATATAGTTTGTATAGTTTCATCGCTTCAGCTGATACCGCGGTTCTTCTTTGGGCATTTTTTGAAGCATGTTGCTCTGTCCGGCATACGCGCAAAGTTTTAAATCGTTACTCCACTGGCCAAATTTATGAGTACGGCAACTTATTCTATGGGCACGGCAGAGGTAGTCTCGGCACCTCTAAAATTTAAGGCACCGGTGTCTTAATAAATTTGGGACTGGTTGTATACGCATTTCAAGGAGCTGTGTCAGAATGAGAGGCCTGCGTTTCTGTTCCGGGCCGGAACAAAGTAAGTAAGTAACTTTATTTAAGTATCAAATATATGGAGAAGTGTCTATCGTACGACCTCCTTATAAGGAAGCACAATAGGCCGCCATATGTACGTGTAGTGGGCACTAAAGTAGGTGAGGGAGGTCAGTGATGTACGCACAGGAGATGTATACGCACAGGAGTGGTTAAGCGCTCCCGCAGTGGTTGAGCGCTTCACCTCTCACCTGTGTGTTCCAGGTTCGATCCCCGGTGAGTTGAGTTTCTTGGTATCTCGCCCTTGCTCCGAGGGTTTTTCTCCTGGTTCTCCGGTTTCCCTCCCTCCGCAAAAACCAACACGCTAAATTCCAATTCGATCTGTGGATTAGCCGGGACATGGCTTTGATCAGCCCCCATGGTTGTTTCAGGTCTCGTTAGCCGGAAATTCAGAGACAGAGAGAGAGAGTCCAGCTTTCGATTGACTGTGAGCCGGTTTTCCAAAATGGCGTAGGAAAGCGGCCATGAATCTTTTCGAGTCCCACTCGTTTAATCAACCATTTTGAAACTTTCAGCCTCACAAACTAAGTAGAGACTTATTCCCTTTTATCGAAACTAACATCAATACAGCTTATCACCCTGCAAAAGAAAGCAGTAAGAACCATGCCTTTCTCCGACTTTCGTGAACATTCTAGCCCTCTGTTTAGGAAAATTGGTATTCTTAAATTATTAGATTTGATTTCCTACAGTAATCACTATTCATGTATGACTTTTATACTTCTAGATTACCCCATGCTTTCTCTGATTTCTTTACAAAAATTCATAGAAAACATAGCTTTAACACTCGTTTGTCCTCAAGGGAAACATATTATCTCCCCTCAACCAGAACAAATTATGGTAAATTTTCTTTACGATTCACAGGTGTAATAACATGAAATTCTATTAGAGATGACTATAAACTCTTATCAAAATCCTCCTTTAAGAAACAAATAAAATCAGATATCCTAAGTTCCTATTGACATTTCCAAGAAATTTTCATGTTTTTCTTTTTTCTTCTTCTTCTGTTTATTATTATATCTTTATGTCTTGTGTGTATTTTATGTCTTGTGTGTATTTTATGTCTTGCCTATATACGACCTACGCATTGTAATTTGAATCATGCGGCAATCTGACTCGATTAGTTTAGCTACTTCAGATTGCCGGTGTCCAACATTATTATTTTACTCTTTTCTTCTGCAACATTGTAAACAGTAGACACAAATAAACTTCTTGTTGTTGTTGTTGTCAGTAAACAAGTTCCCAGGTACTGACGAGTTCTCACCCACCTAGAGCTAGGGTTCACAGGTAAACAACGAGTTCTCACTGGCCTAGGGCAAATGACGAGTTTAAACCAAAATATAGAGGGGGGAAAAATCCAAAATTGAGAAAAAAAATCGTTCTGAGGTTCGAACCCGAGTCCTCAGATTGTAGACCAAGTCAGTGGTTAAACCACTATATAGGCTAAACGACCATCGGTGCTCGGATCGTGACCAATTTTAATACATAGCACTACCCGCAAACTGCAAGTCTCCTGTGCGTACATCAGTGACCTCCCTTGTGTACTTCAGTGACCTCTACACGTACATCATTATAAGCCGGGAAGTCGTACGACAGATACTCTTGGATATATTTAGCTTTGTAACTATTTGGGGACACTATAGTCATACGATTTTACGTCGTTATCCGAGAAGACGTGAAGGTCTAACCATTTACTGTTTTGTAAAGGCAGCACCTTCTACTCAGTTATTTTAAGACCCTGAGTGTTGGTCCGGCCGGGGTTTGAACCCGCGATCTCCCACTCCGCTAACCGGGAGGCGGTTAACAAAATTAGTTTCAGTGATTTTCATATAAACTAACGATCCTAGCACACGTGTGGGAAATGACTAACAAACTGTGTGTTCCTTTCAATCAACGGCGTACCCTGGGTGCCAGAGGTTCTACTGCCCTCTCTAAGCCAAAGTTTAGGATCGACGAGAATGCTGGTCGTCGCTTCGCTCCTCGCACGTTAGAGAGGGCAGTAGAACTTCTGGCATCCAGGATATCAACGGCACTGAGGAGGGGTCTTTTTGTAGCCAATTGACATACATCAGTTGGACATTGATTCCCCGGGGGGGGGGGTACTCCCATATATGGACTATACGGGGATGATCCGCTGGACAGGGTATGGTTTTTCGAGTTTCTGATCTTAGACAGGGTATCCATTTTCACATCGACAGATCTTGAACAGGGTATGGTATTTATCTAGTGCCGTTATTTAGTCTAGTGCTTGCTGAAGACTTATTTAGTTATGGCACTCATTATACAAGATCACAATAAACACTGACATCCAAGTATAGATAATTTGTTATTTGTCTTATAGAGGGAAAATTTTAACACTTTGTCTTGAACAGGGTATGGAAATTTGAGTTTTTTTGTCTTAAACAGGGTAAGGGTTTCAGAGCCCCAGCGGCACACCCCTACCCAACTTTAGGTAGAGTACCCCCCCCGGGATTGATTCCCGCCATACTTGTGCAACACCATGACATAGTTTATAAGCCGAGTGTCGTGCCATCTTCTTTTAGCGTGATCATGGGGTTTAAAGGCTGATTTGCACGTGGGATGGATGCATCGGCGAAGGCATAAGAAAAGGGAAACTTTTTCCTCTGAATTTCTAGCGAGGACACTAGGCTAGAGAGGTAGTGGGCTTATACCCGGGGGCTCTTATAACATATATATATATACGTTTATTTAACCCAAATTGTAGCAAGTGCTAAATTACATGGGTGTCAGCTCAAAATTAAGCATACAATAATAATTAATAATAATTATACATAAATTACACATATTGATATTTATATGTGATAAAGTTGTTCAGCCTGTCTGTTTTCCCTGCGACACACTGTTGTCTGGAGCTACCAGACCGCAGGTTGTAGCCATGTGCGATATCCTGGCTCATGGGTATTAAGTTACAAGTTGAATTGCATGTTCGTAACTTAGGAATAAACTTTGTACATAATACGATGCGTCTGTCCGTGAGTGTCGGAAGTCCCGACTGGCTTAGAGCAATGTCATATGATGTATCAGGATATATTATTCTTAATGCTTTCTTCTGGACTGACTCAATTAAGTTAGATAAATATTCTGGTAAATTGGCCCACACTGGGGCAGCATATTCAAGTACTTATAATACTACAATATACTTGAATAAGATCTTCAGCAGGCAGCCCTGACCTTCTAAGCAACCTAAGGGCATACAAACGTTTGGATGCCCTTTTGAAAATATATTCACAGTAGACATTCCAAGTTAGGTTACTAGATATGTATACCCCTAGCATCTTGTACGACTCCACTCGCTCAATGACAGTGCCAGCAAGGAGCAAAGGGGATAACTCTGTAGGCTTATAATGAAGAAAGTCAACTACTAACTCCTTGCACTTCTTTACATTAAGTCGCATACCATTTGCAGATGCAAATTGACTGATACTATTAGCTATACAGGGTAGATAACTTACAGAGCACCTAGGGATGAATTCTACAATTGAGAGGTCGTCCACATATTTAACCCTTGTGTGCCAATCTTTAACTAGTATTGACTAGTACAGTACACAGGACAGCAGGGCGGCTAGCTTGGTCCCTTGAGGGATACCCCCTTTCGGGGAGACAGCCAAGGAAACAGTGTCGCTGATTTTTACCCGTTTCGACCTGTTAGTAAGAAATGAGCCAATCCACCTCCATTTGAGGCATTGTAAATTGAGTTAGCCTCACCGTTTTGCCGCCAAAAACCCTTATTTTGTTTATTCATTGTGTCATGAATTACTCCTGTTTCCAAAAGTCTCCAAAAGATTCTTAAAATCAGGTATAATTATTTAGCAACGTCGACTTTGGCCGTTGCACACAGACATGACATTGTGTGGCCCTTAATGAAATGTATTTCTCATACTACTCCTGTTATTTAGCTACTCGAATCAGTGTGAACTGAATTGCTCATGGACAGTATTTCCGCAATCTTTTAGTAATATATTTTTATTTACATACTCTTAAATATTTATTTACATATCTCTTTATATATTTACGCAGCGTACTGCAGGCGTTAATGGCATATCGAGGTTGTTTATACAGTATTTTATTACTTAGTGTTATTAATATCAATTATTTATGTGTGTGTATATGTACGTATCTATCTTTGTAGTGCGGTTACCGTGCAAAAATATGAACAGAGCCCGGCAACTGCAATGGGAGAAAAAGGCTAGAACGCAAGCCATCTTCTAAACATAAAAAGCCTTATGGGAATTTTACCTTTATCAGCATTATCCGATTAACAAAATTTCTTCATTAACTTGTCTTGAATACTCGAGCCTCGGCACTGAATAATCAAACTACACGTTTATATCCATAACACAGGTACTACAAACCACATCTCCCCCACACGAACGGCACACATAATACTGCGTGCTCCAAAACGAAACCCCCGTTTCCTGTTTACGAGGGCCGAGAGTTCCTCCCGTGAGGTTGAGGTTTAGGGTGCGTTCGATTGATCGTATTCCGGTGTCGTAGGGATTTCGCCCCCCCCCCAGGGATCTCGCCCTCCCCCTCCCCCGGGGGGGCGAGATCACTAGGGATTTCACCCCCCCCCCCCCCCCCCCCGGGGGGCGAGATCACTAGGGATTTCACCCCCCCTTAGGGATCTCGCCCCCCCAGTGTAAACAGACTAAGCTGGGGATTTCGCCCCCCCCCCCTCCAATTCTCTCGTACTAAAAGCAAGCTCGTTCGACGTTGCTTTAGCTAAAAACAGCTTTCGTGATCCAATTGATGTCATACTCGTACTCGTTCGCTGTATTCACTCGTTGGATATCAAGTCTTAGATACATTTCATAAACGTTTATCTTCGATCGTAATTCTTTTGGTGAAGACTTGATATTTTGAAATAAGAATTGGACGCATTTCAACTTTATCCGTGCATGTTGAAACAAACAACCAAATAGAAACAAGCAAACTGCTTATTTAAACAATTAAAGTGATATATACACAGTTATTTAAATGTGGCAAGCTCTATTATCGACGAAACCTCTTCGATGATCGGGGTGCGTACGAACTACAGAGCCACTCAACGCTTGTATCAAATTGTCGACCAACACACTTCTGGTGAAACCAGTCACCACACAGACTACACTCCACCATGTCGCCGAACGCTTCTGGTAACTTGCAATTGCAGTAATTCTCGATGGCGACGCTTTTGTGTGGTCTCTCAATCACTCTAGCCTTGCGGGACTTTATTGGTTTGGTTTTTAATACAGGCACAAGCACGACTTAATAAAAAGCCAATTAACAGCTCTTAGCCAAAAATAGTGTAACAGAAGAACGACAACATTTGTGGCTTGCTCTACAGATTTGTTCTAATAAGTCGAATATCCCAAAATCGCTAGAAATGCCTCTTTAGTATAGAAAGCAACTAATAACTGATGCCGCGTGGGTTTACAAATGAGTGACTATAGGAGTATAGGAAACATTGCGGAGTCACTAAAAACTGAGGTAGAACTATTAATATGATTTGTTTGCTATTTAAACAGTTGGGTTAGTTGCTCTTTTAATTCTGCAATTAGACTGTGAGCTTTGTGAAAAATAAACGAGTCAGGCCCAGGATAACAAATGTTTTTGTCAATCCAAAGAAATCCCGCCTCTTTGTTTTGGGCGCGCTTGGTTTTTAATACAGGCACAAGCACGACTTGTAAAATAGTGTAACAGATGAACAGCAACATTTTCGGCCTTCCTCTACAGATTTGTTCTAATAAGACGAATACCATTGCTTCTCTTTAGTATAGAAAGCGAAAAGAAGACTCCAAAGGCAAAGAATGTCAACAGCGCTAGCTTTGGTTTTAATGAAGCGGCGTGATTATTACGTTTTTCAAGCGCTGTAATATAGTCAACAATCGTATTTCAAGAGTTCACTTTAGTCTGGTTCCCAAAGGTTCGCAGTGAAGAGGACCGCGATCGGTTTTATAGACGGTTTTATTGATTAAGTAATCAAGTGTTGCAACAGTCTTAACAGTGACATATATTAAAGTTCATTTTCACTCAGCAAATCGTTAAGAGGGGGGGGGGGGGGCGAAATCCCTGAGGGGGGACCAGTGAGGGGGGCGAGATCACTAGGGATCTCGCCCCCGGGGGGGCGAAATCCCTAGTGATCTCGCCCCCCGGGGGGGTGAGATTACGGGGGGGCGAAATCCCTGGGACACCGGAATAAGAATACACAGAATGATCACTACAAATAGCTTATACTGGGATTTTTTAGCCACTGGAATACCAATTGTATCCCGAATATCACATATCAGCAAGCATTTGTAGCTTAAAGTGCAAAATATGCCCGAACCAGTGATTTCCAGAGACTATTCCATCTATTCCTATTCCGGAATACGGTCAATCGAACTCACGCTTAGTGTGCCGAGCTGTAAGGAACAAAAACTTTCTGTTCTGGCCAATTAGGTTTTCAATTATTAATGGTGTGAATGAACTGTTATAACAGGGAGGTGGTTATAACAAGTGGTTATAACAAGTCAACTATAAGTCTGTTGGGTTCCATAGCACATACATAGCACATTGCATCAAGAGAGTTTATATATGAATATAGTCATATTTGGCAGAATGATTCACACACGTACACACGTAGCGTGGAATGGATATACGTTTTTTTTGGCAACTTTCAAGTTAAGAATAGTCAGAATTAGTCTGACCCAAAGTTTGCTCAACAGAACTGCATAAATTATTATAGCCGTTTTTTTAATGTATTCTAGTAAACGAAAGGCCGTTTTTTTATGTTAACACTGTTGTTAATTGTGTCAAAATTCGGATTCAAGTGGCATGATGGCCAGGATTATTTGGACGACAATTTTGAGTGCAGTCACTTTTCAGATGAACTGAACATTAACACTTGGTGTAACTTCGGTTGTTTTAAGACTGAATCACTATTAATTAAACGTCTTTTCATTTCGTTGCCGTAATCACCAGCAAGCTATAGCCATTGTTTGCAAATCCTGCTGTTGCGAATTTCCTTATCAATGTTGTGGCGAACGTGAGTCACTTGTTTAATATGGAGAAGAGAATTCACATTACTTTGTGTTCGGCTGATGTTCACAGGTCGGTGAATCTCTGTTTCATCGATTCGACCACCTCATAACCTCATTGCTATTAAAAAATGCATCAGTGATATTTATTATCCTCTGGTTTCCACCGCTTTCAGCGGACAATCTCAGCGATGAATCGGATCATTTCAGCAATCCAGTGTTAAGAGTTTTACACTTGGACCATGGGCTCAGTTTCTGGCGACGACGGCAACTTTCGATTCAATCCGAAAGCGATCGTAACAAAAACAATAACAAGAGAAAGCCAAGACATTGTACACGATGTAAACAGCAAGGTTCGGTTCTTTACCTCGATATACGCCATCGCCGAGACCAAAAATGTTGACAATATGTGGCTACACATCGCCAACAAACAGACGAACTTCAACTGGAGCCAAAAGTTTTCCTGAAAATAGTACAGCAACAGCCAAAACGACAGCAAGACATAAGTTGCGAAGT
This sequence comes from Actinernus sp. WN-2022, assembly GCA_030867875.1. Classification (NCBI taxonomy): domain Eukaryota; kingdom Metazoa; phylum Cnidaria; class Anthozoa; order Actiniaria; family Actinernidae; genus Actinernus; species Actinernus sp. WN-2022. Next base: position 52,560,950 of record JAOWCC010000577.1, on the reverse strand, counting down.
GTGCTCCGAGTGTTACTGTGGATGCTTGAGCGAACCTCTCTCGCAGCGCTACAACGATGTGAAGCAAGGCTGACGATAAAGCTAAGAAAACAGCCACGGAACAGCAGATGAGACTTCGGTGCTTTTTTGCAAAACTTTCCTCCATCTACCGTCTTTTCCTGAAGTTTCAAATGACTCAGCGAGTCAGCTTCTGTTTACTGCTTGAATAATGCTTCAATAGCAGCGATTTCAGAGTTGCAGAGCAACAACAAGACACTAAATTTACAACTGATGCAAAGGACGTACGAAAATGCTCGAGATTTGACTTTTTCTCCCTATTTTAATGAAAAAGGTCGGGTGGGTATTGTGTCACAATAGAACAGGTTTTGCCCAAAAACTGGAAAAACTTGTTGAGTGCTAATCGTGTTTTTTTATTGAACAAGCCGCGGTGTTTTGAACATCTAAAATGCAAATTTCTTTCTCTTCGCTGCTTTCAATGCAAAACATAGCAGTGTTTGGTGTTTTAGTACCAGTGTGTTTAGCGCTTCTACTTGAAGTTTCGACGGCTGGTTTTTACAAACATCAGAAACACACACCAAGCAATTCAACGGAAACGTTCCATTATTTAACATCTCCCTGTAATTTCTTTAGATGAAACATTAAAAATTCCACATAAGCGGGTTTAAACAGGTTCGGAACAAGAGATTGAGAACCGCAGAGACCGCATTTTCAAGTAAAATTATTGCTGGCTAAACAGCCGGTATATTTTCGTAATAGCTCGAAAATGTACGAAGTGAGACTGAAACAGAATGATTTCTTTAAGAAAAGCAGCTCTGATGAACTTATTCTGGGTACTGAATCGTTCTTTTGTAACAAACTGGCACATTCAAAGCAACGCCCAGCCCTATCAACAGTAATCATAAAGAAAACTATTATAACAAAGACATGGACATGAACTTCAATATTTAGAATATGCAAATACCATGGTTATATCGTTAGAATGATGCTCAATGCGGTTACCACGATAAGTATTTAATAATGTTTTCCCGCCGTTTTAAATATTCTACTGCTGCTTCCTCCAAAGAGAAAACCCTTACATTCTACCTCGCGTAAATGCCGCGAGGTTAATTTTTTTCCCTTCATATTTACGATCACGCCATATGGCTTGATTAATCATTAACCATGATCTCCTCTCTCTATACCCCACAAACTTAAATATATTTTACATGGCTCGTTTTTCTTTGTTCATTTCGCGGCAAAGGCAGAGGGAATCTCGTAATATATTTCCCAGGGCCCAGTCGTTCGAAGCAAGGGTAACTTTATCTGCACAACTTGTTAGAATTGGCCCAGGGCTTTTTCCCGTCGCACTTTCCTAGTACTAAGTTCTACTTACTCTTTATGATGGTACGGAGAAGTAAATATTTAATGACGACATGAAAAAAACGGCATGCGTTCTGAGCGGAACTCGATCCCTCGATCTCTTGGTTCCTATCCACCCCGGGGGGGGGGGGACTCCCTTATGTGAGGGGTACATGGATGCTCGTCGTACCTTTTAGGGGTCAAAATCAGGAGTTTGGTACCACTTAGGGTATCCACCATCAAACACAGACATTTCTATGTAAAGCGGTACCTTTTAGGGGTCGGGTGTCAATTGAACAAAAAAAGCTGTTATCAATTTACATTTTTATTATCTTTTAGGGGTCAAAATAAGCTTGAGCCACGCCCATTTTAGTACCTCTTATGGGTCAAATCGAAAATGTCCGACGAGCATCCCTACCCCTTTTATATGAGAGTCCTCCCCCCCCCCCCCCCCCCGGGTTATCCACTACACTACAAGCTTCATTGGTTGAAAGAATCGAGAGAAAACACAATGATAAGCCCTATGAATGGTAGTTTAATGTAACAATAAACCAGACAAACGATGCTTCCTATGATTTATGAAGAGAGATTGTTATTGCGTGCACCAAGGGAGTACGGCAGACTAGCCTGATTTGTTTCACTCACGATCTCTTCCAGGTTTAGCCGCCATCTTGAACTTTCCGCTGCCCCTTCGGGGCTCGCTCGGCACTACGTGTCTCTTCGGAGCTCGCTCGGCACTACGTCCCTCGTGAGCGCCAACATTAATTATTATCAGCGGAAAGTCGCATTGTTGGAAGAAATCGTGAGTGAAACAAAACAAGTCTGCCGTGCTCCCTTGCGTGCACCGAGAAAACCTCGTCATTATGAAAAATAAACATTTTATCGGCCTTCCTCTCGGGGGTATGGATAGTTTATTCACCACGGGTGCCGCTCTCGGTGAATATATCCCACACCCCTTCGCTCCATAATAATAATAATAATAATAATAATCTAAACTTATATAGCGCACTTTTCTTAAATTCAAAGGCGCTTCACAAAGAATTACAAACTAAAAAAATAGTTAAATATGAGAAGAAACTAAATATTATAAAAACCAAGCAACTAAGTTAAACATGATTTAGACTAAACATGTTCGAAAACTAGATATCATTAGGCCTGTTGAAACAAAAATGTCTTAAGACGAGATTTAAAAGTGTTCAATGATGGTGAGAGTTTAATGTTATCTGGTAAAGTGTTCCACAGCCTGGGCGCTGCCACAGAGAAAGCTCTATCGCCATATGTTTTTGTTGTTTTACCACTTGGAATTTTTAGAAGAAATTTGCTTTTGGAACGTAGGTGTCTGGTGGGCACATATTTTTCTAACAAGTTGCTAAGATAAATCGGTGCAAGCGCGTTGAGTGCCTTAAAAGTAAGTAGCAAGATTTTAAACATAATGCGTTGAGTTACAGGAAGCCAATGAAGTTCTATGAGTATACGAGTTACATGATCGAATTTTCTCTTACGCATGATTAATCGGGCAGCACAGTTGTGAACTAATTGAAGTTTCTGAACAAGAGTTTGCGGAAGGCCATAAAGGAGAGAATTACAATGATCAAGCTTACAAGTAATAAATGCATGTACTAGCGTCTTGGTATTCTCAGCAGATAAGTAGTTCCTAATACGTGCAATGTTACGAATGTGAAAGAATGAAGCCTTGCAAATAGAAGCCACTTGGGATTCGTACCTTACCTCTACACGTACCTTACCTCTACACGCTTAGCCCCCCACCCCAAACCACACCCTCTTTGTACATCACACTGTTTTGAATTATAAACTATAGTAAAATTTATCCATGCAACCAGTCTTCAGAGAGAAAATCTCAGGCACTGCCGGTTTTTACCAGTAAAAATACGGACTGTACTGGGGGAAACTGGGGCTGTTGTTTTCTTTTTATGTGGCTCTGTAACAAAAAAAAAATTTGTACTGGTACAGGGTACTGGCTGATAGAAGAGGCAAGAGGAATCTCTGTACTAAAACATTTTGTACTGGTACAGGGTACTGGCTGATAGAAGAGGCAAGAGGAATCTCTGTACTAAAACATTTTGTACTGGTACAGAGTACTGGCTGATAGAAGAGGCTAGAGGAATCTCTGTACTCAAACATTTTGTACTGGTACAGGGTACTGGCTGATAGAAGAGGCAAGAGGAATCTCTGTACTAAAACATTTTGTACTGGTACAGAGTACTGGCTGATAGAAGAGGCTAGAGGAATCTCTGTACTCAAACATTTTGTACTGGTACAGAGTACTGGCTGACAGTAGAGGCTATAGAGGAATCTCTGTACTAAAACATTTTGTACTGGTACAGAGTACTCGCTGATAGAAGAGGCTAGAGGAATCTCTGTACTAAAACATTTTGTACTGGTACAGAGTACTGGCTGATAGAAGAGGCTTATATAAGTGGAATCTCTGTACTAAAACATTTTGTACTGGTACAGAGTACTGGCTGATAGAAGAGGCTAGAGGAATCTCTGTACTAAAACATTGTGTACCGGTACAGAGTACTGGCTGATAGAAGAGGCAAGAGGAATCTCTGTACTAAAACATTTTGTACCGGTACAGAGTACTGGCTGATAGAAGAGGCTAGAGGAATCTCTGTACTAAAACATTTTGTACTGGTACAGAGTACTGGCTGATAGAAGAGGCAAGAGGAATCTCTGTTCTAAAAACATGTTGTAATGGTACAGAGTACTGGCTGATAGAAGAGGCAAGAGGAATCTCTGCAAACATCACAGGTCTCCCTGAACAACAACTACGGTGATGGCGAGTACCGTAATATCAATATTATCATCATTGTTATTACAGTAAACGAGCGACTAAACAGGAACGATGGATAATAATAATAATAATAATATGTAGATTTATATAGCGCTATATTCCTATAGTTCAAAGCGCTTCACATTCAATATAAAATAGAAATAATAAAATAAAATAAAAATAACATTAAATAAATAATAAAAATAACTAAAGTTCATACAAACGCTTGCTTAAAAAGAAATGTTTTTACATTAGACTTAAAATGTGAAAGTGAGCATGACCGCTTTTCCCCCATAGGAAGCGAGTTCCAAAGAGTAGGAGCTGTAATTTGAAACGCGCGGCTTCCATACGTCTTTAGGCGGTAGCATGGTACTTTAAGAAGATGCTTATTCGAGGAGCGAAGAGTTCTTACAGGTACATATTTATCGAGGAGGTCAGAAATATAATGAGGTGCCATGCCGTTAAGAGCCTTGTAGGTCAGCAGAAGTATTTTATAGGAGATTCGTTCTTTAACTGGTAGCCAGTGAAGTTGCTTCAAAATTGGCGTTATCCTATCAAACTTTCGGGTGCGTGTGACCAGGCGCGCTGCAGCATTTTGCACTCTCTGTAGTTTATCTATCAGATAAGTAGGAAGTCCTGTAAGCAATGAATTACAGTTGTCCAGTTTAGAAGATATAAAAGCATGCACTAGTGTCTCGGTATCCTTCTGGGAAAGGCAGTTCCTAATCTTAGCTATTTTGCGGATATGATAAAAAGCTATTTTACACACATTTTGAACTTGTTGCTCTAAATTCATGGATTGGTCGAATATTACTCCTATATTCCTGGCTGAAGTTGATGGAGATATGATTGCATCAGCGACATTAACAACTTGTATTTGTATATGGATAACTAGTTCCTGTAAAAACTAGTGTTGGTCTGCGTCTGCGGGGAAGATAAACACTGGTATGATCAACTAAAGTTCGATTGAGGTATGCTAACCGCCGTGGGAAGCGAGTAGCAGCTGACGTTTCGAGCGCAAGCCCTTCGTCAGAGCAAAACGGGTTTTTCAATAGTTTTCTATACAATTTGCGCCTTTTTGTTCTGACGAAGGGCTAGCACTCGAAACGTCAGATGCTACTCACTTCGCACGGCGGTCAGCATACCTCAATTGCATACCTCAATTGTAGGGGAGGCAACTCTTGGTGAAGTGGACGAAATAAAAATTCTAGGTGTAACATTACAGAATAATCTTAAATGGAACTCTCATATTTCGGACACCATCAAAAAAGCGTCAAAGAGACTATACTTCCTAGTTCAGCTTAAGCGCGCTAATGTTTCTGCAGACGAACTTGTCCAATTTTATACTGCCTGTATTCAATCTGTGTTGTTATATGCCAGCCCGGTATTTCATTATAGTCTCCCAGATTATCTTAGCTGTTCACTTGAACGAATACAAAAACGAGCCCTACGCATTATATATGGATACGATCTTTCGTACTCTGACCAGCTTAACTTTTCTGGTCTATGTAGCCTTGCGGACCGTAGGTCACAACTCTGCCAGAGTTTATTTCGGAGGATACTGTCGCATCCAGAGGGAAATCTATATGGCCTCCTACCGTTTAATACAACGCGCCCAACTGTTACCTTAAGGAGTAGAAATCCTATGTGTATACCATCATGTAGAACTAATAGATATAGAAACACCTTTATAATATCGGGCGCAAATGATTACAATAACAATCGTAAGTAACTACAATCGATGTATTTAGAAATTTTTAATTGTAATATAGCATTAGTTCAATTAGAGCAGTATATAGTATATCCTTCTTAAAACTTAGTTAACTTATCTAGAACCATATTAATGTAAACCTCCGTAATTCAGTTTTTGCTGTAAGTGAGAAATATTTGTAATAAACGATCTATCTATCTATCTATCTTGACTTTAGTTGATTATATCAGTAACTAAAAAGGAATGTTGACAAATAAATCCTCTGACAGTTTCATGCCCAATAAATTATGTCACTGATATGCCCTTTATTTTATTTTATACAATATTATCTACAATATTTCTAGTTTTCTTTGTTATGATCCAGATTGTTAATTTGCGCCTTACAAAGCACCACTGTGTAGCTTATTATGCATAGTGTATTAACTAGCTAGAGCACTACTCCGTTTGCTAGTCTTGTGGTAAGTTGTCTTACTCGTTCTCAACCTGTCATTCTATCACAGCATGGCATCACACTGCAGTCCCTGACACAGTACTCTCACACAGCCTCCTACATGTCTTGTGGTAAGTTGTCTTACTCGTTCTCTACCTGTCAATCTATCACAGCATGGCATCACACTGCAGTCCCTGACACAGTACTCTCACACAGCCTCCTCCATGTCTTGTGGTAAGTTGTCTTACTCGTGCTATACGTGTCATTCTATCACAGCTTGGTATCACACTGCAGTCCCCGACACAGTACTCTCACACAGCCTCCTCCATGTCTTGTGGTAAGTTGTCTTACTCGTGCTCTACGTGTCATTCTATCACAGCTTGGTATCACACTGCAGTCCCCGACACAGTACTCTCACACAGCCTCCTCCATGTCTTGTGGTAAGTTGTCTTACTCGTGCTCTACGTGTCATTCTATCACAGCTTGGTATCACACTGCAGTCCCCGACACAGTACTCTCACACAGCCTCCTCCATGTCTTGTGGTAAGTTGTCTTACTCGTGCTCTACCTGCCATTCTATCACAGCTTGGTATCACACTGCAGTCCCCGACACAGTACTCTCACACAGCCTCCTCCGTGTCTTGTGGTAAGTTGTCTTACTCGTGCTCTACCTGCCATTCTATCACAGCTTGGTATCACACTGCAGTCCCTGACACAGTACTCTCGCACACAGTCTCCTCCCGTCGGTGTTTTGAAGACTACAGATGCCTAGAATAACGTCAGGGGTGCCGCAGACGATGGGCGCTAGTTCCAGAAGATGTTGTGTCTACAAAAAAAACCGCACAAAAGTAGAGTTTGAATCAAAGCCTGCTATCGGCGGTGTTCGTGTGTGAAAGTCTTATTTTGGGTTATGTGGCTCCCTCCCCTCGTTCCCGATTCTCCACACGCAACAGTACGTTAACCCAAAATAAAACTTTTGAGAAAAAATACAACCAGAGTTTTTGGTGCCGTACAACTTCATTTATCACATATATAAGACAAAGGAACTCCCTTAGAACAAGTCTAGACATTGGTTAACGACAGTGTTCCAGCCAGAAATACGAGTTCCTTAACAATGTTTACATAGTCAAGTCTGTGTTTGTTCGCAAGAAATGTGAGCTGCAAACTGGAGGTATGGAACTAAGGTAATACATTGGAACCAGCTAGGTTGTCAATAACACATCTAAGGCAATACATTGGAACCAGCTAGGTTGTCAATAACACATCTAAGGCAATACATTGGAACCAGCTAGGTTGTCAATAACAGATCTTTAAAATCAGATATAGGAGTTGATAGAAATGTGGTTAAATTGGCTGTCAGTCTATGAGAAGAGTAGCCTCTTTTGGGTGTTTTTTTCCATACAAGTTTGACTTTGGATTGCCTGTGGTACGTGGCAACACAGGTAACCCAACATCACAATTACCCGAAAAAATACTCAGAACGGTCTCTAGCAGTCAATTACACTGTGGCAAAACGTTATGCTCCGCTGGCCAAAAGAACGAAGGCTCTGGAGTTCAAGTACAAGTTTCCGAGGTCTTAAACGTTTTTAGTAAATAATTTTATAACTTAGTAAACTCACAGTGAATTACAAGTTGCAGGAGTAATGGATCCTGTACGAACTAAACGACTCCAGTGACGTGTGGAGTCGTCAACTTAGCATGATCATCAAGTTACAAATGCGAAACACTTTTTGTGGGTTAGCAAACTTCACATCAAAACACGAGACTAATAAGGAGCACTGAAGGAATTGTGGTAAAAATACAAACGAAGGCGATCGCAATCTATTTACACTCGCTGTAGGATGGTAATAATAACAGATTCTAAGTATGAATAAGGGCCACATTTACTTGATAATGCAAAATAAAAGCAGTAGAAATATACACACCTTCACACCCAAACAAAAACAAAGCCCCGTGCGAAAGACCGCGCATGTCGTTTTAGTGTCCTTGCGCATGGCCACAGTGCACTGCTCTGGCAATGCGCAAAAAAAAACCCGGCTCCACTACACATATTAGTATTGCTGCCTTAATGGCTCGCTTCAGGCTCGCTCACTGCGGCAGCAAATATAGGCAAAAGGCAAAGGTACAATGCTAGACGCTAAAATTAGTGCGGTGTGGCAGGAGGCGTGGCAGTCGCCCGCTTGAACTGGTGTATTGTTCAAACCAATAATCCGAGGTACAATACCGAGGGTCTCATCTCATCATTAATCCTTTTAGTCATAAAGACTGTATAGGATGTTACAAAAAGGTCAAACGGCCACAGTGGCGGAAAAAAGAAACATGTAAATTTAACAATAAATATAACCTATCTAAGTAAATACGATGATCAATAATAACAATAAACAGAAACAAAGACCTACTTACACACTTCATAGTATTGTGCTATTTAACTGACTATTGGGAAAAATACATTAGTACTATAGCAGGAAGTGCCTCTCTCTGGAAGATATCTACTGAACCTGCTTTAACTGCGCTTAATGGGAGATTATTCCACATTGGAATAACTCGCGGAAAACAAGAAAACTTATACGCATTTATGTTAGATGGAATATGCCGAAATTTATAAGGATGGTTTGAGCGTGTTCTATTATCAGCAACTTGAACAGAGTCAGGAAAGTCTAGGAAACAATTTTATACATCACATCATAGTTGCAGTATTTATGTATCTATGGGTAGCATGATGGTTGCATGATGCTGTGACTTACAAGTTCTGTGGGAAGACAGGCCAGCACAGGCCCCGTCATGTGGTTTGTACAGTTTGCTGCTTGTTGTAAAAACGCTCGCAGGACCCCGGCTAATGGACCAACTCTGTACTCTCCCACGACTGCCACCAACTCCTCACACAACCATACTATCGACGAGAAAGAGAAACCAGACTCAGTTCAGGTACAACTGGGCTGAGATATATATATGAAGCTTATCAGATTCAGCTGTCACTTAACCACCTCCTTTATTTAACTGAACGAAACTTCATCACTGAAACAAGGTTTCGTTGAAAGCACAGGGAGCCCATGTTTTTAATAAGTCGATTTGCTGGAGTGGCGGCGTGACGCTGGCGAGACCTCGTGGCTTGTCCTACAAATGATTTGCAATCTTGGGCTACCTGTGGTCGTACAAACGATTTGCTGTTTATAATGAGGTCATTATCCACTGCATACTTACTTAGTGCCTGCTGTACGACCGATGACGTTCTGATATTTGTACTGCTTGCTGTTCTTTGTAACTTAGAATGACTGTTGAACACAGATGGTTGTAAAACGCTTAACTTATCATTCAGCGAAAGTGCACAGAAATGGACAGAAGAAAGTCTGAACTAGAGTCATTCCAACACCAGTGTGGACGATGTAGATAAATTTAACTAAACTACCTAACTATTTAACTGACCTCACGGCTAACCTAAATTAGTAGACAGTGTAATTGCAAGACCAATGGTAACAGCAAAGTCGGAGGAGGGGGCTGAATGTAATACACTAGTTAAAATAAAACCGTTGTTTCGTACACTGACTAGGCTTAGTCAAACCGTGAGTCGACGTCTTCCCCAGATCTGAGGACGGTTGGCACGTGGAATGTCAAATTAGGTGACAACGAATCAATTAGTACCAAATTTAGTTAAGTCTAAGCCGTCAATACCGATGTTGGAGCGATTCTATTTTGTACAAACAGACACAATTTTTAGATAGTGCAGCTAGCTTTTACTCAAAAGAAGTAGGCATTTCTCGTGCGCCAAGTAGTGTAGGCCAGAACATTACGCGAATCTTGTAAAGTTACCTCGCGGAGTCTTCGCAGTTGGCTCTTCGTTCCTTTTCGTATGCCTGCTCTCGCACTCGGCCGAGCTCAACAGCATGGGCAGCAAGACGGGCAAGCCCCCAGCCCTGTAAATTAATGACGCTAAATTCGTGAATTATCGAGATCCAAGCGAATACATGCTCCTATTGAGAAACATTTCCATCGTTTTAGAGTTGTAAAGTATGCGGTATTCAATATGTCGGCTCTACTACCACTAAGTTTAGATTAAGGTTTAATAATCACAAGAGTCGACTACGGGCTCATGCCAAATTATCGCCTAGTAACAAGGAAACCGATGATTTCATATACAGACATTTCTACAGCCAAGGACATAATGGATTGGATAATTTAAGCGTTCAGCTTATAGATAAGGTGTTTGCTAAGGAGGACCTTAGAGTTAAAGAAGGACAGTGGGCTTACAAGCTTAACACTGTCAGGCCTAATGGACTAAACGAGAGTGATTTCTTTTATGACGAGAATCGCAAGAGCCGTGCGCGAAGATAGGCTCATATATATAGTTCTTGGTCTTAACTTATTATTTCATTTTATGCTAGTAGTTCCTAAATGGTTACGCGCGCAATTTGTAGAGCGTTATATAGTGCGCGCATAGTTTGGAGTTGTATTCCATTTTCCAGTTATATTATGCGCGCGCACTTTCAATTCTGTATGTATTTGTCATCATTACTTGTAGAATCACGAATGTAACGGTTTATTCATTCACCCTGAAGAAGGCCGTTCTACACGGCCGAAATATAGGTGGCTATCGTTTAAACATCGTCTTACTTCATTTGTGTTTACATATATATATATATATATATGTCGGTTGGAGTCGCGTTTTCCATAGAATTACAGGAGTATAGCACAAATCAAGAAAGGGGACATTGATAGAGGTATTAATACGATAACCTATTCGTGGCGTCGAAATATGCCCTGATATTTCGTCCGCGGACATTATCTGATCCGAGAAGATCCGAGTGAGCTTCCGAGGATCAGATAATGTCCAAGGACAAATATCAGGGCATATTTCGATGTCACAATGCAGGTTAATGTTGTTATCATCCTTCAAATATTTTCTTTGACGCGCGCTTATACGCTCACAGGGGGTGTATTCGTTGATATTTCCCGCTCGCTGAGAAAATATCGGGTCACGTGACGCATTCAACCAATCATGCGCGAGAGAAAATATTTGATGGGTTATAAGGATATTTACCTTGGGGTCTTGTAGAAGAGTGTTGGCGTTGCTATGATGTAGGTAGGATGGAATGGCTTGACGGAGCAGCGATGGGATGAGTTCCTCGCTATTTAGTAACATTAGACAACTGCCTACGTCGGCTATAAAATCGTAAAACTCGTTAGTTTAACAACACCGAGTTGTTTTAGCTCTGTGGCAAGGTAGATGAAGGTAGATGAAATATGCATATCAAGGCACATACCTGCACAACCTATCTCTTCTTGTCTCGTGAATGTTAAGATTTCCTGCCAACCAACAAAGCCGAGAAGATTAAACAGGTTACGAAGATGCGCAACACAGATACCGCGGCGCTTTTGCGCTTCTTTCTTTCACTCCTTCAATAGTTATAATTTGACAGACTTCTCGCGCCACGTTGTCTCATGCGCAAATATTCACGATATAGATATTGCCGAAAGAATCGACTGCTTTTACGATCAATTTCCGCACTATTCGACTGCTATTGATCGAGATCGCTGTCCTCCCAAAATAACATCGTACATAGCGTCACAACGACAAGGAAAATCACGATCTTGAACCGAATTTTCTGATCAGAGTCTGAGAATTTTAAAAATGCGCGAATCGCTTTCTTCTGGGTGTTTTTTAGGGCAAGTTTGATTTCGGGTTCCCTGTGTTGCTCGGCCCAATCTCCTCTATCGCGTTGACGCCGCACCACAGGTAACCCGACATCAAATAAAGCTGTACCTTGATAATTGTAGAACAGAACCACTGCGGACCGCCCAGGATGAGGAAGCGTTTAAATTTACGCAGAGTTTTGCATGTCAATGTCTTAGTTTTCACCACTTCAGAGAAGAGCTGTCCCATCGCCTGTAGATAAAACAACAGAAAACTGACTTACTTTACTAAGAGGATCACTTGCAAATCAAAGAGAACGAATACTTCTTCAACAGATATAACTGGCTACATCGTGTAGACTGGATATGATTTCGAAGTGATGAACGACTTACAAATTGTCAACATTAATTTGCATAAAACTCTAATACACAGAGTCTCGTGCGGTTTATTTGACCCCCCCCCCCCCCAAAAAAAAAGACTGTTCTTGTATCAAGAAAAAAACATACGTTTCACAAGTTTGATATCCTCCTCCGCAGGCATCTCTAATTTTTGAGGAAATCAGATTATGGGCTCCCTGTGGCAGGTGAAGAAAAGAGAGGGAGCCCAATTCACGATTTTTTTAATCTGATAGAATCTGATAGAGATGCATGCGGAGGAGGCTACAAGTTTGATCCTCACTTTTAAATTATTTTGACTGACAGGAGCCCATTACCAGGAGCGTCCATCTTCCCCATTGGTTCTGTTCCCAGCACAGGAGTAGATGTGGCTATATTTAGAATCGCATTTCGCGCGAAATAAACAAAGGTCATGTTATCTTAGCCAATGAGATAGCTATGCGTCACTTCTCATTATTATTCATTATCATTCTTCTCACTTTCAACGCGGGAATTCGAATTCTAAATATAGGCACATCTACTGGGCTGGGGGCACAGCCCATGACAAAGGAACGCTCCTGGTAATGGGCTTCTGGTACTGACTATTACCATAGCAACGTACCTGTGACACGGGTTGTTTGGCAGTCACCACGGACTCGGCACCGTACCTGTCGTCTAGATACACGAATATAATGCACGCAAAACAGTCAGTTATTGGGAGTTACTGAGTTGAACTCAGCACCGTGCCTATCGTCTAGATACACGAACATAACACACGTGAAACAGTCAGTTATTGGGAGTTACCGAGTTGAACTCAGCACCGTGCCAACATTGGAGAAATCTTATCAGGCACAGCAGAAGCAAATTAGTATTGTGGGGCTGCATAGGTGCGAAGTTTGAGTGAAGGCAATGCTGGTCAAGTGCTGCAGGCGTGAGCCGAGCACTGCCCAAAGGCGCAAGTCGTAGGGAGGTTCGGGGGCATGCTCCCCTGAAAATTATAAAAATATAGGGTCTCTGAAACAGCATTTCCTGCATTCTGACACCATTTCGTGAGAGTCGCGCTAACTCAACGTGTCCAGAACACGGAAGAGCATAAATGCAGGTATTCTATGACCCTGGCGGGTCAGCGGATTTCAACGTTCAAATGCGGGTCACTTGAGACCTATAAGGCTGACCAACGAGGGCTGAAAGCCCGAGTTTCTATGGGGTCCGGGAGAATGACCCCCCCCCCCCCCCCCACCTTCCTGCGTTCTGAAAATCGGCTTGTTCCTTAACCCCTGGATCCCTTTTTTTTACCATAACTTGCCACGATTGAACAACTGCATGTACACAAGCAGGCAACAGATCATTGATACATAGCCAATGAATTTGTCAACAATGAAAACCGTGAACGGGTATTTGGAAAGTTTAACAAAAGTGAAGAATTATTGTAGCCCCCCCGCTCCGCCAGACAGACATACTTTATTAATTTGCTCTATGCACTACAATGGTACATCAGATGACTGCTAACAAATTTAAAAGAGTTGGTGAATGATGGATAGATTGTTCTGTAATCTTAAAAATCTAATATATATATATATATAGTTATCATTATTTTGTGCTGAAATTATGGTGAATCGCATGTTCATACAATCATAAACATATTTTTCTGCTACTGTTGTGACTTGTCTCGGGGGATTAACGATTGCCGAAAATAGTTCTTTTTCTGCTATCTAATCCCGTTAGAGTTTTTAAGAAGGATAAGAAATCATGCCTGATTGTCTGGTAGGTTTTGCATCTTAACAGGAAGTAAATTTCGTCTTTCCGCCGTGCCTGCTTATGCTTTCGGGAAGGAAGGGGGGAGGGAGTTGGGGGGAGGAAGTTGGGGGGAGGGGGGGAGGGAATGGAGGGGGGAACGGAAATTAGCATACAGATTCTTTACCTTTTCGTTCAATACTGACAGCCATTTCTCTCATTACCTCTAGCATCATAGAACACCTAAAAAGAGACGACAGATTACCAGACTCGTAACTACATAGGGAACTACCAAACTGTCGACTACTAGAACAGAAATATTATGTTACTGTAAATTGCATTCCCGCGGTCAGATTTCAGCCTTCACCACCCTCCAACACCAGTATGTCTTACTCCAGGAACATCAATGTATGCGGAAATTATGACTGAAAAGTGTTAACTAATAAACACAGAAAACACTGGAAACATCTTTCAAAGTCAGACCTGTTCACATCCACATTCTATTAGTGCGAAAACTTGTAGGCAGCGAAAGGGAAGGGAAGCAAGGGAAGGGAAGCAAGGGAAAGGAAGGGAAGCAAGGGTAGGGGAGCAAGGGAAGGGAAGCAAGGGAAGGGAAGCAAGGGAAGGGAAGCAAGGGAAAGGAAGGGAAGCAAGGGTAGGGAAGCAAGGGTAGGGAAGCAAGGGAAGGGAAGCAAGGGAAGGGAAGGGAAGCAATGGAAGGGAAGCAATGGAAGGGAAGCAAGGGAAGGGGAGGGAAGCAAGGGAAAGGAAGGGAAGCAAGGGTAGGGAAGCAAGGGAAGGGAAGCAAGGGAAAGGAAGCAAGGGAAGGGAAGGGAAGCAAGGGAAGGGAAGCAATGGAAGGGAAGCAATGGAAGGGAAGCAATGGAAGGGAAACAAGGGTAGGGAAGCATGATAGCAAGGGTAGGGAAGCATGATAGCAAGGGTAGGGAAGCATGATAGCAAGGGTAGAGAAGCATGACAGCAAGGGTAGGGAAGCAAGGGAAGGGAAGGGAGGCAAGGGAAGCAATGGAAGGGAAGCAATGGAAGGGAAGCAATGGAAGGGAAGGGAAGCAATGGAAGGGAAGTAATGGAAGGGAAGCAATGGAAGGGAAGCATGGGAAGGGAAGCAATGGAAGGGAAGCAAGGGAAGGGAAGCAAGGGAAGGGAAGCAAGGGAAGGGAAGCAAGGGAAGGGAATCAATGGAAGGGAAGCAAGGGAAGGGAAGCAAGGGAAGGGAAGTAATGGAAGGGAAGGGAAGCAATGGAAGGGAAGCAATGGAAGGGAAGCAAGGGAAGGGAAGCAAGGGAAGGGAAGCAAGGGAAGGGAAGCAAGGGAAGGGAATCAATGGAAGGGAAGCAATGGAAGGGAAGCAAGGGAAGGGAAGTAATGGAAGGGAAGGGAAGCAATGGAAGGGAAGCAATGGAAGGGAAGCAAGGGAAGGGAAGTAATGGAAGGGAAGGGAAGCAATGGAAGGGAAGCAAGGGAAGGGAAGCAATGGAAGGGAAGCAATGGAAGGGAAGCAATGGAAGGGAAGCAAGGGAAGGGAAGCAATGGAAGGGAAGCAAGGGAAGGGAAGCAATGGAAGGGAAGCAATGGAAGGGAAGCAAGGGAAAGGAAGCAATGGAAGGGAAGCAAGGGAAGGGAAGCAAGGGAAGGGAAGCAAGGGAAGGGAAGCAAGGGAAGGGAAGCAAGGGAAGGGAAGCAAGGGAAGGGAAGCAAGGGAAGGGAAGGGAAGGAAGGAAGGGAAGGGAAGCAAGGGTAGGGAAGCATGATAGCAAGGGTAGGGAAGCAAGGGAAGGGAAGGGAAGCAAGGGAAGGGAAGCAAGGGTAGGGAAGCAAGGGAAGGGAAGCAAGGGTAGGGAAGCAAGGCAAGGGAAGCATGATAGCAAGGGAAGGGAAGCATGATAGCAAGGGTAGGGAAGCAAGGGAAGGGAAGGGAGGGTAGGGAAGCAAGGGTGCTGAGTGGGTTGAGCACTCGCCTCTCACCTCTGTGGCCGGAGGTTCGATTCCCGGACCCAGCGTCGTATGCCATTTGAGTTTGTTGGTATCTTACCCTTGCTTCGAGGGTTTTTCTCCGGGTTCTCCGGTTTTCCTCCCTCCTCAAAAAACAACCTAAATTCCAATTCTACCCTGGAGTTCGTCGGAATACTTAATCATAAGCCTCTGGCTTGGGAGACACGGTAACGGCTCCCTGTATGTTCGACGTAAAATAAACCATTTGGCAAATTAAGGGGTTGGCAGTCAAGTGGGGTAAGAATTTGAACGCCAGTTTACCTGTCTGTAAATGTTTGTGGCAGTCCTTTCGGATTCACGGGAGTCAAAAGGTATTTTAGGAGGCTGCGAAGAGAAATTGGCACCAACTTCATATTGCTAACAGCAAAACTAATGACATATCAGATCAATTAATCAAACCGACCATCAACACATTTATATGTAGTTTCTTTGCTCTCTTTCATCCCCCTCCTCCCTGATTCTACGAAACAAACCTGCGCTAAAACAATTTATATTAGGTTGGTAAACAATATGGATAGGATACTTACCCCGGGTTGGAGGGTCGTTCGTCACTCCTCTCCCCCTCCCCCGTGAGGAATTCTCTTTCTTCTATTCTCAGTGCATTCGTATGTCCACAGCACCAAGCACACACGCATATTGCCCAGGCATGTACCTCGTACTTTATGCTCTCGCA
This sequence comes from Actinernus sp. WN-2022, assembly GCA_030867875.1. Taxonomy (NCBI): domain Eukaryota; kingdom Metazoa; phylum Cnidaria; class Anthozoa; order Actiniaria; family Actinernidae; genus Actinernus; species Actinernus sp. WN-2022. The sequence goes on along the minus strand of JAOWCC010000577.1, from coordinate 52,544,254 downwards.
AAGTTTCTAATAACGCAACACGAGAGGTTTTTCTCATTTTTTATAACGACAAATAGTATTTCAGAATGAAGGTTTTGTTCTCTCTTAACTTGATGTCAACTAAACGTGTTTATAGCTCTTTCAATACAGTTGTCAGTTATAACGGGGATCGAGCTGGGTGCCAAAGCGCGTAAAACCGCTCGCTTCTCACCTGTATGGCCCGGGCTCTATTCCCGGACACGGCGTCATATGTGAGTTGAGTTTGTTGATTCTCATCCATGCTCCCAGGGTTTTTCTCCGGGTTCAGATGATAACGTCGTGTGACGTCATAAGTAAGTTAGATAATAATTACCTGGACGATGTCAGGTGAGGCCCCATGTGACTCAAACTGTGCAGCTTTGAGCATCTCATGCATTGCGTTTGGTACATTGAGGCAGAGTTTGTCCCAGCAGGCTTCACTGTAGAGCAAAACAAAGTATATTTCCACTGCAATCAAGATGGTCAGTACGTATGCAATTTACTGTAACAACTTCGTGACCATGTAGCCAATTAAGGTCATGATATAAACTGAATTGCGTAACGCTAGGGCAAAGAGAAATGTGTGACTGGTGGAAATTGCTTTGTCTTAAAAATGATCTCTCGGTCAGTGACGTTCTTGGTGAACTGCATGTCCATCAAACTCTTGTCAAGAAAGTTGTAGTCATCTACAGCCATCACAAAAATAATCAGTGCGCGTTATTCGTTATCCTAGCAAGGTTGCGTGACTGCATGCGTGACGTGAAATCCATACCTTGTCATGAAAGGTCCCCTAGTAAAGAACTGATCGAGAAGAAGCGTGACTGTGGCCTGGTCGGGTATGTGTTGCGCATCTGGGGTAAATGTGCGTGACCTGTCGCACTCGGGAATGTGCGAGGAGATCCATCTCGTGAGGAACGCTTGTTGAAGATCGTACGCTCTTGCTGCGTCCACAATCATCTGATAAGGACATAGAGCGAATTTCACATGAGTGTCAAAAGACCAAACGCAAATTACCCACAACCAACCAATCATAAGAGCGAGTAATCACAAGTAACTCCTAAATGGCTTCCTTGTGAGCCAATGATAAACCAAAGCAAAACCAAAATCAACTTGCGTTTGGTTTTACTTTGGATTCTGATTGGTTGTTTTACTTTCTCAGCCAATAGGAGAGCTTAGTAAACGCAAAACCAAAACACTTCGGACACTCAATTGAAATCCGCTCTAAATACAATAACCTATTTATGGTGTTGAAATATGCCCTGATATTCGTCCGCGGACATTATCTGATCCGAGAAGAGAACAGTTCCCGACAGCGAAGCTCGAGGGAAACTGAGCTTCGAGGAACTGATAATGTCCAAGGACAAACATCACGATATATTTCGACGCCACAATGTAGGTTATTGTTGTTATAATCCTTCAAATATTTTCTTTGACGCGCGCTTATACGCTCACAGGGGGTGTATTCGCTGATATTTCCAGCTCGCGGAGAACATATCGGGCCACGTGACGTATTCAACCAATCACGCACGAGAGAAAATATTTGATGGGTTATAAATAAACATAACTAACGATCTCACATTCACAGAACATGAAGTAACGAAAACAACGTACAAACAAATAACGTATCACCCAATATCTCGTGTCTACGGCCTTTCTATTGTTACCTTTCTGCCAAACACTTGTCCAAAGTGACAGAGTATGATGAACGCAGCATTAAACAGGTCCCCTCTCAAACCACTTGATTTCACTAAAACGATAAAACACTTTACATAATTAGTAGCTTTGTTTTATCGAGCAATTGGTACAAGTCTATAGTTATACTGAAGAACATTGACAACGTGCATGGAAGGGATGCATTTGGGTTCAAGATGTTCCCACATACAAGTTACAATACAATGATGAGCATGCAAAGAACATGCAGTGAACATGCAGTGAACATGCAGTGAACATGCAGTGAATACGCAGTGAACATGCAGTGAACACGCAGTGAATACGCAGTGAACACGCAGTGAACACGCAGTGAACACGCAGTGAACACGCAGTGAACATGCAGTGAACATGCAGTGAACATGCAGTGAACATGCAGTGAACATGCAGTGAACATGCAGTGAACATGCAGTGAACATGCAGTGAACATGCAGTGAACATGCAGTGAACATGCAGTGAACATGCAGTGAACATGCAGTGAACATGCAGTGAACATGCAGTGAACATGCAGTGAACATGCAGTGAACATGCAGTGAACATGCAGTGAACATGCAGTGAACATGCAGTGAACATGCAGTGAACATGCAGTGAACATGCAGTGAACATGCAGTGAACATGCAGTGAACATGCAGTGAACATGCAGTGAACATGCAGTGAACATGCAGTGAACATGCAGTGAACATGCAGTGAACATGCAGTGAACATGCAGTGAACATGCAGTGAACATGCAGTGAACATGCAGTGAACATGCAGTGAACATGCAGTGAACATGCAGTGAACATGCAGTGAACATGCAGTGAACATGCAGTGAACATGCAGTGAACATGCAGTGAACATGCAGTGAACATGCAGTGAACATGCAGTGAACATGCAGTGAACATGCAGTGAACATGCAGTGAACATGCAGTGAACATGCAGTGAACATGCAGTGAACATGCAGTGAACATGCAGTGAACATGCAGTGAACATGCAGTGAACATGCAGTGAACATGCAGTGAACACGCAGTGAACACGCAGTGAACACGCAGTGAACACGCAGTGAACACGCAGTGAACACGCAGTGAACACGCAGTGAACACGCAGTGAACACGCAGTGAACACGCAGTGAACACGCAGTGAACACGCAGTGAACACGCAGTGAACATGCAGTGAACATGCAGTGAACATGCAGTGAACATGCAGTGAACATGCAGTGAACATGCAGTGAACATGCAGTGAACATGCAGTGAACATGCAGTGAACATGCAGTGAACATGCAGTGAACATGCAGTGAACATGCAGTGAACATGCAGTGAACATGCAGTGAACATGCAGTGAACATGCAGTGAACATGCAGTGAACATGCAGTGAACATGCAGTGAACATGCAGTGAACATGCAGTGAACATGCAGTGAACATGCAGTGAACATGCAGTGAACATGCAGTGAACATGCAGTGAACATGCAGTGAACATGCAGTGAACATGCAGTGAACATGCAGTGAACATGCAGTGAACATGCAGTGAACATGCAGTGAACATGCAGTGAACATGCAGTGAACATGCAGTGAACATGCAGTGAACATGCAGTGAACATGCAGTGAACATGCAGTGAACATGCAGTGAACATGCAGTGAACATGCAGTGAACATGCAGTGAACATGCAGTGAACATGCAGTGAACATGCAGTGAACATGCAGTGAACATGCAGTGAACATGCAGTGAACATGCAGTGAACATGCAGTGAACATGCAGTGAACATGCAGTGAACATGCAGTGAACATGCAGTGAACATGCAGTGAACATGCAGTGAACATGCAGTGAACATGCAGTGAACATGCAGTGAACATGCAGTGAACATGCAGTGAACATGCAGTGAACATGCAGTGAACATGCAGTGAACATGCAGTGAACATGCAGTGAATACGCACTGAACATGCAGTGAACATGCAGTGAATACGCACTGAACATGCAGTGAACATGCAGTGAATACGCACTGAACATGCACTGAACATGCAGTGAACACGCAGTGAATACGCAGTGAACACGCAGAGAACATACTATCTTCGTCGTCTTCGTTTGGGTGTTTGGTGTCCTCTGTCAACCTGTGTAGTGAGCAGAACAGTCGATGTCATCTTGGGTTAAATTTATGGCATTAGAAACTCACTAGAGAATTGCAATGGACAGAAATAACATTTATAGAAACTGATGAGTATGGCAATTACTTGAGCAGTACATCAGCACTTTACAACCCTCTCAAGAACAGTTGGCTGTAGGCAACCAGAGAATGAATTCAAGCGCTTTCTTAGACAAGTCTTTTTTCTATTTATTTCTCACTAACCAAACATACAATTTAAAACTATGAATGTTTTAACATTAAAAGTAGAACTAAAGCAAAAACTATATAGCTATAGTAAGGTTAACTAAATACATTAGTTAGTAAGAAGTTAATGATAGACCCTGAGTAAAACATTAGGCTACCTACAGGCTACCTACCGGCTACTTACCAACCACTTACTAGCTACCTACCAGCTACTTACCAACCACTTACTGGCTACCTACCGGCTACTTACCAACCACTTACTGGCTACCTACCGGCTACTTACCAACCACTTACTGGCTACCTACCGGCTACTTACCAACCACTTACTGGCTATCTACCGGCTATTTACCAACCACTTACTGGCTACCTACCGGCTACTTACCAACCACTTACCGACCACTTTTTACGGTGCAGATTGTTCACTTTAGCCAAAACATTATCCAGGGCCCGGTTGTTTGAAGCAAGGGTATAAACGCTACCCCTGGGTTAAATCACTAACCCGAGGTTAAACTGTATAGATTACAATTACAGATTTAGTGCTATCCTAAGGATAAATCACTAACCCGAGGGTAAACGGTACAAATTACAATTACAGATGTAGTGCTATCCTAGGGATAAAAGTTACCCTCGTTTCGAACAACCAGGCCCTGGGCTATTGAGTCAGAGGCGAGTCAGAAGTAGGACTAACATGACTGTATGTAACAGTGTTGTTTTACCACTGAATAACTAGTCACTAGTGTAGATCTGCATCAGCTAATCAACTGGTTTTATTGAAGTTTATCAGTGTTTACCTGTTTTAAGAGTTGTTTTGAGTATGTGAGGGTTGCCAAATGGTTTATTTCTACGTCGAAGATACAGGGAGCCATTACTGGATCTACCAAGCCAGAGACTCGATCATGATTAAGTATTCCGACGAACTCCAGAATTGGAATTTAGGTTGGTTTTTGAGAAGGGAGGAAAACCGGAGAAAAACCCGGAGAAAAACCTAGAAGCCAGGTTAAGATATCAACAAACGCAACTGACATATGATGCTGTGTCCGGGAATCGAACCTGGGCCACAGAGGTGAGAAGTGAGCACTTACACCACTCATGCAGCTACCCTTGGGTTCTTACCTAATGAGTCCTGCCACCATACTCTGCATTCTCCCCATACTAGCCACAGCTACCATCTTCCACCTGCAGTGAGTCATGTTGAACAGAGAATTCAGCTGTGTATAGAATCGGTCATCTTTGGATCTTGGTTGTATCTCTACAGCCTGTTCAATGAACAAAGTGGTTGACATGCAGCAAGATAATGAAATCAATGTTATCTAGTATACATGTACAGCACTGATGCGATCTTCTATTTAGTTACACAATACAATACAAAAACCTTTATTTAAACACGATTTGTTTAAATGCAGCACAATTGCTGATGTACTGGTCATGGGAATTGCTGATGTGGTCGTGTATACGTGTTTTGTGAAGTTCGGTTTTGTAAGTAGTTTTCTTTTTTATCTAACAAGAATTCGTCACATGCCTATTTTATTCACAAAAGATACATAATTTATTTAGTACATTTAAAACGAATCAGTAATTCATATATTATCTCATCCTACCTGAAGGATATCTCTTACTCTGAATTCTGAAAGAGAAAAGCCACAGTTATCACGAGAATAAATGATATAAAGATCCTGGTACATATAACTGATTAATATGGTGTGTATATATTATGCAGGTTGTTCTAAAATGCTTTTTTCTTAACTCTCATTTAAGCTTAAGAAACAAGACAGAAATGCCAACTAAACTAACCACATACACTACGAACAAGATAGAAATGGCAACTAAACTAACTACAAACACTAAGAACAAGAGAGAAATGACTGTGAGACATCTAACCTGCATCCAAAAGCAGTTTCACAGGTTGGTAAGTTTGACCTGGTGATGCAAGAATGGACAGTACCTCGCTGCGAAGATGTCTGGACAAAAACGAGAGTACAGAGTAGTGAGTACATGACATAGTGTTAGTACAAGATTGTACACACGCATCCAGGACAGTCTTACCGAGCATCAGCGAACAGAGCTATCCTGTTTGCCACTTGCTGGGTCACAAGTTTACAATACTGCTGAATGAACTCTTTGTAGCAGTTACAGCTGGGAATGTAAAATACAAAAAAGTCAGTATGGGTAGGACATACATGTAGGGGCATTTACTTCATGTGATCAAATTCCTTTTATGCAATCAGTGCCCCAAACTTGCAGTAGTCCACGAGCCCAGGGCTACCAAACATTTGAGTTGGTCTAGTAAATCTTGAACAATTGAAAGCCACTTTGAGCTAGTAGATACTGCTACTTCAAAACTCTCCAAACAATACATTAACTTTGAAAATGAGCTCACATCTCAAATTTACTTTACATGTAGAATTTTGGTGTGCATGTCTAAAACACAGAAGAATATCTTTGCTACATAAGAGTTTTCCTCAACTTGTTAAAAAATATACAAGTCATGTATTAATCTTGTTCCATAGCTTTGATAAAACATGTGCTAGCCTGTATTTTTAAAGAGGCACTATCAACCCCCAAATGATCAACTTTTTCATGATGAAAGACAAAAATAACTACACAGATTAGTAGAGTATATGCTTCTTTTTTATTATATTTCTGAAATAAAAACAAAAAATTACATGCCTATAGATGTATTCCTATTATTGGACTGGCTTCTTGTGTTCAACCTACCCACACTTCTGGTCTGCGTCATCTAGTAAAGGTGTGAACACCCTCACATGCTGTAGCACAGTCTGCATTGTAGAGTGTTCCATGGCTGGCGTGGATGGTGCTTGAGTCTGTATTTGGTATCTGTTCTCTAGTACACTCAATATTCTAGGTAGCTGTAAAAATAATATTATGACAACATCTTGATTGGTCACAATTATCTTTAAAAGGTGCTGCTGTCGTCTTTGGTTATAGGCTATCAATAACCCTTATTGTAACCCTTGCCCTATATCTCCAGGGTTACTCCTGTTTATAACATACTTTAAAAAATAACCCCGAGGAAACTCGCACACTGATTGGCTGAAAGCCGTGTTTATATGAGAGTCCATAGACATGGAAATTCGCTGGCATGCGATTGTGAATGAAATAAAAATGGCAAACGACAAGGAAACGTTGACTTTCAATATGATCGTAATCAGCAAAACCGAAAGATATATTTAACAAAAATACAGCCAACCGACGAAGTTATCAAATTTGCTAACCATCCTGGCCGAGATATTATTATTCGCGGATCCAACAAACAAAAGTCAAAACCACTTTTCGTTTAACTTATTTTGTACGGTAAAACTAAAACACATAAACAACTAATAGGTCTAGTTTCTAAACAATCCTTCTTATAGACGAATAGAGTGAGGAATCGAGCTGACTAGAGTAGAAGAAAGGGAAAAGCAAGGCAGCACTCTTTCAAATTTTTCCTCTGTCTTTTCTAATCCCAAACTAAACGTCTGACATTGTCGGTGACGAAGTCACGAAATAATAAGCCAATTGGCCAATTGTTATCATTCACCCTGCTTGGTCTTAGATAATTCAGATAAGGTTCTTTAAAGCTTTCTCCTTGCCATTTTATAAACAACTACATTAATTTTGCAAACTCACGTGTGACAGTTGTGAAGTTGATATAACAACCAAATGAAAACATAACGTTTTATTTAAGCAATATAACACGCGTTCCATGTCTTTGTTCTCTTATATAAACATGTGGGATATGTTGGGAGAACAAAGTAAAACTTGAAAATCATGAGCCGCTAGGCAAGTGATTTTCAAGTTTTTCTTTGTTCTCCCACATACATACATACATAAACTTTATTTCAATTCGAATTTGCAGAGTAGCAAATACATGCTAATATCTTCGAGATATCCTGCGTGTTTATATAAGAGAACAAAGACATGGAAAGCGTGTTATATTGCTTAAATAAAACATTATGTACCGGGTCTGGGTTTTGAACCTAATTTTGATTTCCGGGTACTGGTACCCATTTATCTCACAGGTGCCCCCCGGGCCCTATACCATCTCACCCAAGACTACCTGCAACCTAAAGCCTAATTCCCAAAACAAGATATAAATAAAACAAATCCACACACACAGGGAAGAACTGGCTCACACAGTATATTCCATATAATTTTATATAAACTCGTCAAATCACCTTAAAGATGAAGAATCCTGTCCACAGTGATTCCTGTATTGATCTAGGATCTGCTTCTAACAGCCCCACAAGGGAAGATCTAATTGCTTCAAGATAAAGCTGATATCTAGTGATATTCTGAAGGAGAAGAACACAGTTTAATAGATTTTAATAAGTATGAAACACACTGTAAGTACAGTATTAAAGTACTGTATGTCTAAAGTGCTAGGGATTGTGTTTATTATTTTACATCATGAAGTTTCTGGCCAGGGTATATATAACATAGCTGTACTACAATAATGGAAACACAAATGCCATGTTTTTAAATACCTGTGTGCGCATGACAGAGTCTAACAAGTCAGCCAGCTGTTCTGGGGTATCTGTAGGAAACACCAGGTTCTAGAACAGGACAAAGTTATTGGTAAAATATTACTGTATCATCACTCTAAGTACAAACTGTACCTCATTGACCTTTAGAAGAATCTTGGCCACACTCTTCATCATAATAAAATGTCCTAGGGATGACTGTCTTCATTAGGGTTCAGTTGTGAGTCCTATATTTGTTGTCATTATTTTCCTTCCACTTCCCTTTTTTGTTCAATTAAAATTTTATGTTTTTCGTAGTACATTCTAGCTATGGTTGCCTTGACTTCTAAAATAAACGTTGCTAATACAAACAATACTATGGAAAATTGATTAATTAATTAATGTGATCCTTGGAATGTGTAATAAGGCTATAAATCTCTTATATTTTAAAATTTCAAAGCATAGCTCACTTGTAGCTGAATCACAGTCTGTACTGTCAGGTTTGGCACCAGACCTGGGCTACGATCACTGCATCCATTCATGGGGGTTAAGCTATGGAGCCTAAAAAACAACAAATAATAAACTTCTTCACTGGAAGAAGTAATCAAAGGGCTGTGTGCAAAAAGGGGTAAGTGGCGATTTGACAATCAATTCCGTGTTTTATCTATCTATGAGATCAAGGTAATCACATATAAGAGTATGGTAATAACTTTCTACATAAAAAAAATCAATGTTTTAAATATCTTAAAGTAATCACAGAAAGAGTGCCACCACAGCTGAATTGTCACTTGCACCCCTTTTGCACACAGCTCATTAACTGAACTAGATATTAAAGAACTGCTTTGTTTTTGGTTTTAAAATCCCTCTTCACAGTGTATACTGTACCTATTAAAGTTGATCATCAAATCCTTGAAGTGCATCTGGATTTCAGCAAACACCCCTTCAGACTGAGTAAGGACAAAAAGCTCTTTCATAAGAGCCTGAAACTGACAGTCCAGCTCAGAAACTACAGCTGTAATAAGATGGTTGTAAAACATATCATATATAGGAGGTTGTGCCTTTAACAAATACACACACAGCAAATTCAACCTGTAATCCACCTCTCAATGTCCTCCCCCAGCCGTGGAGGGCAGGCTAACCCTGGGGAATTTTGACAGGCAACAAAATCAAAATCTCTACCAAGGGGCCATCTGAGGTTGTCAAAATCCCCTGCCAAAAATATATCAGTGAAGTCACTGAGTGACATAACAACAGCAGTCAAGCATTCAAAACATAACCCTAGCCCTCTGTCATATTTGAAGGGATGTGTGCAAAAAGGGCGTAAGTGTCTCCTGGTCACATTCTAAATTCTCCTTCAATTTCTTTGTTTTCTAAGGGAGAATTTAGAATGCGATCAAGAGTCACTTATGCCCTTTTTGCACACAGCCCTTCATTTGACCATTGTCACTTAGTTTCCAGATCCTCTCAACTTTTCCAGATGGCAGATTTGTCAAATTCCTAACATTGGTGGCCAACTCGGAACAATGGTGGCCAACTCAGAAGCTTAATGCAACTTTGACAACTGTACAACCCTCTACAAGTATTTCTCTATTTATTCTGTATGTATATCATTAATTTGTTTTAAATCTATTCTCTCAAAAATGTAAAACCTATAAATAAGTGTGTAATGAAAAAGAAATTGAAGAGCTGTGTGCAAAAAGGGCGTAAGTGATTCTTGATCACGTTCTAAATTCTCCCTTAGAAAACAAAGAAATTGAAGGAGAATTTAGAATGTCATCAAGAGTCACTTACGCCCTTTTTGCACAGCCCTTCAATTGAACTTTTCATCCCCCTCCCATGGGGAAAAACGTTGATTATTAATTTGCATAATGGCAATCATTAGATTATGTTTGTTGTTGTTGTAGTAAGTTGTATGTAAAACAATAAGGGAAATGTTTGAGCATAAGGTCAGGCAAAGTCAGAAAACAAATGAAACAATATTTTTAGACTTTTGAGGGTGAGTGCATTTGTATAATTTGTAACCCGGTGAGTGACATATAAGAGAGTTGAAACGTGTAATAGCGGCCCCTTGGTTCAGATTATTCAGTGAATAAAAAGCACCATATTTGAAAAATACAGTCTAGTCTACCATGACAGTCTAGTCACAGAACCTGACTGCCATTTTATTGATATATGGTCATTTCTATTGGCTGAATAATCCAGAGCATGACACTGAAGTGAAGTATGGACGTTACACATTTCGACTCCCTTATATAATTATGTTTCTGGTGACATCCAGTGCCTAATTTAATCGGGACTTGATTCGAGAGTGAAGAGAGTGGGGGAGCTGACAGCAATCCTAACCCTTCCCCATTTCATAGAAAAACCATGAAATACTACCCTGTATTGCATAGTAAAGCTGAGCTCTGATTGGCTGAAATATAATATTTATAGGATAATAGGAATTATGATTTCATTTTAGCAATAGTCAGGGCATCATACACATTTAATACCTTGGGCTTCCATTTTGCCGACAATTATCAAACTCCTGTAAGTTGCTGATCCCATAAGATATGCAAAAACCTTGTGGCACTTTGTAGCATTTCCAAGATGATAATGTAGAGTGCTATCATCTGACACTCGTGCCGCCTACATCAGGGAAGCAATAATATTATTATTTCACACAACACGTTACGTCTAATTATGAAAAATATTATAATATAAATAATTATTATAATATAAATTATAATATAAATTATAATATAAATTATGGGAGCATCCTAAGAATGTGTGATTTCATTGGCTAGAAGACGAGCTCAGGCTCCTATTAGTATTTGTGTACCAGATCAGGCTGCAACGAAAATAGAAAAAAGCAGCTTGACCTTTGGGCAAGCCGTTGCCTGGGTTTAGTAGCCCAAAGCTCTAGGGAGCTACAGCTTTGGACATGAATAGTTGGAACATGTCCCCCGCACCCCCTCATTTCAATGTTGGATAAACTTTCATACTGGTTTGGTCACTTTTTCCCCCCAACATTGAATGGGGGGGGGGTGGGGGGTGGAAGGGGGGAGAGAGGAACTTCAGGGTTGCGCGCTGCTTCTGGTCCATAACAATTAAAGGAATAGTGTTGCAAGAGTTATGTCCAAAGGTGTCTGAGAATAGACATTCGTTAACGTCACACGACGTTTAATTAAACCAGTGAACTACTGTTGTGGGACATTATAGGTTGTAGCCATTACATTCACGGGGAAAACTCATTAGAAAATAGTAAGCATCATTTCACAATCGACTAGAAATATTATTCATGGGATATTTTTTAGAGTAGAGCAAGTAAAATGTTGAATTAGATGCTTTAAACTACTGCTAATTCGGGTTGTGTTATCGACCTGCAACCCAAACTAAATTCGATTGAGAGTCACATAATGTAGTTTAACACAATTTGAAGTAAGAGATACATCATTTCTTGCCGGGTGTAAGAAATGATGTAAGAAATAATGTCTCTGTGTTTAGTATTTTTTTAACAGTACTAAAGTCAAAGATGATAGCGGCTATTATAACAATTAATGGATATTAATCTAATCACAGGCGAATCTTTGCAGATAAGACGCGCCGTGTACGAGTTTATGTTTTTTTAAGCGAGTTTATTGTCAGTACTACCACCATTATAATTACTAAAAATATACTCCCATATGCCAATTAATATCAATGTTATAAAAATGTATTTACAGTTCTTTTAAAATACAAATCTAAATGAACGAATTTCAGATTATAATCAGCCATGTAAGTATTGATGATCTACTTAGCCTTATTGTCCTGTTCGACATGAAAACGAGGCAAAATTGCCGTTCGTTTTGTGTTTTTCTTTCATGGTTGTAACATTGGTGAACGAAACTTCAAAAGGCATACATAATTAATGACCATGTTGTCCAATTAGATGAAGCAAATCACTCACGTTTATGCGCCTTTATACCCGGTAAGACGAAAGAGTCTTTATACGACTTTTCACTGTAGTGAGGCCTCAACAATGACGTTTTATATAGGGCCACACTCGTACAGTGAAACGTCTTATAAAGACCCTCCTAGTCAATCCTTATAAGGCTTCACCATGAAACTTTATAAAGACCCTCGTACGTACAGTAAAAATCTTTAAAAAGACCCTAGCGGAGAGTTTTCGTTCATAAGATGAGACTCAGGGTTGCTCAACCAACAACATAAGTGCACCCAAGAACAAATGCCCCATGGCTCACAGCCCACAGGTATTAATACGCAACCGGCCTAACATTATGGGACTCAAATTTTCGCTCCGTATCCCAACTATGCATGTCAGTTACACACAACGTAACTATAAAACCTTGTGTTACAGCAAATGTACGTTGAATAACTTGTAAAGAATATCATTTTGAACAACAGTACCTTAACTTTAGCGGGTTTTGTAACGGTTAACCATGGTTTACCATCGGATTACCCGTTAAATGGACGCGTTACCACGGATTACCACGATTTACCAATTGAATTAAAAGTATGATCTTAGCAGTCTTTGTTTATTGTAAAGTTGTTGGTAAATCGTGGTTAACCGTGGTTAAACGCGTCCATTTAACGGGTAATTCGAACTTCAGGGTTGTGCGCTGCTTCTGGCCCATAACAATTAAAGGATTAGTGTTGCAAGAGTCATGTCCAAAGGTGTAGCCCGAGGTGGGAAGCTTAATTGCAAAGAAAATTACCTCTTTAGTATTTTAGTTCATTCCTGAAGTTTACCTGCTAAAAGCGAGTTAAACAACTCGCTTCGCAACGCAAAGTGCATAATGTTCTACAAGCTTAGTAACCAGGCATTCAATGGTGCGTATACAAACTCTATATTCGCCTAAAAGTTTTCACTTTCTCTCAAAAGTTGTCTGCTACACACTCCTTTGTGAAGTTTATAAAAAAAAGAAGCAAATGTTACTTGCCCCTTCGGACAACCTGTGAACAGGAATCACTAGCCCAACAAGCCAAACTACTAGCCCAGCTGTGCTATCGGACAGCACTTACGTCATGCCTGCAGATGCAGGGCTATATTATACCTCATTTCACTAAGAAGCCTACTTCGGCTCTTTGTCTATCAGTCAAATTGTCAAACTGATCTACTAATCGGACACAACTTTTGTAATGCCCTGCAGATATATTCAATTTTATATTCAAGGTTACTAAGGCTTCTTTGTATTGCAGGGTATTGTTTTGCTGCTATTTATTGTTTTGATGTTTTGAGCTTTTGTGGTCTTTGTTTTACAAATTATTTGCTCCTCCTGTATCCCTGAAGTAAAAGCTGAGCTCAGCATAGATGGTTCTCCGATGTCTTAAAATAAAATACCTGGTAATGCTCTTTTGAGGTCTTGAAAAGCTGCTAAATGCACAGTCTCACATTGTGCAAGTTTATCCGCAGTTTTTCAAGACCTTGAGTGTGCATTATATAGAACATGGAGAACCATAAGTTGTACATCATAATATATAATCATAATTATTTAATATATACGAATATTTAAAAAAAAATTCTACAACATTCTATAGAGGTTAAAATTAATATTTTAAATTATCAACAAAAATTTTGTCTACAAACAAATACGACAGTTTTCCTGGTGTGGGAAAGGGCAATTGTTAATATTAGTTGTCGCCTTTTAAGAAAACTCAGCAGAACTTTCAGATCTCTTTACTTTTCTGGGAAACCCCCACCCCTCCCCCACATTTCGTCCCAAACCTTTAATGGTGAATCATTCAATTAACATGCATATCCAAGGGAGGCTGGGTGGGTAGTTTCCCAGAAAAGTAAAGAGATCCGAACTTTCTTCTTAACAACTTCACATTGCTGTCCTGTATGATTTCCCCATGACTGGGGTGAATCCAAGGATAAAGTGAAGGGGTGGGTTCACTTTTTTGGCGACCTCTTTGTTGTCTTTTTTTTTTTAGGAGAGCAAGAGAAAGAGGGGTCAGAAGGCATTTCAATAATTTTTAAGCAACTCAGGTGGTCCCAACGTTAGAGGCGGTGGTTTGCCTAGTAAACTTTACTCAACACTTAACAAAAAACACAACGATCGTGTGAAGTAGCAGGCGGTAAGAAGCAAAGTAACCAGTGATTTATCACCAGTAGCTGCCTTCTATTGAAATCCCTGGGTCAGAGGAGAAAGGGGAGTTCATCAAACCCCTCTGGATCCATCCCGCCAGCAGGATCATTTTAAGTTATTTGTTGTCAGAGTGGTCATAAATGACAATAAGTGACGCTCACCTCCCTACTGAGTTTTAGTAGATTAATGGCAACGATAAGCAACCAATAGACTGCCTTCACCATGGCAACAGCGAGGTCAAGACACTCCGCAGCACTGTCTGGGGAACTAAAATGGATAAATTATCAAATAATTTTACACGTTGATAAGCTGACAATCCTTAAACCAATTAAATATTCCATTTTCCAACTTGAGCACTTCCTGACTAGTGTATCATTGCTACCTACCTCAGATTAGGAACAAAACTCAGCAGCAGATCAAGAAGAGCAGTTAGACACTGGTGTTTGTTTATGTTCTGAAACTAGAAAATGGGAAGCGAATTTGGTACTTTGGAAGTGATATATGCAATTGTGTGTACTCATATATATTTTAATCAATTTAACATTTTATACGTTATGGTATAACTTTGGCAAAGCACCAGTGTTCTCCCAGACTTTTTCCCCAGAGTGGTGTTCTCATTAATATTCATATGATTTTCTGCATGTGGATTCCATGTGTATGTTACAGGTCAAATTTATGTTCAGGTATTTTTTTTAACCTAGGTTATTTTTTTCTAGTTTTTTTTTACCTAGGTCATTTTTTTTACCAACTGAAGGTAATTTTTGTGTACTAAAAATAAATTTAGATATACCTCTGGCCCAGCTCCTTTATTTTAAACAGTTTTGAAAATTATTCAAAGTACTTCACAACCAAACAGTGGCAGAACACCATGTAATGTCCACAGTGATGCTCTTGGGAAAATGAACAAATTTACAATAATTTACCATGGTATGTCCTCTTATTTACCATGTTTGGTATCATCGCATGGTCAAAATTGTTGTGGATTTCATGAAGCGCTAGCAGAGTGAATCCACAACAATTGCGATGATGCAAAACATGGTAAATTAGAGTCTGAGTCATACATGTATCACGGTAAACTATCATAATTTTTTTTTTCAACAACAAACGAGAAATAGTCAAGCGGAAGAGCCTCGAATACGATGGAAATCGTGAGAGGAAAGTGATTCTAGCGCAAGCCATCACGTAATCCGTGGTGTGAGCAATGATGCAATCCGTTGTATGTTCTCCTATTTCCATTGGCAATAAGTCAATCGGAAAACGAGAAACTGAACCGTTGTTGTAAAACACTGAATACTACTAATTGATGTGTATGTCATACCTGTTGAATTGCTGTAAGGGCTTCAGAACATGGAATAAGCTGAGAAAAAGGACAAAAAAGCAAAATAAAAAATAATAATTTGAAATCCACCAAAATGTTTTATTACCATTTTCGTTGAAATGCGACTGTTAATCAAATGCAGAGTCTAGACTGTCTAGTATACTTGTTCATATAAAGGTTTTAAAACCTAGGCTTAATTAAATTTTGATTGACGGTCTGCTTAATGCAATTTTCCAAACAAGACTTGGAACTTTCAGGGTCACACTTCAATGCAAATGGCAATAATCAATACCGGTAATAGTTAATATGTTATTTAATAGTTAGTTTCTTCAGCAACAGTAATACAAAATATGGATTTTAAGATTAGTTTAGGAAAGGATGGGCATGACTATGGTACCACTCTTAAGAAAAATGAAGTTCCTAATCAAGATCAACACACAAGCACATATACAGTGGAATGGTTCCAATCTGCTAGCCCCAATCTACTTTATTCATTTTATATCCAGCTTCCCTAAAATTAGACATTATTTGAGTGAGATCAGAACCATGATAACTGAATAGTCCCAACACTTTCCCTTATAAACAAGATGCTCATTACATATTCAACTAATCTAGCAAGATGATTGGCTGACACAAACAATAGACAGTGTTTCGATCCTATCGATTAGGAACTAATTTCTCTTTTCCTTTGTGCACTTCGCTACACTTGTTTTTTCACCCATTGAAGAGAAATGATGTTTTTGAATACAAAAACTGCAAAATTATTCTGCACTGACTAACCTCAGCTGTGATTCCATGCTTTAGATATGACAAGATTAGCATACTCGATGTGCTGCCAAATGTTGATTGTTGAACAAGGCAATCTAAACAGGAGTGACATCAGATAATCACTTTGGATGATAAATAAATTAACATTATTTTGGTCACTCATTATTTTGGTCACTCATGAGGGGAGGAGGAGGCATAGCCTGGGAAACCAGCCGACTCTTATCGCTCCCTACTCGTGAAAGAGACGTCTGGGCAGCGAGGCAGAAAATTTCATACTGATGACGTAGCAGATAGTTGTTTCACGATGCATAAATTAGTTGCAATTCTCAGAAGCCGAATGCGAACAACAGAGGTCTTTTCAAGGAATATATAAACTACTGAGGCTGCTTGTTTGCTTGGCAGTGGATCACTATCATGAACAACCATGAAATTCAAGCCTATTTAGCATGTGTCAGTGCTGTTGTTGGCTCCTTTGCATAGTTCTTTCAGCAGCTTAAGTAAAGCGAAATGTTGTACTGTCAAAACATTTACAAGTTAGTGATCAAAAAGGTACTGTCATAGTTGTTTATAATTTCATATCAGTAAACCTACACACACAGAGCTATCACAGAACACTGGATGAGTTGTTGTTGTCAGATAAATCGTTCAGACAGTGAATATGGGCTATGAATAAACATTACATGTAAGTGCACTATGAATCACGAACGTGATGGCCGTTGACCCAAGCAAACGGACAGCCTCGGTAGTATACCTTGAAAATAACCGCTGAGCTATTAAACCTCTTTGGCTACTGACATGGCAAAAGAGCTGGCTTGAAAAGTGGCCTACTGTGCTGTGTTTAGGTTTCAAAATTATAAACTACATTATGTTTTGACAGTCGTAGGACAAATTCTCTTGACGGGCCGAGCTACTGAAAGAACGAAGCAAACGAGCTACTGACACACGCTAAATAGGCTTGAATTTCATGGTTGTTAATGACGGTGATCCACTGCCAAGCAAACGAGCAGCCTCAGTAGTTATATTCCTTGAAAAGAACTCTGTTGTTCGCATTCGGCTTCTGAGAATTGCAACTAATTTATGCATTGTGAAACGACTATCTGCTACGTCATCAGTATGGAATTTTCTGCCTCGCTGCCCAGATGTCTCTTTTGCAAGTGGGGAGCAATAAGAGTTGGCTGGTTTCCCAGGCTAGTGGAGGCAAGGATTTGATACTAGGCTTGGTTATGCTGGAGGTGAGAAGTTTGACATACTATGCCTGCCCCAGGGTGAGGTTAAGAGTACAAATAAAATGTTGTTGTTGTAGATAAAGTAAGGAAGGTAGGGCAGTGGGATAGGAAATTTTGATATTATCATCCAAATGAGTTAATATCCCAAGGGTGTTTTGACATTTTTTGGAGGCAATATCAAATCCCCACCCCTTGCATGCATAATAAGAGACTAACAACAAACATTTTGTTTACGTCCACCAACATGATGGCAACGATGTAACATGCAACACAGCAAAAGAAAGAAGACATCGGCACAAACAACCTGACATAGGCAATCAATAACATTTAGTTAATGTATCGGAAATCAATAAAAATCAACAAGGACATGCATTGAGTAATTGATAACTAATGATTTTTCAATTTCATGTATTGATTGTATGATTTTATAGCTACACTAGTGAAATTTTAAAACGACCAGAGTGTAATAAATATTGTTCAAAAACTCATGAATAATTAATGAAGCAAAAACAAAGGAAATCAATGACTGTGAAGACATTAATTTTATATATCTGATAAAATTTCATCCTAATTTAAATAAACTTTCAGCTTGGAATTTCTCGGCCAAAATACGTTGCATTGCCAAAATAACTGAAAAATGGTCTCTTGTTTAATAAACTGACAGCTAATTTTGGGCCTTCATCAGTGAATTTCAAATTAGGATGAAACTTTATTTAAAATTTCATCCTACTAAAAATAATTTTCTTTATGTCATTCCCTTGAGATAAGTTGTTACTGTTACCAATCGAAAAAATAGATAATTAGCTAATCGTTATCAATTGATATCAAATTATTGATCAGTTTTCTGATATCGATTTCATACACCAGGAAACAAATACATGTCAATATTATTGTACATGTATTTTAATTAATTTGTGTGCATAAATGGTATATTGTTTTACTTTCTATTCATGGACAGCTAACAACAAAAATACCTTGCAATCTTCGTCCAATATAGCCTCCCGAGTCCTGTATATAGCAGCCGTTGGGGGAACATGGTGAGCTCTATATAACAACCACCAACACCAGAAAGGGGGGACTTGTGTTCAGTGACTGGTTAGAGTTTTTTAAATTATCAGGTATTGTATTCTAATAAACAACAGCCGACCTGATAATTTAAAAAACCTAACTGGTTACTGAATAAACAACAGTACCCCCCTTCTTGGTGTTGGTGGTTGTTATGTACATAGTGTTCACCAGAATTCACAGCACGCTAGTGCACATGGCTGCTATTTCCCCATTTCAAAGTTGAGCCCAGAAAGTTCTCAATAGTTGAATGGCTATTCGCGACTGAGCAACTATAGAATACCCGGTCATTGGGTCAAATAATTCATTTTCTCAAATATTTATACAAACCTTCTAAAAATGAAACCCACCAATTGAAAAAAACATAACCATTTTTGACCCCAAATCAATCATTGAACAACTCTAAATACACCTGCACTATAATACAATACGATACAATATATATGTTTATTTTACTAAAAACAAAAACAAATAAGGAATTTTAACAATGATTACTGAGTAGGCAAGACTTGAATAAACCAAAGGGTTATCGAGTCAGGGACACCTTTACGAGCAGAAGGTCTAGGGACAAGAATCTAATAATTAATTAAAGAATATAGTTCTTGCATTAATAAAAAAATTATAACAATAAACTAATAAGAGAAATGAAGTATATTGTAAGATATAATGGGAAACAATTGCAGAATACCCCCCTGCTCAAGTACGTTAGGTGGAGATATATGGTTATCTCTCTATAGAGATATGTCTGGGTGTGAACGAGTCTCTCTGTTCACAGTAGTAGAACAAACCAAAATGTATGATGTCAATGCATCAATGCACTAGAGATATGTGTGGGTGTGAACGAGTCTCTCTGTTCACAGTAGTAGAACGAAGGAACATGTATGATGTCAACAAGCTAGAGAGATATGTCTGGGTGTGAATGAGTCTCTCTGTTCACAGTAGTAGAAGGTGCGATGGGGGTATTTTAAGATGAGATGGGGTTATTTTAAGATATTTATTCATTCTTATAATTTCAATAACCAAAAAAGACTAATGCATTGACATGTTGGCATCTCCACCTAACGTACTTGAGCGGCCAATGAAGATGAATGGGCTATGCCATAATAAATGGTTTATTTTATGTCGAAGATACAGGAAGCCGTTACCGGGTCTCCCGGTAAAAATCTGTATCCCCCTTATCGAGGATATGTATTTTTACCAAAAAAACGCAAACGAAAATGTGCTATACCCCTGACGAAATCCACCAAAAATGGCAATTATGTCGACCCCCTGAAGAATTCCATGCTCTGATTGGGTTTAACCCCTGAAGAATTTAATATTTTTTGGGTGAACCCCTAAAGAATTCCACAATTTTTTTTGCTGGACCCCTATAGAAATCCAAGTTCCTCGATAGGGGGGGGGGGTACAGATTTTTAATGGCATAGCCCAATGAAGGTGGATGAGCTCAAGTGAAGGGAAATGCAGCTGGATGGACTTCAGTGAAAGCAAATGAAGGCATATAATGTAGTAACATAAAATAAATCTTTATATGGTCTTTAGCATAATATGGGAACTGTGGTGTGCATAACATGAAGTCTTTCCCGCGTTCCAACATTTTGTAGCTAGCTAAACCTAAAATTTAGGTTTAGCTAATCACAACCTTCATCCATTTATTTGGATAACTTCTGTCATGAAGAAAGTCTCAAAAACACACCTGCCAATCCCTTATGGCCTTCTTTGTTCATTACTTTCCTCACTTCTACGAGCCACTGTAGAGGAGTCCAGCGTTCTTGCCAGGCTTGAAGGAGAATCGATAACGCTGTGGCGTCCACCATTTTGGATTACAGCGCAACTCCACTGACACTGTTCATTACAGGCTCATAATACACTCGCTACCAGTCTCAAACGGTAGCGCGTGGTGTTCGCTGGGCTCCCTGTGGCTAAAATTTCAAGATGGAGGCGAAGGCCATGTGAGTCAACAAGACAAGACTGGCTTTCTCCTGGCCATTTTAGTACACTGCTTGATCATGGAAACTGAAGATAATCCTACTACAGTCTCTAATGATTCACAATGGACGTCAATTCGCGAGGGAAAAGCCGAAATTATGTTTCCAGGATCCAAATCAGTATTCTATAACCCAGTACAAGAATTCAACAGGGACCTTAGTAGCGCAGTCATTCGGACTATCTCTGAAAATCTAAACCACTGGACGAAAAAGCGAAGTGCAGAGAGTTTAGAAAATGTAAAGGAAAGTAACAACGTTGAAAAGAATGGGGCGAAAAGAGAAGAAAGAGACGATGGGATGACTGCAAAGAGTGATGGGAAAATTCAAGACACAACAACAGCAAGAGAACACGTGGACCCGAGTGAGCTTACATGGTGTTGTGTTTGTATTCTTATGATTATAAACACAGTTTCCAATTAATATAAGGTTTCAAGCCTCAAAACAAACAAATCCCCAAACATGGGGGGGGGGGGGATTATTTATGGAAAACATAAGGAAAGTAAAACGTCATCAGATCCAAGATGGCGATGCCCATGGCTCATATTCATGTCTATTTTTTTCAAAAACTAAAATATAATTTCCAATTTTTTCAACATATCTTCAACTTAGACCATATTGCCAACAATTTAACGGTAACTTGTTCCAACAGCCAGGGGTTTCCTTTAAGTGAAAAATCATTGGGGATATTTCATCAATTACATGTAGCATTGAAATCCTGCACAACTAGTGTATTGCCAATGTTGAAGCAATATGCAACTTTCAGTACAGAAATCAGTGAAATAAGGAAAAGTCCTCCCTTTTGACATTCCACTGCTCTGCAATGAACCTTATTGTGAATGATACTGAAAAATGTTCTGAGAAATCTGTCCTAAATAGTCCTGTTTTACATTAGAAAATTACTGCTGAATGCAATCAGTACAGACACACTCAGCCTTAGTCTCACTGTGAAGTTAAATATTCATAAATACCAGCAATGAGGTGTAAAACTTGAAACCCAAACAATATGCATAGTTGCAAATAACTCAACTTCTCATTGGTATTTATGATTGTTTAACTGCAGAATGAAACTAAGAC
Organism: Actinernus sp. WN-2022; assembly: GCA_030867875.1. Lineage (NCBI taxonomy): Eukaryota > Metazoa > Cnidaria > Anthozoa > Actiniaria > Actinernidae > Actinernus > Actinernus sp. WN-2022. Next base: position 52,522,283 of record JAOWCC010000577.1, on the reverse strand, counting down.
TGAGCAAATGCATCCATAGTCATTGTATTCAGTGGTATTTAGAATACAAAACTGGAATATTCCCTTTAAAAAAATAGTATTAAAAAAAAAATTTAGCTTCTATATATTTTAAAGTCAATATTATGTAAATTATATATCTCTTAAATTTTAGATATACTAGACAGGGGCGTAGCCAGCATTTTGCATGGGGGGGGGGGGGGGTAGGGGCGCTCCACCACTCATCACCAAATCCTCCCCTCATGCATAGAGAATGCAGTCTTTCGCACCAATCTCATCTATTCAGGTACATCTCAGTTTTCAGTCACCAACCTTTTCCAGGAAGATTGTCGCATTGTTCACTGACTCCCTGTAAATCACTTAGCTTATTAGGTACATTACTGTGACGCTACTTTTCAGTTGTGTCTTTTTTTTACGAAAAGGGGGGGGGGGGGGGGCCTGGGGCCCCCTCTGGCTACGCCCCTGCTAGATATTTGTAGCCACCAGTTTATTAGTGTTATACACTATTAGTGTTTATCCTCTTTAAATAAAGGCTTTATTAAAGGGGAAAATGGCAACCAGCAACCCACATGAAACACGTTTGGTTATGGTATTTGGTACAAATATCGTAATATATCTTTCAGGATTGTAGCATGGGAGAAATTGATTTTCTTTCAATGTACACCATGTATTAACAAGACATTTTCTTCTTGCACCAATCCAAATTATAGAAAAAACAGAGATAACAATCCTTGAAGGACTTTCAGCATCTGGCCTGCGTTCTGTGCGATATGCACTAGAAGTACCAAGAGTTGATCACATAGTGGCAAATGACATCAGTGCTGATGCATTCACTCTTATCCAGAAAAACATCCAGTATAATAAAGTGGATAATATTGTCACCCCCAGTAAGGAAGATGTATCGTAAGTATAGTGAGAATGCATTTAGTATTGGACATTTTATATAACTATAATGAGTCGGCTAAGACCAATAATAATAATAAATAAGTATTTATATTGTGCAAATTACAAAGACTTACATTACAAATGTTAAAAAACTGTTTGCTCAATCAGAGCAATGCAGGAGCCAAAGATGACAATAAAATCAGATAGTGGATTTAACCAACGTTTTGTCAATGATTTCATTGGTTGATACTCTTCAAATTAGTAGAAAACCAACAAATAATAAGTTCTTCAGAACGTATTAAACGTTTATGAAGAGCCACCTCGTGGATATGCCACTGATTAATCCATTATTATTATTATTACTTACCCCCAAATATTCCCGTTTTATGGTGTGTAAATCGGTTTTTCTGTGTACATCGGGGACTCTGCATTGGCTGTCCGAATAGTGTTCGATATTCCAAAGATATATTTACGGATGTTTATGGTACGTACCCAAGAATTGAAAGATTTGGTCATGCAGGAGAAGATGTATTGACAGTGCCCTCCTAATGCCAGACACTCCAAACCTGGACAGACGTGGTAGTTGGCCCTATCAATCACTTAGTGGTGATGATGTAATGATGATGTCATCAGTTACATGATTTTAAGTACATGCCCATATCTCCCTCATTTCTAATGCCAGACAGTTCAACCTTGGACAGGCATGGTATTGGGTCCCCACAAATCACTTAGTGGTGATGACGTAACGATGACATCATCGGTCATGTGATTTTTAGTATATACTAAAAATCACATGACCGATGATGTCATCGTTACGTCATCACCACTAAGTGATTTGTGGGGACCCAATACCATGCCTGTCCAAGGTTGAACTGTCTGGCATTAGAAATGAGGGAGATAATAACTCTTTAAACTCATCACCAATAGATGAGCTTGGGATTAGGTGTCATGAAGCTGCCATGCTGGCGCGCGCATGCCAGCACAACAGAGGAGGTAACCATGGTAACCAACACAGTCCACCACCTGACACCAGTCACACTGAAGATTCAGTGGAATACTTACCTTCCTAATACTTACCTTCGAGGGAGAGGAGGGTGGGAGCAAAAGTCCGCTAAAACCAGCAACAGCAAACAGCAAACCAGCCACGAGTTGGATCCGCTACAATCCGCAACAAGAACCTCGTGGGATCCAAAAGCCCCTGCCCTGGCTCCTGGACACCCCGCATCATGCTTAGAATAAAGGGGGAGACCGCTGGCCAGCATTGTCTCGATTCTAACTTTGCCTAAATTACATTTAGCCACATTTAAACTCATCACCAATAGATGAGCTTGGGATTAGGTGTCATGAAGCTGCCATGCTGGCGCGCGCATGCCAGCACAACAGAGGAGGTAACCATGGTAACCAACACAGTCCACCACCCAACCCCACTCCAAGGTGCTTGGAGAAAGGAGGATCTGTGTACTAAGGTACCATGGAACCTTCCTTCCAAACAACCCCAAGCACCAACCCCCGCTCCAATGCAAGCAACAATGAATACATACCCAGAGTCCACTGTTATGCCAGATGATTTGACAGGCTTGCCAAAGCTTCCGATGGTGTTCTAATATAGAGCTGATAGGCATTGCTATTCCAACGACCAAGTGCTTGAATCAAGTGATCAGGCACACCATTGCGAGCTGCCACTGTGGCCGCACCGATACGAAAACTGTGACTGGAATAGTTGCCTGCAAACCCAGCGCTACTCAAGATGCGTCTCAACCAGCTTGTCAAAGAAGAACGAGTCAGTGGTTGGCCATTTTGAAACATGAATAGAGGTCCTTCGGAATCCCCACGATAAACCAAATATGCCAGCACTGCCTCCACTGCACACAAAGAAGAACTACCACGCCCAATATGAATAAAACAACCCTTCCGAAAAGGGTCTGTTTTGGACGCCTTAATCCTAACACGCAAACAGCAGGGGCTTGACGATGAATCAACTGCTATATCCTTCACCTCCAAATGGAATGCAGATGAAAACGTAGCTACATGTAGGTTAGGGACTGTAAATTCTGCTGAACGAAGAAAACCAAAATATCCTAACGAACAAGCTGCCCAAAACATGCAATGATCAAAAAGGCTCATATCTAAGGACTTAGCAATAATCACCATAATATCATCTGTGATTGGCAAGCGCTCCACTTTTGACGAACCTTGAACACGTTTAATACCACGTACTACCCTTTGAAGTCTTAAGCAGTTCGCTAAGGGATCTGCAAATCCTTGCTCAATGTGGAGAGCTCTCACTGCTGACAGATAAACTTTAATGGATGAATGCTGGATAGATTCTGCTAAGAAAGTTGCAAAAAGGCACAGGGTCCCTTCCTCTGCAGGACATGGAGAACCATTAACATGCAATTTACCAAGTTGAACACAAAAGTTAACGAATTTATTCTGCCCCGTAGCATAAGACCGCCGCGTAGCTGGGGCTAAGCCTTGAACCAGAAAGCTCCTGCATTTGAGCTCTAAAGTGGAGAGATCAAATCGTCCAACAGCTGCTGGGGAACTTGAACTGGAAAAGGCTGTGCCTTGGGTGCGAGCTGCCAGAACTCCTGCCAATGGAAACGAGAAAGTGCATCAGCTACTGAATTGTCTCTGCCTGGAATGTGCTGAGCTGAGAATGTGAAGCCACTGCGAGCTGCTAACATCAATAGACACCGAACGAGTTGCATGATGCATGGAACTTTAGATGTTCTTGAATTCAAAATGCAAACTACAGCTTCATTGTCCGATCGAAACATGACGTGCTTCCTGGACCACCTACAACCCCACACATGTGCTGCCACCACCACTGGAAAAAGCTCCTTGTAAGCAATGGACAACTGTGCTTGAGACTGATGCCATGCACCATTGAACCATTCATCCTTATAATAAGCACCATAGCCAACTGCTCCTGCTGCATCGGATGTCACTTCTAGGTCTGCAGTTGCTGACATTCCTGGGAAGAGCCAAAAGCTTACTCCATTCCAGTCAGCCAAGAACTGATGCCACCACTGCAAGTCCCGCTGGAACTCTACATTTAAGCGAATCGGGTGATCCCTCTTCCGAAAGCAACAAAGCAAGTCTATCATGCGTCTGATAAATGCTCTGCCAGGCCAAACAACTTTGGCTGCATAATGCAAATGCCCAATAAGTGATTCCAACTGCTGTCTATTGCACCAACGCTGCATCACCCACGACTGGATGAGCTGGCGTAATGCTGCCAGTTTCTCAATTGGGAGGCGAGCGATCTGATTGACCGAATCTAACTCAATACCTAAGACTACCAGTGAGGTAGCTGGACCCTCACATTTTTTTGGATGAAGCGGCAAACCCAGCAGCTTACACACCTCTAAAGCAATGCTGAGATTCTGATTGCACACTGGAGACCCTGCCGGACCAGCTGAAATAAAATCATCAAGGTAATGCACCAAATCCGTAACTTTATAATTGTTGACTAAAATCCATTCGACCATGGAAGCCACTGAATTAAAAATACATGGAGCTGAACGCAATCCAAAGGGGAGAGTCAAATCAACAAAAAACTGCCCACGCCATTTCATTCCCAATAGGTAACGATCTGCAGGATGTACTGGGATATTACGATAAGCTGCCTCCACATCAAATTTAGCCATGAGCGCACCTAGGCCATACTTGCTCACCAACCGTATTATATCATTATATCACCCTTATATACTGGAGAGAGAACTCCTCTTGATTAATTCCCTCATTCACACTGAACCCCCCAGGGGAGGACAAATCAACAATCAAGCGCCATTTCCCTGGTTGAGCTTTCTTAGGGATCACACCAAAACTGCTAACATGCAAATCAGGAACTGGGAGGGATTTGAAGGGACCCGCAACCCTCCCCAAGGAGACTTCGTTAGCCAAATAGTCATCAATCACTTTAGGATGTTGGTATGCAGAGGGCTTGTTACGTTTCGCAGATTTCAGTTTAGAAGAACGACCAAAACCTAGCCTAAAGCCATAGCGAAGGCCGTTGAGTACATAATCAGCTTGCTGCCTATCAGGGTAATTCCTCAGCTCCCAAGCAAATTGGTCAACTCTGAGCGGGGAAACACTAGCAACTGGATGTAAACCATAGGGGGCTGAAAGGAAGAAATAAGGATAAGAATTCCCTGGCAAGCGACTGAGGACATGACACAACAGCAATATGAGAATATAATATATATATTACTTAAAATCATAAAGATAACAATGGGGTATGTGACTAACAACCTAGCACAGCAGAACATGGCTAGCAGCTAAGTTTAACACAATAATAACAGTAACGTGTTCGTTTTATATATACGCATGTATATATATATATATATGTATGAATACATCAAAGGTTCCAACACTAGATATATTAAATATCTAGTCATGCATGAGTTTCTAGTCATCAGCGCTTGCTGCGTTTGCTGCTCTCGTGTGATGAAGGCACTGGTGAGCGCGATCTGCGCCTGTTCTCCTCCTTCGACCTACTGCTCGAACCGGTGCAGTCCTGAGCACGATGAGTACCCGAGCAGCTGCTACACTTGTGGCTGTACCGGCATGAGGCAAACGGAGCTGAGCAACGGCCACGGTTCCAAGACTTACACAACACATGAGATGAACTGGAACCATGAGGTTCTGCCCCCGACTCTGATACTGCTCCTCCATGCAAACTACGTACCGAAGCCCCCGCAGCATGGAAATTATAGATCTGCACGTTCATGGCGGACCAGTCTATGAGCTTAGTGGCCGCAGCATGCTCTCTGAAAGCTTGGTCGTATGTCAGCCAAACGCGGCCACTAAACTGACGATAAGTACGCAGTATCAGTAGCTTTGAGGAGCATGATCTTCCTCTAGGCTGCGAATTTCATCGTCAAATATAGTTGAAGGGAAGAATATTTCTTCATCTGTTCCAAGATATTTCTATTCTGCTCAAAGAACAGCGACACCTCTGGCATGAATGGTTTTACATTCAGTCATTTTAAATAAAAAAAAATTTCAGAACAAGACAGAATGGAGTTTAATATATCCAAATGTGACTTTATAGTATTTACCGAAATTTTGACATTAATTATTTCACTTTATTGAACTGAACTGAAATAACGTAATATATTCACATAGGTTCCATCCTAAAAAACATGTGTTTTCTTTGATCTTCCAACCAGTTGACCTCCTGGTCATGCACTGTTTATGTTTGATAAAACGTTTGCACATTACATTTGGCTAGCGTTAGATTCCCAAAAACTCAATTCTGCGCCGATGTGGACCGGATAAAAACTCGTTTTAACCTCTTCGATATGTGATTTCAAAGTTCAGCGAGGCATTTTTATTTAAAGGTCAATTCGATTTAGTTACACTAAATAATAACTTTGTCACACAATCCTTGTTCAGATTGGAAAGTTCCAGAACTACTTAGACTGCATGCTTCGACACAATTAGCCATTATTAAGCGAAGGTTCTATACGTAATCAAGCTATGAATAGGTCGTTTATTCCATACACAATAGTAATTTAACTTGTGGATGCATGAATGTGCAGAACGAGTTATTGGGTTCAGGTGGATACAAGATAATTTATTTGTTGTTTCTTTCTGTGACTCGACGACTCGCCGTTGACTTTCTGAATGACCGTCCAAGGTTTCGAAAAGATTTGGTCATACTGGAGAAGATGTATTGACGGTGCCCATCTAATGCCAGACAGCTTCAAACCTGGACAGACATGGAGTGGGTCCCTATCAATCACTTAGTGGTGATGATGTAACAATGACGTCGTCGGTCACATGATTTTAAGTACATGCCCATATCTCCCTCATATCTAATGGCAGACAGTTCAAACCTGGACAGACATGGTAGTGGATTGCTATCAATCACTTAGTGGCGATGACATAATGATGACGTCATCGGTCATGCAATTTTTAGTATATACCAAAATAGCTCACTGAGCATCCACAAGTTGCCCTTAGGGGCCCTATGTTTTATCCCCAAATCCTGATGACAACCCTGAATTGTTTGTTGTATATGTTGCAGGTAAAAAAAAAATCAGGTAAAAAAAATTCTAACTAGGTAAAAAAAAGAAACTAGGTACTGGTAAAACAAATTTTTAGGTATTTTTTCTATTAAAGATTCTAAAAAGGGATTTTATTTGTTTGGGGATTCATAAAAAAAGGGGGTTTAGTTTTTTTGGGGGATTTTAAAAATTAAACAAAAATTGACCACCCCTCCCCTACAAAATATATATTTACAACCCACCCCTCCCCTCTACTTCCTCTCCCTTACCTCCCATTGCCATCTCCATTTTCCCCTTCTCCCCTGACGCACTGTACCACTTACCTTGACTGTCATCCAACCACTTACTAACCTCGCCCGATCGGGCTTAACTTGGGCCAGGATCACGAGGATCGCCTGGTAGATATTAATTTATCGCACTGCGCCACAGAAGCGCTTGTTGATTTGAACACCACCGTTTATACTAATCGTCGAATCCAGTCGCTCTCATTATGCGCGCATGCGTACTACTAACAAAATCGGACTTGGAAATAAAATTAACATGGACAACAACACGGGCGAACTCTATTATACAGACAAAGTTTGTGTTGACTCTGCATTCTTTTATGAAAACTGCAGCAACTCAGGTGAAGTAAGAAGCTAATTCCAGAAAAAATATATTGTTTATAGATGATCAGTACTTTACGGCTCCAATCGTACTTCGAAACAAACTGTGTAAACCGAACCGACTTTTACAGAGTTAAACTGAGCTAAAATAAAGGAAAAAGAAAAGCAAAATCACCTCTAACATTGTAATTGTATCTAGAAGAAAACTTATACGAAAGACCTAAAGAATATCTTAGAGTAACAAGTGCAGAGGATCTTGAAGTAACCCCTCATCCTCGTTTAATAGACTCAGCTTTCCAAATGGAATAAAACACTGACTAGAAGAAAATGGTAAGTACGCAAATAAACAAACTTCTAATTCCTGACAACAAAGAAGTTTACTAAAAAACTTTCAATTTCTAATGGGACCTGAAACAACCATTGGGCTGATCAAAGTCAGGACCCAGCTAATCCACAGTCTGATCGAATTGAAATTTTGCGTGTTGGCTTTTGTGGATGGAGGAAAACCAGAGAAGCTGGAGAAAAGCCCTCGGAGCAAGGGCGAGATAATATGGAACACAGTGTGCCACCCCAGCTCAATGAAATACTACTATTCTCTTGTTCTCTCATCAAAGAATCGCCCACAGAGGATGTCAAAAGGCGCAAAAATAGATAAATGATTGAGAACTGCAAAGAAGTACAAATCAATGTAACTCAAAAAGTTATCAACAGTTCTGCTTCGCTTTGCCGTTTCCATGCGTAACAAGAGCCAAATGAATAACGAGCAGATTTATTAAAGCCACTAACACTCCACTCCAAGTAAACTCATTCCTAACACAATCCAAGCCCTAATCCAACATAAAAAAAACTAACCTGCTCACTAATTTAGGGTTTTTAGGGCTAGATCACTGAACAACACAGAAAAATGATTCTTCAATGGTCCTGTGAACTAATCCAAACCCTGCCCTACAATGTACATTTAAAAAACACCCTAACCGTCAACAACGTGTGTTTAGTAACTTAGGGTTTTTAGAGCTAATTTTTAGTTGCTACATTTGGGTTCTTAGGGCTAGATCACTGAACAACACAGAAAAATAATGATTCTTCAATGGTCCTGTGAACTACATTTATAATCCAAACCCTAACCCAACATTTAAATAAACCTAACCCCAGTAAACATAAGTTCCCTTTTTAAAATCTTGAAAAAAAAATTACCTAGTTGAAAAATAATTACCATTTTTTTTTACCTGCAACATATACGTAGCTATAAGTTGTTGTTCCTTATTTTTGTCTTCCATTTATTTCTATCATAGGCTTTTAATGTACAAGCATCGATTTCCATCCAGTCGTCGCTTCACCTTCATAGACCTTGACCCATATGGAACGGCAGCACCTTTTCTAGATGGGGCAGTGCAGGCTGTTGCAGATGGAGGGCTGCTCCTTGTGACATGTACTGATATGGGTGTTCTGTGTGGCAATCACAGTGATGCATGTTATGGCAAATATGGCAGCATGTCCCTCAAAGCAAAGTTTTGTCATGAGATGGTAACTACACATGCAGTAGATTATCTCTATTTTGAGGATATGCTTATTTTTGACATATTTTATGAGTAAAGCATACAATAATATTTCTGTGTATATTAACTAACGGTATATATAGCTTTTGCAATTTCGTTGACAGGCTTTACGACTACTGCTATCATCCATGGAGTCACACGCCAATCGTTACAAGAGACACATCCGTCCTCTTCTCAGCATCAGTGTTGATTTCTACATTCGCGTGTTTGTGCAAGTGTTTACCAGTGCCGCAGAGGTCAAAAGAGCAGCCAGCAAGCAGTCACTTGTATATCACTGCACTGGCTGTGGCAGCTTTCACTTTCAGCAAGGTAAGCCAGGTGTAGCCAGATTGGTTAGCTACAAACCTGACCCACTGCCTCAGGTTTAGGTGTAGCCAGATTGGTTAGCTACATGTACAAACCTGACCCGCTGCTTCAGGTTTAGGTTTAACCATATTGGTTAGCTTCAAACCTGATCTACTGCCTTAGGTTTAGGTGTAGCCAGATTGGTTAGCTACACACCTGATCTGCTGCCTGATTATCTAGTATCAAAGGATTGTTTACCCTAGAGAGTTAAGAGCATGCAAAGTTTCAATCAATTGTAGACAATGTATGGAATTTTCCATTGGAGGGCAACCCTTTGCCCTCCAACATACATTGTACATACAGACGATTGAGGCAAATTAAGTACCGTATTTACCCGTGTATAATACGCGCCCATGTATAATACGTGCCCATGTATAATACGCACCCCAGATTTCCGGTTCGTTTTGGAGAATGCAGACGTCCAAAATTAAAATCATTAGACAATACGTCGCCAGAGTGTCAATGAAACACCGACTTCCGAGCGTGAGGAAAAAGACAACAGGAAATAAATTCTACTTTAAATTGATCTATTTACATCATTTACCGATATTTACACTTAGGTAAACTATTTATTCTTTTCTCTAAAATATACTGTTAATTCATTACAGATCTATTTACAGTTACAATGTAGCTGAGACTTTTCTTCAATCAAATGTTCGAAGTGATCAAAAACCTTCAAAAATCAAAAACCTTCAAATTCTGATTCAGAGTCTGATGCAAACAGTTCTCTCACAAACAAATCGTCCTGACCTGGTTCTTCATCACTGTGCTCCTCAAAAGTCAGGTCGTCCTCTGTACCATCAAGGTTGTTGGAGATCCAGCACTTGAGAAAATATCTCACAATCATGTCCTCTGGGATGTCGCGCCACGCTTTCACAATCCACAAACAGATCATCTCTTCTGATGGTTTCTTTTGCCTACCACCAGCAGTAAACTCGTGAACGCCATCCGCCATCCATAACTCCTTAACGCGATCTTTAAACGGCTTGTTCAAGCAGACATCCAGGGGCTGAAGCAACGAGGTTAAACCTCCAGGAATGACTGTCAAGTCAGTGTTCTCCCAAACTTTCTCATTCCACAACTTCATTCCGTTGGTGTCCATCCAGCCCTTATCTTGGACAGCAACAACTATGCCATGATTGTTCTTTATCTTTGGTAGTGTCTTTCTCATAAAAATAATCATGGACTTTAAATTCGAGCCATCAGCAGCACATGCTAACACAACAGTGACGCGGTTCTTTTCATTTACGGTAGTGCAAATTTTCACAGGTTTCTTACCAATGTTGTTGACTGTTCGGTTAGGCAGCACGTCAAATGTTAGCGGCATTTCATCCATGTTTGCGATTAAATGAAGAAGGTAACCGTGCTGCTTGCGATGATTAATAACATAGCTGTGAAAGTTTACGATCTTCTCCTCGTAGTCAGCTGGAAGTCGTTGTGCTAGTGTCATTTTCTGTCGAATCGAGAGATTATTTCTTTTCAGGAATCGATGGAACCAATGTATTTTTGATCCTTGGTGAGATCGAGTGCCTTCAGTCTGATCAGCAATGGTAGAATTGCTAAACCATTCTGTCTTTTCTCTTTGACCCAAGCCAAAAGGTCAGCTTCCATTTCGGGCCACGCAGCTTTCCATCCTCGAGAAGCACACTTCATTCGTGGCATTTTCTCCAAGTTCTCTTTTTTTCTTTTTCACAAGCGTACGTTGCACTCGGAGACTCCAAACTCTCGCTCCACAACTGTTGCCATTCTTTTCCGTGAAGGTGATAATTCTTAACTTGTCACAAGTTCGGTAACTCTGATGCTTCATTCGTGTTGCCATGATCAATTTCGCGTGATTATTGTTTACAGATGAAACTGATGTGTGAAAAGTGGGGTTTAAATAGCCGCACTAAGTTATTCATGGATCGAAATTTCAGTGTTTTTATTGGCCGCTTAAGCATGAAACAGCAATTATAATGTTTATTTTGTTTGTGTTGTTATGCAAATTACATGTAGTCCTAAAATGCGAGGTTCCTTGTATAATACTCATCCCGATTTTAAAGGTAATTTTGGAGTAAATAAAAGTGTGTATTATACACGGGTAAATACGGTACTTCATGATGTGACGGTAGCCTTAATCCCTCTGAAACTCTTTACCGAACATTTATCTTTCAACTAATGCGCATGCCTCCTGCTTTATCGCTCGATCACAGCGTCTCTGACCCACATTGTTAGTGGCAAAGGTCAGAACTGATCAATTTTTTTACAGGACTAAACATTAATAATAATAAAAAAAAGACACAGACTGCATTTTAAGACTCTGGCAGCTGCCAAGCAGCGCCGGAGTAATGAGCAGACAATCTTTATTTTATAAATCCCATAAAGATTGGACGCAAATTCGTTATCACACTTATCAAATGTCTAGATGTAGAGATCAAGTCATGTTTTCAGTTATTATAGCAATAAAACTTATTTTGGCCGAGAAAATCAAAGCCAAAGTTTATGTAAATCAGGACAAAATCTGTATCAGATTTAAAGATCACTTATCGGTCAGTGATTTCCATTGTTTTTGTTTCTTGAATTATTAATGAGTTTGATAATAGTACTTAAACATTGCATTTATTCACTAGTCGGCAGACGAATAGAAGAAGGCCCAAGTAAAAAGTATCCTCCAGGAATAGGTCCACCTGTAGGTAGGACCTGTGACCAATGTGGAGGGAAGTTCCATCTAGGAGGACCAATATGGACAGAGCCAATACATGATGCCGAGTTCATAAAGGCATTAGTGACAATGGTTAAGGCAACTCCCAAAATGTACAACACCTCAGAGAGAATTATTGGTAAGGATTTCACATATTAAAAAGTTTAGAAAATATTGTGGTAACTGAACCTATCATTTAGGGCTCTAAAAAGAACAGACCATCACTGCTAATTTACAACAACTGCTCATTTTCTGATTGGCTGAGAGCCATTAAATTGGAAATAAGAGGACATACCACGGTAGATTACGTGATCACTTGCACAAGATTGATTGTGTGATAGCGTGCTCTATAATCACTTCCCCCCCCCCCACAATTTTCCTTGTCGTCTTTGCCATGCTTGCTTCACTATGTTTGTTATAATCGTAAAACACAAATAATTTATTTACAATAAAAAATTATATTTCATGTTATGTCCTCTTACTTACCACGTTTTTCGTAATTTCTTGGTCAAAATTTGTCGTGAATTCACTCGGCTAGTGCACAGCAAAACTCTACAGCAACATTCTCCCCCAAATCCAATTTCCTTCTCCTCAATTAACTGATAACAGACACATATACGCGGGAGGCGGTCCTGACAGTTAACCGCACACACAATTTATGGTACATGTACTTACATGTTTACATACATGTATGCTTTACATCAATCTACACACTTTATGTAACATAAGATGCAACTACACACTGTGCTGCCTAGTGTACTCTGCCGGATATGAAAAACCACCAAAAATTCCACAATATATGTGATAAAAACTTGGTTGGAAACGTATTCCCCAGCCCAATGCAGGAGTACTGACTTCTGGGAGGTAAAAGTCTGAAAACTACATGTACCACAACTCTGTAACATGGTCAGCAAAAACTGACATAAATAAAGTTAATGGTGGAAAGAAACGCCTATAAATGTTGCAGTCAGAACCACAAATACATAACTACAACTGACATATCCTTATATACTCCAGTTCCCGCCAAAACTACACTGTGTCCATATATGGAATCTATCCACAGGGACACCAACACAGTCTTTCGGATAAGGAACTCATTTCTCAGCAAATTTATGCTTGCATAAATTGTAGTTAATGACCAACCGCAGCCCGTTGTGTATACAAGTTGAATAGAGGTGGGAAACAGCTTCCCAGTCAAAGTTCATTCTCGGTTCCCCTCCATCGCGCATCAGCTCCCTGGTAGCCAATCATATTTGTCAGTGCACATGGCTGTCATTCCTTCAACCAATCACGGCCAAGCTGCCAGTTCTTGTACCTCGTATCTCTGGCACGCTGCCAGTCAGTTTTCCTCTCGGCAAGCTTCTAGAAGGAAAAGGTTCCCACACCCACCCTCCCCTTTGCTCCTGCTCCCACCTCTACTCCCTCTTGCAATTAAACATCAGCTAGCTCACTTAGAGCAAGTACTAGAGTCCATACTAGCTTACACCATTGACGTTCTGTGATATGGACAGTTTTTGATAGCAGAACATTTATTAAGAACATTTTATTTACAAACATTATTTACATGTACATCATGTATTACACATGAGCATAGTTCTGTATGTAATATCAGTTGACACTAGAATTTAAATAAATTGGGATACGGGACGAAGTGCTCCTTTGGTCACCCTTTCCTCCATTAAGACTCAATGTAATGTCTGTTTCACTGTCCCATGGGGATTACTACCCCTTGACAGTTGAGACAATGTAATGTCCGTTTCTCTGTCCCATGGGGATTACTACCCCTTGACAGTTGAGACAATGTAATGTCCGTTTCTCTGTCCCATGGGGATTACTACCCCTTGACAGTTGAGACAATGCATGGGTATTGCTACCCCAGGTGCGTTGGTGGGGGATTCAGAACCCCCAGGGCCCTGGGGGATTAGGACCCTCAGGGGTGTTGTGTTGGTTTCTATTTACTACTTTTCCTGGAGTACTTCATCCTCATCCCCTTACCCCACATATATTGTTGTTGTTTTATTGTCTGGGGAAGCGGGCTGGAACCATTAATTTTCCTTTCATCCAAAGAGAAATATAATTTCTTTGTTTTTCTGGTGTGTGGTCGTATGAAGTGGTTTTTCACTCTTTTTAATACAGGGTTGCTAAGTATGGTAATGGAAGAGGTAGCCAACAGTCCTCTCTACTACACAATAGACCACTTATCAAATGTGCTGCATTGCAACACACCGTCGATTGTCCAGTTCAGGTCAGCAGTCCTCAGACTTGGCTACAAGGTGTCTGGCTCCCATGCATGTCGGACTGCCATAAAAACTAATGCACCAAACACAGGTACATGTACTGTACATTTCATCTTAGTTTTACTGTTAGGGTATAGTTTTATTAATGAGGCCCTTTTAGGGGGCTGGGGGGTATGCATGTCCCTTGTCTGAGTTTCAAAACTAGTCCTGTTGCAGTCTTGGAATTTCGTCTATTGTTTTCTTATTTCTCTCTCTCACTCTCACGATTTCAGACAATAATTTCAGATTTTCGTTGTTATTTCATTTCCTTCATGTTGCTGTTTCAATGCTGTGTTGCTTATCAGAATTTACCCCTAACAGGGCCTCATTAATACTAATTAAGCTAACAACATGTATACGGTCACACCGCGGCAAAACGCTATGCTCCGCTGGCCAAAAGAACGAAGGCTCTGCTATCAAATACAAATTACCGAGGGTTTCAACTTTTTTAGTAAATAATTTTATAACTTAGTAAACTCACAATGAATTACAAATTAAGAAAACTTCAACCTGTTAAAGTCTTAGGCTTAGCTTTTAAGTAGTTTTCTTAGTTTTTAACAAAACAGTTCACAAATGAATACTTTTAAGCAGAAACGTTAAAATTACGGCATGTGCCTGTTGTTTCATTTCAGTTTTCGCGGGAAACTGGGGGCGGCCGCGCACGGACAAGAAATAACAAATACGCATGCGCGTGACGTTTTGCCGCGGTGTGGTTTACGGTGTACATGCAGTATTCTCACCAGACTGCGCCATTGTGGGATTCTGCATTTGTTTTTGAAAGGGTGCACTAAATATATACTTGAGGGCCATAACGGTGCAAATCAAGTGGTCAGCACTTGTTCACTTTAGCCAATCTGTTTGATTGTAATGAAAATCCTATAATGACCTATTGTGTCTCTGAAATGTCCCACAATTTTTGCCCCAAGCTACACAATTCTGGTGAGAACACTACATGTAGATATATTCCAGCAGTATTGTATTTAATGGTTAATGAGGGGTATTATGACTGTTAATAAAAGCTTGTAGCAGTGGGAAAACTAGTCTCCTTTGCAGCCGTTCTTAGGGTCGTCACGCAAACGCTAGCCCCACTAACAGCTTCTTACACCAGCCAGACATTCCATAATCCTGATTGTTTGTGTAAGCCAATCAAACGTAACATGATGAGTTAATTAGCAACAGTTCGCTTATGTCGGCACTCTCAAGTTCATCAGTACAGTTCAGTACAGTACAGTACAGTCAAAACTAACAATAATTTCTTCTAAACTCTATCTGCTTTCTTGAGAAAAACTAAGAACAGAATATAATATACGAAGCTACATGTATTTCATGTCAAAATTTCAAATCTAGATTTCCTAGATTTCCCATCAGAAAGACCTGGCGTGAGTAGTTTTTTGATTCTGAGAAGTGAATTCTGATTGGCCATACAGTTGGAATGGAATGTATGGCTCAGTGGTGTAAGCAGCTGTTGGTGGGGCTAGGGTTTGCTAGACAAACCTAAGAATGGCTGCAAACGAGACAAGCCTCGTAGGGGACCTTGAGTCCTATTGTTTGTTTCCTGTGGCGTTACGCCCAAATGTTGTAAATAAATAAGGGAAAAACTGGTTGTTGAAATCTCTTTTTTTTGGCAGCTTAGAAATCAGAAGTAGCTTCTTTCATGCTTGAATTACTTTGAATTCATGAATACCAGCTTGAGCTCCCAAGCCATCTCATTGCCTGTTTATAAAACTGTATGCTTTACCAGAGCTCTAAATTCGCACAAGCTAATTCACTAAATGCAAGCTGGTAGAAAATATATCAACTCGCATATTTTTGCAAGTTGGGTTTTTGACTTGCTGTAGATATTATCCTGTTGTCAAATCATTTGCTATCCTGCAAAGTACTTAATTCAGCTCACGAAATCACAAGCAAAAATCATGAATGACGGAACAAGCGCCATCTTGAATGCTAATGGTGACTGCAGGTGACAAGATTGGGTGTGACTGCTGATGATGAGTACTGCAGTTTGTGATTAGAAAGGAATGCCTTGAGATTTTTTTGCCTTAACAGTTATTAGAGATGTGCCATGTGCTCGACATGTACAAAGGATGGCAGGCTCTGTAAAAAGTTTTTTTCTACCTAGAAAAAACCTCTCACCTCTGTGGCCCAGGTTTGATTCCCATTCACTGTGCCACATGTGAGTTGAGTTTGTTGGTATCTCGCCCTTGCTCCAAGGGTTTTTCTCTGGGTTCTCCGGTTTTCCTCCCTCCACAAAAACCAACATGCTAAATTCCAATTCGATCTGTGAATTAGCCAGGGCTATGGTTGTTTCAGGTCTCATTAGTAAAATATTTTTTGTTGGGAAATCTATTTGGGAAACCAAAAAAGTAAAACTACTGGCATTTTTTTCTATAGTTATTTGGGACATCATGAAGTGTTGGGTGAAGTTGTATCCTGTTAAGAGAAAAAAGGAAGGAAGTCCTGGTACTGTTATCCTAAGCAAAGAGCCACAAATCCAAGCCTCCTTTGAATACTACCAGGGTGCTAATCCACCATCAAGACAAAGAAAGCTGCTCAGATTCCAGGAAAATCCTGAAGCTAATTGGGGCCCTAAAGCAAGGTGGGTTTGAACTTGAAAGTGTACTTTCCTATTGAGTGTCATAAAACCAAAACTAAAGTAATTACAGAGCCAATAATGGGAACAAGTAAAAACACAATGAGCCCAGATTTCACGAACTGAGGGAATTTGTGATGGGTTTTACTTGAACCACCATCACAAGGAAAATAAATGCAATTGTGGATAACTCTCTAAAATGAAAATTAATTGTGTGATGGCCAAAACATTGTTTGGTTTTCTTTTCGAACTTGATTGGTTGATAATTATGAAACATTTTTCACAACCAATAGAAAAACTAAGCAAATACAAAACCAAAGCAATCAATTACTTTCAACATTCAACTGAAAACCATTCTATTGTATGCAAATAATAACATTGCTGTCACACTAGGGTACTGTGAGATACTGTCTAATGAAGTTTATATGATACTTATTAGTAATAGCATTACATGAGGGAAATTAGACATTAAATTTCCCCGAGAGCCAAGGGAGGATCTGTGGAAGTTCCGACGCTGCTGGTGGAGGGACTTTTACAGATCCTCCCAAGGCTCGAGGGGAAATTTAATCACTAATTTCCTGAAATGTCATGCTATTAGACTGTCATGATCTCCGAGGAGGAGAACTAAACTGCGAGAAATTTGGTTCTCTCTTCCAGAAGTAAACATGTTGCAGTTGAGTGGCTTTCGAAAACATTTTGTTATCATGCTTGACTAAGCACAATAGACTGAATGAGTGTGGCTTCCTCTGGGGACAAGTGTGTTGTTTTTGAGAAGAATAGCAGTAAAACACATGTAATTATGTGCTTGTCTAAATATTCAAAGGTCATACAGTTTTAAGCATCCCACATGGAAGACGGCAGTGAAAGGAATCAACAGGGGTGCATCGCGCACTTGTAAATCAACACTGAGAGGTTGCAGGTTTAGACAACATAGTACTCACCTAGTACTCACTGTAACCCAATGTGGTTAGGGGGACTTTGATGTCTCCTCGCCAGCGCGCATACTCTCCTAAGTTTCCCTCTTGCATGGTGAATGAGGGAGATTTAGTGAAAGTATGCATGCTGATGAGGGATATTCGAGATTAAATGTCCCTGAACAAACAAGGAAAGCAAGGGGATCATGGTATAATTACGTATGTAATGCTAGCTGTTTGTTATATCCTGAAGAACTGCAGTGATCAGTGACAATATTTTGTATTTCAAACAGGGCAAAGAAAAAAACTGATACTGATGAAACTATGGTAGAAAAGAGAGAAAGATTACAAGGGAAACGATTACATGATGAAGACAACACCCTAAAGAAATACCCATGCAAAAGATTCAAGTCTGGGAAATGTGAGTATGGAGATAATTGTAAATATTCACACATTACTGAGCCTGACGCAGACAGAAGTAGTAGTCAGAAGGATCAAGGGGCAACTGAAGAGCAAGACAAGGACTCCGAGGCACATTCAGAAATACAAAGAAGGGACTCAGAACAGTCTTTGCTTTTTTAAGTCATGTGTTGAGACATTCTAATATAATTAATAGATGTTTTAGGTCATAAGTCTTTTGAGAATGAGTTACTGACATAGCACAAGATTCTTAACAAATAGAATGAGATGTTATTCTGCCTTGCATGTGTCCTCATATAGATGCACAGGTGATGGACAGAACAAATAAGTGCACCACGGCCATATGAAATCCTTATTCTATTATTTTGTTTTGTACAATAATCAGCAAATCTTACCAACAAAATAGTGTGCACATATGACATTTCACAGTGTAACTACCGGTACTTTAACCACTAGGCTACTGAGACAATGAGAACTAAACACATTGCAAAACGGAAATAAAGCATGAAGAAAATGAAGGGGAGCCAGGGTGGTGCAGTGGTTAAGCACTTCACCTCTCACCTCTCTGGCCTGAGTTTGATTCCTGCAACACGGCGCCTGCACATGTGAGTTGAGTTTGTTGGTATCTCACCCTTGCTCCGAGGGTTTTTCTCTGGGTTCTCCGGTTTTCCTCCCTCTTCAAAAACCAACCCAAATTCCAATTTGACCAAGGAATCCGTGTACCCGATTAGTAGACCCATTCCAGGGTCAGCTACAAGACTAGACATGTAAATAAAGTTGTTTATTTAAAAAATAAATTTTAGTATTTCAAATTGCTGCATTTCCACATGATGTTCTTCATTCGAAAGACTTCGACTTCAGAACTAGTCCACTAGATTTGCCTTTTACCAGATCGAAGCTCTCAAGCAAGTTGAAATGCTATTATCTTGTACTCAACACTAATTGGCTCAAATAACCATACATGTAAGTTCAAATGTTTTGTTTTCATTCTGCAAATATGTTATTCATGGTTCTCATTGTCTATAAGTGGCCCCTGTTAGTGTGATAATTTTATGTGCATCTGTACTCTAATAGACCATGGCTATCATCCAATTAGAACATGCGTTTCATCCTGTTTATTATTACATTGTACATGTAGATTGCTCAAATGGTGATACTCACACAAGACATTGTTATTGATGACAACCCATGGGAAACATGGTGCAGCAGACACATGTTTACCACTAGCCTTTCATCATAGCAATAAAGCACATTGTAATGGTTTATTCTAGTGTCATCTTTGTTCTTTCACTTTGATTTTAGTTGTTGAGACATTTTGTCTCAGTGACATTGATTAATTATTTTGACCATTTAAATACCATTCAAGTTTCCACATAGCTGGCGCATTCTGTAAAATATCTGGAGAAATAACTTCAAAACCTCCACCTTCATACTCTTTTCAATAGAGATTCTTCTGGGTGAAGTAGTCAGCACACATAATCAAATGAGAGTAGATGGAAATTTGGTGGCTCCCTGATTAAAAAACAGGGATTGAAATTGCAACTAAAACATTTGTGGTGACTAAAACTTATCAATTAGTTGGCAACTCAGCTACCAACATTTTGCTGTTAATTACTTGACTCCAATATTATGTCACCTGCAGGCTGTAATAATCTCCCTACAACTATGATGAAATACCCAATGTATGTGAAAGTAGTTGTGGTTGTCTATTTTGTGTGAGAATGGATGTTTTTTTTTTGTGAGAATGCCTTAGTTACATGCACTCTCCCTTTGAGAAATTCCTGTATAATCAGAGGGGAATGCGTGGCCAAGAAATCTTAAGTTAATGTTGGAACACATTAAACCATATACGCTATCTTTAAAATCATTCCCTTCATAGTTTTTGTAGAATAGAAAGAATAAAACCAGAAACACAAGTAATTTTAGGGACTACTTTAATACATTGAACAATAAAATGTTACAGGATAACACAATCCAAGTTCTAGAAAAGTAGATTAGGCCAACCAAAGCCATTATTTTGCTAAATCATCCATCAATGGAAGACCATTATTTATACGTCATATATATATCCTATCACAAATATAACCAAAATAGCCGTAATGTTGTAAAAAGTTACTTTATCATGCCATAGCAGAATCAAGGCCTTTGCACATAAAAGTTCATCTTTATATATTAACAGAATAAAGATTCACTGTTAACATGCCGGCATGTAGAAAATTAAAATTTTGTTTTACTATATGCCTCATGATTAAGCATTTTATGGATCAAAATAGACTCTGACAGAAGAATTACAATATTATTGCAATAATGTTGTTAGGTATAAAAGTGTTGTGCAGAACAAAGATTTTTGGTTGCAATTTATCACCTAAAGAGTATTCAAATCTCAAGATTTGACTCGACTGAAATATACAAGTTGCTTGCACATACTGTAGCATTAAATTTTCTTAATACAAATGCTAAGCTCATTAACCTGTGACACATTTTTCAGAGCAGTTTGATTTTCTAGCAATTTTTTGTGATGATTTGCCAAAAAGCATAGTGATATAAATTTCAGATTGTGTGGAAAATGTTTGAGAAATCAATCAAACAAGTTTTATATCACACATAAAAATCAGTGAATGATACACATGCAGTCAGTTCTTGAGAAGTTTTTAAAAATTAACTACTGAATATAATATGTATTTTCTAATCATAATTTTACTAAAAAACATTTCACATTATTTTGATTACCAGCTTTAACAATATTATTTTATTAGTAGAGTGCCTTTTTCCCAAACACTTTTTCTTTTTTTCTTTTCTTTATTTTTCATCAAATGTATGTTTCAGCCGAAATACTCTCTAGAAATTGCTTATTAACTTTCATATATACACCTGTCCAAGTTAAATCTTTGGATTAATAGTGTTTGGAAATCAATGCTTGATTTGATCATTCATGTTATGAGGAACATAAATGTCGAGTAACAATATATGATTTTAAGCTTGCCGAAGGTTATATTTTTGATTATTTTATTTTTCTGACTCTACCTTGAATATATTCATGAAAATAAAAGTCAAAAACATGTTCATCTATCATTGCCAATTTAATTTTTGTCATGCGGTGACTGTCACTTATGTTAGAAAAACAGATTTTATCAACTGAAGATTATAGGACAAAGTCAGGAAAAAAACAATCATTATAGATAACTATAGAGTGTTTCTAGGTCTGTGTGGACTCAAACACCATCCCCACGTTGTAGTATTGTCTAAAGTGTCAATGAAATTAATACTGAGCATTACAGAATCTTCACATTATAGCCCGAAAACGTTTTAAGATTTGTACTGCCAAAGCAATTCACACTTCATGAAAGTCACAAGGTGGATATATTATGCTGAAATCTCATACAAAGTCTTTAAACCTTGCTACAAGGCACTATCAGAAGTGGAAGTACAAGGGCAGCAGTTTTCTATGCTTAATTTTAAAGATTCACTATTTACTACCCAGAAAGAATTACTCACATATACATTTTTTGCAGATGCATGCTGTTCAAATTTTGACTCTGTTTCATTGTCACTTTAGGGCATGATGGATTCTATTTATGCCAATATCATTAATTTATATTTATGCCTAGTAGGGGTCTTAAAGGATGGTGTATTAATTCTGTTTGTAGTGGATTTCAAAGTCAGGTTTTGATGATTTTCTAGTTACAATAATTATTATTTTTGCGATGACAGTTTACAAATAAAAGATTGATCTGAATCTTTCTGTCAGCATCACTAGTTACTTTAAAGTGACAGTACTATTATCACTGGTTCATATGATGTTGACATGTTTTAACATTGTTATATTTGTTGGAAATAAAGGTGACTCCATAGAGCCATGTTTAGCCAGCATTTTGGAACTTGAACAGAAACATGATAATACCAGGGCAAGCTCTTTATATCATCTGAGAGTACATCTCAGAAACAGGCCAAAGTGACATTACAGAATTAACAGTAGGTGGACATATATCATTTGGATTATGGATAATTCATGTAATTAAGATAAGTTCAGATTGTATATTTACATTCTTATGGATAATGATCATGAAAAAAGTGTGACAATTCAAGCAGCACCTGGTGGTGTCGAAATGGATCATTGGAAACCATGTGGAAAACATAGAAAAAGTAGAATGTCACTGGGGCCTGTTTGCATTGGGCTCTTCAAATAATATGTTCAACATAAGCTAAAACATGACGACTAACTAGTAACTACTAAGGTCAAGATGTTTGAGACTGAGATGCACTTCGTTATAAACATTTTAACAAGCAATAATTAATTTATAATAACCTTACAGGCATTGAATACTTCACATACACATTTTTTTAAAGTTACGTTTCCTACTTAGTTCTAGGGCATAGTGAAATAAGAACATATATGGCACAACTATGAAACAGAAATTTAACAATAGTAGCTAAGAACAATCTTAACTACTGACCTTGGCAAATTTATAATACATTTCATACATACCGTATACATTGGTATGTTAATATTTGTTTTTTCGTAAGTTATAAATTAGAAATAGGCATTTCCCACTTTGAAAAAATGAAAGAAACAAGGGCCAAGTATCGAAAGTGTTTTCAAAGATCTGTCAATCTACAAGTAATAACAGAAAATTTGGAATAAATTGATACAAAGAGTAGACTAGCCAAAAATAAAGCTATATAAGTTGTCAAAAATAAACCATTCATAACACCACACTAGCACTTCCTATCAAACAAGTTTGGTTTTATTAAAAAGATATATATTTTGATTCCCATTCTGTTCAATATACACCCCATTTACAAATAATGCTGCATCGAGAAATGCATGTTTACAAATGAAAAAGAAAAGTTTCTAGTTTTGTGGTTGTACCAGTACTTTTATGGGCAGTTTCTGCAAGAAACATGAACATTTGATCATTTGTTGCTTAAGCACACTTAAAAAAATATCTAACTTGTTTTCTGTCTGTAAACAAGACACTAATGTTGTTTTAATTAACAGGGCCCGGTTCCTGAAAGCCTGATTAACGCTAATCCTGGATTAACTCTCAACAAAACATATTAGTTGTCATGGTAATTAACTCTGGATTAGCGCTAATCGGGCTTTCAGGAACCGGGCCCAGAACCACAGGGGTAGTGGATTTGCTTTTCAACAAGTTCCACTGCATCATATTTGATGTATGTTATGTTACAGAAAAAAAGCAGGAAAACTGTGTGATAGAGGTCAATTGTTAAGTTTTTTTCAGAAAAAGTCATGTCAATATTACATGACATTTACTGTAAAATCAAATATGCAAAAAACATAATTTGAAAGGATTTTCTTCCATGACAAAATCTTCATTATTCTATAATAACAAAAGAAACAATATTTATGTACTATATATGATAAGCTGGTTATGACAAAATATGGGACCTTTACAGCTAAAACTTGTATAATTTATTAACGTTGAGAAGGTGCTATAGCTTCAGTAAAAGTTGTTTTTAAAATAATATTGTATACAAACCTAATACCAATGTTATGTATATTCTAAAACGTTGCTGATTAAAAACTGTTCAGATTGTTATGAACACCATTTTTAAATTGCATACAGAGTATCCAACCTCAATTCTCTTCTTGGAACATCAGAAAGTTTATAAAATGTCTCAAATTAGTTTGTTTTTATTATTTTCGGTTTGAAATTTGAGCCTTCGAAAAAGAGTAAGTTGAAAAAGAGCTGTTGTTAGCTGAAAAGAATATTTTGATCATCTTGTACAATGGTGCTGTACTAAAATGACTATTATATATCTTTGAATTATTTTCTCATTAATCAAAAAATAATTAAGATAATAGCCTAGGATGAAGTACATGTAGATGTCATTGTGTTGTTGTTGTTTTAATGAATTTTGATCTGGTAAATGTTTTAATGAAAATTAAGGGTGGATGCTTATAAATGGTATGAAAATAAATATGCTCTGCTACAAATGGATATCATGTAAAATGGAGAAATGAAAATTTACAAAAACCCTTCTTATTTACTGACAGCACAGCACACCTCTGCGGTATAAGAATTTAGAACAGATCACATTTATTAAAATCATTGCCCTCCATACGTACAAATGACTTGTGTAAAATAGGGAGTGGTGGCTGTATAAAGTTTGATCTGATGTCGTTTTTCTTGACAACTAATTCAAAAAATAGAAAAATAAACATTAAATTGTGTTAAAATCGTTGTAGCCTTGTAGTGGCTCATTTTGAAAGCATTACTTTACAAAGTTTTCATCATAAAATGTAAAGTTCATTTGAAAAAAGTGAAGAAGCATTGATTTTTAAGAATAACATTCAAAACAATAACCCAATGTCTGTTTTATCAGTTGTATTGAAAGAAATTTATATAAAAAATATTTCACTTAGAAACCTTGGGAGAATTATTTTACAAAATGTTTTGTGGATAAATTGTATTCAGTTAAGTAAAAATTAATGATGGGCAATGATTTGAAGTCTGTGAAATCTGTTTTAAAGTCCCATAATTATTATTTATTGTAAAACTACATGTAATGGTACTTTAACTAAAGTAAATCCATCCAAAACTAAAACTCAGGTAATATATTATTTGAATTCATAGTGAATATAAAATCTATAAAAAGTTCTGGAACTTTTGAGCAAACGATAAAAGATACTAATAATGATACTAATGGTAATAAGAATCTCTCTACTTTCTATGTATAATAATAGTTCATTGATCAGCTTTAATAGCTTTGCATTATTAAAAATAATAATAATAATAAACCCACCCAAAGAGGGGAATGTATATTTAAACCATTACTGTGGTTTTTAAATGGAATATAATTAATTTTTTGTTGCCCACAAGGAATTTCTTGGCCTTGAGGAATCTGTGATACTAAATATGGCAGTTACTTTGCCATAATTAACAAGCTCAAATATTTATCCTGTCAACAAGCAGTAGTTACCGGTAATAAATATTTATTCATACAGGGAAAAATGGGTTGATAGCATTTATCATTAAATCTTTAGAATTAGTTTTTGTATAGTACATTTTTAAATGCAGAATTGATGAATAAAGAGCAACTTTTTATGTGCTCTATAAAATAATAATAATAAATTTTGATGTAACAGTTTTTTTCATTTAACTATAGTTTGCTTTTGAGACAAAGACTTGAGCTTTGTAAGACAAGACTTGCCTGTGCTTTTGATACTGTATTGGATATTTGATGTTTTGCATTGTTTCGATACCCATTTGATAATCAAGATTATTGAGCATCCTTTATAGTGTTACTAATCATTGATTCTAAAGCAATAATTGATGAAGAGAGAAAACATGTTTTTGTATGGGATTTGAGGACCACTCTTACTGGGATTTGATGATTTTACCCCTGATTTTGCAACGGATTTTTGTTAAAATAATCCAATCATAACATCATCATGGAATCCCTACAAAATTGTGTTTTCACTCATGACTCGAAGATGTAGCATTTTTTTTTTCATTTCTTAACCCACTTCCATTAAATGAAGTTGAGGAATTCATATAGTATGAAAATTGATTACCAAGAAATGGCTGGGAATAACTACAAATCTTGTCTGAATTTGTTCATCAAAGAGCTCCTAAATCATCCTTTACAATTGAATGCGCTTCAAACAGAAATGAACTCCTCTTCTGCTTATATACTTCCAGCTTACGACAAGCATGGTTTTTCCTTGAAGAACTGCTAAAAGTACTTATACATCTTTATAAACTTCCTAATTTTGTCTTTCTCGCATATGAAGTAAAGGGAAGTTGCTTACTAAATACTTATCTGAGACCCTTGTATACCTTTACAACTGCCAAAATCTTCTTTGCTTAAGAGATCTTCGTCCTATAGAAGTTTGGGTTAAGGTCCTGTACAAACTGTACAAACTGTTCCATAAGATGTTGCCATGGTAACTGGTGGTTACCAAAAGGGACATTTTTTCAATTGCTCAAAACTGACATCCTTGCCTGTTATTGTGTTGAATTTTCATAAGGAATATCTTTTGATATTCAAAACAGAGACGTTCTTGTAAGTACAAAATGCTGGAAAAGCTCTCTGAGGAAGACCAGTAGAATGTTACCAAGTCTTAAAATCGGGAAAATTATGTGAGCTTGTATTGTATTTACAACCGAAATGACCAGGCATGGAAATGAGGAATTACATCAACTTGAAAAAAAGGTTTTCTATTTGCATTACTAAATATTTGCCACGTTTTTGGCATATAATTATATTGAATCATCCAAATACTTCATTTCATTGGTCAAATAATGAAATTATATGCTTCAGTCCCTTGCGAGAGGAAAACCTGAGCGCGGCTGTCACGCATTTGTAAGTTTGAGTAATGAAGCGGCGAATGCTACACTGGTAACCTCGCAAATAAAACTGACAGTCACCTCTGGTTTAATCGATATATACCCTTTCTTGATCAAGGTGAGGTAGCTACATTCTGATTCGTGAATTAAAACCACAATACTACACTATACCATACCTAACTTATAGAACAGCAACCCCCAACATCTACAAATATACTCTTGTACGTTGCTATACTAACGTACCTATTAAGCGTTGCTATAGTGATAGCCTCCCCAACTAAGTGATAACCTAACATGGGCATAGACAATTCACCGTAAGTTTATAGCTCCTTCTGGAGAACGAACGGGTCTCAGTGCTTTCAGCCGTGGCTGACGTTTACGCTGCCACCAGTATGCATTACTGAGGTCAGTACGCAGAAACAGAAACATCTGAAGAATAATTTGGCGAAGACAAACAAACAAACATTTGAAATTTTGGATCATAAAAATAGTGAGGTTTATATTGTAAAAATAATTGGTTTTGGTTATGAGGCTTTCGTTCATTTGATGGTGTTCTTGATAATTAGGTGCTAATGTGTTAGTGAATTGAAGACGTATAAAAATAATTGTAGTTCGTTGCTGTGCAGTTGTTGTGGTGTTTGTTAGTGTTTAGTCCTCACTGCTGTCGTCCCTTTGTGTTTCTGCTTTTGAGCACAACTCATTGTAAAGTATAGTGGTGGCAGTGTTAGCACTAAAGCATGCACACACACACTAATAGATATAAACGTCTTCCTACAAAGTTATTCTATCAAACATCTTAGTGCTATCTATTCAGCAATTCTGTCACAAATCTATTTTCTTTTCTCGGTATTCTAAAACTGTGGTGATCTTTAACAATCAAATTTCTGCTGAGTTAAAAATACAATAACCTATTTATGGTGTTGAAATATGCCCTGATATTTCGTCCGCGGACATTATCTGATCCGAGAAGAGAACAGTTCCCGAGAGCGAAGCTCGAGGGAAACTGTGAGCTTCAAGGATCAGATAATGTCCAACGACAAATATCAGGGCATATTTGAATGCCACAATGTAGGTTATTGTTGTTATCATCCTTCAAATATTTTCTTTGACGCGCGCTTATACGCTCACATGGGGTGTATTCGCTGATATTTCCCACTCGCGGAGAGAAAATATCAGGTCACGTGACGCATTCAACCAATCACGCGCGAGAGAAAATATTTGATGGGCTATAAGCATTGCTATACCTCCTTGACTTAGGGCATATATTGCTTGTGTCCTGCTTGGATTTGTTAGTGATTCATTTTTACCATCTGAATGGTACTGTTCGGGGTCTGTCGGCCCCTTCTTTCACAAGTGGCTTGTGGAATTCCCGACCTGCTCTGGAGTGGATGATCGCCCAGCACTGCTCGCAATAATATTGAAGACAGGTGACGTTTGCGCAAAAAAATGGCGCGAACTTGCCAGCACATCTTGCTCCGTGGCACTCGTCACACAGCTGGTCATCAAGAACGTATGGCTTCACTTCAACCTATCAAATGTGGACGACAAGGAGAAGATCGTTATTTCCGGAAAAACAGCCACGGTCTTGAGTTTCTCGGGAGGGGGAAAGTTAAGTGTCAACCGCTCCACGACTTGTAAAGTGACTGATCGCGTGTCAGGAGAGATTACAAATAAAACGAACATTTAAGAACGAATAAAACTAGTTTACAACACTGAAAATTCGGATGTTGCCGCTAAATTTGTGTAAAAAAATCCTCTGAATTTCTATTTTGTAGCAGCATTACGCCATGGCGTAATGAACGGACAGCCACTCGAAGGCTATTTTGAAAACCTCCTTCACTTTACGTTATTTGATATTTTTTAAAGTGTTACTCACCCTCTTGTCGATGTCACCGTGTTGTAACTGCACGAACCTGGCGCTTATCGCTGCAATATAGCTTTGTTGATTGGAGAAGGCGACACGACCAGCACCTGTGAATCACAAAAAATGACTTACTTTAGAGCTGAGAACTTTGTCAGGAAAAAACGGAATTGAAGGAATCTTGGCACAGTTGTTTGGAAACGAAGGTTGCGAATAGGTGATGGATAGCGACTGGATGGGTTTGAACGACAGCCCATATGGGAACTAGTTATTTACAATCTAATTTGCTTAATGCAACGCAGCTGTCACGGCGTTACGGGCACTTTATTGTTGTTTTATTTGACATTCCTACGAGATTATGTGGAACAAATTAGCCGTAAAAGAAACCCTCACCTTTGGGATACTTGAGCTCTGGATCGACGTCGATGCCAGCGTAACATACACCTCCATACAGACGGTCCATGATCATAGCCAGCTCAATAGCACGCAGAGGCCTAGGCACGCCCCCGACAAAGATGGTCTTCCTCGGATCTAGCGCTTGTGAACCATCCATTACAAAGTCGGCGTCTGCCAAGTTCCATGGACGAATCTGTACCTGAAGGAGAACAGAACAAAACCCTTACTAACGGAACACATATGGGCAGCTCTGAAAGTCAGTGTAACGTAGAACTCTGAAACGTTGGTTACATCAGTTGCTCCTTGTTTCTTTGTTCTCGCTGAACCGAGGTGGCGCGTTGAGTTTGTTGGTAACTCGCCCTTGCTCCAATTCGATCTGTGGTTTATCCGGGTCCTAACTTTGATTAGTCCCTATGGTTGTTTCGGGTACCGTTAGAAATTCAGAGGGTTTTTCCTGACAGGGAAAGGAAAGGAGGCTGTGCGGCTCTACATTTTAGGGAACGAAGTAATGTAACTATAACATATGTTTTTTAGGAAAGTCATAAAAGTACGTACGGGCTTGTCTTTTATGGTTGGACTGGAGACGCACAGATACAACTTGTCGTCTTGGCGAAAACACGCACCGATGAGTTTCTGAACTGAGATCTCCTCCAAGTACAGCAGAAAGGCATATCCTGTAGGAATGGCAACAAAGCATACTGTAACGACAAACATGGAGTAGACTTATTTATTCTAGGATTTGAGGATTATTAGTCCTCTAGCTATATCAGTTCATTGTCCGAGCTGATTAATTAATTCTGAGGCATGTGATGTAACGCCATGCACAAGGACGTGGTACTTGAAAGGAGGGCAGGCTGTTGTACCGGGTAACAATCCCCTTCTCTTCACGAGTAGCACAGCAGGTTCTTTAACGTCCCAGTTTATGAAGAGAAAGTGACAAGGTCAACGGCTCTTACGTCCCTGCCCAAGGTCGCGGCCGGGACCTCGCGCATTTATGACTGACATTACCACCTAAACCATTCGTCCGTGCGGTAAAGGAGTTGCGTAACGTCACGTTGACTCTCTCTGACTGACTGTGTGACCGACTGCGTGACGTGTTGTACAAGTTTTAGTCCAGTAACATTCAATGTCTGTCTTACCCTTTGGAGGAAAGTACGACTTGCTTTCTGCCTTGTGAGGCCAGTCAACAGTCAGGCTCCCAAATCTACAAAAGCTGGCGTGGATTTCATCTGCGGGGAAACAGTAGTAACAATTCCGCTGAGTTCAGTCAACCGTGAGCGAGGAAGAACTCGACATACATGCTCTTAAAGGGGAACTGAACCCTAAAATCAACCCAACGTCTTTACAAAGATGAATTCTAAAGAAATAAGTTCTGCTATTTTATTTTTCTGTGTTGCGCGTCTATGAGGAGAAAATTAGTCTCCAAGTTCGATTTTCCGCTGAAAAATCTATATTGTATGACGGCTCAATTCAGTGCAAATTTCCCCATAACGTACGTCACACATACAAAGGAAAAACGATCACACCTCCAGCACAAAGAAAACACAATGGTCCGTAATTGGAAGCCATTAGTCCTGCTATTCAATGTCGGGGACAGCATGGCAAAACTAATTTATTCCCCATATACTACGTCACAAATTACGAGACTTGTGGCATGTGATTTTCCGATAGAAATGACCTTAGTTGTAAATCCCCTGCATCTAGGCAGTTTGGTTTCAATGTCCTGGAGAATTACGCTCAACATCGCTGTACTGTACCACTGATGAAGGGTGGCTTTTGAAGTGCTTGTCTTTGGTTTTGTTGTTGTTGGTGATTTCGGAAAAGTTGTATTTTGGATTAGTATTATCTACTTGTTTTTCCCCGGCGGTTACCTCAGTATCCAACCTCGGCGAGGGAGGGAGGGTGGGGAGGGGAGAAATGGTATAGAATGTCTTACCTTCGTCGATGTCTGGTGGAAGTCCTCCGACGAATACTTTCCTGGAAAAGCGTGGGATGTGGTCCGAGTCGGAGTTTGGTGAACAGTTCAGCGAGGAGCCAAGCGATGGCACGATTTGATCTATGTATGAAGGACACAAGTCTCATGAAATGTTACATAACTCCATTGTAGATTTCTCTGTATTTATTTGGTATAAAAGTTCAGACACTAGGAAAATTGAACTACTACCAGAGTAAGGAAACACCTATGAAATGTTCTAGAAAACAGTTGGATGAAAATGGAAGACTGGCGATTATCATAAAAAATATTCTGGAAATCCAGTCCAGTTTTTCTTGTCACAATAGATCCTTTCAGCTTGCCTGTTTGTTACCCCATTTCCGACCACGTGACAGTTCTCCAGAGGATTCAGTGCTTTGTTTTCCAATTAAAGAAATTGGTACATTATAAAACGAAACAAAAAAGCATTAATCAAGGGAAAATCACGTGGTTTGAAATGGGCAACAAACAGGCAAGCTGAAAGGATCTGTTGTGACAAGAAAAACTGGACTTGATTTCCAGAATATTTTACAAAAGCCAGTTACTAGGGCTACAACTTTCTAATTTTTGCTGAAGAAAAACATCAGTCATGTCTTTCCGGCCCAAACCATTAACACTAACGACCGTAACCTAAGTCAATGTAGCGTCTCGTTAAAAATGTTTTCCTGGCATCCGATTGGACAACTTGTTCTGCTATTCGATTGACAGGAGTAACGTATAATAGGAAATTAGCTACTGTACCTCCATGGTGCAATCCCTTCTTCTGCAGTTGGTAACGAAAGGCTGAAAAAAGGGAAATACATCATTAAAATACAATTCTCAAAACTATTCAGTCTCCGAACAGTCTTGAAATGGCGACAGCATGAAAATTGCCGCTTCCGGGTTGGTTTAATTGAAGAAAATTAATCTGCGGTGTCGAGGGAAGTATTGCTTCGCCACAAAAATACATCAAATGTATCTTCGAGAGTCGTATCGTTATTACAAAGATAAAGAGAGTTGAAAAATGGCGCGGTACTCAGTGCCATGATGGAGTGGTGTCGCAATAATAAGGTGTGCCAAATCATAATTGATGTTTGGACGTAATTGATGTCGTAATTAACAATCAAACTAAAAGCAAGAAACTTTGTTTTTAAAAAATTAAGAAACTCTACATGCAATTCATTGGGAAGCCGTGGGAGTCTGATTGTTGTTACTATTGAGAAACTAACACGTCAACATTTGATCTATTCCAGTCTGTTTTATCGCATTATTTGCACATCAATTTATTTGTATAGAAGTTAATCTTGTCAAATAAAAGAAAGCTTCAGATTATCCTTACCCTTGTTAAAAGGATTCTAAATATTACTAGGAAATATGTCGATTATCTGTGTTGGTATAATCTAGCCTTGGGAATTAGAAACGTAATGCTGACAGGGATAACGCTTAATAGCAAAGTTCTCAGTGTAGCCTGATATCTGCCATGTTAAGCTACACTTCACCAAATTGTTGTTAATTTGTATAGGTTTATCGGGTGGTGAGTTTATAGCTAATCTTTCATCATTTGAGGCAAGCCGTTTTAAAGCGTAGTTTATCGCTGCCATTTGCAACTATATATTAATGCCGAAAAGGACTAATTCTTTTCAGTATCAATTTAAATCAAAAGCATTTCGGTTATTTTATCCGCTCTTTTTCTCTGAACAACAACGAAATAAAAGGAAGATGTATAAAGATAAATCCGTTAAAGCTTTGCCTCGCGGCTGATTTACAGTGTGCTGTTTTTAACACGCAATTTGCATTCTTTAATTCTGAAAGAAAATAATACTTATCGGATTTCCGCCTACGTTAGGACTTAAAGGCTGCCTAACGGTAGCTAACTTTATTTTGTTAAGTCTCGAGTACAAAATCCCTTGCCCAGACGTTCCGGACTTTGAGCGTATGTCGAGCAGACAAAGTGAAAATCAGTCTCACACTATACGGCCACAAAACCAATCGCCGGCCGACTGAAATGCCAATGTTGCGTATTACTTATATTTTCCTGACCGGTGCCACAAAAATATTTGTTTGTCGAGACTTCTTCACGAGGTTTTCCGTTGCTCCAAGCGACTGTTACTTTGCTCGTATGTTAAAACATTCTGATAAGTTTAAGCGGAGCTGCGAGCGTTAAAACTGAGCCTTGGTTGATGGCAGTCTAGTCCAAATCAGTGGCGGGTGAGTTTTCACCAGTAGCGAACTGAATTATAGAAAACGGCAACACACTGTGATAGCACTGTTGTGCAATTTATTGTTCTGAAATCTTTATTAAACTTGCTTTTGTAGGAAAACTGCGATTGGATTCGCCCATTTTAGGTCTCAGTAAAGTTCTCGGTCTTCTCGTAAAGTTCGCCATTCAGTGCAACGACAGTAAAATCTCGAAAAATCCCCCACCTTTGTAAAGGACAAAACCTGAACACCTGAATGGTATTAACCGCCTGCTGGTTAGCACAGTGGTTGAGCGCCGATTTTGTGTGCGGGACGCCGCTGGTTCGAATCCCGGCCGCGTTCTTGGGCAGGGACGAAAGCCTTGTCTCCTTCCTCTTTTAATCTATATGATGGCGATGTCAAAGAACATGTTGTGCTATTTCGTGAAAGAGTAGGGGATTGTCTCTCGGCAAACAGTCTGTATTCTGGAGGTTGCAGTCGACATTGCGCCACAATAGCAGTCCGTATCTATTAGTAACAACGAGTGCTCCCTTGTGAAGCGCATTTGTATATAATCATATAGAATTTGCGCTATATAAATAAACACCTTTAACTTTCTTGATACCTTTTTTTGTAAAACACCAAAACAAATCTATTTTAAACTTCTATAAAACAAAAATACAATAATGTTTGAAAGGAAAATGGTTTGATATACATATTGCAGTTGAATTGCTGAATAAAAACACCTTTTGTTTTACTGGAGGCAATTGCACTTTTGCGCGTCTCTGTTTAATCCCAGAACTGAAAACGTGATAACTAACTTAGCAAATAATAGCAGAGAAACATCGTTGTAAGTGCGTTGGCCGAAGGGACTTCGCGATGACAAATTTATCGCGATCACTGATTAATGTATGCCATCCATCACACCCCCTTGCCGGTCATAGAGGGGTGTTGATACTCTATTCTCTAAACATATGGCTTGATGCATTTTTAATAAATATCAGAACTGACAAACGAAGTTATTTCTTAAAACTTGGTCCCTAAAGTCGTCCATTAACTATAGTGTTTTATCCTACGAATTAATCAACTGTGTATGTCGCAAACCGGGCAAATTGTAAGTTCGTAATCATGTCTGCATCATTACTGTTCATTCACTTCCTCTTTACCTTACGATTTCTTTCCTGTTGCAATTACTTAGCTTTCAACCCCGGCAAGGATCCACTCCAGCCGCTAAACAATATAGCCTTAATGTCTTTAATGGAACAAGCTGAATTCCCAGCTGTTGTTGGCTATATAGGTATTTTGGAATACTTGCTTTTGTGAGAAACACGTCAGCCATAACAGAAATCTATTCAAGCTTAGTTGACGCTCCAGGATGTTGGAAATGGTTTCCTTGTTGAACTTTTAACGAAATATCCTAATTTTGGTCAAGCACAGCATCTAGAATAATCTGCTGCATTTGTTTTGGGTTTTTTCAAGAGTTTTCAGGCTGTCTGGGTTTGCATGACCTCAGTTAATGTGATGTTTGTACAGGAATCCTCAAAATCAAATAAAACCCAACCTTACAGTCGACTGAATCTTTGGATTATCTATTTTTTTACGTGCTGTGGATGAAGACAAATGTTAAGCAATGTTTTCGAGCGGCATGTGGAGTGGTATTTGAATAACAGTTGCCGGAGAAAAGAGGGGAAAATCAAGTGATGCCGATCTATAATCCTTCAAACGAAGTCGTTGTGTTCCTGTCTGGAACTGTTCTCTCTTGTGTTTTGTTTGGAATTTTAAGTTGATGAGTTAAAATCTAAAGTATGATTAGAGAAAAAGTGATCAATCACTTCCCATCTATCTGCATAGTGCGTGTTTTCAGCCGGTTTGAATATGTTTTTCTGTTATTAAAAAACAGTGTTTGAAAGCCATTTTTAACGTCCACATTTTAAAAGCTCCCAGCCTGCTGATCTGTTGACAATTTTCCCTGTTGAAAATAAATAAATACAATCATTTTTCGGAGGAAAATTTTAGTTTTCCATGAAACGTTAAATATCGAGCGCTTTCTAGTACAGCGTATTCTACAGCGTATTTTTCTGCGATTGCTTGTTCCTTTGGATTAAAACTGATCAACAATTCCAAATATGGTAGAAAGGGAGACCAGAAAATTCCCAAATAAGGAAAGCGCAACCGATTTGATCTCCGATGCAAAATCCCAGTTCTAGACTAAAAGGTTTTTGAACTGCCATATGCAACTTCCTTCGAATTTAATAATCAGGTCACAATCAGTCTAGCCAATAAAATTAAATTCGCAGATCGAGCCTAAAGTATGGCAACTGTTTTTTCTGTTCCCCACAGCTATATATACTCTGTTTTTTAAACACAACTTAAAAACCTTTTCCATGTTCGCGTTGAACGAAACTTAAATTGTTACTTACAGAATTTCTAAACAAGGACTGACGATAGCAGCTTAGAAGCTAGATCAAATCAGATTTAGAATAGGGTCACTCACGCCAAAGAACTTCAGGAAATCTAAGTATTACTGGTAGCTATTTTTTTTATCTGGAGCCGTGAAATTTAGCTTGATTAACTTTGCAAACCTCTGAACAAAACAAAAGTATGAACACTTAGTAAAACGTAATGAAGAGTCGACGGATCGTGATAATTCCAAACTAAGTATTCGTTCTAACCTAATGAATGGCCGATCATAGACGACATATACTTAATCTGTTAATTTTATATATTATTCAAGTTGGATCGTAAGAAGTAATTGCACTTTGGTCATGCCAGGCCACAGGGTGCCTTGATTGAGACTTATTGTGTCGCGTCCACCGTCTCTTTTCCGTTCTCTCCAATTCATTTAGAGCTAGTTTATTTATTTAGAGCCTTAGTTTCTTCTGCTTTCCTGTTTTCCCGCCACGGTTTAAGAAACTCGCAAATTTAGCATAATTTCCAGACTAGATTGCATTTTCATTTTGCCCCTAGGGAAAGGGACTAATTTATCAAGGGACACTATTCGATGACATTTTTATGGTTTTAGCAGACATGGCGAATACCACGCGACGACTGCCATAAAGCTGGTTTCCACAATATACATGCAGTAAGTTCAATTCGACCTATCCTGCAGGCAAGATGCCGGCAGTACCCGGGTATTTTCTATTAGCCGGCTTTCATGCTACCGCCGGCATAGCCGAGCAATGTCCCAGGCACTATATACCGCGGTATCGTCGTTGTACTCTTGGTTATACAGAAACCGGCCTTAATTGATCATGTCTTCTATTCTTCTACTGACTGAATATTTGATTGAATATATTTTTGCTTGATGTGAAAGTCTTTCTGTCATTTGTTAAGCACTAATTCAATCGAGTTATTAAAGCATTCTTGTAAGTGCTTTCTTTGATTGTTCTGAGACTGGTATTTTATTCTGATGTGTTGTTCCTCTGAATCCTGGTTCCTAATTGTATTTTCTGTGCGAATAATTCGATTGTTGTTGTCGTTAACCGTCTCTATATCTCTCATATCCGATCCGGCACCTACCTCTTCTAGAATAAGTCGCGATAAGGGTTGATAGCAGATCTGTATGGAAATTCGTATTCATTATTCCATCTGCTATAGTGCGAATGCTCTCACTGCCGACAGCAGGCGAGTCTAACATTCCTATATTAACCCGCTTGGCTTGCTGGCGAGCATTTGTCTGTAGTAAAGGCTCTCATTTGGGGTTCAATCTGTCCTGATCGGATTTCATTTTGGAGCTAATAAAAGTGTCTGTATGTCTGTGCATTTAAAAAAGATAATTAAAGCCACTTTATTGCCTTAGCAAACTTTGTAGGTGGAATGGTATTTATAATTGTGCTAACATTGT
Source organism: Actinernus sp. WN-2022 (assembly GCA_030867875.1). Classification (NCBI taxonomy): domain Eukaryota; kingdom Metazoa; phylum Cnidaria; class Anthozoa; order Actiniaria; family Actinernidae; genus Actinernus; species Actinernus sp. WN-2022. Next base: position 52,485,453 of record JAOWCC010000577.1, on the reverse strand, counting down.
GGTCTTCTACATGATTTCATTGAAAAAGAAGACATTTATGGTAGGAATATCCCCTAGTCCATTTACAAGAGTAAGCAATGGCTATCTTTAACCAGAGAATCCATTTTAGTATTTTATTATATAAAGAAATTCTCCCAACAACACGAAATGAAGAGTTTTTCATGTTTGCTCAACCACTTTGACTTTGTTGACTCGAGAAAGGCATAACATCAAGCAGAGCACAGGAACGCTCGATATGGCTTTAGCGCTAAATGAACGACCTTTTGATTTGAAGAAAGTTCGTTTCTAGGATCTGAGACAAAGAATGACACGGTAATTACTGACGTCGAGTCAAAAATCTTTGCTTTGGGTCATTAATCTTCCTATTCAGAGCCACAAAAAATCTAATGAAATTAAGATAAGATGAAAGTCGCCTCTAATCTTAATTGTAGCCATTTTTGACAGTTCACCTCATTTCTAAGATCTCTGGGTTTTAAATAATGCACACGTCTCATTATAATAGGAATAATGTGAAGGGTAAATATACATCAGCATTTTTAAAATGGGGGGAAATCCGTTTACCTCATGAAGTGTTTGTGTTCTCTAGCCCTTCTTGTGCAGGCTATTAGACTAATTCTCATAGCTCGTTTTCTAAAACCTAACAACATATTTGACATTTTAATTAAAAACGCAATCAAGTCTGATTCAACTGAAATGGAATTAGTCGTTCCACAGAATTTCCTAGAGCTTCTTGAATGCTTATGAATATTGAAATCCAGGACTAAGGAAAGTTGTCTGTCGATTTCATTAAAAAACTGGCGATAGTGGCTCACCGCCCAGCTGCGGCCCTGAATTGGTTGGCTAGGCCCCCGTGGAATTTTTTTAAGAAAAGAAAGCTTCATACATTGCCTTATTTAATTAGAGAAGAGCAGATGAAACGATTTCCAAACGTCGTCTATATTTCAGCGTGGGGTAGTGCTCGTTTTGGTGCCCTACCGGTCGGAATCACTTTTCGCAGCAGTTACTGTGGATGTCTTGAACGTTTGGCCAAACTTAAGACAAATAACTCATATTTGAACAGCTTGAGATTGGACACCACACAACTATATGCACACCTTGTTCTCACATAAATAGCACCCGAACTCGCTCTGAGACCAACCTAGTCTTGCATCATTAAAGTATTGTTATGTAAGTTTAATTCCCGAGTTGCCCGATTTTACTTATCACCTTTCTGTCGAGTGCAACACAGCTACGATATCTAACAATGGTGGCCATAGCGCCAGTCAAGTTCCTTTCAAATCAGAATTTTTGCGCTAATACTAGTACGTTCAATTACCTTCAAATGGCCATGTTACTGCTACAGTGTGAGGCTACAGCTGTTACGACCCAGTGTTTGTCGGCTAACTGAAAGTCAGTCAGTAAATGTACAACCCAGTGCAACGTTCGTTTGAAGACGCGCGATTCAAAACTAAACATCATGTTTTTACTTTGTCCTTGATAAACGTTGGACGAAAGCTTTTCAGAGTTTGATGGTTTGTACTTTGCCATTTATAATCTAACCAAAAACCGCATTTCGCTGATTTTGCTGCTTAAATTGTTCTAAAAATCCTGTAAGTTATTCGACCACAAAGCAATAACCGCTAAATGCCATTCCCAAACTAAAATATATGAAAGGCTCTTTTCTCTCTGTTTTTTTTTCTAAAGGAAGAGAACTGTTTAAGCAAGGTTATGGACTAGCTACTTTACTGAAGCATTAAGAGAGTGGGCTTCGCTTTGACCTTCCACTGTAAACACGCTGGCAAAAGTGTTTATTTTCACGAAATATGATACCACTACCTCTCACTTTTGCATTTTTCCTGAAAAAAGTCGATGGAAGTGGTAATTGAATTCTGCTCTAATCACCTTCTGTATTTTAGATGGTTTATGAATTTAAATAAGTTCATGACAACATTCAACTGAATCAGAAATTCGCAATGTTTGGGATACAATTTTTATGACTTGGCAATGAGAAATCATCGGCGAACTCGAACTTAGACAACACGACACTCAAATCGGTTTGATAGCCGATAATTTTGAAGCCCGCAAAATCAGCTCACCGTACATCATGATACGGCAATAAATATGTTGTTTCAGGTTTCTGTACTTTGGGTACAAACCTTCCCGCAATACGGAACAATATTTTGGTTTTCGAACGTTCTATCTTTAGCAAACGGCTTCACTTAAACGATAGAATAATGACGTCGTTGTTTCTCTTTGGTGGTATATATCATATCTTTGGTAGCACAGAGGAACATATTTTAATTTAATTTAGGACAATATAAGCTTTGGATGAAGGAAATACACATACTATCAGGAATAACATGCTTTCCTCAATCCACGCAAAGCAGATATACTCGATGCCGTGGGAGGAAGTAAGTGTCTGTGACGCCAAGAAGCATCCCACTTATTCCAATCAAATGATAACACAGAGCCGACAAACCACTTGCTCCCGGATTCCTAATTTAGTCTGTTTTTGAGCTAAACTTAGTTTGGTCTTTAGTTTTTATTCAATTGATTATGAAAACCATGCCTGTAGGTTGAAAAACGAGATTTGAATCATATCCCCACAGAATAGTAACTAGTATCGCTCTACATCCATCGCTCATTTCCAAGCCCATGGATTTGTCTTTATTTTGAAAAAAACCCACACCTTTATCTTTCGGTAAAGATAAGGATTGAAAACAATAACTGAAAAAACTGTTCAAAGGTTTATCAAGCGAAGAACAGAAGCAATTTCTGGCCTTTGTAGCTAAAGAGAAATTTGTCAGGGACAAATATTCAATCGCTCATATCACACTGTGAACACAGGTGCAGTTCTACTTCATCTTTTAAATGGAGTAGAAGCACGGGTTTTACATATATTTTGGGGTTATTTTAATGGCTTTCAGCAGACGGAGAAGGCTCTTTTCAATTGAGGAAGTGTTGACTAGCTGGCCGAATCGGAATGATATTTGGTTGCTATCGCGGAAAATCTTGAGACAATCCCTCGAGAAATTTGTCTTCTTTTTATGCAAATCAAGCTTGTTTTCAAGAAGACTATAATTTGGTTTGGTGTCTTTTATGTTGTATTTTCCCCACCGCCTGTACAATTTACCATTCAATGTCATAGCTAAACTATTGTTCTTAAAAAACAGATTTCATCGGGAAAACATTAAAGTGTGTTATCTTGTTCATCGGCCAAAGAAACTTTCTTACGTCTCTTAGTTGAGAATTTCTTGTGTTCAGTCCAATAAGTTTACATTATGCAAACGGTGAGGCTTTCAATACAAGAGGAAGCAGAACCATCTCGAGTTTCCTGGATTTGAATGCGAGATTTTACGAGTCGGCATGAAAAAGACCGACCAAAAGAGCGCACCGCTAGTACTTTCGTTACATTGCTATTGCTATAATGTACAAGTAATAGAAACAGCGTCCGATCTGTGAGCCAGATAGAACCCTCTTTGCTAGTGTTGTTTCACGGGATTAAAATTGATTTCGTTTTAATGGTTGTAGTCTATGTGCATAAAGTTGTTTGAAGCCCTCGACATTTTAAATTTCTACGAAATGATTCAACGAATACTGACTAAAAGAACTGAAGCTAACTCTTCAAGGCCGCTCCTAACCGACTTTTGGTCGCTGTAATTTCTCGAGGCTGATAAAAGCGACATAATTCATATTGTATCACTGATGAAGTTTGAATGCATTTCTTTTTTTTTCAATCGCAAATCTTAAAATTGTCGAGCCCTCTTTTCTAAAGATATTTACATTTTGCTTTAACCTCTGAGACTGGTAAATATATGCACATCTTTAAGGGAATATTGCAGTGGTTGAGGTTTTACTTAGCCTAAACAAAACCCAAAGTTAATGGTTGGGTATTGAACATCTACAGATGCGCAGAAAGGGGAAATTCTTCAATTAGATTTATGCCTTGGTATATTTTCACAAAACCTTTCAGACGCAAGCGAAAAAAACTGCTTGTCACAAAGAAATGTCTAAAATAATGAACGGTTCTCCGAGCTGCAGGAAATGCGAGTCAAAAAGCGCGGGTTTTTACTTATCCAGATAAACTTATAAAAAATTTACAGCACCACTGGAAGAACACGGCAGGTGGGGTTCGGTTACAAATTCCATGAAAACCTTTCACCAGTCTTACTTCATTCAATATTATTAATGTTTCAAGGCTGATCACAATGTTTAGGGAAGACTTGCTTTTCGGCCGCCTCAGTAAAGTAGGATAGATACAGGCATTACAACGAAAGTTATACCGCCGTATGTACAATGCATAGCTGAATGGCAACAGAATTACCCGTAGAAACTGTCCATCTTATAGCTAAAGAATCGAATATTATTGGTTCATAGTTGCATGGAGATTCGATCATTATTTCGGATGCTGAAAATCATTAACGAAAGGTGCGGAAAACACAGCAAATTCAAATGAACAAATAACAATTTCTAGTAGAATATCGGGACGAAGCCAATCGCGGCATTCAAAGGTTTTTAAATCAGAATAAGCTTTTAAAAGGTGTCGAAAACAAGAAAAATGTTTTATACTGACCGGTTAGATTATCTGGTGGGTCCGATGGCGAACGGATAATGTCGAGCAATCGCGTTTCCAACGATGGGAATTTCATAGAATCCTAAGAGAATAGGGCAAACAGAACATACAGTGATAAGAGAAAAATACATTGAAAGAAACTGACAGTGTGGATTTCATTTTATCTTTCCCTTCTTTTCATTTTAAAGCAGCTGCGAATGAAAAGCAGTTTTTTCTCGTCATTAATTTATGTATGGTATTGTCGACGAAACGACAAGAATAAGCTGCTTCGAGTTCATATTTTCGTTCTATCTTCTTGAAATAAAACTCTTTTACATTTGCTTGCCTTCCTTCCTTCCCTTTTTTTCTTGGAATGATAATAAAAAAATACATCTCCGGAAGCCAGTTCAAGGGAAATGCATTGTTACCGAGAAATCGACGAGACTTTTAAATTCTAGCGGGATGTTTTGGGATAATCCTATGGTTGTAAAATCCCGTTTAAAGAACAGCCCCCAGTGAATCAGGGCAAGAATAACATACATTTTATCTCGGATGGCTTTTGAAGTGTACTCGGGTGTAATTTTTGTTCTTCATGTTCTTACCTGATAAGAGTAAAGTGAGTTGGAAAGCTCATTAGCTGTGCCGTGTGTGTTCCCAAGACCTGTGATGTTGTCTAAGACTGTTCCATCTACGGGCTGTTGTCCATTCAGGTTTAAACTCTGTAACCCTTGCGTTATACTTTGAGCAGAAATCCCCTGTCGAGATCCTGAGTTGCCCGAGTACGAAGACCTGGACCCACCATTATTTCTAAGCCGAGAAGGAGGTGGAAAGGTAAGCGAGGAAGGCCGCGAGTTTCGGCCGTGGTTAATAATTGCATTACTTGGCGTTGAATAACTTCTTCCCCAAGTCGTGGAAGGTTGCTGTTGGGGCCAGCCAGACATGGAATGAGACTGGCTTACATTCCAACCCGATGCTAGCGACGGCACCGGCTTGGGATGTGCTATGTATTGCGTAGTGTTCGGTAGCGGTCTCCGAGGTTGGTGGTTGACTGTGGTAGGCGCTGTTACAGGCCGTCTCGGAGGCCCGAGGACTTGCGTATTTGGGGAGAAATGCACTCCATTTACAGGGGGAACTCCTGGTTGAACAAAAACATCGTCGATGTTCGCCGGCGACCAAAATGTGGTCGAAGTTGGGAAGTCGTGAAACATCGAATTCTCGCTGGCAAAACTGAGCCTTTTTTGGCCTAAAACCACTGTGTGTCCGTGCGTCGAATTTACCTTAGATTTCGACGAATCGTCTATACAGTCTTCGCATACACCGTTTTTATTATCAGTTTTGTTACCGTTCTGCTCGTCTTTGATGGTGGTGGGGAAAAACAACGACGTCGTTCTTGTCTCGTTGTGTTTGAAGTCAACGGGTGACAATGAACGTGTATTCTGGCCAAAATCGGCCATATCCAGTCAAAGGCAGTAGCGAAGGCGAGAATATAGTAAGTTAGTAGATTACGTATTCGGCGGGTACAGGTGGTATTGTGTTCGGTTCTCGCCACGTCTTTGCCTTTCTGTCAGTGTCCGAGGGAACAACTCAGATGAATGGTTCTCCGCAGGTCACGTGATAACCTGTTAGAAGAAAATTTACAATGATCAAATCAAGCGGGAGAACACGGGTACAAAGTCGTATATCTTATCTATTTGACAACAAAGTTTTGCCGAAAACAGTGTCAGGCTTTGATCACGCAGAATTTCAATTTTAAGTTTTCAATTTTGTGCGGCTCATGTTGGAAGTTCATAGAAAATAACATTCAAATATGGAGATTCGTCTCAAAGGACCTACCGACTTTGAATGATTCATTCAACAAGACCCAGCTACTCAAGGCGGAAGGATTCTCGCCAACGCGCAAACAATACCTATATAAGAATACGAATAGCCCCAAGTGCTAGATTTTATAGGCCGGGTTCAGTTCATGTTTTTTGATCATTTGAAACACCTCGAAGGAAAAAAGCGTAGCATTTCCCTACAAAATAACTGCAAATCTCGCATGTACGTTTAAAAAACCAGTCGCACGTGGGTTTTTCGCTAGACGTGTAGACGAGTTCAGTTTCAAATAAAAGACGCCTAGATGAATGGTCTATCAACATTACAATAAAAAAACACAACTCGTGCCTATTATGGTTACATATGGCAGGTCAAAGAAAACCTATTGTTCCCTTTAAAATGTGTTTAGTCCACCATCTAGCCAGAACAAAACCTTTCTTGGTGAATAAATTTAGTATTGTATTCAGATGAAAACGTTTTGTGTGAAACCACCCTAAGCGAATCATGGATTTTTCTCCCTTCTTCAAAATATTGTTTTGAAGCTGAATGTATTTTTACTTTCTCTTCGGGGAAGTTTGAATGTGGAATTCTGTGTTTTTCTAGACCTAAGGGAGATTGATTAAAGCGGTTTCCTGATTGGGTAGATATTGATTGGTGACTCAAAATCGTGCTTTGATTGGTTGGTGAGCTCGGGTGCTTGTGTGAATATGGTGGGACAGCTGGTGCAGAGTCCTCTTGTTCTCAGTGAAAGGGCTTCCATGTTCAGGAGACAAACATGTGCGTGTGTCACACTAACTCGAAGATATAAAAACCCAACAGTCGCTGTCTATTTGAGATCCCTTACACGCCAACGCACTCATGAGGTGTTTTCTTCTAATCATAATCCAGGACATTATATTTTTTAGTCCTCTGCCGTAAGCCCGTGTTTCTGTGGTCAGTAACGGTGAACACGTGACTGTAAATGCGTTATTCGCACATGGCTAACGCCATTGATCATTCCACGATTGTTTTCTTGACTGTGACAGATCATGGTACAAGGACTCTTTATCACTCATTCACGATGTCCTTATACATGCGAATGATGCTGTATTTTTGTTTGGTCACTTTTCGGAACTGCTTTCTTTCCGACAGCCAAAATTTATCCAAATTAAAAGCGTTTTCATTTTTTGGCCGGAAGCGGAAGTACGTACAAGTGAACGAAAGTATGATCGTTATTGCTTGTAATCTGATTGGTTGTTACGGGATAGGAAAAGTTGGAGTGTCGGCCGCCATTTTGGATACCATACCAGCCAACTCTTACTCTAGTCTCTAGATCAGAACTTTACGTTTATTTTAAGTCATTGGAGTAGTATATTTTCGAATAATGCTAGAGAATAGTAATTGAACGTATATTTCTCTGTGTTGACAATTATTCTGTTTTTCTTTGATGGAAGACCAGGACAGGCCGGACACGAGGTAAAGTATTGATGGTTTCGTATTGATAGATCATTTATGGATGCATGCGTAGTTAAAACTAAAAGTTATAAACTTGTTAGCGTACACAGTTGTTTTAGATTTCAAGCTTACGAACTCGATTTCAGATGTGAAACCTACCAAATCCTTTAGGCTTCTATGAAATAGCGTATAAATGATTTTAGCTATGGTTTGGCAGAAAGGAAATTTGATTGTTGCATTGCTTCACACTCACTACCATGAATCAGGTAGTCAAGTTATGGACATTTCAGTGTGAACTTTGTACTCTCTAGTTGTTTTGGTAAAATTACGATGACTTTTTAGTTTCAATAATGATTACACATACCGATATCGTAACGTGTATTCGTTTTTTTTTTGTTAGAGATGTGTGAAACAGAAAGAAAATAACTGCTAGATTTATCATGCATAAGTTTTTTTGCAACTAAAGCATAATCAGTCCGGTTTGCAGAAACCTCGCACGCATAAGAAATCAAAGATGGAGGTATAAGGACATGTAAACCATAGTAGGTCTCTGTCTTCCCTGCTAGCAGAGATCTCCGCCTTCCCACAGCTAGCAAGAGAAAGCGAAGAGACCTGCCAGTGTAGGATGCTTTCTTTGATATAACTTCCACACCGTGGATGAACTAAACAGGTTTTGAAACCATTTTCATTTTTAAAAACTGGAAATACATGATGCGCATGGAAAACACAACGCTTACACTATTTGAGCCCACATTAATTTATTGACATCTGCTTACAAAGTCGTGGAGGATTATGATAGAGTTGCTAGGTAACCCTTCCCTTACTCTTTGTGGCATGGGACAGAAGAGATCTCTGCTTGCAGGGAAGTCTCTTCCAAAATCCTGTCAAGTTTATATTGAGCATGCTCGAGCATTGCTTGGATACAATTTTGACTGACTGGCGCAGTAGGCCTGCATCAGCGGAATACTTGTATGATAAATGGGTAGGTATGTACAACCTTAGGGTAGGTCCAGAACTTAACTGGACCTGGTTTTCAGAGAAAAAAGAGCTGCAAAACCCAGATTTCCAAGTTTTGTTGAAAACAAACCCAGATTTTCTCCCTGTTTGATTATTCTGAATCCGATAAAGCAACCTTATTACCCCGTTATTTCGAAGTCAGGCCGAATTCTCTTGGATTTACCGTTATTTTGTCAGTCATTTACTATTGGCTATTTCAAACTTAGTTGACAGGATTCAACATTCTCATCTGTGAGTTACCCAAGGGGTATCCCAAGATGTGCCTTCAAATGTTTAAATCTGGCTATGTTTTGGGTTTGTTTAGCCTGCTATGCAGACGTATTTTTTTCACTCATAAATTCGAAGAAAAAAGTAACGTCTGCTTACCCGAGCGCTCAGTGAACACTCTCCTATGATTGGTCGATGGGAGGTCGATGGCAAATGTATTGTCTGAATTCCTTTTAAATTTAACATCACGTCACTTTCCAGGATATGGAAGGTAAAATCCGATTGGCCCATAACACAATGAGGTGTGCATATTGGAAGCTAATTAAGCGCTCGGGTAAGCAGACGTTACTTTTTTCTTCGAATTTATGAGAGTGAAAAAATACGTCTGCATAGCAGGCTAGGGTTTGTTTGACTGCTAATAATTTATTACTTTTTTGGGGGTCGTTACTTTCAGGTAGGTCGTTACTTTCGAGGGGTTGTTACTTTCGGGATTTATTAATGACCTTTTGTTTTTAACATTACTTTTGGGGGTGGTTACTTTTGGAATTCTTTGGTTATACATGTATATGCTGCATTTCATGAAAACCAGTATTGCTTCAATTTTGCCGTCTGTGTGGGAATTGTTTGACTGGGAGTTGACCAGTGATAGCTCTTGAAATTATCTAGCCATATATGACGTTATTTATGTACCAGGAAGAAACAGTTCCAAATGAATGTAGCCTAAAATCAACTTCATAATTTATACAATGTAAGCCTGTATTTTGTAGGCGCTGTTGGGTGTGCTTTGCAACAGAAGATGATGAGCCCTCGGCACGGTGGGTAAAACCCTGTCAGTGTCGTGGAACCACAAAATGGGTTCATCAAACTTGCTTACAACGTTGGATTGATGAAAAACAAGCAGGAAACTCTGCTGCAACTGTATCATGCCCACAATGCAACACACAATACATCATTGTTTTCCCTGCTCTTGGGCCCTTACTGCAAGCAATTGAACACATGGACAGAATTGTGAACAAAGTGTGCCCCTTTGCTGCTGCTGGGATAGTTGTTGGCTCATTATACTGGTCTGCCGTAACCTATGGTGCTGTAACAGTAATGCAGGTTCTTGGCCACAAGGATGGCCTGGAAGTTATGGAGAAAGCAGACCCTTTGTTCCTGCTTGTCGGACTACCCACAATCCCTTTAGCACTTATACTTGGGAAGATGATCCGATGGGAGGATCATATCTTGAGGATGTGGCGAAGGCATGTCAGTAAAATGTCATTCTTGAGTTTTTTCTTCCCAAAAATTAAAAGTACCCTTGAAGGGGCTGTGTTGCGTGAACCAGCCGAGCCTACACCACTGTCTGATCCAGTATCAGCCACCAGGGTGCTCTGTGGAGCTCTCATCCTCCCTACCATTGCTACCCTTATTGGGAAAGTTTGCTTTGGGGTTGTGGAGTCAGGTTTTCATCGAGCATTGCTGGTAAGCCAAAAGTCATGTACAAATGGTAAATCATTATACACTTAATGACTGGTCCTGAGGGAAACAGTGAGTTTCATTTCCCCGAGACTCAATGTTTCCCGAGATGCCAGTTGAGGGAAACAAAACTCACTGGTTTCCCGAGCGACCAGTCATTAAGGGTGCATTCGATTGACCGTATTCTGGAATAAGAATACACAGAATGATAACTACAAATCGCCTATTTCGGGAATTTTGAGTCCATGGAATGCAAGATGTATCCTGAATATCATATTTCAGCAAATTTTAGTAGCTTACAGTGCAAAATGTGCCTGAATCAGTGATTTCCAGAGATTATTCCATCTATTCTTATTCCGGAATACGGTCAATCGAATGCGCTCTAAGTGTTTTGTTATATAGACATAAGATTTACTACCTGATACAAGCAAGGTTTGTCGTCTTTCTTTGGGAAGCTATGGCATTTTTACTAGCATTTTGTTTCTTTCTTGCATCTTATTTTAGCTACCAATTTCTTTCTCGCACTTGATAGAGATGGAAATTGTTTCTTTGGAGCTGGTTGTAGATGTTTTGGTAAACAAATATATCCCGCCTTTTGCTAGCCAGTTAATCACATGGCAGTCAACAACTGGGAATTGTTGCCCGCGGTTACTTGTCAGGTGATGATAAACCAACCAATGAGGGCACATGTTATATCTGAAAAACTTATGGCTATATAACAGTAGGTACTTGTTGACTGAGTGGGAGGGCCGGACGGGAAAATATTTGGCTCAAGGTCATGACACAGACTGAGCACAGCAAAGTCTGTACAAAATGACAGAGCCAAACATGTTCCAGTTTCAGGCCTGACCTAACTTTTTATCATACGACCACATACGACTTTTAATAACAGCAAAACAACAATCATAAAATCGAGCAGAGCCAAACAACTTTTTCCAGCCTGCTCATGTCAAGCCTGTACAGCCCCATCACACGACTTTTGTAAATGGTTTTGAAAGGAAAGCGCACACTGAGGCTGTACAGGTCATATGATAAGATACGTTATTATATCATTGGCCCCTGCATGCTGTCCTTTCAAAAGCATGTGATGGGGGCCATATGTGTTTGATGTGAGTGGGCCAGAGAAAACTGACAGGCTGCCCCTGCTTGGTTTTTGGCTTGTTGTTTTGCGATTTGAAAGAGATCACATGATAAAAAATGTATTGACTGAGTAAGGTTGAACTGGACAGGAAAATATTTGGCTCTTAGTCAATTTGTTAGTTCATCTTGACCTCATGACAAATAATTACCTGTCCAGCCCTCACACTCAGTCAATATGTACTTTATACATAAACAAGTGTAGGTGGGTATAATAATATAAGGCACCCCTTGGGGTACAACGGACATATCGAAAGTAGGACAGGTAGTCCTGATCTGTTAAAAAAGATTTTTTAAATGGCTGAGCAATTACCCTATATCATTATGACGTCACGGCTTGTTTATGAGGGGGACAGAATCGACTTCAACAATAGAATTTTGAACTAAATCTGCTCTGCTGAGGAAAATTTAACTTCAAATTGTCTGGTCTCCAGATATCAGCTCTATCAATGTTTATCCCACAATATTTATCGTATTTGGTGGCTGTTACCACTATTCTACGTTCTACAAAATGCATTTGATAGTGATTTCCTTTGTGTTGTTGCTGTTTTGTCCCCCTCCCACGACCGTGATCCTTAGCGGTTAAACAATAGATTGTTTTGATTTGACGTCATAATGATATAGGTCAATTAGCAGCCATAGACAGCTGTTTTGGCCTGTGTGAGCCTTATCATCATGGCATAGCTAATGCTCAGGTTGGGTTTCAGTACAAAGTCCAGATTGATCTTTCTTGTTCTGTGACATTGTCATATTGATCATGCCACAGATTCAGTGGCTATGATATTACACTGAAATATCTTTTTAGGGAATTGTTAAGACTACTTTTGTTGTTGTTTTAGAGTGGGACTTTTGTTTGCTTGTCCAATTATTATTACAATAAATCATTGTTCTCTCTTACCTATTATTTATGACACCTGATAACTGCTTTCTGTCAAGTTTTGGTCATTGGGTATTATAATCCATCAAATATTTCTCTCCCGTGCAATTGGTGGAATCTGATCATGTGATCCTGCTCTTTACCAGATGATAGTACATAACCTCCACATGAATAAGTGCATGCAAGAGTTCCAATAAACACAACATACTACTTTGTGGGTTTGGAAGTATATTAACAATAACCTATTTGTGGCATCGAAATATGCCCTGATATTATTTTCAGCCACGGACATTATAGGCTAAAGTGAACAAATTGCACCGTAAATATGTTGGTAAGTGGTCAGTAAGTTGTCGGCCGGCCACTTACCAACAACATATTTACGGTGCAACTTGTTCACTTTAGTCGACATATGTTCCAAAAAGAGAACAGTTCCCAAGACCAAATATCAGATTGTGTAACGCATTCCACCAATCATGTGAGAGAAATTATTCGATGGGTTATAAGAACTGATATTATTTTGTTTTTTTGGCATTCTCTATTCCTCAAAACTTAGTTTCCCTCAAGCTTTGCTCTAGGCAACTTCGCTTCTCTGATCAAATCATATTTGGATAAATATCAGTGAATATTTCCAAGCCACAAGTAGGTTACTGTTTATATTCACCTCAAGCAGGTCATTTTGTATAGTAATTTTATTTATATTGCTGATTATCCTTTGTTTTTTTAGGGTGGTATAACATTTGTCGCTGTCAAGGGGGTCATCAGGATTTATTATAAGCAGCAACAGTATATCCGACAGGCACAGAGGATTATTCAGGATTTTACGGGGCATTGAAATCAGTGAAGATAGGCTAGTGAAGAGTTGGGGCAGAATTGGTTTTGTACTGTCCTTAATCACATTTTGATTTTTAGTACAGCAGAAAAAGCAAAGTGTACATTTCAGCCTGTGAGATGAGATCAGTCTTGTTATCAAATGGAATCAGCCTTGTATAGAGTGATTTATGGCAGTGCTAAACCCATTTAATGCCACAACCTTCATGGTATATTGCACATAGATGAAGTGCCTGTTATATGGGCTTGCAGGCATGTCTTGGAGACAGTAGAATATACTATTGCAAAATGAACCCTGAAAATGATAAATGTCAATAGATTTTGACAACTTTAGCACACATACATACTTGTGAGTGTAAGTAGCAGTTGTTTCAGTGCTTAATTGTGTCAGTTCCCTCGCAGGTTGAGGATGATAGACACTCTTAAGGCAGTTTAGTAGTTTTATATTAGTTGATGTCCTGCTTTAAGTGATGCAGCGAGTGCTTTTGAGAACTTAGTAAATTATTGTAACATTAACATTATATAGTGGTACCTATATGCTTTTATCTTTCTTGAAGCTATGAGAAAGTTATTTAATGAACTTGAATTTCATTGCTAATTATACTTCTAGCTCTCCCTACTATTTCTACTAATTTCCGAGTAATAAGCCTGTAAAATACTTCTCTAAGCATGCTATCTATTAAATCGACCAGTGATATACTGGGTTTAGAGCAGAAAAGTTGAGACTGCAAACTCTTTTGTAAATTTTGTACTGACGATGCTGTCACAATGGATTATTTTTCACAGCTCCTGCCGCTAATACTCCACTCCTCTCTGATACACTAGGCAGGTTTTTAGATAACAAGGCTTTACACTCATAAAAATTAGTAGAAATAGTAAAGATGGCTAGCAGTTCGGGCTAATTAAGGTCTGCTAATTAATGTAATTTTTATGGCACTTAGGACTTAATGTTTTGTTGATTAACAACTTGAATAGGTTTGATTCCCATATACATTGTCCTAGTTGCTTACAGCATTAAATATATTGCTGAATTGATTTCTTAGAGTGGTTTTACTTAACCCGTGAAATAACATTTAATACTAAGTCAGTATCTAATAGTCTATAGAAACAAAAGAAAACAATGGAATTAGTGGCCAATATTGACTAGTCCAGTATCTATTTCACAGGTTAAGTAAAATCACTCTATGATGAAGTACTCCATGTAAAAAAGAACAACTGGTTGGAATAACCTCTTCCCTTAGATCTTATTTTATCCAATGAACAGTTAAAGTGCCTATAACCCTAAGCCAGCTATCTAAGGTTGAAATTATTTTCTTCAAAAGAAAAAATCAGATTCAGTTTTTCCTTCATAATTTTATTCACATTCAAATCATACCTCGGCCCTAAAAATATGGGCATGCGAGGAGCCTGGGCTGAGCTGTTGTGTGACGTAGCATACGGGACCGCTCTTGTTATCTTCACCAAGTCCAAGAAAGTTTGGGGCTGTTTTCGGAGGTAATAATGTAGGACTGCAGTTCAGACTGCAGTTCAGGCTGCAATTCAGGTAGTAGTTCTGACTCTGAAGGCAGTCAAAATGATCCAGAATGGAACTGTATTCTGTTAGCCTGAATTTCAGCCATCTCCTCTGGTTCGTTCCTCCCGAGAGAGACGTCCGAATCCAATAGCCGATAATGCCGTCCAGTGACGTCAAGGCGGATTAACAATTTAATTTCTGCAAATAAAACTGTCACTGCGGTAGAAAGAGTTTGTGGGTCACAAAAACAAAGCCATCGCTCGTGTTGAGAAATTATGTGAGATCATGCCGGCCAAAATAAAAGCCTTACCTATATATGTATATATCTCCATCTCTTCTCAAGTGCCTCTTATGTTGTTATATTATATTTGGAGGCAAAGTACAGTTGATCTTTGTCTTTCCGTTGATCTTTGTACATGTCTCGCGATCTGCCATTCGAATCGACACAGCTACGAGATATTACCTATGTAAATGTCAACAGAAAAGTAGAAAAACATGAAAGGATAATGGAGAATTTCCGAAGAAATATGAAGACTCTTGCGGGAAAGAACAGTTCCTTGAAGAGAGTAGCGACATTCTTTACCACTGCGAGTGTGAACAAATAATCGATTATCAACAACCCCACGGACGCGATGCGATAAAATGTACATGTTTACAGGACAGTCGGCCGGTTATTGTGCAGGACACTTTCAATCCATTTCCAGATGTTTTCCTTACGAATTCAAGGTCTTTGCCAAAGACAATCACTCCACTGAAACTCAACGATCAACAATCGCGAGTCCAAAGTGAATCCTGCCGTGTTCTCGGCTGATAATTATGCAAAATTATAGAATATGAAGCAATCAAAGATCACTACCAGGTTTTCTGGTAGTGACGTCACTGGATGGCATTATCGGCTATTGGATTCAGACGTCTCTCTCAGGAGGACCGAACCAGAGGATTCAGGCTAGTATTCTGTATGCTACGTCATCAGCCAACTTGTCCCCAGACCTTTTCATGATTATGAAATTATCCCACAGGGAGCCAAAATTAGAATTTTTCGCTAACTTTGAGTAGCTGTAAAAAATACCATTTCAAATATTGGACCTTTTTTTGGCAAAATACTGTTCTATGAGGCAAGTACCTTGGGGAAGAAAGGTGAACAGGGGTTATAGGCACTTTAATGTTCAGTTTTAATTCACAGGGTTAAATACTGCAATGCTAACAACATTACAGAAGACAATATTATGTTAAATTCCATGTACAGTAGTTCAGTTGTTTTATTCCTCATGATTAAAGATGTTTAGTTTTTACTTAAATTGTTGCTTGGCCTGGATGTTACAGTCATCTATCATAATATATAACTAGAACAAGAAGTTTATTTTGTACTCATAATTTACAAAGAGCAATAGACTAATAATAATAATAACAACCAGATTAGTACAAGGAGGCTCAGAATAACTGAAAAGCTAAACTCAGCTGAGCCACCAAAAATAGATTTACATGCATTGTAAGGTCAGAGCACCGGAACTACAGAAATTACTACAGACAAAGAGAGGACTAATTACTACTATTCAAGACTACCACGGGACTACTTACAAAAACTAATATACACTACTATAGAACTAACATAAAATACTACTGGACAAGACTAATAAACTACTACAATGGTATGGTATACAAAATGGTATGGTATACAAAACTAGAATGTCTTTGTTTTGCCAGATAATACTCTCTTTTTTTATAGCAGGCTTAGTATTACAGCTACAGGGGTCTGCTCTTCCTAATCATACACTCCCCACTACATTAACTGTTTTGGGGACAGTACACTCGACTCACGGTTGATTTTTACAGAGGGAGAAAGACCAGAGAACCCGGAGAAAAACCCTTGAATGCAGATAAGGAATCAACAACAAACCTAACTCGCATATTACGGTGCCCAAGCCGGGTATCGAACCCGGGATCGTAGTGGTGAGAGGCGAGTGTTTTACCACTGCGCCCAACCTGCATCCTAAGGTAAAAACACTGTTATGACCCTGGATGCTCTTATTTGGTTTGCCTCTGTTTTACGTATTTGCCTGGTACAGATACAAATAATTATTATAAAACCCCTTATGAAGTTCTAAAACCCAGGGCTTGTAAGCAGGATTTTTAAGACTGATTCTCAAATATTTACAATAATAGATTACAATAAAATACACACAAAGATGGTTATTATTCACCAGGTACAAAATAATGTCAATAATGAGTGCTGCTTTGTAGATTAACACTAATAGTCTAATACTTGCACAACTTTTGGCTCATCCCCACCTACAATTTCTTTGGTTTAAAAAAGAATGCATCTAGCATCAACTGCTTATGTGTGCTGTCATTTTCTGCCCTCTTTCTCTTCTTGCCTCCTGCCTTCCCCTTCACACCAACCTCCAAGCTGCTGTTGTAGAACTTAAACACTTTTCTCATCCCTGATGATATGGCAGCATCTTCAAATTCCTTCCTGCTCACCCATCTAATGATTTGGCCATTTGGTGCAATCACATTTTTGGCTTCACTTTTGACAGACTTACACACACAGTGTTTTATTGTGTACTTGTGATTACGATGAGAAAACTTATGGGCCACTTCTCCAATTTCCCTTGTTCCTTTCTCAAGCTCTTCAAGTCCCAGTTCATCTTTTAAGAACTTCAAAATACTGGAGTTTGGCTGGTTTGGATGAATTTCTGTGTTTGGCAACTCCCACATGCCTGCCAGAAGGCCTGTTTGAGGTCTTTTTGCAATCAAAAACTTATGCTCATCTTGGGAGTTGGTGGATTCTACTATGATGACAATAAACGTCTCTTCTTTTGCTGCCTTCTTCTTTGGTTTCACTGGATAGTTGCAGACACCCAAATTGCTGTCCCAAGATTCAGTAGCAGGCAAACAAAGCATGCAATCCTCAATATCCACACTGTTTGTGCCATTGCTGGAGCCACTTTGAGCTGTCAGCCTCTCAGCACACTTCACACGATTTTGCTCTACTTGCTTAAAAGACCAGCAGTGCTCATTAAGTACACAAGTGGAACACTGAGGTGTTTTGGGAGTGCACAAAGTTGCACCAAACTCCATCATGGCCTGGTTGAAGTCTCCTGGTCTGTCTTCGGCAACAAGTGAGTTAGCAAGCTCCCAGAATTTATCAATTGCAACATTGCTAGAGATGTCTGCACCAATAGTGCGAAGACGGGAAAGAACCCTGATTACATTTCCATCCACAACACCTGTAGACTCACTGAAGGCAATAGATGCAACAGCACCTGCAGTATAGCGACCAACTCCTGGCAGTTCCTTTTTGAGTTTAGCTGCAGATGTTGGCATAGCACCACCCAAATCTTCAACAACCTGCATTGGGTAGAAGATAATAATTATGGTTAAAATTAGCACTGGCATAATCACAATAAACAAATATTAAACAGAAAGAGCTTGAATG
Organism: Actinernus sp. WN-2022; assembly: GCA_030867875.1. Lineage (NCBI taxonomy): Eukaryota > Metazoa > Cnidaria > Anthozoa > Actiniaria > Actinernidae > Actinernus > Actinernus sp. WN-2022. The sequence goes on along the minus strand of JAOWCC010000577.1, from coordinate 52,467,197 downwards.
AATAATTAATCAATAAATGAATGAAAACTCTTTTTTCCAAACAGCACACAACTCTCCCCACTTCCAACAAGTACTGCATGCCACATCCCAGGGGGGGTGGGACATACATGTATTCCCCAGAAACAAGGGTAAGTGCTACCCCAGGGTTAAATCGCTAACCTGAGGGGAAACTGTACAGATTACAATTACAAATTTAGTGCTATCCTAGGGATAAAGTTATACTTGCTTCAAACAACTGGGTCCAGAAGTTTGGATTTCGAAACCCTTACCCTATTTCAGACCAATACTTGATTACCATACCTTTTTTAAGACCTTCCTAAACCTGAACTCTATTAATTTTCTATATTATCAATGTCAAAAACAACACCCAATTTCAGACTAATAGGCCAAATTTCATACCCTATTTTAGGCCAAAACAGCTTGAAAATGATACCCATGTCCAATGGTACATACATGCACAGGTTACCGGTACACATCGAAGTACCTCCCCTCCCCCCACCTTTCCTGTGGCCACATCTCCTTTTATTGCCCTGTTCAATTTTGTGGTAATTTCAGCAGGAGCTGACAATACCAGGGGTATAGAATGGTCAAATCCGAGACGCGCTAAGATGCAGAGACCCTTGTTTCAAAATCCGTAATTTTAACACAGAAAATGAAATGATAACGTAAGACAAAACATGCAGTACATTTGTTTCTATATCATGCATTTTAGTTTTGAAGATATTTAAGAACAAATAATTTTTAATATTGAGTTTTCTCTCCAGAGGAGATGACTGGCAGCAGCCCCCACCCCCTAACCCAAAATGGGTCCATCGAGAGGGCAATGACGAGTTTACACCAAAATATAGCGGGAGGGAATCCAAAATTGAGAGAGAAAAAAAGTTTTGGGGTTAGAACCCGAGTCCTCAGATTGTAGACCTGAGTGTGCTCGATTTGTGACTAATTTTAATACATAACACAAACTGCAAGTCTCCTGTGCGTACATCAGTGACCTCCCTCGTGTACTTCAGTGATCCTCTACGTGAATTGAACTGAATTGAATTGAACACTTCTTCATTGCGCCATAACTGCTATTTTCATTACAAGTGTCAATCAAATGTCATTGAAAACCAGATACGGTCGTAAGTGACAAAAAATGCCAGATATGGTCGTTTTAAAAAAGCATGGCCCTTCAGGGGCTCCATAAAAACTCCTATCACATGTAGAACATGTATTTTTTCCATCAACTGTACTTTGATAAAGCGTGTGCTGTGCAGACTTTCCAAATAATAATTTGACAGGATTCCCGATCCTTTATAGCGAAGAGTTTCAGCTCTACCTTGGACTCGGTGTAAAAACCATTCCCTTGATACCATGCCCTCGCGCACTCTGTGAGTTGTCGTATTACCGATTATAGTGTATTGAATACTATAATAACTATAATTTATGCACCTACTCATCATTAGTTGATAAATACGTGAAAAAACGATTGCCACTATGCGAATTCATTCGTGGTCTAGCGGTTAGGGTTTGGGTAGGGGTGTGTCAGCCGTTCGAATCCTACCCTCAGCGTGCGCAGTGTAATTTTTTTTCCAAGTAGAGGTTCCCCAATTCCTTGTAAAATTTATAAGTGCCGCTTCGGGTGCTCGGGAAATATTCTAAGTTGCAAATTATTCATAGTTAACAAAGGGAGTTTTATGACGCAGTCTGAGGTCTTACACCGAGGTATTAAACGCCAGAATAAAGCCTTTAAAGGTCTCGTTAGCATCTCACAGTGTGCTGAAACATATAAGCACTTTCTTTTCTACCCGGATACATAATTTCCCCCAACAGGAGTCACACCACTGCATTTAGATGTCAGAAAACAAACAACATCTTTTGACATTATAAATTATTAGACCTTTATTGTAAGCTATATGACCAGAAGCCACTGCAACTGTACCTTTCTAGCCCCTTCGTGTAGTCTTCGGCTCCTGGAATAATACCCAAGGCCAGACCAACACTCGTTAACTTCCTCCAAATTCGCCTTCGTCAAATCCCCTAGAGTCGGCCATTTCTCCATCCAGCGATTATAGTAGTCAATCACTGTAGCCACTTGGGTTTGTTGTAGCATGACTTCTGATACCCACACTGCATACGCTCGTACGTTCGGATCTTTCTCGCTCGCGAAGTGCCTCCATGGAAGATCTCGCTTGTTTGTGTCGTACCACGCTAAGAGTTTCCCACGAATCGATGTTATTTCGTCCTCTGTAAAATCATGTACATGATATTTTTGTTTGAGTTGCTGTTTATCGTACTTCGACAGAGTTTTGTTCAGGCTTTTGGACATCTTTCCCTTTCTCAAGTACAACAGATTGTTTATTTGCATATGCAATTTTACCCGCGAAAAGCCCGCGAATATTACCACGTGACAATTACAGGAACCGGAAATAAACCTGAGCAAATGGGAAAAAATACCCGTCTCTATTTCCGCAGGCTAAGGGATCGGACGGACCATTAGGAACGTGGGGGGAATGGGGGGAATTTCTCAAAAAAATTCATACAAGGAAAAATTACCCAAAAAAATATTCATGCACAGCCAGCAACACAAAAAAAAAATCCTACATGGAACTTCCCAACTTCATCCCAGAAATCTAAAGTGATTATTAAAATATAAAACAAGTTTGAGCAAAAACAGCAAGGAGCAAGATTCTGTATCGGAAGTATAAACCTCCTCATTCATTCAGTGTAAATATTGCTGCATATCTTGTCCTTGACCTCTTTTATATGACAGGAAAGAAGGATGGGATGAAATTGAATAGTCATATAAATGCATGCAGTTTCCATAGCATGAAACGTCCTATCCCCTAGCCTGCGTAGCAAGCGTTTCAGTGGGTTTTTTCGGAGCGTAGGAAGACTTTTTCGCTATTTGGCCGCGCGAAAAATGGAGCGAGAGCGGCCAAATAGCGAAAAAGTCTTCCTACGCTCCGAAAAAACCCACTGAAACGCTTGCTACGCAGGCTAACTATCCCCAAGACATACGACACAGTGAACAGCTGTTGACAATTGTTAAATCTTTTTTTATTTTCAAGTTGAATTTCACTCCATCTGATAATAAATGAGAGTTCTCTATTCATGAATATAGCGACTTTTATAGGCTCTTTTGCCTATTTGATAAATGATCTCTTTCGCTATATTAATATTAACATTATAAACCAAAACAAAGTATGTTTTTTCTTCAACTAACAATAAAAACAAATACGGTTTTCAGTTGAGTGTAGTAAAACCAAACGCAAATTACCCACAGCCAGCCAATCATAGGAGCGAGTAATCACAAGTAACTCGTAAATGGCTTCCCTGTGAGCCAATGACAAAGCAAAGGTAAATTTAACCAATTTGCGTTTGGTTTTACTTTGGATTCTGATTGGTTGGTTTACTTTCTCAGCCAATAAGGAGAGCTTAGTAAACGCAAAACCAAAACACTTCCGACACTCGATTGAAATCCGCTCTAAAACAAACTAAGTATTGAGTATGATTCAATATGATTCAATATCATATGATTCAATATCATAACTACATATACATATATAAGCGCCGTGACCCCATATAACGCACCAATACCCACGATTGCTCTCATCTGACTTGATAGCTCAGTTGGTAGAGCGCCAGACATGTAACCTGGAGGTCGTTGGGTTCGAGTCCCACTTGGGTCAGAGATTTTTTCTCTTTCCCTCGTAGGGCGTGCACACTTAGCACTACAGCTTACCACTTTATATATTACATTCTTTACACTTACTAGTGCTACGCGGCAAACATGATTCAATATCATAACTACATATAATTATTGAGTAATTGCTTTTATTTTGTAACAAATAGCGTAAACCACTCAACTGAAAGATAAGAAATGCACATTGGAATGTTAAAATGGCTAAAAACCAGAATAAATGATCTCTTTCAATATATTACTAATAGTATATCAAACCAGAACAAAGTATATTTTGAAAGGGGTGCAAACATGGCGCGAAATGGAGTGTTTGTATGGGAAATGGGAATCCGATGCCAAATAATTTCCGTAAAATCGAATTTCCCAGCGGACTCGTTGTTACAGATAAATGTATGGAAAACTGAAACCACGATTCCACGCTTCCCAGCACAGCTACGTCCCTCAAATTTTGATCAGTTAATCTTTTACCTGGTATCTTAAGTTTGCAGACAGTGAATAGTTCAGAAATTCGATTTTACGGAAATTATTTGGCATCGACACTATTTCGCGCCAAGAAAATGTCGCAATTAACCGCGAACTGGTCTATTCAACATCAGAATACAGGGGTGGATCCAGGGTAGTTTATGTGATTTCCGTAAACTACTCAACTTTTTTCAAACCTCTAATTATTAAAGAAAAGTCAAACAAAAAGGAGTCATTTCTGCCGATTCCTAACCGATTCCTGTCAGAGTAAACTATTCAGTCCAAACCCTGGATCCACCCCTGGAATACCATTCGTGGTGGCATTCTACGGAATTTACAGCCGTTTCTGCACAGTTCAGAGCGGTGTGAAAAACCATTAAAGAGAGACCGATGATGGCTTTGCGGCGCCCGAGTCGATGTGACTTTATGGAGATCGACCAAGAAGAAAAAGTTGAAATCGTCAAAATAATAACTGCATGGATACGCCGATATGAGTTACATACGGATGTCACTTATACCGTCTTTTCAGAAGTCCATAACTTTTTTTGTTTCAGTGTATAATATATATATAAATTGAATATAGAAAAAGCGGCAAAAGCTAACAATGTACTTCCTGTAGAAGGATCCCTCTGGATTCACAGTTAGTTGTACTAACTACTATAGAATACTATAGAATTTAAGAACGAGTACAACTTGCAACTTCTCACAGTTCCACGTATTTAAAAAAACATTTCGGCTTTCAGCCTTCATGAGTTAAAAAATAAATAAGTTTACATTCTGGTTCAGTGCTATTTATACATTTAAACGTGTTTTTTTAATACATGGAACTGTTAAAAGTTGCAAGTTGTACTATTTCTTAAATTCTACATATATATACGTTCCACAATAACACCATCAACTGACTGCGTTGCCAGCGTGGTTGGTCGTTTTATAATAGTTACGCAATTCAGTTTTCTTACTGCGAAGTGACTCAAATAAACCAGTCTCTATCTGTAGTGGTAACACAGTGGACTAGTATGCCGAGGCCGTGGGTTCCAATCCCACTCAGGGCATATATTTTCTCTTTCACTTCTATTCTAGTTATATATAAATATATAATTCTGCTTTTGTTTTGCCATATATTTTAAGTAAGTTCCTGCATTATGCTCAGAATCAGAATAATCGATCAGTAGGCCTGAGGTTATTAATCAGCAGCCCTTCACCTCTCAAAACCTTGCATTTTATTGGACCCTATTTGGACTGCACTGACAAAGAATTGCATTGTTTTAGGGTTAGGGTTTGTATTGTTTCAGGGTTAGGCATTGTTTGGATAGCCAGTACTATTCCACGTTCCGAGGAGGTGAAGGCCGCCCCTTATTAATTGGCTAAACCAGCTAATCGTGACAAAAAATCCAGGAAACAGATTGGCTGAGCTGAGAGCAGCCCAATTTCCAGATAATAAAGTGCAATGACGGTTTTGTAGACGGTTTCGTTAAGCCAACTGTAAAGCAGATTGATTGTAACCAGTGTGGGACTGTTACAAATGCATCTACTGCGCATGCCCTGATAAGCATGACACATGCTTGGTACGAACACACTAACGGAAACAGTTCCACCGTAAGGGTCGTCCTTTTCGATTTTAGAAAAGCTTTCGATTTCATCGATCACTCTATACTTGCTGTGAAACTCAATCAGTACGATCTTTCTTGACGAACCGACGTCAGAGAGTCCAGTTGTCCCAAGACTGTTACTCGGAATGGGGGACTATCACCGCCGGTGTGCCTCACGAACTAAGCTGGGTCCGTGGCTGTTTATCATCATAATAAACGACCTTGATGTCGCTGGTGTGGACCTATGGAAGTACTTTTTTATTAGTATGGAGGGGGACATTGGGGGGCTCTCAATACCGCAGAAAAAATCCGAAAACACCGCATCACCGCATGTAACGTTGACAAAATACCGATACCGCAATGACGCAATAATGTTTTTAAGAGTCCCATGATTTACATGGATTTGACTTTGAAAATAAACTTTTCACCGAACACCGCAGGTTTGAAAACACAAACAACGCATACCGCAGGATTTGAGATCACCGCAATACCGCAATATAGGATTTAATTCACCGAAATACCGCGCTAAAAAGTGACCCACACCGCAAACCCCAATGTCCCCCTCAGTATGGGTTCTACATGGTAGTAGTGTTCAGAACTCTGTTAACGAACTGGTTAAAATCTGTGGCTGACCGATTTCAGTTTAATGAATCAAAATGCAAAGAGTTGCGCATAGGTTTTGCCAAGTGTAAAAGTGTAAAGTAAGTGACTTTATTAAGTGTCAATGTATTTAGCTTTTCAGCTAATTGGAGACAAGAGTACTACGATTTTACGTCCTTATCCGAGAAGGCATGAAGGTCTAACCGTTTACTGTATTATGTAAAGGCAGCAACTTTAAGACAGGCCGGGGTTTGAACCCGCGACCTCACGCTCGACTGACCGGAGCTTAACCACTGAGCTAACCGGGAGGCATTACAATAGTAATGTCCTTGAACCGGTAGTTATCAACAATAACAACATCGAAATCGTTCCTAATGTAAAGGACGGGTTTAAATATATCCGATGACCTTAAATGGAATGTTCACTTATCGGAAATTATAAAGAAAGTCTCGTCGAGGCTTTATTTTCCCAGGCAGCTTAAGCGCGCGTATATAGCCAGTAAGGATTTATTGCTGCCAAGCGAGTGAGCATTAGCGAACGAGCGCAGGCAGCTTACTATTCAGGGCAAGCTTTGAGAATCGCGGATTATCCTACCGGTTTGACTAGTTTTTGTAATTCAACCAATCATGAATGTAATTCGTACAAACCAGTTTTGCACATGAGCCAATAAGCAACGTCGTAGTGTTTTCCGGAAAACTGGTTTAAACTGGCTTAACCGAGGTAATGACGCAGTGATAGAGCGATAGAGCGATAGACTTTAGAGGTAAGAGGAAAGAGATTACTTACTATATATATTATTATACGATTTCATCGTACGAGTGTTCATGAACCATGAGAGCTTCGTTGAATTGTGCTGTGCATGGTAATCATGGCTTTACGCATTCAGCTGAAACCAAAAGCTTCATTTTTTCTTTCATTCAATGAAGTGTTGTATCATTGAAAACCTGTTGTTCAAAATAAAATGAAGCCTTATGATTAATAGAGAAAAATAAAATAATCTCTTTCCTCTTGAAGTCTAAACATATAATTCGAAGCGCCTGTTTTGCAGGCTACATTCGCTTTGGCAGCGTTCACATAACCTTTGGTTAAACCTAGTTGAAATGTGTGGCTTCGCCTCTCACCTCTGTGGCCCAGGTTCGATTCCCGGACGCGGCGCCATATGCGAGTTGAGTTTGTTAGTAGAGCGGTTTTCAGTTGTGTAGTGAAACCAAACGCAAATTACCCACAGCCAGTCAATCATAGGAGCGAGTAATCACAAGTAACTCATAAATGGCTTCCCTGTGAGCCTTTGGATTCTGATTGGTTGGTTTATTTTCTCAGCCAATAGGAGAGCCGTTAGTAAACGCAAAACCAAAACACTTCCGACACTCAATTGAAATCCGCTCTATCTCGCCCTTGCTCCGAGGGTTTTACTCTGGGTTCTCCGGTTTTCCTCCCTCCACAAGAACCAACACGCTAAATTCCAATTCGATCTGTGGATTAGCCGGAACCTGGCTTTGATTAGCCCCTATACTATGCATGGTTGTTTCAGGTCTCGTTTAATAGGAATTCAGAGTTTTTTTTATATCACTTGCGTTCGACCAGTCACCGAGTACGCCTGCCAGGTGTTTCACAACGGGCTCCCCAATTATTTGTCGGAAGATCTAGAGAGGCTGCAGAAGCGTGCACTTCGTATTATGTTTCCTGAGATGTCTTACCGTCGGTTGCACTACAGATCATCAGGTCTTACTACATTGTATAGTAGAAGGCAGGCTCTGACGAAGCGTCTCTTTCACAAAATTGTAAATGACACAAACCATAAACTGACCGTATCTTTAATAAGGAATAATAGTAAATTTCACGTTCCTTTTGGCAAGACAGATACAAGAACAATTTCACCATGTTTAATGCATCTAGATGCTTTTTATATTCAGGACTCTGTATTTCAAGTTAACGTAATTTTTACATCCGAGATAGCGCTTTTATATATACACATTTATCATTATTCAGCCGGCCCAAGGGCTGCAAGGTGTAAACTGAATAAACTATCTATCTATCAAAGTTGTAATTCAGTGCAGGAAGTTAAAATTCAGTGCAACGTCATGATTACTATAGTAACAAAGTTTTTTCACGCTCGCCCTAAAATTGGCTGGAAAGAAAGCCAAGGCAATGTTTAGGATTCTATTAAATAAAAATGGTTGTTTTGCCTACACTTGTATGGTTTCCTTGACTACACAGCATGGCCTTTGCCATCTGAATACATATATAATAGAAACTTTTTAGTTCAACGATTAACAATATATTGTTTTTTGTGTGCAATTTACGATAAATGGCCACTCGTAATATTTCAAAATTGCTTTCACCTGCAGGTTAATTATGTGCAATTTTGGTGAAATGTTCAGTATTCAGTTGTTAATTGCACCAAAAACCAGATGCTTGCATATACTAATCTGCAAAAAAAAAATACACGGGCAACGTAAAAGCAAGTTTATTTTTATTACCTCAATACGGTCACACACTTTCTTGCATTATTATAATTGTGCACATTGCATGTTCTTTGCAGTTTCAGTATATAATAAAAGTAATTACCAGCCACTTTCAATTTAGGATGGGTGACTAGTCCCTGTAAAAACTAGTTTGACTTTAAATTTAAAATATTATTTGAAAATCTTGAAAGCCAACTTTGCTTTTTGAGTAAGAAAACCTGTAATTTCTCCTCTAGCATGTTACGATATCACTTGAAATTTAAAAGAAATGATATAGCGCTCAAAGTTATCAGGCCATTTCTACAGCGAAAATAGGTTTTATAGTTTTTTCGTTGTATTACGTGGGGTGGGGGGCATCAACCGAAGAAACCAATCTCGTTCGCAGAGCCCGCAATCTTTTGGTCAGTGCGAAGATAGTTTGGTCACTACTGGCCGAAAAACGCGCGGGCTCTGGGAACGAGATTGTCAAGAAACCAACCTCGTTCCCAGGGGTCTTTACGCGCCTAATCAAAGATGGCGTCGAAAGTACCCCTGGTACAGGCTGGTGGGATTCGGCCACTGATTGGCTAGACATTTTGCGCGCGCTGATTGGAGAATTTCGAATAGCGCGTGCATTTTTGATTTGAAAAATGAACTGGTGATGTCGTCTTTCGCAATGCGCGTTCAAAATTCGTTGAAAACAGATAGAAATTCACCAGAACTTAGCGTTTTTGCCTTTTTTAATACTCACTTCGCAACTGGGTACAAGTAGAATAATGTACGGTTGGAATTCATTGGGATCACACTTCAACTGCTAACCGTTCTTCAGCGATGATGAATCCAAGATGGCGGATGTGATTCAAAATATGCCCATATATTGGGCATATTTTTGGGTCACATGACCAGCCTGTACCAGGGGTACTTTCGACGCCATCTTTGATTAGGCGCGTAAAGACCCCTGGGAACGAGGTTGTCAAGAAACAACATTGTCGCGCATGCTCACCTGACTTTTGGCGGGAAACAGCTTACCGCTTGCAAGTTGAATCACAGGCAGCCCAAGCTAATGATTATTAGAAGAATTGTATGGGAATTTTTAGAAAAATCTCAAACTGTGCTAAAATGGTCAATTAATTTATCAGAAATCTTACCTGTGTGTTGTAAAGTTGTTCAAGTCTTCATTACTGATGTGTTTATTTTTGATTTGAGTCACTTCTGGATTTGTTTTCCTCCCCTACTATAAGAAAGGTAAGGCAGGAAACACGAGTCGCCATTAGTCCATGTGGCGAGTCTTCGTGGCCTCTAAAATTAAAACTTTCAGCATTTTACCTCCAGGAACCATTTCCCACATTCCTCTGGCACTCATAACTCATTTAATCGACCCATTGCTTATTTAATCGACCCATTGCTTAAGTAGTCAAATTCGACGGTTTCTGCAGCTAACCAAGCATGTACCGAGCCGGGGTCCCATCATCTGAGCCTTCGTTGAACGGCTTTTTTTCGGGAGCAGTGACGAACAAGTGCCGGCCTTCACCTCCTCGGAACCTGAAATAGCAATGCCCAACCCTGAAACAATACAAACCCTAAAACAATGGAATCCTTGTCAGTGCAATCCAAATGGGGTCCAATAAAATGCAAGGTTTTGAAAGGTGAACGCCTCCTGGGTTTTTTCGAGGAGATTCGGAGAACGAAGTCATTGTGCTCAATCGACCAATCGCTGAACGGTGGAATCTGCAGGGGAGACCCACGAACTTTTCAACTTTATTCATTTCATCACTTTAAAATATTTAAAGATATATTTTAGTTTACAAATTGATAGAAAGTAAGTGATGAGAAACCTACCGAAAAGCCAAAAACGCTTATAGCAATAGGCCCCTTTTTAAGTTTTAACTGTGTTTATAATATAAATTATGGGATCATCCTAAGAACGTGCGATTTGATTGGACGCTCAGCGTGCTTGATTTTGTTATAAATGCACGCTCAAGAAAAAATCAAGCACGCTGAGTTTATATAGCTAACGGAGATAATTTCATAGACTGGGAAGAAAACATGTCCGACTTTGAGTTGTTAAGGTGTGTCGATGAAGAGGAAAATAAAAGTCGCTTCCCAAAACTAAAAGAAAATGATCGGCGAGAGAATTTAGCATCGGCTTCGCGCGTACACTAAAGCTTAAAGCGACCACAAACTGGGATGCTAAAACGTTTGAAGTTGAGAAAAGCAATGTACACATTCTAATACAGTGTTACCCATTGAGAGGTTGATATAAAAAATGATTGAATTTAAGAAAAATGTGGTTTTTCTAACAGCCTGGTGTATTATTAAAACGAGAGGAAATTGACAACACAACATCAAGACATGACTAACCAATAACTCGACGATAACTGTAATAAGCCTGCTTTATGCTGAAACCTGAACTGTGAATTGAGAATAATACAATGGGATTTCTCTGGTTTCGTGTAGAAATTCGTTTGAGAGGTTCCTGAATGTTCATGAATGAATAACGGGCGATAAAACTTGCAGAGAACCCAGAACTGGCAGAATTTCAACGGAGTAGATTGGCCATGCCAACGAAGACAGCCTCAAAAGCTACGCAACACGGCCATCAGAGCAGCAGTTACGACATTGTTCCTTGCATGGATAATCTTGCAATTTCTGTCTTTCACTTTTATCGATTGACACGTTCTATTCTTAGCAGATTACTTCGTCCAATTAGAAACGAGCTTTTAGATCGTCAATGTCAAGCTGTCACAATTGAACCAATCAGCGACGAAAAAAGTTGTAAACAAGTCAAGTACATTAAAATGGGGTTTTCGCTGTCGTCAGTTTGCTTTTAGATTTTTACGCGGGTTCTAAAGATAGTTTTATTTCCTTCGTCTACATTGAAGTTTATATTATAAAACAAATAAAAGATGGTTCTCCTTGTTATATAACAAAATAATGCACTTTCGAGGTCTTGAAAAGCAGCTAAATGCACTCGCGTTCCGCTCGTGCATCCGCAGTTTTTCAAGACCTCGAGCGTGCATGATTTTGTTTTATAATATAGATACGATAGTACGCACGCTCTGATTGGCTAAAAAGCCATGTTTTATCAGAGTATATATATATATACTATTACATTTGTCCTGATTTGAAAGACGGCTTCTAATGTGTTTGGTAGTTAAAGTGGGTAAAATAAAAAGGTTGAAAGGAACTATTAAATGGGGTAATGTTGAGCGACTGTTGTCATTAAACAAATTTCATTTATTGTTATTTTTCTTAGTTTTCTTAATTGAACAAATTCGAACCGTTTCTATTTGAAAAGTTCGTGGTTCTCCCCTGCAGATTCCATCGTTCAACGATTGGTCGATTGAGTACAATGACTTCGTTCTCCGAATCTCCTCGAAAAAACACAATGAGGTGTCACTGCTTCCGAAGAAAAGCCGTTCAACGAAGGCTAATCTGATGGACCCCGGCTCGGTACATGCTTGGTTAGCTGTAGAAACCGTCGAAATTGACTACTTACAAAGCGAGGAAAAAAGCGATGGGTCGATTAAATGAGTGCTAGAGGAATGTGGGAAAGGATTCCTGAGGGTAAAATGCTGAAAGTTTGGATTTTCGAAGAATTACGAGGCCTCAAAGACTCGCCACATGGACTAATGGCGACTCGTGTTTCCTGTCTTCCCTCAGTTTCTTGTAAAAGTTACTCAAATAAAAAATAAACACATCAGTGATGAAGAGGAACAACTTCACAACACACAAGTAAGATTTCATAACTTTATTGACCATTTTAGTACAGTTCAGTCAGATTTTTCTAAAAATTCCCATGCAATCCGGCTTCTAAAATTATTTGATTGAATCTCGAACGGCACTTTTGCTCTCTCGATCTAAAGTCGGGCACCAAAGCTGAAGAGATGGCTGAAACAGTGGAGATTCTTGTTGGAATGGCGGACTAACATTTAGAAAGAGTGACTTTGTGTAAAGTGCCATTGGACATCATTATGGTTGAACCGGCCGGGGGTTGAACGAAGAACTGTTGGACTAAACGGCGATTCGTTATCGCTGGATATTTACAGTCACGTCTTCAGGCGAAGCAAACTGTTAACATTTTGGAGCTAAGAAGACAATTTCAAGTTTCGTGGTCTTAGCTTTCCAAAGATAGTCGTGTCGGGCCTTGTTTGTGCTTCGCCTGGGATTAAGGCGAAACCGATTTACTGTGTACCCACAATTCTTTTCGGCCCGTGTTAATTCCAAAGGTAAGCCGAAATAATCGCAGGCTACCTCTCTATAAAAGTGATCATAGAAAAATCGAATAAACAGGCTAAAATCATTAGAAAACCAAAGATAAAACAACTTCAAAACACACAGGTAATATTTCATGACTTTATTGACCATTTTAGTACAGTTTCAGATTTTTCTAAAAATTCCCTTACATTCCTTGTACAAATCATTAGCTTGGGCTGCCTGTGTTGGAAAATAGCAATACAAAGTTTGAGGGGACATGAAAAAAATCCAAGTCAGTTGGGTTACTAGAAACAACAATATTTTGTTTGGCCACATTGTATGTTATTTACCTTAGTTCCAGAGGGTTTTTCCCCTGCCAGCTAGCACACCGGCAGCTGCGAAGCGACAAAATTAGAACCCGAGCGGCAAGAGTTGAGCAAAAAATAACCTCTGTTACCCAAGATATATGTTATAATTCAGAAAAAAAAACACGATAATCCTCTAAAAAGTACACATTCTTTTGCTACTAAAACTAAGACTAAAATAAATTTTCTTTTGCATTAAGTTGTTTTATTATAACCTGTCATTAAATACTGGTTCACAACCATCTTTGATCATTTTCACCAATATTCTAGCAATGTTCCTTGAATCATCTAAACCAGAGTGAGGTCTCCCTTCAAACTCCATGCCGAGGTTTTCCAACATGTCACTTAATTTTGATCTCATCTTGTAAAAGTTCCTGTAATGTTTCCGAAGATTTATCCACCTTCTAGACCACTTTGGTAATGGGATTTTACAAATTTCACATTGTGTGGTGAGAAACCTCTGTATGTCCCATGGACTGAGAAAGAAAAACAGATACCATATTCATCATGATCTTAATAAGCTAGCAGCTGCTACAAGATAACTATTCAGTCAGCCTCATTACAGGGCTGACTATATCATTCAACTGTTGGAAAAAGGGCCTGTTTACACTGGGACTATAATCTTCATTGTATTGTAATCCCCTGAGACTGTTTTGTATACAACATCAATACTTCTGGTCCTAGCACTAGGGTAAATCTCCCTTCATGTATAAAACAGGCCCTTAATTAGTCTGGTGCTCATATGGTTTCTAAAACTGTTAGGTGACACAGAAAGGACAGAACACATCACAATACTCACAGCAACAAAACAGGGAAACCTTGTGGGGTTGCATGGCTAGTGTACACTGTACAATGGACCAGATTTCGCATGAGTGGGACAAACTACGACATGTCCGTATATAACCGTGCTGTAACCATGCTGTACTGTATGTAACTCTGATTTGATTGGATCAGCAGGACAAAAACAATGGAAAACCATTTCAACATCACGGCATGCCATACGGTAACCGTGCTGTAGTTTTTCACACTCATACAAAATCTGCTCTAATAATTTTTTATGTACATTGTAGTTGAGGAATGGATGGGCATCTTTCAGAATGTTGGTATAATTCCCTTTTTCAAAAGATTATCAAAGCAAAATTCTTACCCATCTGTGACAACTGCAAACTTGTATGTGGTTCCCAATTCATGCTCCTTCAGCCAATTTTGAAAGTTATCCAGGACTTGAGGGAAAAAGTTGGCTTGATCAACTGTTTCCTGGAATATGAAAATAAATCATGATTATTAATTTTGTTACATTGCACAACTTTATTTTCAGACATACTGTTGATGTAATTATCCTAGGTAGGAGTAGACTAACTTCTGCATGGGAACATATAATTAAAGTGCTTATGAGCCCTTATTAAGCCAGAAATCATTGATTTGGGTGAAGTAAAGTGTCTTAAATCTTGTACAACCATTCCTGTGGGATTTATGGTTGTAATATTGCTTTAAAATGCATTACAAATCCTTGAAATAACATCATTACTGTCAAATTATGCAAATGAGTTGAACATGAATTTATTGAGTCATTAAATTGTCAGAATGTGTTTATTTTTTCAGTTGTTTTCCAGGTGTTAGACATTCGATCCTTGCAATCTTATTGAAATATCTTTTAATAAGTAGAACTGACATAAAGACAGCAAAATGAACTAGAGTTGGCTTTTGACTGAGATATTGAAATTTGATTCCTTAATAAACGAAAATGGCAGATGCTAATAATAATTATTGTGTTTTCTATGTCGGTCATTTTGTTTCCCTCTGACTTTGAAATCAATGATAACTGACTAGGGCTCATATGCACTTTAAGCTTTTCAAAAAATGTCCTTATACCTGGGTTATTCCGGTTAGCTCTCGACAGAACTTTGTAAGATTGGGCTTGAGCAGTGGTTTGCAATACTGCTGGAACTCATATTCCTTACAAAAAAAAAACAGGAAAATTAACTAAATATTGATCTTCCAGTTTGAGTGTATTTTAAACCTATTTCAGATGGTGACCTTTTTATCTGCCAAATTCAATGCTAATGAGCCAATAACAATAGATTAAATCGAGACTAAATATAATTTATTTAATTAGGCATGGTTAAATATCCAGCGACTATTGGGGGCCCTGTGGCATGGTCAGACTGTGTGTTGTTTGTTATTGCTCGTGGTTTGGAGTTTAGCGAGTCAGTTGCAATTCACTGGAAAAGTCACTGTGATCGCTTGCAGCTTTCCCTCCCTCCCCTTGTCCACTTTTGTGTGACCCAGTGTGCTGGGCAGTTTTTTGCCAGGGTTACCTGGCAGCCAAGCTCTCAAAGTTGCTGTGATCTCTTGCAGCTTTCCCTCCCTTAATTCCCTTGTCCACTTTTGTGTGACCCAGTTTGCTGGGCTGTTCGGTTGCCAGGGTTACCTGGCAGCCAAGCTCTCAAGCACTAGCTGCTTTACGCAGCCCTGCAGGGCACTGAACTGCCAACTTAATTACTTAGATTCTTCAACTTTGTTCCATGTTTCGTTTCTGAATCAGCTGGCTGGTCATTAGCTTTATATTGGATTTAGTGAAAAGTTCACCATCTGAAATGGACCTAACTCTGTGAGCATAGCCACTGGTTTTTCTCTTGATCCCTCCCTATTCCTGACAAATTATCAGTCATGAATGCCATAATTAACCAGTGTACTAAAGTTGCACTCATTATTATTCATTGGGTTGAGTTTAATTGTTCAATAATTCATTTCTCAAGTCGAAAGAGAATAATACAAATAAATATAAATTATATACTAGAGGGAAAATATGTTATTTACCAATTAGAGAAATACTGTACCCTCTGTCTTCAAAGTACTGACCTCGGCCTGCAGCCTCAGTCAGTATATTTAACAAAATAGGGCTTACCTAATTGTTCGCCTGATTTGAAGCTATATATTCACTCTTTTCCCCTTTAGTTAACTTATGGCTCTCTTGGATTCAAAGCGAGGCAATCCTTTGTTTTGCTAGGTTAGCCTCACACTGAGGGAATATCAGAATGAGTTTAATAGCCTAGTAAAAACAAAGGATTGCCTCACTTTGAATCCAAGATGGCCACCAGGGGAAGAGAGTGAATTAATTAGGCCCTTAATTATACAAAGTCACATTAACTTAGGATCAGCTAGCACCTTGTATTGTGTGACCACTAGCTACATATATTTTATATACCTACCACTTCTAACGTCTTGACATTCACTAAAACGGCAGGAAACTCTATTATTTCATGTTTATATCCCTCTGGACATTCCTCTTCACATGTTGCTTCAAAGTCTATCACACAGTAATATGCCACCTCATTGCTTCTTGCCTGTTGTTGCACCTTGGCCTTGGACAGTTTCTCCTTCTTGAGGTAGTTCTTTAGTCGTTTTTGCAGTACTTCTTTTACTCCCCTAGGATGACATCAGAGAAAAGTCAAAAAACAATAACAGCTAAGCTAGGACAACAAAATAAATAAACTGCTGATGGCCACCAATAATATTCCATGTGTCAAAGTGACATTTGAGCTTGCGAGGAACCATTTATTAACACACAAAGGACAGATCTGACATTGACATGAAAGGAATAAGAGATTGATATACAATAGGATTGGCACTTAACTATACAGACCCCACTACTGGAGAACAAATATCAAGCAGTTCACTGCACAATGACCCAAATTATGGAACTCTCTAATCCCACCCATTTAAGAAAATAAAAATGAATAAACAACTTTATTTACATGGCTATATAGTCTTCTAGATGACCCTAAAAGGGTGTACTAATTAGGGACACAAATCCTCTGTCAAATTATAAAGCAGTACATCTACTGGGTAATCAATTATAAAATTAGTTCCTCACGACACTATCTTAAGTTTATTCTGTCTACTTAGTTTATTTTTATATAACCACAATGATGAGTAAGTCTAATAATTTATTTATCATAAGTTTTATAGTTCCTGTTAGGCTTCCTTTTCATTTTATTTAATTAACTTAATATATTTGTACTGTTCATAGGGACTAATATGTTTATATATTCAATATCCAT
Source organism: Actinernus sp. WN-2022 (assembly GCA_030867875.1). Taxonomy (NCBI): domain Eukaryota; kingdom Metazoa; phylum Cnidaria; class Anthozoa; order Actiniaria; family Actinernidae; genus Actinernus; species Actinernus sp. WN-2022. The sequence goes on along the minus strand of JAOWCC010000577.1, from coordinate 52,449,794 downwards.
TTTTTTATAAACTGAACCTTTCATACACAAATGAGAAGAAATTATTTAACTAAATATATTTATATTTAATATATATGTATAAATGAAATGCCAGTGTTTAATTTTGTTCTCTTTCTAAAAACTGATATTTTCATATGTGAAGATAATACTTTAACATTTCATAGCCTTTTCAGCAAGGGTTAAACAAAACATTACAATAAGGTCACTTGGAGATACAAGTTTCCCAGTTATTTGGTGGGCATTTTTGATCAGGATATTTTATACCCACAGCGGGCTCAGTCTAGGCGGTCATCCTCAGATGATCACGGTCAGTCAGTGTTGTTCTCGGTCAATGGTTGGAACTGTACAATGGCTGATGAATTGCTCATGATGGTTGATCAGTTACTTGACTATGGTCAACCATGGTCAGCTATGGGAACAAGAGCCCATCTGGGCTTTCACTCGGGCCACATGAGATTGAAGATGAAATACACTTTCATTTGAAATCCTTTTAGTAATAACCGAAGGGAAGAATTATTAGCTGAATTTAGCAGTCTTTAGGAGTGGCCGGTAGCGCGGTGACATGCATTCTCTGCTCCCCTAGTATATATATATTTCTCGTGTATGTAAATTAAAGAAGTTGACCTCTTACTTATTCATGTAATGCACGCTTACAATTTAGTCTGCTGTTCTCCAGATTCAGAGTACTAATAGATGAGTGTCTCAAATGTATGTTTATATTTGTCCCATATTATAAGTTGTATCCTGTCCACCTATGATGGAGCTATCACATGATATATTTCTCTACTGTTCATTCTACCCTGCGGCTCTTTATCGCAGCTCACGTCCATATTGGTATTTATTAACTGAAATGCCTGTTGGTTATATACCCTCCTTCCCAAATTAAAACTGGTCTGCTCATAATTTGTATTACAAAACTATAAAGGGAACTGTTGGAAGCCTTTAATTTCTCGAACCAAAACCTCGGCCATGAGAGAATTCTTGTTTAAGTTGACCTTGAGAGTTGAATATTGCTTCGTTCATCATAAATTATTCTGTGCGAGTGTTTATTTCTCCGGGGTATTTCCGACAGCCAAAAACACGCTCAAAATTATTTTAGTGTTGGCCTACAGATCACGGTGTTTGCACTGGTATGTATTATGACCGAGAGTAAAATGAAATGTGGCATAAAACCTATGAAACATACCTCAAACAAGAATACCGTCCGATGGCAAAATCTATCAGCGCCACAAGGTCATCAAATCGACAAAGAAATGCAGATATAAACATGCAATGTTTTCAACCTCACCGTACCTTAATTCATGACCTGACAAGACACTGTTCAGTTTCACTTTCACTCTCAGCTTTGCTCTTGAGTTGAGTTCAGCTTTGTTAAAGACTTCTTATTCAGTTGTATGGAATTGTGCAGTATATTTGAGTATACCAATCCACAGAGATTCAAATAACAAAGCCGTGGCGAAAGAGAAGCTTAAATGAGAAATATTTTGTCCTCCTAGAAAAACACAACATCTTGCCCTTTCTATCGAAGAAGCCTTGGTTTCAGCAGAAAGGAAAACGCTAAATTCCAATTCGATATGTGTCGATCTTTGAGTCCTTCAGGTCTGGCATCGTGTCGTATATAAAATCACAGGCCATCTGGGTGAAAAACGCGGTCCTTCGGCTCCGACAAGAGCACCAGTTGCAATATCCTGAGCCTGTTGGAAGGCTTTCGCACGAGTGAAGTTAAATAAAACATTAAACTGCTTACATTTGAGAGATGGGACTCCAAATTTGAGAGAAATTTGCTCGCGGATCCACCATTTTGATTTACTGTATTAAATTATGTACAGAAATTAACCTAGCGAGTGTTACGTGACCAGCTCAGTGCGATCTGATTGGTGCTGAAATTTAATACATGGGTCAAAAGTCACATTTTGTTGCACCCAACAAAAAAAATATTTCCGCTTGCATTTTAAGACTCGGTGCTGCCACAGGCAGCCCGAGTAATAACCTACCCTCCATAATCATATGATCAGTGTAGTCCACATCACTGCAGCAATATTTCAGTCTCCGAATTGAAGTGTGTATTTGTGTTACCGCAGGAAGCCCAATCCTTTCTCATACAAAAAATAGTTGAATGTGCTTTGATAATCAACGATTACTTCTACCTATAGTTGATAATTATATATTAAACAAAACATTACATGGCTGCTTAGGGATACAATTTTTATCTTCTCATGTTGATGAAATATCCTACTTGTTCACTGCGCCTTAGTCGTAAAAAAATTCATGAACACTCAAAGATAAAATGTGTATCTCTGTATGGCCATGTAATATCCTTTATATAATTGATCACTATGACATTTAAGTTACAGTACAATATATGTTCACATGTACATGTTATATCTTATCTTATTTGTAACCATGCAGTGGCAAATAAATAAATAAGTTACATATAAAGACAAATAAAAACTTGAAAGTTTCAAACGAAAACTTGATTGCAATACATGAAGTCATTAGAAAATAGCTTCAATAGTTTAACATGATCGCTATGGTTTCTCGGTCAGAGTTTGTACTTTCACGTTAAATACACGGTAGTCTCGATTAAAGGTTTTTTTCAACACCCTTACGAATTTTCAAGGATAAATATCGAAAAGGTTGCATTGCACAAATGTACCGTACAGGAAATCGAGGAAATACAACTGTCATCAAGAAAAGTTTGATGAACTGGAGTTGTTGACACGACTCGTATTACCTTGAATCAAGGCCAATCTCTGCCAGAGCAGCCTTCACTTCGTCTTTTTTCATCTTATTTATCATGCCATTGGAAAAGGAGATCTCTCTGTATACAGGATGATCATAGTTTGGCTCTACTTTCTGTTCTTCTTCCGGCTCAACTCCTTCCGCCATTTTCGAATATTATTTGGAGCTTGGGGTAGGTACTTTATATATGATATATATTGTGTACCAAATATATATCTAAATTCTCCTCTTATATGATATACCGAATATACATACTCTCCTTCATTCTACTGTGTTCTCACTGTGTTCTCACTCTGTTCTCTAGTCTTGCTCCAAGTCGAGCCTGCGTCAAAAATCGAGTGCGAGAATCGAAGCGAGAGGCTTCCCTTGCAGGAAATTGAATCGGGAGATTATGTTTTGGCGCGAAAATCCGTTTCAGGGGCGGAGCTTACATTTCGCGCCTTTGGCAAACTCTTTCTGAGTACAATCAAATAAATTGTAAATACCACATCCACGGTCGACTGACTTGGCACGTCAACATACAATGCCTGAAGAATTTGACGCTTTGTGACTGGGCAAATCTTAGTACGTCTAAGCCACGCCTCCGGTTGAAAAATCAACCGGTAAATTTGGCGCGCTGCAAGTGGGAAAAGTCCTTCGTGCGGGGGGCTAAGAAGGACTTTGAGAAAGTCTATGTGTTCTCCTGTATTCTACTGTGTTCTCACTGCATTCCCCTGTGCACTAATGCGTTCCCCTGTGTTCTACTGCGTTCCCCTGTGTTCTCCTGTGTTCTCCTAAAATGCTACCACAGGTAACCCAAAAGAAGTGCTACTTTTATTGACGTCCAATCATTCCGAATTATTTCTGGCTGATTTCCGTTGCCTGCGGGTAGAATGACCAAAATAAAGATTCGCACTTTACAGAGGAAAGTTTTGGGCCGGTCATTGAGAGTTTTTCGACCATGTGTTTCCTGATATTCAACATTATTATCACACAAGAGAAGAGTGCTTTTCGCGCGCTCTGATTGGCTACTCAAACTCGGGATATCCTGCATGCACTATTCACGGCTTTTTGAACTAAATTTCACTTGAGTGGTATTTACTAAGACAATTATTCTCCATCACTAGGCACCTCCACTTCTGGAAATAATAGTTAAATAGTAAACACAAAACAGAATTCCAAGATACATAATATTTTCGGAGATATAAATTAAGTGCTACTTTCGCCCCCTTGTTTTTTACGTAAAATGCGAAAGTCTCCAAACCGAGAAGATAGATTTAAAAAAATTGCTGTTATAGAATAACGAGCTTTGTTGGTAACGAGTTTCCGATAAAATCGATGGAATGGAAAACAGCAAAGATATATGAATGTTACCGCAAAATATTATGCCTGTTCGCCAATTTCCACAAAGCTCAAGTTTAGTTAATTTAATCTAAACATCATTCAAAAAATACCTTCTCGTTTTGAAGATTTTCGTATTTTACGTAAAAAAGGCAATTGAAAATATTATGCATCTTGGAAATCTGTTTTATGTTTACTATCGGTCTTCAGTAACAGGAAATACATAAACTTCCGATCAAACTGTAGCCTGCTTGCCGGCTCTCCTGTAATTTTGTTCGGTCGTTTCTTTTCGGATTGGGTCACCTGTGGCACGCGGTCAAAATGGGGCGAGGACAAAAATGAAGGGAGGGGGAGGGGGAAAGTAGACGACCGAAAAAAATTACAGGAGAGCCGGCAAGCAGGCTAATCAAACTGTCACAACACCCGTGGGTCATCGTAAGACAATAGGCCTTTTTCAAAATCACGTGACATAGCTCGTACTGGAAGGACAAACTTTTCAATATGGTAGTGCGATCTCGGCGACCAAGTGCTGCAGGATCAGTCATCGTGTCTTTTCGGTACGACCGAAATAAATTTAAATTGCTGAAAGAAACACACTCGCTTAACACAAGGAACGCTGCCCACAACTTTATGCTACCAAAGGTTAAGCAAACCTTTTGGCAAGAAAACTTTCAGTTTTAGCGCTGCTTCTCTATGGAACAAACTACCAACTGAACTTAAACAAGCAGCCTCAAGAGATTCATTCTCATTCAAGTTGAACGCATACTATGCAGGTTAACCTCACTGCTTCCAATGATTATTGTAATTTGCATACCTGCCAACCCCTGAAAGTCTGAAATCTTGAGAAATTGTCAGAGGGTATAAATTTTGTTCGGACATTTCCGAAGCCCTCCCGAAATACTGACGAAGTCCTTCCGACAACGTTTCGAAACATTGCCGAAGACAGATGGAAAGAATTGGAGCAAAAATTAGGCAAATCATTATATTTATGTGTGTTAATGTTTGTGTGTGGATCAGAAAATGATAGTGACAGAGTTTGAGCAGAGGAGTTTGAGGGTTTTCCCGTAATTTTTTTTGTCGAGCCTTGAAAGCAAAAAAACCGGGAGATTTGAGATTCTATGCGGGAGACCGGAGATCGGGCTCAAAATCTTGAGACTCCCGCCTAATGCGGGAGAGTTGGCAGGTATGAATTTGAAACTGTCTTTATTAGTGCTTAGTTGCTATACTGTTATTAATCATCTATTTGTTTATTTTCTTTATGTTGAGGGCCACGTGTATATTATCTGTATGATATTAAGTGTTACCCTCGATAAATAAAGCAATATTATTATTATTATTATTATAACTGCTGCTTATTCGTACTTGCGACGGCTGAAAGTGGCTCCACCATATTGAAAATTTTGTCCCGTTCTAATATAGTCCAGTAATTTTGCTAGTGGACCTGGAACAAATTCCCACAAAGGCTTTCTCTTCGAAAACCTTTCAGAATAAGTGTCTAGATTAACATACTAAAAGTCCCCAAGAATTCGAGCACGGGAACATTTCCAAATTTAAGTGAATGATAACTCGCCCTCTGCTGCAACATGAAAGCGAGGCTCAAACCAGAAGTTGATTTTAATTTGCTTGTTTATCGGTAAAAACATATTCATTTCATCCAAAATCGATAGAATATGATACCACGCATGCATATAAACCGTAATCATTGATAACTCGCCTCAAAAGCAGCAGCCAATAAGCCAATCACGCCTTTATTCCTAGTCCACTACAGTGCTAGTATAGAATAGATACGACAAGGGCACCCGACGAAGTTTTCGGTTAAAAAGCTGTTCGGGAGAGTAAGTTAGCCTAAAACTTTCGGATTTGAAAAAATTGTCCCTAGAATATTTTTTTCTGAAATACTGGCTAGAAATGTTTTTAAATCCCTAGAAAATTATAGAAGAAAAGGGACATTAAAGGGTCCCCCTAAAATATTCGTGCGTATTCGTCTGATCAATAGAGTAAGAGCTTTCCCCTAAAATATTCGTACGTTTTCGTCTGATCAATATAGAGTCAGAACGATCCAGAAAAAAACATTGGTTGGAATGGAAAAAAACCCACATATTATCACAAATCATTTAGTGAAGCGGCCACCTAAAGTTTTCGAGAACACATTTTCATTCTCTAAGAAATTCTGACATCTAAAATCCGAAAGAATAAACCTTTAGCAAATGGAGGTCACCTAAAAGAATTGCCTAAAGGAAGAAAGAACCCCTAAAAAATTCGTACCTCCACAAAACTTTGCAACATGAAATTACTTGGGCTAGAAAATTCTTGTTTATATATGTTCTAGACTACTAACAAATTCGTAGGCCGGGAATATTTTGTCAAGTCTCAGTTTAGCTTTGCCTTGTTGTCCATATTATCTACAGCTATTCCTCGTCGTCACTATCATCGACAAGCTGGATTGTAAGAAATTAACTTCTTTTTAGAGGGAGAAAATCGAGAATTCAAAAACCACCCTAAATCAAGGTTAAACGGCTCAAGAATCGCCATGGACACGAAAGGTAATGACAACAAGGGAAAGCGAAGGTTTTGAAACATTTTATTAGAGGTAAGAGCATAACAACGATAATAGTGAAATTTCCATACATTCTTTGTAATCGCTCATACCACAGGCAGCCCAATCTCATGATTTGTGTATTTATACGCTTACAAATATCGCTTGAATAGTTCATATTATAAATCCTTCCAAAACATGAATGTTAGACAAATAAATACACGACTTCACCCTACAATGTTTCAGTTGTGGTTATTCATATCTCTGAGCTCTTCTAGGGTCGTTCCCGCTGTTGAATAACCTGTGCTCATACAAATCGTAATGTCTCTATCAATTCTAAGCCCGCCCATGCCCCCCCCCCCCCCGGCATTTGTGGGGATTTTGTCATTTTGGAATCAAAACATTGCAAATGCCCCACCGTGGGGCCAGCTAAGCTATGCAAATGCCCCACCCCGAGGCAAGTATAGCAACGCGCCAAATTTCTTCACCGTTTTAAAGCCACATTTCACCGCTTTTCTTTATTAAAGTAATGCAGTACTCACCTTAAACTGACACTTTCGTAAGTGCCCCCAAATCCCACATTTACTAGCCAGTTCCCAACAAACCGCACACTTCACCCCGAAACTGGAAAATTCCTAACGTTATGTTCACGGATGACTTTTCCGTCGCCGTGTTGATCGATGAAGCAAGCACGTGTTGATCAGTTGAGCAGGGGAGGGGTGGGATAATTTTTTGACAAATGTCCCGGGCCCGGGCTGACGCAAAACAAATGCCCCACCCCAGGGACAGATAGGTTGTTAAATGCCCCATCTTGCCCGGAGGGGGGGGGGGGGGGGGGAATGGGCGAGCTTGGAATTGATAGAGACATAAGCTTGGGCAACCTGTGGTGCAACGACTACGGCTGGACGTGCATAGCAGTCGGGTAGAGTACTGGGCCGAGTACGCAACGAATGGCGCGAAAATTTCAATAGTTCGGCGTGACTGAGCTGAAAGCCATCGCGTTGCCGATCGAATTGACCAAAAATTCCCACATAAACTATGCCCAGAAACGCTGTAAACTCGAGTAGAAAACAATTTATTGTGTATTTTAAAAGTTAGCTATTGAAATATCCAAAAGAGTGGTTAATTTCTTACATTAAATTCGACTAACGTCCTATGTTGTTGTGACTACGAAAAACACGCTGACTTCTCACCGTTGTGGAATCGCTACGGTGCAATGAAACCAACACGAGTGTCTCGTTCCAGTCCTTTATTGGTGCGCGTCCGTAGTCATAGGCCGTAGTCTTTGTGAAGCTGCTGCCGATGTCGGGGGCAGATTCTGCGATTGTATCTGCGAGCTTCTTGTAGCCAGTTTTCCGTAGTATCTTCGGTATCGAATGCTGTCAAGTCTCTCCTGGATTTTCACCATATAGGGCTACTAGAGCATTCTCCCATGCTGCCACTATGTCGTCTGCAGTCGATTTGAAGTCGAACACCTTCGCTTGCTCTCGGAAGGTTACGGAGTCTGTAAACTTCCTAAGGGCCGCAGCCTTCCCAATTCCGTAAAGGTGAGAGGTGGTGTCACACCCCAAGATTGCGTGAAGAAATAACATGTTATGACAAACATCGTAACCTAACTGCTCTTGAACTCGCTTCATATTCCAAACACGTCTCCTACATCTCCTACAAGTACAGTAACTCGCTCTAAAGAAGACTCCACGGCAGTCTTCACAATAAGGACATCAGCATCGCCTTCTGCTTGAATGGTTAGACAGCCAATTTCCGGCTGTAGAAAACGGCTCAGCATACTTATAAAACGTTGCTTGTTCTTTGCATTGGAGAGAAAAGCATCCTTCTTCATTGTAACTTTCATTCCTTCTGAGAAGGTTAGGGTTGCGCTTGCTTTCCCTGCTGCTCTCCGCTGGTGGGCCATGTTCTTTGTGGATATGTTGTCATAGCCATCAAATACGATAATGGAGTTTCCATATTTCTTCGTCACATAGTTGCAGTATAGACGACATACATCTTGATACGTTGCAGACTCAGTGCCGGTGCCACGGGACCCGGTGAGGTAGAGCACTGCCATCAAGCACATGCTGTGCGTTGCCTGATGGCCCTGACGTAGATCCGATGACAGTTTCGCCCACAAGGCATATGCAGGCGCTGGCTGTTGGGGTTGGCTTAGAGTCAGGAGGATCAAAGAGTGTGGTTGGATAACTGCACAGTTCGTAGCTGAACGCTTCCTCTATATCATCTGCGTTGTTGCAAGCAATGATCAGTCGTTGAAAAAGTAGTTGCGGATCTACATGTACGCTGTCATGTTCTATTCTGACCGATGACTTTACCGCAAGTGTGACAGACAGCTCACTACGCTTGAACACATATGTTGCAACTGACTGTCCAGCCATCGAATACAATATCTTCTCCCCCGTAGCTCTAGCATGATCAACGTTGACGGACTCCTCAGCGTTGACACCCGTCATGATATTTTCAAGAACAGGGTGGGCAGGAACGGGTTCCTGTCAGCCAACGTCTTCAGGATTACGAGGGTATCTTTCATATCTCGCATCTGCGTAGCTTTTGTCATATCTTTATTCTGTTCGCTGGTGGGTCATGTTCGTACCGGACACCCGTTAGCTCTTGCATGGCGCAGTTGGCCTCAGCACATGCTGGCATCGATAACAGCCAGATAAGCCTCTGTTGTTCGGACATGCCCCTTCCCCTCGTCAGCCCCCCCCCCCCCCCCCCCCCCCCAACTCGTCTTTAAGCTTCTCATAAGTACTTGTTCTATTACAAGGTTGGTTGACAATCCGGTCCATAGGCGCTCACTCCTAGTCTTTACGACATGGAAGCCAGATACGAAGTCTTGGTAGACATCAGGATCCTCATTCTTAAGAATGGTCATTGACTGGACGTTTCATCAAATTTATTTATTTTAAGGCAATAACGAGGGCTAGAGTTTAAACCAGCCTCGTTTTCATGCAGTCGTAAAGCGACCTAATGGGACTATTAGGGACTTTTGTTATGACATAAAGCAAATAGCTTCTAAGTCCAAATCCGTCGAAATACCTTTTGTGGGAATTTGTTCCAGGTTGACCGTGTTTTTTCATAAAATTACTGGACTAATACTAGCCTACACTATATTTGGCCCGCAGTAACCAAAAGTCACGTGATTTTGAAAAAGGTCATGTCGTCCGTCCAGCGTAATACTGCAGGAGACTCATGTCATCGATATTTTTTATGTGTCGTTCGTTCTGTCACTGCACTCTCGTCGTGCACTTGTTTTATCCGCTGACAAGACATCATGGTACTTACCGTCACGTTTTATTTTATTTAAACATATTGGTTCTTATCGTTTGCCCCAAGGGCATGTAAGCTCATTTAGGGGGCTTACGCCATCTATATTGCAAAATTTAATAGCTGTGGACTGAAGGACAATTCGGAAATATAGGGCAGATTTGAACCATTATGATTTTTTTTTTGAAGTATCAGAGGTTAAATGTTTTGCCTTTTGTTGGTAAGTAGCCTCTGGCAGCAGTTAGGACGTGTTTGAAAGCTGTAAAGCATGTCGATATTGCCCAGGCATTTTTCATCAATTTTTTGACAGATACAGGGTTAACACCTAATGTCGACGTAGCATTTGTAACGATTTTTAACTCGTGGATGCGCGCAATCGCAGAAACGAGTTAAAGGGATATTTGTGTCACTCGCTCACTCACTCGCTATGGTGTTAGCGAATCAATATTATAGCGATCTTCGCATCTGTATCCTTGATCAATCGATATTTCTCCGAGCTCTACCGGAATTCATGTGCCTAAAATGTTCGCTCCAATTAAGGCCTCCATCGCCGGTTTCCTCTTCATCACTACTCTTTTTATATATAGAGGTTATTAGTTGGCTAAGCATCTAATATGGCTGTGTATGATTACGAGTCATTAAAGGCAAGCCAAAATACGAATGACGTAGCTCGCTATCCATCGCTTGGGACACGAGAGAACAATCGGTTATCAAACAAGGCCATCCCAATAAAATGTTTCGTTTACCATCGCCTTCTTTTTCGTGATGCTGGGTCGGTCGGGCCAAAATAACAATAGTAAAAAATCGACACAAAGTCAGCTGGAACGTTCATGTATTGCTCGACTACTTTTTCCTGTGGTATATTGGCACAGGAAGCCCGGTATTCAATAATGTGGTAGATCATTATATTTAGTGTCAACCAGTACAGTATGTGATAAATATACAGTCAATCATTTTTTTTGCACGAAAACGAGATGCTAACCTCTAGCATGCTAAGGCATGGTTTGAACATGAAAGCGAGGCGAGAGCTATTTTGTTGAATAGTCACTTGAATTTGTTCAAATCCTAAAACAATGGTGGTTATAACTAATCTCAGCGTTTTTAGTCGTCCTAATATAAAATTTTGGTAAAATGTCTATCACGTGACCAACCACGTGATCACAAAAAGTTGAAAATTAAACTAAAAAATCAGTTCGGAATGGTTGACCCTGTTAAGGCGAAAATATAGTGACCTATTCTTGGAACCATTTTTCGCCATTTATATCCTCTTCAGTGATAAAAAGTCAACTATTCCGGACAGTCTCATTTTCCATAACAAACTGAAAATCTGTAACAAAACAATAACTTCCGCCACCCCATTTTGATTTCTTTGTTTTATCAGCCTTAAGGTCACGTGACCTTCAAAACACCAAAATACCGAACCTTAAATGTTAAGACACACGATTACCGTATTATTCTAAAGTTATAGGGAATTTCATACATAAATGACAAAGATAGCGAATTTTGAATGTTTTATCAGAACTACTCAGAAACCATGCCTTAACATGCCTCGGGCTCCCAGTGCCGCGCTATATACAGACACTCGCACTAGTCTACAAATGTATACATAATTTAACACCACAGTAGATAACTTATAACCTACCGGACAGCATCAGAAGAATATAATCTCTACCAGTCTTTAAGAGTAAACTCCAAAATATACTTGTTTCGACTTCCGTTAGCTGCAACTGCCACTTATGTAAATAGCGTCATGAAATATAAACACACACATGCAGTTCACACATGGTATATGCACACATATGCACACATTTCTGAATTTAAGAAACATTTTAGAATTAATGTATAGAAATATTCGCTGCTCTTGTCCGAAAGGCATCAGGCACTATAACCAAGTCAGAAATTTCGAACGTAATCTAGGATGTAAAGTAATATAATGTTACGGATCAAGTGCAGCATCTCTCTCACTACCGCGTAATTGCTGGAAAAGCGTAAATTGTAATTTATTTAGTAGGTTGTTCTTCTTGAGTTGACACGCAAAAGAATTGTGAGAAAGTTATTTGATACTTGCAGGTAACTTATTCCTACACAACGTGGACATACATGTAAGTCACGTGACCTATTTTGCAAAGTTTCACCTTAAAGCATAATAGTTATCCACTAGCCAAAACGTGATTCTGACCCTGACAAGCAAGAAAACAGAAAGCTAATTAAGATTTTAGTTACCTGTGATCACCACCTATATATTGCCTTGAATTTACGGTCTTAAGATGATCACGTGATAGACCACGTGACCCCAGTCGATATAACCATACCAATGGACATAATTCGACAAAATATGCAAATGCAACACTTTTGATATTTGATAACTGGGACGTGTGCTGTAGTTTAGCCTCGTTTCCATGAAATCCCAGTCCTTGATTGGCTTATGCCGTATCTCCCTCACTTCTAATGGCTAGCCTGCTTGCCGGCTCTCCTGTAATTTTTCTCGGTCGTTTCTTTTCGGATTGGGTCACCTGTAGCACGCGGTCAAAATGGGGTGAGGACAAAAATGAAGGGAGGGGGAGGGGAAAGGAGGAAAAGGGGAAAGGAGGGGAAGAAAGGAGAGCCTGCACGAATGCCATTGTTTTCGGAGTATTTACCGTTCGTCCACGAACGGAAAATTCCCATTGGCTAGAATGTGACAGGTGTCAAGTTTTTCATTAAGCACACACGAAATCGAATCCCGCGTGACATATGTAGTTACATAGGTCGTAACACAAACGGAGACATTTCCATTCGGCTGAAGTATTACTACCTCCTTTCCCCTCCCCCTCCCTTCATTTTTGTCCTCGCCCCATTTTGACCGCGTGCCACAGGTGACCCAATCTGAAAAGAAACGACCGACAAAAATTACAGGAGAGCCGGCAAGCAGGCTACTAATGGCAGACAGCTCAAACTTTGACAGGCATTGTATTGGGTCCCCATAAATCAGTGATCTCATAACGATGATGTCATCGGTCACGTGATTTCTTCCTCACTCCTCTTTCCGATATTTAATTGATAAAAACAGGAGTCCTCTAAACGTCATCTTATAAATATTATATTTTAGCCAATCAGAGCTCAGCCATTTCTAAGAGATACAGATCGGTTTTCGTGACTGGATGAAGCCGCTCGCTATGCACCTTTTTCACTCCAATCAGAATCTAGAAATTTGAATACATAAATAGTCCATATATACGGCCGTCACTAGTAGAGCAAATTTCGTAGGAGCAGGACACACTACGGCATGTCCGTAGCCTTAGCGTAACCGTACTGTACCGTATATCTGTGATTTGATTGGATCAGCAGGATAAAAACAATAGGGAAACCATTTCAATGTCACGGCATGTCGTACAGTAACCGTGCTGTAGTCATTACCGTAGTTTGTCCCACTCATACGAACTCTGCTCTAAGCAATTTCAATGTCACGGCATGTCGTACAGTAACCGTGCTGTAGTCATTACCGTAGTTTGTCCTACTCATACGAAATCTGCTCTAAACAATTTCAATGTCACGGCATGTCGTACAATAACCGTGCCGTAGTCATTGCTGTAGTTTGTCCCACTCATACGAACTCTGCTCTAAACAATTTCAATGTCACGGCATGCCGTACAGTAACCGTACCGTAGTCATTACCGTAGTTTGTCCCACTCATACGAAGTCTGCTCTAAGTCATTTCAATGTCACGGCATGCCGTACAGTAACCGTGCTGTAGTCATTGCCGTAGTTTATCCCACTCATACGAATCTGCTCTAGTAGTAATTTATTTAACCACGTATCACATTTGAGCACGAATGCTCTTTCAAACGTGAACGTGCAGTAATACAAGATTAATAATATACATGACAAAAATTATCAATTCTGATTGGTTAAAGTGCTTATAAGCCCTAGCCAGTTATCTTTGATATCGATTGTACATTAAGTGGATAGTCTAACGTAGAATATTTCTTGATTTGGGTGTTGCGTCTACGAGATATAAAGGTTTATATTTCCAATATGCTAATGATGTGATGTCATCACCGACATTTGCTGAATTTCTTTGTGCTTGTGAATTAAGCTATTTTCTAATTTAGATTTTTTTTGGGGTAAAATAACTTTGATAAGCTTCAAATATAACTTAGAATTTAAAAAATAGGTAATTTGTCTCCACCAGCTTGCTTTTGTATAATAAGTGATGTCGATGATGACATCACATCATTAGCATATTGGAAATCTAAACCATTATATCTCGTAGACGCAACACCCAAATCAAGAAATATTCTACCGTTGGACTTTCCACGTCATGTACAATCGATATCAAAGATAACTGGCTAGGGCAGTGCACTTTAAGGTCAATGCAATTTCAAGGAAACACAGTGCAGAAAAAAGGAAACATAGTGCTGAAAAAAGGAAATACGATGCAAATTTCTTTGGAAAGCAATGAAACATTTCCTTTCGACTTCTGAAAACAATTTGAATGAATTTGAAAGTGTGAACTATTATGGTTTGTTGACTGAATAAATTAGTTTGTCACATGACTCGCCAACGTCACTTCCTGACTTTTTTTTCATGTATATTATTAATAAGTAATCATACGGTTTTCTCGTGCAATTTGAGATTAATTTTCACTCGTGTTTTTCAAAGAGCTCAAATTGCACTCGCACTGCGGGCTCGTGCAAATTAATCCCAAATTGCACTCGAAACATACAAATTGTATACAAATAACAACTGAATAAGATAAACATAGCGACGCAATGGCGAACTCGTGGATGTAAAGTGTATTTAGTGTGTTCTCAAGGCTAAACATGTGGAAATGTTCGACGTTTACGTTATTATTGCTGTTGTGATTGCAGTGTAGCCTGTAAAACCACGTGACCGATGACGTCATCGTTACGACATCACCACCAAGTGATTTACGTTATTATAACCCGAGTATCAGGCCTAGTTTTTTTTTTTTTTTTTTTGGGGGGGGGGGGTATTGCTGTTGTGATTGCCTGTGTAGCCTTTAAAACCACGTGACCGATTACGTCATCGATACGACATCACCACCAAGCGATCTTTGGAGAACCAATACCATGCCTGTCGCAGTTTGAGCCGCCTGAAATTAGAAGTCCGGATCTGGCTTTGATCAGCCCCCATGGTTGTTTCAGGTCTCGTTAGAAATTCAGAAAAAGTAAGGGAGATTAATATCGCGTGACCTATGACGTCATCGTTATGACATCATCGTTATGACATCACCACTAAGTGAATACCATGTCTGTCAAAGTTTGAGCCGCCTCTTTACCTACCGGTTTATTCGTAGTGGTTTACCTGGTTTACTTCCAATCAAAGACATGCCAACATCTCTATCAGCTTTGACAAGATTTAACTGATATTTGATATGGTTAGTAACCATGTCAGATGCCTGTTAGATCTTGTCAAAGCTACAATTTTTCCACACAGTTTCAGAGTTGATTATCTAAAAACCATTTGAATTTGGCTACATTACGAACTAGCTAATCATTGGACGCGTTATTTTATTCATAATAATTCACAGTAAGTAAACTCTACCTTTTTACACTATACTACACGGTATTCTTACGAGGAGAAACGTTGAATGCTTAAAGTGCCCCTACGATCAAATTTTGACATATCAATGTTTTGCATATTCATAAAGTAGAGTTCATATATTATTACCAGTTCAAATTGTTTTTCGATACAACGACAGGAAGTCTTATTTTTTTAGCTCCGAATATTGAATCTACACGTCCGCCATTACTGGAAGCCGTGCCCTTTGTTCAGCTTTAAACAAAGGTTTATTCACCGGAAATGATGTCATACACTTAACGCTCGCCTGCAGAACATAACGCCTGGAGGCATATTTCTACTAAAAACGTCTTCACGTACATAAGAAGAAAGTTATATTTATCTTTGCGAGGTTGGCTACTTTTTTATGCACGCTATTTCGCGCCACGAGGTTGTCGTGTTAAGTGTATGACATCACTTCCGGTGAATAAACCTTTGTTTAAAGCTGAACAAAGGGCACGGCTTCCAGCAATGGCGGACAGGATTTTACCGGTAAACTCTCCTAAAATTTGTGGTTTAAGATGCTCATTTGGGAATATTTTTTACTATTTCGGATATTTCTAATACTGATTGACCTATAGACACTGAAAAAGTGGCAAATCGAAATGGTAAATTTTCGTCGTAGTGGCACTTTAACAAAATCAATCTAACGAATCTTAATCACCAGTCTCCGACGGCTCAAACGAGACCGTGTGCTGTTCACTCGCATCGTCGGCAAGTTTCATTAATTCAGGTTCGTCATTACTGGACTCAGGTTCTGAACAGAGATCTTGCGCGTGCTCTGTGCTAGAGTCAGCTGATTTGAGCGAATGTGGGCGCGACTGATCAGTAACCTTATTAGGTGTACCTGACTCACATTTCTGTTTGTTTGTTGCCGCTCCTCTTGCGTCAGCTACAGTTTTTGTTTGAGTGCTGTGTTGTTGAGCACTCTCAGTGCGAACCTTCTCTTCTGGCGATTTGGATAAGCGATCGCTATTTTCATAATTCTCATTTTGTAGTTTTTCCTTCATCTAATTCTTCCTCTTCATCGTCTAGTCCAATCGCAGAACTATTCTCAGAAGAAGCACTGTTCAAATCCATCGGTAAGTAAGAGTGCTCCATATGCAATCCCCCAGGAGTAGGGACACGGGACATTATCTCCCTAGCTTGGTAACCAGCCAGGATAGGATCCCAGCCTCGCTGCGAAGCCTGACTTGCAGTACGTGACGCCGTAGTCTTTTCTCGGTCTGATATGTGTTCCTCATCTTGTGATGTGGTAAAGAGTCTCTTGTAGTCCGCGCTGAAGGCTTGTGAATCGTCCTCGTCGAGTATGTGTGCAACCACTGTGTCTCTAGTGCATAACCTACGTACTTCTTTCCGTATCGCCTCGATCATTTCCAGATCTCCCGTGGGCTCCACGCCAAGAGTTTGTAGCGTGAAGATGGCTTCCCTGAAATACGACGAAACCAACCAATACATTATTCAACCGAATCATCATCGTGTTACGAATATCACTTTTATGGCTAAAGATTGGACGTGGAGTGCACGCTTACATTACCACAGCCGCACAATTACCCTATATCATTATGACGTCACGGCTTGTTTATGAGGGGGGCAGAATCGACTTGAACAATAGAGTTTTGAACTAAATCTGCTCTGCTGAGGAAAATTTAACTTCGAATTGTCTGGTTTCCAGATATCAGCTGTATCAATGTTTATCCCACAATATTTACCTTATTTGGTGGCTGTTACCGCTATTCTACGTTCTACAAAATGCATTTGATAGCGATTTCCTTTGTGTTGTTGCTGTTTTGTCCCCTCCCACGACCGTGATCCTTGGCGTTTAAACAATAGATTGTTTTGATTGACGTCATAATGATATAGGTCAATTAGCTCCTCCTTCTAAGTTACTGTTGCTTCACGCCCAGAAGTCGTAAACTTTAAAATTCAAAACAAACATGGCAAAAAAAACGCTGAGTTCGGTGATAGTCTTCATAACATGCTGAATGACTTATCGATTTTATATCTTTCGCTGATTCCTTTTTGCGAAAAATAAGTTTGTGTTTTCATCTCCTTCTGTTTCAGGGGGGGGGGCATCCGCTAGCCTTCACCTCTCAAAACCTTGCATTTCATTGGACCCAATTTGGACTGCACTGACAAATAATTCCATTGCTTTAGGGTTAGGGTTTGTATTGTTTCAGGATTAGGCCGCCCCGGGAGCATTGCTGCATTCTGTTTAGTCTGAACTACTTTTTTTAGGTGTAGAAGTATGAATTATTTTCATTTTTTTGATCCTTAGAATCATCATTATCGCCGTCATTGATAATCACGCCTACCTTTTGACGAGGTCGTCACTCTCCACCACTAGCCTGTCCTGTAGGACTCCCAGGATTCGCTCGTCTTTAATGAGTAGCGAGGCTACTGCGTTACACGCCTCGGCACGAACTGCTGCTACCCTCTCATAACGAATGGCCCACAGCAAGACGTTAGTCACCTCGTCGTTAACAATGCCAACGCAGCCAAGTGCTGGTGGCAACAAAAAAACGGTATATGACACAAAATCATTTTAATTAGTACATCAGAAACTATTGCAGCAAAAGAATAAAAAAGTAGTAGAAGAAGAAGGAGGAGGAGGAAGAGACGGAGAGGAAGAAGCCAAGGAGTGGAAGGAGAAGGGGGCGGAGGAGGAGGAAAAGAAGTAGTAGTAGGAGGAATAGGAGGAGGAGGAGGAAGAGAAAGAGTAAAAGGAGGAGGTGGAGGAGGAGGAGGAGGAGGAGGTGGAGGAGGAGGTGGAGGAGGTGGAGGAGGAGGAGGAGGAGGAGGAGGAGGAGGAGGAGGAGGAGGAGGAGAAAGAGGAGGAGAAAGAGGAGGAGAAAGAGGAGGAGAAAGAGGAGGAGAAAGAGGAGGAGAAAGAGGAGGAGAAAGAGGAGGAGAAAGAGGAGGAGGAGGTGGAGGTGGAGGTGGAGGTGGAGGAGAAGGAAAAGGAGGACGAGGAGGGGGTGGAGGAGGAGGAAAAGAAGTAGTAGTAGGAGGAATAGGAGGAGGAGGAGGAAGAGAAAGAGGAGGAGGTGGAGGAGAAGGAAAAGGAGGACGAGGAGGGGGAGGAGGAGGAGGAAAAGAAGTAGTAGTAGGGGGAATAGGAGGAGGAGGAGGAATAGAAAGAGGAAAAGGAGGAGGTGGAGGAGAAGGAGAAGGAAAAGGAGGACGAGGAGGGGGAGGAGGAGGAGGAAAAGAAGTCGTAGTAGGAGGACGAGGAGGAGGAGAAGGAGGAAAGGAGGGAGGAGGAGGAGGAGGGGGAGGAAAAGGAGAAGTAGAAAGAGTAGGAAGAGAATGAGGAGGAGAAAGAGGAGGAGGAAGGGGAGGAGAGGAGGAAAAGGAGGAGAGGAGGAAAAGAGAGAAGAGCAGGAGCATGAAAATGAGGAGGAGGATGAGCAAGAAGAGGAGGAAAAGGAAGAGGAGAAGGAAAAGGAGAGGAGGAGAAGAGAAGTGTGAAGTTAGCAAAGTAGATTACGGTAGATCTTTAAAAGAGATATAAGTGAAGTCCCCCGGCCATCACTGTATATGCCTTTATGTATCAACTTTAATTTATACATATACAGGGGGACCGAAATCAAATTGTCTTGACTGGAAATTGCAGTGTCACCTTGTCCCCTATAATGGATTAATAGAGAGTGATTATGACACACGAACATGAACGTTATTCTATAAAAGGACGAATACGAAAAGTTGTTAAGTAATACGGACTGACCTTCCACAAATACAGCATACCTTTAATAGCGTGAGCTTTGACTTTCCAGCTTCTGTCGTTACTAGTCATATCAACGAGTTCTGACATCATTTTGTCATCTGTAATCCTGAGTTGACCTGCAGCCTGGCAGAGTGGATACAAAAACTCAGTGATTAATCATAATAATGTTGACATTCAATGACATTATCCCCGGGTGGGGATTGAGGCTTTCTAAAGGATGCCAGGTATCGGTTTCAATGGCTGAGGTCACACTTGGAGTTAACTACAGTTATGGTGATTCCCTTGTTCTGCAATGCGCATATCTACTGCGCATGTTGGTGAAATCTAAAATCACAGGTACAAATATCTGTGTCTGGGTATATTACTGAATCTTACATATCTTAACACTTATTTAACGTTGGCAATGCAAAATAAGTTCGATCATTTGGGTAATTTAAGGCAAAACAGATTTCGTCGAATTCTGCTATAGCACTGTCCACTTGCAGTATTTTAAAGTTTATTACGTTAAATTTGGTATACATACAACACAATAAGTTCATTTGTTCGCTATGAACAGTATGACCTAGCAGTTAATGGACGCTGTTTACGCGTGCTGAGGTTGCGCATGCCTTTGCTGTGGGACCTATCAACTGCAGCTACTTCACGCAAACACGGGAATGGTGAGTCCATGGTTCATACACATTACACAACGTTTTGTTCAAGGACAAACTGCACTTTTCAAGTACTTATTTTCCACAGGATCACACATTAATGACCTCAAAATTCCATGCAAATTAGATCCAATATTAGCCAATTGCTTTGGCTTGTTTGCACGATGCAGCTCTAGCGATCTTTTGGAGGCAAAATTGTGGCTGTTTTACTGTCTTCTCAAACATCCAAGGAGGTTTGGTAAAAATTCCAGGTCTTTTCAAGGAGAAAACCTAACCTGTCATAATGCAAGGACTTTTCAAGGGCCTGCCATCATTTCAAGGACTTGCCATCATTTCAAGGGCCTGCCATCATTTCAAGGGCCTGCCATCATTTCAAGGGCCTGCCATCATTTCAAGGGCCTGCCATCATTTCAAGGGCCTGCCATCATTGCCTGCCATCATTTCAAGGGCCTGCCATCATTTCAAGGGCCTGCCATCATTTCAAGGGCCTGCCATCATTTCAAGGGCCTGCCATCATTTCAAGGGCCTGCCATCATTTCAAGGGCCTGCCATCATTGCCTGCCATCATTTCAAGGGCCTGCCATCATTGCCTGCCATCATTTCAAGGACTTGCCATCATTTCAAGGGCCTGCCATCATTTCAAGGACTTGCCATCATTTCAAGGACTTGCCATCATTTCAAGGGCCTGCCATCATTTCAAGGGCCTGCCATCATTTCAAGGGCCTGCCATCATTTCAAGGCCTTTTCAAGACCCGTGCAAATCATGGTGACCCCCTCTTTTTATTGCATTTATTGCATACTTTTTCAAATGTGATGTTAATATTTTAAACTATGTTTCCTTTCGCACTTGTAGTAGGACTCTTAGGAGTATTGACCAAATAACCCGAAAAATTCCCTTTAGTTGGACTGAGGCCTTAAAGAACTCATATTTTATACATGTTTGCCGCTTGTGGAATAATTTACCCTTAAGTACCAGAGAGTCGGAACACTTATTTGTTTTCGAAATAACTTAAACACTTTTTACCATAATAAATTTAGCGATAGTATTTCCTTGACTTTATAAATACTTTTTAAATATGTTTTATTATAATATTGTAATTAAATACACCATGCACTAGTATAACTTATGTTTATTAGATTACTTACTATTATTGATGTAAATTAAATTATCTATAGGTTTTATATTTATATCTTTATATTTAACAGAATACTCACCATTGCTGCTTCAATCCTTACAGATACGTACTCACTCCTGAAACACTCCAGCAACGCAGGGAGTAACCGTAACGTCATGATACCAAGATTAGACAGCTGTCGACAAGATGAACACATTAGCATAAGACCTACCGCACAGTCTGTGAGCTCATATTCTACTCACAACCTGGACTTTAATCGATTCTGTTTAACATCAGTCTTGATACGGAAACAGCATAAAGATTACGTAGACATTGTTTTACAACAAGCGCTTTAGGTAGCCTACTCAAGTTTTAAAACGAAAATGAAACTGCAAACACAGATATATAGATGGGGGTATATTAAACCGAGAATTAACAATTCAGATCACATTTCAAATGACTTAACGGGGCTGGGTCACCTGGTGCCCGTGCGCAGTAAGTATGCTATCGAGGTAATTAGTATATCATAAATATTCAAACCGTTCAAAATTCTTCTGCGATCGCAATGGTTTCTTTCGCAAGCAACAGTAGCATTGTGTCTGATTGGTCAGTTCAATGAGAGGTCATTTCTGATTGGCTGAGGGTAAGATTGAAACCCTTTCAAAGTTAGCGGGTAGATTTTGTATAAGAAAGTAAAATTCAGTTACGGAAGTTCACCTTGATTTATCCAAAAAAACAGCAATGAAATTCCGGCTAAATGTGTACAAAAACTCTTCTACTCGTCAAATATAATATTAGGGATTGTTTACTTGTCATCGTCATCGCTTAGGACAATCTGGCGCCATTTCTTGTAAAAATCGTCAACATTTTGCGAAACATGGTTTTGGTCCCGTGTTGACTTGAACGTACCCTGGATACCAGAGGCTCGAAATCGTCGGGGCAAGCGAAGCGAGACCAGCTGAAATCAAGCCGCAGTCGCGAAGCGACGAGCCTTTGGCCGCTCGAGTAGAGGTTTTCGTTTCTTCCGGTACAGAATCTGTACCTCGTCCCTGATTGGTTGATTGAGTTGTGGCCATGGAAACTGAGGCATTCGGATCAAAGTTACATTTTGATTGGCTTTCATCTTGAGATCGTGTTACAAACCGGTTCACGAGTCTTGACAGATTATACACAAACGTTAATGTTTCACAGTGCTGTACAATTTGAGTTTTAAGCCTCGAAATAAACGAGTTGAAGTCTGTTCATGTTCTTGAAGCGGCGTGATGTCTTCTCAGTACGGCCTACTGGCTAAGGAAAATCGCTGATTTTCCAACTCATACCTGGTATTTGCTTCTTCCTTCACGTTCGATTATCCAAAACGAGCAATTGTACTGGTGGTTTGCCCTCTATATGCCCAGATTTACTCCCACATAACAGAGCTAGAACAACGAGGAATCAAAGCATGCTCATTGGGAGATCCAAACATCAAACCCGACGAAGTAAATCGAGGAGAAGTTTCCTTTATCTTCACAAATTCCGACAACGGCATGTCTTATGTTTTGAACACACGACTTCACCACGTGAAAGTGACATGCAAATTAACCGCTGAGTCGAAACCAGTTTGACTAGACAGCGAGGCTATGGGCATGAGATTGAGGTTGACTATTCGAGCGGCCAGAGGGGCTCAACGGTCGTCACGCAAAACAAAACTCCTTCGGGGAATCAAAACTCTTTCGATCGCGGCACATTACAGTATATTCGTACCTGAGCCCCTCTGGAACCAGGGTAACTTGAACGCTGAACGGACGGTTTTCAAATTTAGTCGCCGTTCCTTGCCTTGCTAGCTGAACGGAAAACTCCCATCGTTTGGAGTTCTAAAAACTTGTAAAGAGAGTTGGAATTCGCCTCCTTTCATGATAATTGTTGTGAAGCCTTGGTTCGTTCGTGAAGTGTTTATAAATGCTTCGCTGGAATAAAGTCAGTGAGATAGCTTGGCTCGAACTTCGCCATTTCCTAAATAATTATTTTTGAAGAGCCGACAAAGTAGCTGGTTCAGCTAAATTTCAGGTATGTTTTATGACCTTGTTTTGATTCTGGAAAACGTTTTTAGGTAGTTCGGGTTGTCCTTTGTCTTGGCTTTGGTGTGTTTTGGCTGGTGAGTTTGTCTTGGCTTTGGTGTGTTTTGGCTTGTGCTCAGAAAAGTCGCAAAATAAACTCTCTTTTCTTTCATTTTGTCCGTTTTATAAAACATTGCTTTTTAGCAAAAGGTTTTCGGCAATGTTATTTATCTTCTGCCGTTACTTTTTGTTATACCTTGAGTAAAACACGTCTTTTTTCACTAAACGTTTCGTGTGGAAACAATCTCAATCAACTACTCTTGAAGTGACTCGGCCGCGAAGTCCGAGGCACTACCAAAAGTTCCTTGGCCTTTAAGCTCCCGCCAGGTTTTGAATATTTGTTTGCTTAACTTATATAGCAGCATGTTGGCTTTTCCAGTGTCGGTCATTTTTTTTTTCGTCAATTGCCTCAAGGCAGGCGTTTTCTTTCTTCCTGCCCCGACTCGTTTACCTCCCCTTCCTCCAGAGCCTTCATTCATCACAATTTCGAACAAAAAATGTAAAAATGAAATACTCTACATTTAGAATGAATGCTAAACAAAACTTTCCTGCAAAAAAATATGTTTTAGAGGTTCGAAATAAGAGCGATGGAAATGGATTTCTGAAAGGTTCCTTCGGAGGCGGACGGAGTAAAACGCAGGGTGCAGGGCACGCAGGGCACGCAGTGTGTTCAAAACTACGATAACAGTCTGTGTCACCAGAACACAAAGTAAAAATGTTAGACTTGCCACAAGTCAAACTCGCTATAAATGTAAAAAATTTCATTCTCGAAAAATATATGAAATTTATGGGTGGTCCACGGGGGTGGTCCATGGTCCTGGTCCATGGACCCGCTCCATGGACCAGGGGTCAGCCGTTTTGTCGCTATCCCGTTTACTTTCACTCTAAAATTAGCATAATATTTGCCATGTGAACAATTGACCTTTGCAATCTGATATTCCAAAGGCACTAAATTATGTAATTCTACACTGCGTACCCTGCGTGCCCTGCACCCTGCGTTTTACTCCGTCCGCTTCGGAGGGAGGTTTGATTTCGTACCGCCGGAGTCGGAAATCAAATTTTGCCTTTGGCCGTGCGATAGCCTGGTAACGAATGAGCGCTGACCCAGATGGTTGCATACTGACCTCCATTATTCAACAAAAGCACACTCACCTTCTTTAAGGCGTCAACCTTGATGCGTTCATTTCCATTCATAATTCTTTCTCGGAGGGTGTCGTGAACAAGCTGGAGAGAATTATTATTTAAACTTAACTTTGCAATGTTATCTAGCTGGCTTAGCTTCTAGCTATTTCTAGTTAACATGTACATTTATATTGCATGACTTCATTTTTCAGTTAACTATCTTTGTAATCACTTCTGTTTGTACGAATAAATTTGTTGTTTGTATAATCGGGCAGTTTACTCTCGAACAGCAAAACTGATTTGTAAACCCTACATAGGCTACTGGCATCCATAACCTTCCTGAGAAACTGAGCGAAAATGAGAACATGAATCTTGGGAGCATGCATATAGAGCGGATTTCAAATGAGTGTCGAAAGTATTTTGGTTTTGAGTTTACTTAGCTTTTCTATTGGCCGAGAAAATGGCATGTTATTAATCGACCAATGAAATTGCAAAGTAAAACCAATCATGTTTTGGTCTTGGTTTTGCTTTGGCTCGTGATTGGGTCAGGCGAAACCCATTCACGAACTTTTCCAGCCTTCAGTTGGCTTTTTTGTATTTACTTGCTCCTGTGATTGGCTGGCTGTGAGTAATTTGCGTTTGGTTTTACGACACTCATGTGAAATCCGCTCTATAGTTAAAACAGCTAGCAGTCTTCCTCCTGGGGGGGGGGGGGGGGGGGGGGGGGGGGGGGGGGAGGGGGGTACTCCCTATAATAGACTATACGGGGATGCTCCACCCGAAAGGGGTACCTTTTCAGGCTTGAGGGTAGGGATTTCACGAGTTGAAGTTTAGAAAAGGTTAGGGAAAACTGTCATTTAGGTATTTAAAAGGGCCTTTCAAAATATCTCGTACAGACGCAAAGTTTAGGAAAAGGTATATGAAAGGGTTACCTTTTCTGTCAAAAATGGTATATAAAAGGGTAAGGGTTTGGACCTCGGGGCGGAGTCTGTTTGCTGTGGTATTACCTTGCCATTTCCTGTCTTGCCCAGTGCCTGAGCTGCAGCAGTACGCACACCTTTGCTCCAGTCGTTCCACATCAAGTACGACAGCTTCAGCGTCATATCCTAAACACACCACAACCATGTTTGGTAAAATGTCTATCACGTGACCAACCACGTGATCACAAAAAGTTGAAAATTAAACTAAAAACGGGGTGGTACATTGTATATTTTAAGTAACGATTTTGTGTTTATCTGATTACACTTGTGGTCGACTTTAAACATCAGTTCGGAATGGTTGACCCTAATAGACTGTTAAGGCGAAAATATAGAAAACAGGTCACGTGACCTATTCTTGGAACCATTTTTCGCCATTTATATCCTCTTCAGTGATAAAAAGTCAACCATTCCGGACACAGTCTCATTTTCCATAGCAAACTTAACATTTCGAACTGAAAATCTGTAACAAAACAATAACTTCCGCCACCCCATTTTGATTTCTTTGTTTTATCAGCCTTAAGGTTACGTGACCTTCAAAACACCAAAATACCGAACCTTAAATGTTAAGACACACGATTACCGTATTATTCTAACGTTATAGGGAATTTCATACATAAATGACAAAGATAGCGAATTTTGAATGTTTTATCAGAACTGCTCAGAAACCATGCCTTAAACATGCCTCGGGCTCCCAGTGCCGCTATATACAGACACTCGCACTAGTCTACAAATGTATACATAATTTAACACCACAGTACAGTTACAGAGATGTTCTCGTTATACGCGTAGATAACTTATAATAACCTACCGGACAGCATCAGAAGAATAGAATCTCTACCAGTCTTTAAGAGTAAACTCCAAAATATACCTGTTTCGACTTCACTTAGCTGCAACTGCCACTTATGTAAATAGCGTCATGAAATTACTTATCCAACAATACAATACAAAAACCTTTATTTAAACACGATTTGTTTAAACGTAGCACAATTGCTGATGTGGTCGTGTGTTTACCTCTTTAGTAAAAGTATGAAAGAATACGATTAAAAATTATATATATATATATATACGTATACGACAGGGTATAAACACACACATGCAGTTCACACATGGTACATGCACACATATGCACAAATTTCTGAATTTAAGAAACGTTTTAGAATTAATGTATAGAAATTTCGCCAATAGAGACAGAGTCGCTGCTCTTGTCCGAAAGGCATCAGGCACTATAACCAAGTCAGAAATTTCGAACGTAATCTAGGATGTTAAGTAATATAATGTTACGGATCAAGTGCAGCATCTCTCTCACTACCGCGTAATTGCTGAAAAAGCGTAAATTGTAATTTATTTAGTAGGCTGTTCATCTTGAGTTGACACGCAAAAGAATTGTGAGAAAGTTATTTGATACTTGCAGGGAACGTATTCGTACACAACGTGGACATACATGTATATTAAAGGAATCTCGGCTAATGCATGCCCAAGTCTGTTTCTGTGTTTGTCTCCAGTAAATTGTACACTAGATGTCATTTATGCACCGATTTTTGCCGATTTTTGCACCGACAATGGCAACACTGTGACCGCGCCATGAGATCCAAGATGGCAGCGCGCAGGAAATTCAAATGAGTTTTATCGACAGGAATATCGCTGCATAAATGACATCTAGTGTAAAATTTACTGGAGACAAACACATCATCCATAACAAACACTTGAGAACAAACATTGTTTTTCAGCCGAGGTTTTGAAGGGTCATATTTTTAGGGCAGGCTTCGTCATAACTCATTTGTCTCCACCCAATTTGTCATTTAATTAAAGATCGATGTGGAACATTAATTGCCCTTGGACTTCCTCATCGCCGGTTCCCCTCTTGCTACTGTACTAACTGTAAAGTTACCGCAACCGTGGTGGCTGGGGTTTAAAGCAGCTTTGAGCTCGCCCTTAGAGTAACCAGATTCTGAGGCCTATGATCTTTAGTGAGGCTGACGGTCTTGGGGGCTATGCCATGCTGATGAGTCCTAACAAGGACGAAACAGCTGTACATGGTTGCCACTCTACGGGTAATAAGATGTGAGCATGCGTTTAGACCGGCGCTAGCTACGTCATAGCGTGTGTTGGGTAGTGCCATGCAACGTGCTTGACTTTTTAATCCGAGGGCTCAAACTTTCTCCATAATGCCATTCAGGTGAATTCTACGAACTGATTGCAACTTCTGTAGGGTTTCCAATGAAATGTGCTCTAATTTTGGAGAAAAATGCCACTGTCAGAGAGCTTGAGGACATCATTAAGTCTGAGGACGGCTGAAAAGTACTTGGTTTGCTTTTAGTAGGCCTGGCCTTGTGAGGGGATTTCACAGGGTTTTCCCGTTGTGTTTGTGCTTTGAGACACAGGAAAAAAATATTCAATGAAATCCTTGAAATCCTGCAGTTGGCAGTCTTTTACCCCTGCTCAACCTATTAGGATGTGTTTTTGTCACTTTAAAGCAACGGCTTGAGTCCAAATCACCGCTCTTGGTTGTAGGGGCTCCCTACCGGAGTCCCAGCATGCAATTGGAGGTGGGTGCAGGTAAATGTGGTCGAGTGAAATGCAGTGCAAACATCGGCGTGGTTCACCGTCGCTTGGTGTGTTTTGTAAAAACAAACCTGCTGGTTGGAAAGATTAAACAAGGTACTGTTACGACCGAGTGGTTATTTTGTATTTGCTCTTGATTTCAAGTGCGAATGGGAAGGTTTTTTTGAGCCGATTTTCAGCTCCTCAAAATTCGTGAAAATCGAAGAAACGAAACAATCGCCAAAACAAATGAGTTTTTCTCCATAGTGAAAGAGTCGAGCGATCCCTGTTATAGCTCTGACTTTGAAGCCATACATCCCTTCGCATAATATCGCAACATCGTCTTTCCAGCATGTCTAGACGTAATGCAAAAATGTTTCTAGTAACGGACTAATGCGTCTCCTATTTACAGGCTCGGACGGTAAAGAGTTAATATTAATGGCAGGTGGCTCAAACTTTGGTATTGCCGGGTCCCATAAATCAATTAGTGCACGTGGTGATGACGACGTCTTCGGTGACGTAATTTTATGTTACATGCCAATCAAGCTCATTAAGGCCTGGGATTTTTGCCCAAAACAAAAAATTATTAAAACTTTCCTTAATTTGTACAGGGATGCCATACAACATAAATGTTTCGTCCGAAGTTTACAGTAATGGACTTTGACATTTATTTATTGGATTCTTTCAATGTATTTAGACTACACTCTGCGGGTAAATTATCATGCCGATTATATTTAGCACGTTGACTATGTTTATTGGTTAATGAGATAATAGGCAAAATTCGAAGTCACCTGACCTATTTTGCATAATTTCACCTTAAAGCATAATAGTTATCCACTAGCCAAAACGTGATTCTGACCCTGACAAGCAAGGAAACAGAAAGCTAATTAAGATTTTAGTTACCTGTAATCACCACCACCGCATATTGCCTTGAATTTTACGGTCTTAAGATGAACACATGATAGACCACGTGACGTACCCCAGTCGATAACCATACCAATGGACATAATTCGTCAAAATATGCAAATGCAACACTTTTGATATTTGATAACTGGGACGTGTGCTGTAGTTTAGCCTCGTTTCCATGAAATCCCAGTCCTTGATTGGCTTGTGCCGTATCTCCCTCACTTCTAATGGCAGACAGCTCAAACTTTGACAGCCATTGTATTGGGTCCCCATAAATCAGTGATCTCATAACGATGATGTCATCGGTCACGTGATTTCTTCCTCACTCCTCTTTCCGTTATTTAATTGATAAAAAACAGGAGTCCTCTAAACGTCATCTTATAAATATTATAGTTTAGCCAATCAGAGCTCAGCATTTCTAAGAAATACAGATCGGTTTTCGTGACTGGATGAAGCCGCTCGCTATGCACCTTTTTCACTCCAATCAGAATCTAGAAATTTGAATACATAATTAGTCCATATATACGGCCGTCACTAGTAGAGCAAATTTCGTATGAGCAGGACACACTACGGCATGTCCGTAGTCTTAGCGTAACCGTACTGTACCTCTGTGATTTGATTGGATCAGCAGTACAAAAAACAATAGGGAAACCATTTCAATGTCACGGCATGTCGTACAGTAACCGTGCTGTAGTCATTATCGTAGTTTGTCCCACTCATACGAAATCTGCTCTAAGTCATTTCAATGTCACGGCATGTCGTACAGTAACCGTGCTGTAGTCATTACCGTAGTTTGCACCACTCATACGAAATCTGCTCTAAGCCATTTCAATGTCACGGCATGTCGTACAGTAACCGTGCTGTAGTCATTACTGTAGTTTGTTCCACTCATACGAAATCTGCTCTAAGTCATTTCAATGTCACGGCATGCCGTACAGTAACCGTGCCGTAGTTTGTCTCACTCATACGAAATCTGCTCTAAGTCATTTCAATGTCACGGCATGCCGTACAGTAACCGTGCTGTAGTCATTACCGTAGTTTGCACCACTCATACGAAATCTGCTCTACGTCATTTCAATGTCACGGCATGTCGTACAGTAACCGTGCTGTAGTCATTACCGTAGTTTGCACCACTCATACTAAATCTGCTCTAAGTCATTTCAATGTCACGGCATGTCGTACAGTAACCGTGCTGTAGTCATTACCGTAGTTTGCACCACTCATACTAAATCTGCTCTACGTCATTTCAATGTCACGGCATGTCGTACAGTAACCGTGCTGTAGTCATTACCGTAGTTTGCACCACTCATACTAAATCTGCTCTAAGTCATTTCAATGTCACGGCATGTCGTACAGTAACCGTGCTGTAGTCATTACCGTAGTTTGCACCACTCATACTAAATCTGCTCTACGTCATTTCAATGTCACGGCATGTCGTACAGTAACCGTGCTGTAGTCATTACCGTAGTTTGCACCACTCATACTAAATCTGCTCTACGTCATTTCAATGTCACGGCATGTCGTACAGTAACCGTGCTGTAGTCATTACCGTAGTTTGCACCACTCATACTAAATCTGCTCTAAGTCATTTCAATGTCACGGCATGTCGTACAGTAACCGTGCTGTAGTCATTACCGTAGTTTGTTCCACTCATACGAAGTCTGCTCTAAGTCATTTCAATGTCACGGCATGCCGTACAGTAACCGTGCTGTAGTCATTACCGTAGTTTGTTCCACTCATACGAAGTCTGCTCTAAGTCATTTCAATGTCACGGCATGTCGTACAGTAACCGTGCTGTAGTCATTACCGTAGTTTGCACCACTCATACGAAATCTGCTCTAAGTCATTTCAATGTCACGGCATGTCGTACAGTAACCGTGCTGTAGTCATTACCGTAGTTTGCACTTGATATCGGTTTATTTTATGATATCCTCCAGTTTTACATTAATGTTTTTTTTTACATAGCCGAAGCCAGAGGCTTATTTGGCAGTAGTGTCGGGTCAGAAGTAAATTTACAAATGTAGTTAGAAATTCTTGTTATTAGAAGGATAGATAAATTTAGCAAATTACATAGTTTCTATAAATTAGGTTTCTATTACTATAAATTTGGTTGATAGAATAAATTAAAGAATAAATGCGAGTCAGATATTAATTAATTAAGATAATAATATTTACTTACTAATAATCCCTTAGAGAGAGAGGTAATAATTCTTTAATATAGTTTTATAATTATAGATTTTCATAGAGTTACGAAGTGCTAGTGGAATTGAATTCCATATTTTAGGACCTTGTGTTCGAATTGAAAATGAGTATTTATGAAAAGTAAAATGAAGATCGTATTTCTGTCTGGTATTATGATGGTGAATTGTAATATTTAGATCAAATAGTAAAGATATGGGTTGAGGTAGAACATTATTAACATGTTGAAAAACGAAGCAACATACTTGATAGTTATAAATATCAAATATAGTTAGAATATTTAACTGTTTGAATAGTGGATTAGAATGTGCGAGTGGAGGAGAGTGAGTTATAATACGAGCAACTTTTTTTTGACAAAGTAATAATGGTTGTAGGTGTGACTTATAGGTTGCTGCCCAGATTAAAGTACAGTATTGTAAGTATGGCAAAACAAGTGAGCTATATAAAACAGAGAGAGTGGCTTTTCCCAAAAATTGTCGAGATTTTGATATAATTCCAATTGTTTTAGAAATTTTGGAAGTAATAGTTTGAATATGAGCAGTCCAGGATAGGTGTTGGTGAATGATAATACCTAGGAATTTAGTCTGTGGAGTCCTGTTAATTTTACACCCATTAATCTCAATATTAAGATCATCGAGATTAACTTTTTTTTTACTAGGATGGAAAAATATATATTTAGTTTTATCTGGGTGAAGAGAGACTTTATTAGCATTAAACCATTTAAGAACTTTCTCAAGTTCTTGGTTCATAAAATTGAAAAGTGATTGAATATCATTGCCACTGGAGAATATGTTAGTATCGTCCGCAAAAAGTATAAATGATAAGGATCTTGAAGAATAGCAAATATCATTGATATAAATAAGAAAAAGAAGTGGGCCTAAGATGGATCCTGAGGTACACCACATTTAATTAGTTTCCAATTAGATTGAATACCATCAATTTGAACACATTGATATCTATTTTTGAGGTAACTTGTAAGCCATAAATGAGCTATTCCTCGAAATCCATAAAAGGCTAATTTATCGAGTAGTATTGTATGATTAACAGTGTCGAATGCTTTTTTGAGGTCTATGAATAAACCAATAGTAAATTTATTATTTTCAAAAGCTTGGGATATGTTGTCAACCAGTTCTAGAATGGCCATAAAAGTTGAATGATTTTTCCTAAATCCGTATTGATGATTGAACAAAATATTATGCTTATTTAGAAAATCAAGGAATCTCTTATATAATATTTTTTCAAGTATTTTTGATAGACAAGGTAAAATAGAAATTGGTCTAAAGTTGGAAAATACATGACAATCCTCACTTTTGAAAACAGGTATGACTTTGGCAATTTTTAGTTTGTCAGGTACTATGCCAGTAGAGATTGAAGCGTTAAAAATAATTGATAAAGGCAAAGAAAGCAAATCAATATTAGATTTTATGACTGATATATTTATACCGTCAACTCCTTCACTTTTGCTGTTTTTTTAGGGAGTTAACAATTGATATAATTTCAGATTGAGAGGTAGGCAGTAAAAAAATAGTATCATTATAGGAACCAGTTAAGTATTCTTTGTGCTTGGTATTAGATTTGGGAAACCTTTTTGATAGTGAAGGCCCTACATTAGTAAAAAAATCATTAAATTTATTGGCGATTATAAGAGGGTCATTATATTCACCATTAGTATCTTTCATTGATGATGGGGTGGTTGTTTTACGTTTAATACCAATAACTGATTTGATAGTAGACCATGTTGCTTTTAGATCCGACTTTTGTTGTTCGAGTTTATCATGGTAATACTTCTTTCTCATAAGTTTCACAATATAATTATATTTATTTCGATACTTAGTATACTTGAGTTTGGATGTCTCTGTAGGATATTTTATGTAATTCTTATAAAGTAGATTTTTTTCCTACAAGAGTTTTGAAGTCCTGCCGAGAACCAAGGGGTATACTTCTTTCGAGTTTGCGTGTTAATAGTTTTTAGTGGAAAACAATTATTGTACAATGGTAAGAATAAATCAGAAAAGGAGTTATAACAATCGTTGGGGGAAGTGTAGGAAGCAACAATATCCCAGTTAATATTGCATAGTTTAGCATGGAAATTTTCAATGGCATTAGGTGTTATATGTCTTATTTTATAACTTCTAGGTAATTTTGTTGTTGTTAATTTAAGGTTAGTAATTTGGAAAATAGGAAGATGATCAGAAAGATCAGTATATAAAATTCCACTTGCCAAGTCATGGTCTAAATTGTTAGTAAAGATATTGTCAATTATAGTAGCAGAATGATATGTAATTCTAGTTGGTTTAGATATAGTTGGATACAGACTATTAGCTAAAAGAAGATCAATGAAGTCATTAGTAGGTTTGTGGGAGTCAGAGTTGAGTAGGTTTATATTATAGTCACCCATCATATAACATAATTTATTTTCAAAGCTAATTTTAGTAATGATTTGATTCAAAGATTCATTAAATGTTGAGACATTGACATCAGGGGGTTTATAAATGCAACCAATAATTATATTTTTATCATTAGGTTGAATCAATTCAACGAAGACCGACTCAACTACTTCTTGATTAATAGATTCAAGATCTACACGAGTTTTGAAATCAAATGCAGAATGAATGAAAATTCCCACACCACCTCCTTGTTTATGTCTTCTGTATTTTGATACAAAATTATAGCCTTGAAGAGAGTAAGTGTCATTAGTCGATTCATCTAACCATGTTTCTGATAAAGCAATGACAGAAAAAGGTAAATAAATGGTGGATAGATACTCTGTAAAGTCATTGAAGTGTTTCTTAAGACTTCTAATATTTATGTGGAGTGTGGAGAAACAATGGGGAGTGTTGGTGAATATGTTATTGAATTCCTTAGTAGTATAATAAATACAACTTGAAAGTATCTCAGAACTCTGAGAAAATATGTTTGTATTAGGATCAAGATCAGCTTTGTTAAGTAAGTGACTCATACTAAATCTGCTCTACTAAATCTGCTCATACTAAATCTGCTCTAAGTCATTTCAATGTCACGGCATGTCGTACAGTAACCGTGCTGTAGTCATTACCGTAGTTTGCACCACTCATACGAAATCTGCTCTAAGTCATTTCAATGTCACGGCATGTCGTACAGTAACCATGCTGTAGTCATTACCGTAGTTTGTTCCACTCATACGAAGTCTGCTCTAAGTCATTTCAATGTCACGGCATGCCGTACAGTAACCGTGCCGTAGTTTGTCTCACTCATACGAAATCTGCTCTAAGTCATTTCAATGTCACGGCATGCCGTACAGTAACCGTGCCGTAGTTTGTCTCACTCATACGAAATCTGCTCTAAGTCATTTCAATGTCACGGCATGCCGTACAGTAACCGTGCTGTAGTCATTACCGTAGTTTGCACCACTCATACGAAATCTGCTCTAAGTCATTTCAATGTCACGGCATGCCGTACAGTAACCGTGCTGTAGTCATTACCGTAGTTTGCACCACTCATACGAAATCTGCTCTAAGTCATTTCAATGTCACGGCATGCCGTACAGTAACCGTGCTGTAGTCATTACCGTAGTTTGCACCACTCATACGAAATCTGCTCTAAGTCATTTCAATGTCACGGCATGTCGTACAGTAACCGTGCCGTAGTTTGTCTCACTCATACGAAATCTGCTCTACGTCATTTCAATGTCACGGCATGTCGTACAGTAACCGTGCTGTAGTCATTACCGTAGTTTGCACCACTCATACGAAATCTGCTCTAAGTCATTTCAATGTCACGGCATGTCGTACAGTAACCGTGCTGTAGTCATTACCGTAGTTTGCACCACTCATACGAAATCTGCTCTAAGTCATTTCAATGTCACGGCATGTCGTACAGTAACCGTGCTGTAGTCATTACCGTAGTTTGCACCACTCATACGAAATCTGCTCTAAGTCATTTCAATGTCACGGCATGCCGTACAGTAACCGTGCTGTAGTCATTACCGTAGTTTGTTCCACTCATACGAAGTCTGCTCTAAGTCATTTCAATGTCACGGCATGCCGTACAGTAACCGTGCCGTAGTTTGTCTCACTCATACGAAATCTGCTCTAAGTCATTTCAATGTCACGGCATGCCGTACAGTAACCGTGCTGTAGTCATTACCGTAGTTTGCACCACTCATACGAAATCTGCTCTAAGTCATTTCAATGTCACGGCATGTCTTACAGTAACCGTGCTGTAGTCATTACCGTAGTTTGCACCACTCATACGAAATCTGCTCTAAGTCATTTCAATGTCACGGCATGCCGTACAGTAACCGTGCCGTAGTCATTGCCGTAGTTTGTTCCACTCATACGAAGTCTGCTCTAAGTCATTTCAATGTCAAGGCATGCCGTACAGTAACCGTGCCGTAGTCATTGCCGTAGTTTGTTCCACTCATACGAAGTCTGCTCTAAGTCATTTCAATGTCACGGCATGCCGTACAGTAACCGTGCCGTAGTCATTGCCGTAGTTTGTTCCACTCATACGAAGTCTGCTCTAAGTCATTTCAATGTCACGGCATGCCGTACAGTAACCGTGCCGTAGTTTGTTCCACTCATACGAAGTCTGCTCTAAGTCATTTCAATGTCACGGCATGCCGTACAGTAACCGTGCTGTAGTCATTGCCGTAGTTTATCCCACTCATACGAATCTGCTCTAGTAGTAATTTACTTAACCACGTATCACATTTGAGCACGAATGCTCTTTCAAACGTGAACGTGCAGTAATACAAGATTAATAATATACATGACAAAAAATATCAATTCTGATTGGTTGAAGTGCTTATAAGCCCTAGCCAGTTATCTTTGATATCGATTGTACATTAAGTGGATAGTCTAACGTAGAATATTTCTTGATTTGGGTGTTGCGTCTACGAGATATAAAGGTTTATATTTCCAATATGCTAATGATGTGATGTCATCACCGACATTTGCTGAATTTCTTTGTGCTTGTGAATTAAGCTATTTTCTAATTTAGAATTCTTTTTGGGTAAAATAACTTTGATAAGCTTCAAATATAACTTAGAATTTAAAAAATAGGTAATTTGTCTCCACCAGCTTGCTTTTGTATAATAAGTGATGTCGATGATGACATCACATCATTAGCATATTGGAAATCTAAACCGTTATATCTCGAAGACGCAACACCCAAATCAAGAAATATTCTACCGTTGGACTTTCCACGTCATGTACAATCGATATCAAAGATAACTGGCTAGGGCTTATATGCACTTTAAGGTCAATGCAATTTCAAGGAAACACAGTGCAGAAAAAAGGAAACATAGTGCTGAAAAAAGGAAATACGATGCAAATTTCTTTGGAAAGCAATGAAACATTTCCTTTCGACTTCTGAAAACAATTTGAATGAATTTGAAAGTGTGAACTAATATGGTTTGTTTACTGAATAAATTAGTTTGTCACATGACTCGCCAACGTCACTTCCTGACTTTTTTTCATGTATATTATTAATAAGTAATCATACGGTTTTCTCGTGCAATTTGAGATTAATTTTCACTCGTGTTTTTCAAAGAGCTCAAATTGCACTCGCACTGCGGGCTCGTGCAAATTAATCCCAAATTGCACTCGAAACATACAAATTGTATACAAATAACAAAAAAGATAAACATAGCGACGCAATGGCGAACTCGTGGATGTAAAGTGTATTTAGTGTGTTCTCAAGGCTAAACATGTGGAAATGTTCGACGTTTACGTTATTATTGCTGTTGTGATTGCAGGGTAGCCTGTAAAACCACGTGACCGATGACGTCATCGTTACGACATCACCACCAAGTGATTTACGTTATTATAACCAGAGTATCAGGCCTAGTTTTTTTTTTTTTTTTTTTTTTGGGGGGGGGGGGGTATTGCTGTTGTGATTGCCTGTGTAGCCTTTAAAACCACGTGACCGATGACGTCATCGTTACGACATCACCACCAAGCGATCTTTGGAGAACCAATACCATGCCTGTCGCAGTTTGAGCCGCCTGAAATTAGAAGTCCGGACCTGGCTTTGATCAGCCCCTATGGTTGTTTCAGGTCTCGTTAGAAATTCAGAAAAAGTAAGGGAGATTAATATCGCGTGACCTATGACGTCATCGTTATGACATCATCGTTATGACATCACCACTAAGTGAATACCATGTCTGTCAAAGTTTGAGCCGCCTCTTTACCGGTTTATTCGTAGTGGTTTACCTGGTTTACTTCCAATCGAAGACATGCCAACATCTCTATCAGCTTTGACAAGATTTAACTGATATTTGATATGGTTAGTAACCATGTCAGATGCCTGTTAGATCTTGTCAAAGCTACAATTTTTCCACACGCTTTCAGAGTTGATTATCTAAAAACCATTTGAATTTGGCTACATTACGAACTAGCTAATCATTGGACGCGTTATTTTATTCATAATAATTCACAGTATGTAAACTCTACCTTTTTACACTATACTACACGGTATTTTTACGAGGAGAAACGTTGAATTTTTAACAAAATCAATCTAACGAATCTTAATCATCAGTCTCCGACGGCTCAAACGAGACCGTGTGCTGTTCACTCGCATCGTCGGCAAGTTTCATTAATTCAGGTTCGTCATTACTGGACTCAGGTTCTGAACAGAGATCTTGCGCGTGCTCTGTGCTAGAGTCAGCTGATTTGAGTGAATGTGGGCGCGACTGATCAGTAACCTTATTAGGTGTACCTGACTCACATTTCTGTTTGTTTGTTGCCGCTCCTCTTGCGTCAGCTACAGTTTTTGTTTGAGTGCTGTGTTGTTGAGCACTCTCAGTGCGAACCTTCTCTTCTGGCGATTTGGATAAGCGATCGCTATTTTCATAATTCTCATTTTGTAGTTTTCCTTCATCTAATTCTTCCTCTTCATCGTCTAGTCCAATCGCAGAACTATTCTCAGAAGAAGCACTGTTCAAATCCATCGGTAAGTAAGAGTGCTCCATATGCAATCCCCCAGGAGTAGGGACACGGGACATTATCTCCCTAGCTTGGTAACCAGCCAGGATAGGATCCCAGCCTCGCTGCGAAGCCTGACTTGCAGTACGTGACGCCGTAGTCTTTTCTCGGTCTGATATGTGTTCCTCATCTTGTGATGTGGTAAAGAGTCTCTTGTAGTCCGCGCTGAAGGCTTGTGAATTGTCCTCGTCGAGTATGTGTGCAACCACTGTGTCTCTAGTGCATAACCTACGTACTTCTTTCCGTATCGCCTCGATCATTTCCAGATCTCCCGTGGGCTCCACGCCAAGAGTTTGTAGCGTGAAGATGGCTTCCCTGAAATACGACGAAACCAACCAATACATTATTCAACCGAATCATCATCGTGTTACGAATATCACTTTTATGGCTAAAGATTGGACGTGGAGTGCACGCTTACATTACCACAGCCGCACAATTACACTATATCATTATGACGTCACGGCTTGTTTATGAGGGGGACAGAATCGACTTGAACAATAGAATTTTGAACTAAATCTGCTCTGCTGAGGAAAATTTAACTTCGAATTGTCTGGTTTCCAGATATCAGCTGTATCGATGTTTATCCCACAATATTTACCTTATTTGGTGGCTGTTACCGCTATTCTACGTTCTACAAAATGCATTTGATAGCGATTTCCTTTGTGTTGTTGCTGTTTTGTCCCCCTCCCACGACCGTGATCCTTAGCGTTTAAACAATATTTTTTTTTGATTTGACGTCATGATATAGGTCAATTAGCTCCTCCTTCTGAGTTACTGTTGTTTCACGCCCAGAAGTCGTAAACTTTAAAATTCAAAACAAACATGGCAAAAAAACCGCTGAGTTCGGTGATAGTCTTCATAACATGCTCAATGACTTATCGATTTTATATCTTTCGCTGATTCCTTTTTGCGAAAAATAAGTTTGTGTTTTCATCTCCTTCTGACAACTCGTGGGACAATATGGCGACGGTAGTTTCGGGGGGGGGGGGACATCAGCTAGCCTTCACCTCTCAAAACCTTGCATTTCATTGGACCCAATTTGGACTGCACTGACAAAGAATTCCATTGCTTTAGGGTTAGGATTTGTATTGTTTCAGGATTAGGCCGCCCCGGGGGCATTGCTGCGTTCTGGTTAGTCTGAACTGCTTTTTTTAGGTGTAGAAGTATGAATTATTTCAATTTTTTGATCCTTATAATCATCATTATCGCCGTCATTGATAATCACGCCTACCTTTTGACGAGGTCGTCACTCTCCACCACTAGCCTGTCCTGTAGGACTCCCAGGATTCGCTCGTCTTTAATGAGTAGTGAGGCTACTGCGTTACACGCCTCGGCACGAACTGCTGCTACCCTCTCATAACGAATGGCCCACAGCAGGACGTTAGTCACCTCGTCGTTAACAATGCCAACGCAGCCAAGTGCTGGTGGCAACAAAAAAATGGTATATGACACAAAATCATTTTAATTAGTACATCAGAAACTATTGCAGCAAAAGAATAAAAAAGTAGTAGAAGAAGGAGGAGGAAGAGACGGAGAGGAAGAAGCCAAGGAGTGGAAGGAGAAGGGGGCGGAGGAGGAGGAAAAGAAGTAGTAGTAGGAGGAATAGGAGGAAGAGAAAGAGGAAAAGGAGGAGGTGGAGGAGAAGGAAAAGGAGGACGAAGAGGGGGTGGAGGAGGAGGAAAAGAAGTAGTAGGAGGAGGAATAGGAGTAGTAGGAGGAATAGGAGGAGGACGAGGAAGAGAAAGAGGAAAAGGAGGAGGTGGAGGAGAAGGAAAAGGAGGACGAGGAGGGGGCGTAGGAGGGGGAAAATAAGTAGTAGTAGGAGGAATAGAAGGAGGAGGAGGAAGAGAAAGAGTAAAAGGAGGAGGTGGAGGAGAAGGAAAAGGAGGACGAAGAGGGGGCGGAGGAGGAGGAAAAGAAGTAGTAGTAGGAGGAATAGGAGGAGGAGGAGGAAGAGAAAGAGGAAAAGGAGGAGGTGGAGGAGAAGGAAAAGGAGGACGAGGAGGGGGCGAGGAGGAGGAAAAGAAGTAGTAGTAGGAGGAATAGGAGGAGGAGGAAGAGGAGTAGGAGGAAGAGAAAGAGGAAAAGGAGGAGGTGGAGGAGAAGGAAAAGGAGGACGAGGAGGCGGAGGAGGAGGAAAAGAAGTAGTAGTAGGAGGAATAGGAGGAGGAAGAGAAAGAGGAGGAGGTGGAGGAGAATGAAAAGGAGGACGAAAAGGAGGACGAGGAGGGGGAGGAGGAGGAGGAAAAGAAGTAGTAGTAGGGGGAATAGGAGGAGGAGGAGGAATAGAAAGAGGAAAAGGAGGAGGTGGAGGAGAAGGAGAAGGAAAAGGAGGACGAGGAGGGGGAGGAGGAGGAGGAAAAGAAGTAGTAGTAGGAGGACGAGGAGGAGAAGGAGGAAGAGAAGGAGGAAAGGAGGGAGGAGGAGGGGGAGGAAAAGGAGAAGTAGAAAGAGTAGGAAGAGAATGAGGAGGAGAAAGAGGAGGAGGAAGAGGAGGAGAAGAGGAAAAGAGGGAAGAGCAGGAGCATGAAAATGAGGAGGAGGATGAGCAAGAAGAGGAGGAAAAGGAGAAGGAAAAGGAGAAGGAAAAGGAGAGGAGGAGAAGAGAAGTGTGAAGTTAGCATAGTAGATTACGGTAGATCTTTAAAAGAGATATAAGTGAAGTCTCCCGGCCATCACTGTATATGCCTTTATGTATCAACTTTAATTTATACATATACAGGGGGACCGAAATCAAATTGTCTTGACTGGAAATTGCAGTGTCACCTTGTCCCCTATAATGGATTAATAGAGAGTGATTATGACACACGAACATGAATGTTACTCTATAAAAGGACGAATACGAGAAGTTGTTAAGTAATATGGACTGACCTTCCACAAATACAGCATACCTTTAATAGCGTGAGCTTTGACTTTCCAGCTTCTGTCGTTACTAGTCATATCAACGAGTTCTGACATCATTTTGTCATCTGTAATCCTGAGTTGACCTGCAGCCTGGCAGAGTGGATACAAAAACTCAGTGATTAATCATAATAATGTTGACATTCAATGACATTACCCCCGGGTGGGGATTGAGGCTTTCTAAATAAAGGATGCCAGGTATGTTTCAATGGCTGGGGTCACACTTGGAGTTAACTACAGTTATGGTGATTCCCTTGTTTTGCAATGCGCATATCTACTGCGCATGTTGGTGAAATCTAAAATCATAGGTACAAATATCTGTGTCTGGGTATATTACTGAATCTTACAAATCTTAACACTTATTTAACGTTGGCAATGTAAAATAAGTTCGATCATTTGGGTAATTTAAGGCAAAACAGATTTCGTCGAATTCTGCTATAGCACTGTCCACTTGCAGTATTTTAAAGTTTATTACGTTAAGTTTGGTATACATACAACACAATAAGTTCATTTGTTCTCTATGAACAGTATGACCTAGCAGTTACTGGACGCTGTTTACGCGTGCTGAGGTTGCGCATGCCTCTGCTGTGGGACCTCAAAATTACTATAAACTGCAGCTACTTCACGCAAAAACGGGAATGGTGAGTCCATGGTTCATACACATTACAGAACGTTTTGTTCAAGGACAAACTGCACTTTTCAAGTACTTATTTTCCACAGGATCACACATTAATGACCTCAAAATTCCATGCAAATGAGATCCAATATTAGCCAATTACTTTGACTTGTTTGCACGATGCAGCTCTAGCGATGTTTTGGAGGCAAAATTGTGGCTGTTTTACTGTCTTCTCAAACATCCAAGGAGGTTTGGTAAAAATTCCAGGTCTTTTCAAGGAGAAAACCTAACCTGTCAAAATGCAAGGACTTTTCAAGGACTTGCCATCATTTCAAGGACTTGCCATCATTTCAAGGACCTGCCATCATTTCAAGGGCCTGCCATCATTTCAAGGGCCTGCCATCATTTCAAGGGCCTGCCATCATTTCAAGGGCCTGCCATCATTTCAAGGGCCTGCCATCATTGCCTGCCATCATTTCAAGGACTTGCCATCATTTCAAGGGCCTGCCATCATTTCAAGGACTTGCCATCATTTCAAGGACTTGCCATCATTTCAAGGGCCTGCCATCATTTCGAGGGCCTGCCATCATTTCAAGGGCCTGCCATCATTTCAAGGGCCTGCCATCATTTCAAGGCCTTTTCAAGACCCGTGCAAATCATGGTGACCCCCTCTTTTTATTGCAATTTTAGGGAGACCTTGCTTGGGATAACAACTGGACAAAGTACTTTTTCAAATGTGATGTTAATATTTTAAACTATGTTTCCTTTCGCACTTGTAGTAGGACTCTTAGGAGTATTGACCAAATAACCCTAAAAATTCCCTTTAGTTGGACTGAGGCCTTAAAGAACTCATATTTTATACTGACATGTTTGCCGCTTGTGGAATAATTTACCCTTAAGTACCAGAGAGTCGGAACACTTATTTGTTTTCGAAATAACTTAAACACTTTTTACCATAATAAATTTAGCGATAGTATTTCCTTGACTTTATAAATACTTTTTAAATATGTTTTATTATAATATTGTAATTAAATACACCATGCACTAGTATAACTTATGTTTATTAGATTACTTACTATTATTGATGTAAATTAAGTTATCTATAGGTTTTATATTTATATATTTATATTTAACAGAATACTCACCATTGCTGCTTCAATCCTTACAGATACGTACTCACTCCTGAAACACTCCAGCAACGCAGGGAGTAACCGTAACGTCATGATACCAAGATTAGACAGCTGTCGAAAAGATGAACACATTAGCATAAGACCTACCGCACAGTCTGTGAGCTCATATTCTACTCACAACCTGGACTTTAATCGATTCTGTTTAACATCAGTCTTGATACGGAAACAGCATAAAGATTACGTAGACATTGTTTTACAACAAGCGCTTTAGGTAGCCTACACAAGTTTTAAAACGAAAATGAAACTG
Organism: Actinernus sp. WN-2022; assembly: GCA_030867875.1. Classification (NCBI taxonomy): domain Eukaryota; kingdom Metazoa; phylum Cnidaria; class Anthozoa; order Actiniaria; family Actinernidae; genus Actinernus; species Actinernus sp. WN-2022. Next base: position 52,407,103 of record JAOWCC010000577.1, on the reverse strand, counting down.
CAAACACAGATATATAGATGGGGGTATATTAAACCGAGAATTAACAATTCAGATCACATTTCAAATGACTTAACGGGGCTGGGTCACCTGGTGCCCGTGCGCAGTAAGTATGCTATCGAGGTAATTAGCATATCATAAATATTCAAACCGTTCAAAATTCTTCTGCGATCGCAATGGTTTCTTTCGCAAGCAACAGTAGCATTGTGTCTGATTGGTCAGTTCAATAAGAGGTCATTTCTGATTGGCTGAGGGTAAGATTGAAACCCTTTCAATGTTAGCGGGTAGATTTTGTATAAGAAAGTAAAATTCAGTTACGGAAGTTCACCTTGATTTATCCAAAAAAACAGCAATGAAATTCCGGCTAAATGTGTACAAAAACTCTTCTACTCGTCAAATGTAATACTAGGGATTGTTTACTTGTCATCGTCATCGCTTAGGACAATCTGGCGCCATTTCTTGTAAAAATCGTCAACATTTTGCGAAACATGGTTTTGGTCCCGTGTTGACTTGAACGCTGAACGGACGGTTTTCAAATTTAGTCGTCGTTCCTTGCCTTGCTAGCTGAACGGAAAACTCCCATCGTTTGGAGTTCTAAAAACTTGTAAAGAGAGTTGGAATTCGCCTCCTTTCATGATAATTGTTGTGAAGCCTTGGTTCGTTCGTGAAGTGTTTATAAATGCTTCGCTGGAATAAAATCAGTGAGATAGCTTGGCTCGAACTTCGCCATTTCCTAAATAATTATTTTTGAAGAGCCGACAAAGTAGCGGGTTCAGCTAAATTTCAGGTATGTTTTATTACCTTGTTTTGATTCTGGAAAACATTTTTAGGTGAGTTCGGGTTGTCCTTTGTCTTGGCTTTGGTGTGTTTTGCAGGGTGAGTTTGTCTTGGCTTTGGTGTGTTTTGGCTTGTGCTCAGAAAAGTCGCAAAATAAACTCTCTTTTCTTTCATTTTGTCCGTTTTATAAAACATTGCTTTTTAGCAAAAGGTTTTCGGCAATGTTATTTATCTTCTGCCGTTACTTTTTGTTATACCTTGAGTCAAACACGTCTTTTTTCACTAAACGTTTCGTGTGGAAACAATCTCAATCAACTACTCTTGAAGTGACTCGGCCGCGAAGGCCGAGGCACTACCAAAAGTTCCTTGGCCTTTAAGCTCCCGCCAGGTTTTGAATATTTGTTTGCTTAACTATATAGCAGCATCAGTTGGCTTTTCCAGTATCGTTCATTTTTTTCCCCGTCAATTGCCTCAAGGCAGGCGTTTTCTTTCTTCCTGCCCCGACTCGTTTACCTCCCCTTCCTCCAGAGCCTTCATTCATCACAATTTCGAAAAAAAAATGTAAAAATGAAATACTCTACATTTAGAATGAATGCTAAACAAAACTTTCCTGCAAAAAATATGTTTTAGAGGTTCGAAATAAGAGCGATGGAAATGGATTTCTGAAAGGTTCCTTCGGAGGGAGGTTTGATTTCGGAAATCAAATTTTGCCTTTGGCCGTGCGATAGCCTGGTAACGAATGAGCGCTGACCCAGATGGTTGCATACTGACCTCCATTATTCAACAACAGCACACTCACCTTCTTTAAGGCGTCAACCTTGATGCGTTCATTTCCATTCATAATTCTTTCTCGGAGGGTGTCATGAACAAGCTGGAGAGAATTATTATTTAAACTTAACTTTGCAATGTTATCTAGCTGGCTTAATATAGCTTCTAGCTATTTCTAGTTAACATGTACATTTACATTGCATGACTTCATTTTTCAGTTAACTATCTTAGTAATCACTTCTGTTTGTACGAATAAATTTGTTGTTTGTATAATCGGGCAGTTTACTCTCGAACAGCAAAACTGATTTGTAAACCCTACATAGGCTACTGGCATTCATAACCTTCCTGAGAAACTGAGCGAAAACGAGAACATGAATCTTGGGAGCATGCATATATAGTTAAAACAGCTAGCAGTCTTCCTCCTGGAGGGGGGGGGGGGGGGGGGGGGTACTCCCTATAATAGACTATATGGGGATGCTCAACCCGAAAGGGGTACCTTTTCAGGCTTCAGGTATATATAAGGGTAGGGATTTCACGAGTTGAAGTTTAGAAAAGGTTAGGGAAAACTGTCATTTAGGTATTTAAAAGGGCCTTTCAAAATATCTCGTACAGACGCACCTAACGCCTGATTCATTCAAGTAATTTAAGGGGTTACTCAAGTGAAAAGTTTAGGAAAAGGTATATATATATGAAAGGGTTAGCTTTTCTGTCAAAAATGGTATATAAAAGGGTAAGGTTTTGGACCTCAGGGCGGAGTCTGTTTGCTGTGGTATTACCTTGCCATTTCCTGTCTTGCCCAGTGCCTGAGCTGCAGCAGTACGCACACCTTTGCTCCAGTCATTCCACATCAAGTACGACAGCTTCAGCGTCATATCCTAAATACACCACAACCATGTTTGAGTTCGAAAAATTGTCATTACTGTTTAATTAGACACAAAATAGTCCAAACAGAGGTTTCTATTAAACTAACACTGCATTAAGTACAAGATACAATAATAGTGGACAAACTGTGTGGTCCTTGTGAGCCATTATACATCCCAGACAGTTCAGACACTAATATTACATCTTACTTGTGAAATGAAACTATATAACACCCGTTTCAGATGATGAACTTTTCATGCGCCTAATTCAGTGCTAATGAGCCATAACAATAGATTTAGCTCATTAGTATTGGATTCGCCACATGAAAAGTTTGCCGCATGAAACAGAGTTTACTTAACAGTTATATTCACAGTATGCACAAAATCAGGTCCCACATTGATTAGATGGCCTCTATGCATCAATAGAGAAGTTTTACCTTGATATTTCAACTGGAGTATAGGGGAAACAGGAGCCCATAACTAGGAGAGTCCATCCCACATACTAGGCCTATGTCACAGCATTTTCACAAGTTAGGTTATTTTTAGAACGGTTTCCCACTATTCTTGGGTTGCAATCTTTCCTAAGGGAAAAATCACTAAAACGTAGCAGCCATGTTGGTTGGTATAACAAGAGTAGCTAATGAGGTATCTTTTGTTCCGCCACTGGTGCAACTCACTAATAATTATTGGCAGGAAATATGATCCAAAAATAGTCCAACTTGTGAAAACCCTGTGACAGCAACATTTGCATATAGGAGATATAGATGCCTTGTTTATGGGCTCCTGGGGGAAGTCAGTGATTGGTTGCGAGACCTCATCCCAACCGACACTAACATAGTGCTTGTTGGATACAGAACTGATGATTAAAACATCAGTGTCTGTATCAGTGATACAAGAGTATATCAGTGATACAGACGTTGATGTTTTATTAATCAGTATCTGTATATCTGATACAACACTGATGTTGTATTAATACAGTGGTATTCATGTGACTTGAATGCTGTGTTTGGATTGGTTAATAACACCCTTATGAATTATTAATGAATTTTACAAGGGGATTTACACAGGTATCCATGTGACTTGAATACTGCATTCAGATTATGAATTATTACTGAAGTTTATAACTTGCCTTGTTGATCCCTCCCTTAAGTTTGGGGATGACTTTACAAGCTGTGGCCCTGTCCTTCCAGCTATTACTGTTAAGTAACTCGGCAATCAGTGCTTGCACAATGCCCTAGCAGAAATATAAACAAAGTGAATAACATCCTTGCCCACCCTTACTTGCATGTCACTTAGGACCTGTCCATTTATATGGCCTGAGTTTAGACCGGGCAGACTGGTTCTGATTGATACAAAAGGAAAGGTCTGCTAGTAAGCTGGGAGACGATGATGGTCACAGGTTTTATGAACATTGTTGGATAGAATTGGCTAGTTCTCTTCCTTGAGTAGGACCAATCAGTTCTTAAAATAATACATTTGAGAACTGGCCAATCACACCAGCCGGTTCCTGTAAATGGAAAGCACACTTAATATTGATAGTTTGCCAATAACAAATTCTAACAACAATGGAGCTATATAATAGCAATGTCAGATTGTATTACTCAGCAATCAATCTCAAGAAGACTACCTGCTCTGATGGCTTAAGTTGCTAATGTTCCCTTATCAAGTGGATAAGTATATTAACCAAACTAGCTTATTTTTATCCACTGGATAAGGATATATCTGCTGGAGAAAGTTATCCACCCTTTGAACAACCAGGCCCAGAATGTTATCTTTTTGTTTTAATTCTTACATTCAATTGAACTTTGCTTAAAGTTTAATGAGGAAGGATGGTGTTTTCTCTTTGTCAATATCTCATCTCATTCCAGAGATATTCAGGATTTTGGAATATGCAAATTAGATTACTTATGTCATTAATAAGTTAGTTTCTATGGCAACATCATGGTTTGCAAAATGATGTGTATTTTCCTTATTACCATATATGTGTAACATTTCGATAGTTTTTACCAATTATATATATTTGCAGACTGAGATACTCTTCATTTTGTTATTTGTCTCAAGGCTGTGTCCAACTGATGACGTCATAAATCATATCTCTGGTCAACAAGATGAGATACTGACAAACAGAAAATTCCATCCTTCCTCATTTCAAAAGGATTTTCAAACAAGACTTTCATTTATAAATGAGTAAATTTTCATTTCACATGCACTTTCTCTGAAAGTCACTTCTGAAACTTACTGAGTACTGACTGAGTTCAGCTAGTAATGCTCCAGCCTCAACAGTTCTAACAGAATTGTCAGAATGTAACTGACTGACAAGCTCATTGATGACTTGGTCACTCACAGTACCAGACATGGCTAGACACTGGGTTGCAGCCCATTTCTCTGGAGCACCTCCATTCTCAAGTGCCCACAACAGTACAGACTCTGCCTGAAAAAATAGTATAAATAACAATTAAAGTTTATATAATAAATACAATAATAAAAAATGACATACCAGTAGAATATTTCACTTGCACTGTCATTTTATTCAGATCTGATTGAAAATCAATCACGTTATACTGGAGCAAGTTGGACTGCTCTTTTTCAAAATTCATCAAAACTATGGTTCTACTTTAAGTACATGTACATGTAATGCTCCAGATAAGAAGGGGATGGCAAGGAATGGAAACAGGTGTTAATTTTCTATTCTTCTTTCTCATAATTTCATTGTTTGAATTACTCATAAATACAATAGAAGACCATCGAAGAAATGCACTTTCATTAAATAATTTTTGAAGTTAAAATTTATTTTTGATCAAACTATCTATGGTTTGATTTTGGAGAAATTTCTCTGTGGGGAATGTTATCAAATTTGTAATTCAAAGATCTTTTGTTTTCTCCCTTCCCCATTGGCTAGATGGTGTTTTCTTTATGTTTTCACAGTAAAAATGGTTAACAGCATACAGTTTCCAGAATTTTTGCTTGTAACATTGACTGTGGACATCTCACACAGCACTTAAGGTATATTCTAGCAAACTCTTATGACTTTGTGCGGATATGCTGATTGTGCCAGGTCTATTGTTCTTGGGGTAATTCTTATGCAAGCCATTACTTAATATGGATATTCTATTCAAGTAAATAAAGTTGCTTTAATTTGCTCTTCTTTTATTCAATTGATATAAAAAAATATTTCTAATTCTTGATACAAATACAATCTGATCTTCCTCATTCTCAATACTAACCATACATTGCCACAATGCAAACCCCATTCAAAGGATGTTGAATAATTTACCTCTTCACTTGGCTTGCTCAGTGTATAAAGTGTAATAGCAGCAGCAATCCTCACTTGACGACTGTTATCATGCAGTAATCTGGTTACTGTGTCTAGCATCTCAGGCTCAAGTGTTTCCTGGAGAGGAATTTCTGGCTCCTTTGTTTTCTCCAATAAAATACCTACAGTATAGAAATGAAAAACACAAGACTGAATCTTGCATGAATTAGAAATGTTAAATGTCTAGCACAGTATATTAGTGAGTTAAGAAACCATGATAGCAATGTCTAGGACAACAGCATAAACAATAGCCTTAATTACAAAATTATTACAATAGCAGCAGGTGAAAATGCACACAGTATGTTGCCTACAGTTCGACTATCACCTGCAAAAACACAATGTGAAAACCATATGTTTTACGTAAACTTTCATAGAGAACACGACCATCAAAAACTAAATCATTGCTTATTATATTTTTCAAAGATTTTGATGTGAAAAGTAATTAAAGATGAATTAAGGAAATAGTAAACACCAAATTTTGGGAGAAAACACTTTTGAACGTTCCATTAATTATCACTGCCATTGCCATCATAGGCCTGGCCATGGTCCCTAAAATAATGTATAACTGAAACCTTAAAAAATCCTAGAAATTGTTAGGATGGAAGTAAACTTCAGAGTTGATTATTATAGCTCTTTGCACAATTATTAGATTGCTCATTAACCAAACATTTATTACATGTATCCCAAGCTTACTATGAGTGGTTGAGAAATTACATTGTATAGCGAATAAGGTATAGTATTTCTCATATTACAGAAAGCTGAGAGAGGTAGAGTGGCTGGAATTATTTTATTACCACAAATTCAAACTGCTCTAACTCTCAAAACACACAACGGTTTAATCTTTTCTTCAGAGAAAAAGAACAACACAAAGAACAAGTGAGTGAAGTTTCAAGATCAATCTATATTTTATTTCTTTAACTTGAGAAATCCTGTACATTCACCGCATGTAATTTCTAAACCACTCACGGTGAGCTTGGATACCTGTGCTTTCCTTATCAGTATTTTTCCATGCATGCTTTTTTCTGTTCAGGTGCTTGTCTGGCCTGCAAAGACAGCCATACTGTTGTGATCCCCCAAGGGTTTCTTTGGGGGAGACCATTGGAGTGCACGAGCACAAAGATTCGGCTGTTTTCGCAGGCTAGTGCTTGTTCAAACTACTTTAAACATTGATTTCATTTTGTTTAAATTTAGGATACCGGTAGTTGAAATAGTTAGCTTCAAGAAGCTTACCGACAAGTGATCATTAGGTCTAACTGATCCCCAAATGAGCTGACCAATGGTCCTCACAGATGTCCCTACACAGAAAGCTGGGAGATGCACGTAAATATTGCATCTTATGTTCCAGCTGATGAAGTGCACAGTTTCTGCATTGTACTCACCATGTAGTTTGGGCTTCTCCTTCTTTGCTTTCCTAATCATCGCAGCTTTGCTACATGCAGCAACTGCTGCTAGTCGCACATGATCATTAATGTTTGTCATTCCTTCAATTAACTCTTGTGTGGAACTGTTTTGCCATTTCCTTTCAAGAAACCACTTGGATCGCCAATCCTCAGCTATTGAGAATAATTAAACAAATATTCTTTTCTAAGTTGCACAGAAATAGTTTTCTCTAGTTTATATATATGTATATACATTGTAGTGTTTTTTCCTACAGGGTTGTGAATTTCCTATATATAATGTGCATTACATACTTCTTTTTTTTTGGAGGGGGGGGTTCCTTTGTCATATATTCTTTTATTAATTTTGTTTTAGTTCAGTGACCCTAAGGGCCATACAAGACAGAAGTCCATACCAATTTTAACGACATTGAAGTCCTCCTTGATCTTGCTCCTCAGTTTATAACTTGCACTGAGTGCAGCTATATCCATGTCTGAGTGGCTGGATGACTTGGCAGCTGGCATGTATATATCATCCTATTCATAAATGGAAAGTTTTGGCTTAAACATAATGCAGATTTCAAACTCTCAGCAATTGGAACAATGGTCTACAGAGTAAATCCTAAAGAAAAGACTTTTAGCCTGCTTGCTGGAGCTCCGACTATCCAACCGACTGAACACGATTTATTTGAGAGGAACCTACATGTTGATATATCTAAGTACGAGATTTGCCTTATGAATAGGGATGGCAATGATGGTCACCACTACTCAAATTTTGCCAACCACACCCCCTAGACAGGGACCTCCAGGAATTTTGGGTGGGAGTGTGATACTGGGTCTCAAAACCCTGACCTAGCTATTTCAGACCAGAATATAAGATTTTCCATACTCTTATTCAGACATGTACTCTATTTCATAACAAGAAAGATATATATTATGAAAATGTGTGGTCTCGTACTTCCCTGTCAAGATTACAGCCTAGCTATTCCAGACTGAAAATGGATGACCCTAGTGCAGACTACAACAGCTCAAAAACCCTTTGGGGTGGCACATTCCCATACAGTGTACGTAAGGGTTACCCCCTGGGTATCCTGCCCTTGCTCCGAGGGTTTTTCTCCATGTTCCTCCGATCCTTCCACAAAAACTAACATGCTAAATTCCAATTCGATCTGTGGGTTAGTCTAGACTAAATGCAATTTAGACATGGTTAAATAAACCTGTGGCGCAGTTTGCGGGGCCTAAGCCTGTGTCTCAGTCTCATATGGGTCTTTTGTTGCCGAATTTGGCAGGTTGTTCGCAGTCGCTCTTCGCATTGCTCTTTGCATTGCATTGTATCGTTCAACGTTTGCTGTTGCCGGGATTGATTAGCTATCCTCTCGGGTAGATTTTGTTGTATAGATTGGCTTTTTCTTCGCATCTCCCAAAGCTTTTTCAGCCTTCTTCAAGCCTCGCCATAGATGTCGCCAAAGGATCTGGTTTTCTCTTCGGTGATGCAAGTCTCACAGGCATAGAAGCTCTGATCTGTCTAACGTCTTCTAATCAACTGTCAAGCTCATTGGAGGCACTACTCTATACTACTCCACTAGAATCAGATAAGCGTTGTGTGTAAAACTTATGCTTGAGCCAGTTGCTAGTTGAGGCCAAGTCCTTGAAGTTTGCTTGTAGATCGCTCGACTTGCTCGGTCACTTGTTGCTTGTCCTCATCATATTCTCATACCCGAGTATTGTTTGTCTCACTTCGCAACTTTCACTAACTAGTATAAACAGCACTCATACATTAATTGTGATCTCTTCTTTCATGATTTGCATAACAGTTCTTGAAGTTGACTCAGTATATCTTTGCATGCCACTTCGTTTATCGGGATCAATTTTTCAAGCAATTACTAAATTAGCCGTTTTTTGCCTTCAGACTGACAGAGCCAAAACGGTTCCCTTTCGCAGTGCTCATTTAAAAGTCTAGCTTCGCTTCGTCCTAGTGTTACAAAAAAAATGTGTCTCTTCATGCAGTGCTCATTAAATTTGCAGTAGCTGGTCCCCCACCCCCCCCCCCCCCCCCCTCCCCCCAAATTAAGTATTAAATTGTGTTTATGTAAACTTGAGCACAGGCAGCCCAATCTATGGGTTTGTGCATGAAAATAGAAGATATGTATGGGGTTTTATAAATCCTTTCAAATTGCCGTACAATGTATAAATAAACAAAATATACATGCTCCGCTACCTTTTTTTCTGAGCCTTATAGTTTGTTCCTGTTTAGCCTGGTACTAATTGTCACCAACTTCAAGGTTGATGGCTTATTACAGGTGGCCAAGAGAAGAAAAGAGCCAGAAAGTCCATAGTGGAACCCCTCAGTAATGCCTGAAGCGATGAAGGAAGCATAAGACTGCTCAAGACGAGTGGACAGCAGAATAACCCAACGAGAATTACAGGGAAAGTCCATGGGCAGAGTTCTGATGGACGATCCAGTGATGCTTTCAAACCTGCATTTGCGTGGCTCCGTAGGATCTAGCTGAAGTCACTCTGCAATTGTTGCAGCCCTGGCTCAAGTTATTGATTAATTTAGTGGCTGATGGAGTGGGTCAAGTCGGTTACTCCCCTTGACCAGTAATGCTGCTAACATGCAAAATATATTTGTTATACTGTACCAGTTATTGCTGTGCTGCTAAGTGTGATCTAGTGAGAAGTTGCCCATATCGGGCTGCTCCAAGCCATAGTGCTGAGCTAGGTGCCATTTCTTTCGACATCGAGGTAAGTCATACAGAAGCTTGCATACATGGCTCTCCAGCCTTGTCTGCTTGCAAATCATTGCAGGACAGGGTTTGCCTCCACATCGGGTGTGGGTCAAGTTGTTTGTCCCCTTGACCAGTAATGCTTCTAACATGCAAAATTTACTTGTTATATTATGTACTGTACCAGTTATTGCTGTGCTGCTGTTAGCAATAGCTTTAAGTGTGATCTAGTTAGCAGTTGCCCGTATTGGGCTGCTCCAAGCCATAGTGCTGAGCTAGGTGCCATTTCTTTGGGCATCGAGGTAAGTCATAGAAGCTTGCATACCTGGCTCACAAGGCTTGTCTGCTTGCAAATCATTGCGGGACAGGGTTTGCCTCCACGTCGGGTGTGGGTCAAGTTGTTTGCCCCCCTTGACCAGTAATGCTTCTAACGGGTGAAGATTACACGTCATGCTATACCAGTTATTGCTGTGCTGCTGTTAGCAATATATTTGAAGTGTGATCTAGTTTAGCATTGCTCCAATCAGGCAGCTCCTAGCTGTAGAGGATTCCAGAGTGTGATAATAATGATAATAATATCTTTATTTTCCAAAGGAACTACATTATTACCGTACTGGTAGCCTAGTAGCTAGTTTACTAAATGGCACTCCTAAACTAACATACAAAGTTCTTAAAATGTGATACAATATAATATTAAGACAAAACAGGTGGACAGACAGACCTAGCTGCACTTGGTCCTCAATGGTTGCAGCCTTGGCTAAAGTGTCAACTCCATTAAGGGAATTAGTTGCTGTTGGGCTGGTCAAGGTGGTTTGCCCCCCTTGACCAGTAGTGCTTAGCGTGTGAAGTTAAGTGTTGTGTTGTACCAGTTGTTGCTGTGCCGCTGTTGGCAATAACTTTATGGCTGCTCAAGCTAGTATTCACCCTATCGGACTGCTTTCCATCACTGACTGTGGAAACCAGAGTGTGATCCCCCTGTGGGTAGATCTTGGTTTATTTCATCTTGAGGTAAGTCTAGGGGAGTTGCTTACCCAGGGTTGCTCCGGGTTTGTCTGCTTCAACTATTGGGGGACCTTAAAGCCTCAGTGCCACCCACAGTCCTTTGGAGATGGGCGTGCTGGCCTTTTCCTTCAGCTCCATGATGGCCAGCACCCTTGCCTCAGGGCCTGACCTGAGCCCGGCTCTGCCTTTGGTTCAAGCTCCATGGATTGCTCCCAGTTGCTGGGATTTTATTAAGATGGAGCCTAAACTAGACGGCTCTAGGTCATTGCTTGCTTGCTTGCTTTATTCTGGCCCCTTCAGGCTCATGACAGAGCCAGGGTCTTATTGCACTCTCAGCCTAGCCTATTCAGGCTTCAGCATTGCATGATTCAGAGGTTGGTCGCTCTTCGCATCGTTCAACATTTGCTGTTGCTGGGATTGATTAGCTTTCCTCTCGGGTAGATTCCCCTCCCTCCCTCCCCTTTTCTCTTGTCCACTTATGTGTGATCCAGTGTACTGGGTTGGTTGGTTACCTGTTGCCTGGCAACCAAGCTCTCAAGCACTGACCCTACTTACAGCCTGGGCACTGAACCTCCAATACACTTCAACACATAAACTTATCCATTCCCCCTTAGCAGGACATTTACCTGGGTCTTGACTTTGATCAGCCCCTTAATTAATGGTTGTTTCAGGTCCCGTTAGAAATTAGGAGAGTTGTAGGACTCTTACCTGAACAACAGTTGGCAAATCCTTCCACCTCTGCAGTCCTTTTGTCTGCCGATTGATCTGCCCTGTTCTAGATTCTTTTTTGTGTTTTGCCTTGCCTGGAAACCAAGGTTTTGCCCCTTGAGGGAAATTATCCTGCAGATTTTTCTGAAACTTTATTTTATCATTAGAGTCTAACACTATTATATTATTATCACAGTGACTCAACTTCTTGGATGGCATGGGTTGAGCTCCTCCAAGTAATTCAAGCTGATAAACATTTTGAGTGTCCAGTTTTTTGTCACCTACATGAGATGGAAGAGTGAAGGATGGGGTGTAATGAAGCTCTGCAGTCTGTGAATGTTTATCTTTAACTCTTTCTTTTGAGTTTGAAATAGATTTGGATGTGGATTCTGTTTGGGTCTCAGATTTATCTCCCTTTACTGCATCTATGTTTTCTTCAAGAGGTTTATATCTCTTTTTCAAGAAGCCACCAAGTCTGTCTTTCTCTGATCCTGTCAGATGTTCCCTTACAATCCATTCTGCTGTAGATTTGCTCAGAGATCCAAGACAATGTTCGTCCCATTCATGGTGTGAAACCTCCTTCGATAGAGGAAGCTCTGAGTGTCCCTGCCCCCTTGCAAGAGAAGTAAAATCTACCAATGACAAAGCCCTTGATACCCTCTTTTCATCACTTGGGACACTATGTCCCTGTTTTAGTGGCTTAAGTTTCCTAGGTCCCTTTAAGTGACAAGGCATATGTTTTCTTACTTCTCCGCGAGGATCGTGTCTACCAACTGGCCCAATGGTCTTTGCCTTGGCATGGACGACATTTCCTGCTGTGTAGAGATCATTACTGTCTCTGTATGGTATAGTATGGGGTGCACGTGAATGAAGAACATCATCAGAGAATGTAAATCCACTGCTTATCGTCTTTAGGTATCTCTTACTGACTTCTTTACTACTTTTGTCTGAGCCAGCATGGGGGTGTTGTGATAACACCTGAAGTAGTTTATCTGATTGTCCATCTTCAGGGGAATCGGGTCTGATTCTCCTCTTTCCAAGAGTCAGCTGTACATGTTGAGGCACAGTAGTGGAAACCAAGGAAGTATGTGCAACTGCAAGTCTTGAAGGAACGTATTCTTCCGTGTAGAGCGTTGTAGGTCTTTCAAAGTAAGGTACTTTCAATACCAACTCATTTCTTACGTCTTCTCCAACATATGGAACTTGAACTCCTGATGCAACGGGGAAAAACTCTGCACCAAGACCCTTGGCCTTAGTCGGCGATACACTACCGGCAACTAGGTAATGTTAAGAAAACAAATATTTAGTTACATCTACAATCACTACATGTACAGTATGTTGCCCTAATTCCGGCCGGTCCTAATTCCAGCCACTTTGTCTTTGAAACTCGATTATTCTCTGTAAACTATAAATAAATAACTAACGACACAATCAGATAAATTATTGATTAGTTTGCTTTCGTAAACCATTGTTGTGGGCTTCCTGTCGTCTTTTTAGGCGGGAAAATCCAAGCTTTTGTAAAGGTAAGTCGAGTCTCAATTTCTCCAAGTGTGTCTTTTGACTGCACTTTGAATTAGGTAATAAAGCAACAGAAGCATTTTCTCGCAAAGTAGGGTTTAATGTGAAAATGTTGATTTTTGGCATAGATGAAACTCTAAAGATTACCTCAGTTCTGAGAGGAAAAATTAGTCTGAACGGTTTCAAATTACGGAGTGCAACTTCAATTAAAAGTCCGCCTGTATTTTCGTTTGGTGTGCCTAATTTCGGCATGGTTTCTAATTTTGGAGCCCATACTAAACTGTAAACAAGCGTTTTTATCGTGTTTATTGCCATACTCTCGTTACACTGAGGGTCATAGAAAACAGGTGGGCGTATCTGAAATTCATGATAGCCCTTCTCAACCGCATTCAAAGTGATTGCAAACCATTTTGCAATATACAAAGATGAGCGATTGAGCGAACAAGTCAGCAGTTGTCATCGTGGGCGCAGTTGTCATCGTTGGGCGCAGTTGTTGTAATACAGGGATCCTTATTCATATTTTTCATCTCAAATACCTCAACAAGCAGCCACAGGAGTTTCTAGTTGAAATAAGCCGAGAAAATATCGCCAAAACGTCAAGTACACATCTTTATTCTTATCGACCGGAATTAGGGCAACCAATTTGAACAATATTTTTAGAAATAACTTGGTTAAATCGTGAAGAAAAACGAATCAAAACTTTGCAATAGGGTTAATGAAGGAATAAGCTAATCTCGTGGGAAATTACCTGATCGATGCTTTTATTCTAAGGTAAGTTATAATGATAAATGCAAAAACCGGCCGGATTTAGGGCAACATACTGTAGTGTGTACATCTACATTGCCATTGGTACGTACTCTGCAACACCTTTTACTACGCAGAGGTTAACAAAATAAGAAAAAAATAAGAAAAAAATAATGTCAACAGTATACGGACATTTTCCTTACGATCTAAACCTAACTTACGTGTGTTATGAGGTGTCGAAAACCCTCCAGGTGTCGAGATGTTAGCCATTTTTTCTGTTATCTGGTTTGTCATCTACCCGTCCGCCATTTTGCTGCTTCACGAGTCCGTTGTCATGGTGATTCATTGTTTATTCTGACAGTTCTGGGATCTGACCGAGAAGACCCTGGGAACGAGGTTGCATTTGCTAGTGCCCAGTGATTCTCATGTCCGAAAAATGCGCTTCCCTTGGAAACAAGATTAATATTGGATGCGCTTTGAATAATAATTTTGGATTTTTTTTCTTTAAAAAAATGTATTTTTGTTGTCGTAACTTTTCCCCAAACAGTTTTTAATACCACCAAATGTTCCATAGCTGGACTGTGATGAACATAAATCTACGAGATTGATGCACAGCAAGCGAATGTGAGTGCGTGACAGACATTGTCATGTGTTCACTTTTTATTTTACCGTCACAATGACGTCAGAAAGATCTCGCCTTGAGCTTGAGCGCGGGAAACAAGAGGCATGCAAAGAAGGATTTAGGAACTTCGTTACATTTACCCGTGTTTACGAGAACTTTAGCTACCTTGCAAAGCATTATTATCTTAAGATTATTTACAACGAATTATGGGTGAAGATACAGGCGAGATTCCCGAGCATTTTGACCCACACGCCGACCCGAAAGAACGGCTTCGCATCAGATACGAATACAGAGAACTTATTACTGCAACACAAAGTAAGTCAATGAATTACAGTAGATTTGTTTTTATCAGACTTATTAAGATTTAAGTTAATTCCTATCATAAAGAACTTGCTTCTGTCTTCAATAGAAGAACAGCGTGTTGAAATAGTGCTACATGTACGTTTGAGAGACAACTGAACATGAACTGATAAGCTGTCAGATCAATACATTTAGAAGGACTGGGAACTTGTTTTCCTGTGGACCATTAGTAATAGGAAATGCATATGATTTTCCACCCTCCCCCCTTATTTGTGTAAGGTTTGCAGGTCTTACCCCAAATTTGCAAACAATGATTTTAAAGCTGCAACTTCATTCAAACCATTTCTTTTGAAGAGGGCAGCGTTATTAATAGGAAATGCATGATTTTCCACCCCTCCCCCCTCATTTTTATAAGGTTTGCATATCTTACTCAAAATTTGGAAAAATATGTTGTGTTAGTTGTGTTCAGTACCAAAACTATGATTTTAATGCTGCAACTTTATTTTATCCAGTTCTGGACTGGGAAATAGAAAATGAAACTGTCCCAACATGCTTTGCGGTCAAAACGAAAAGGGTTATATATTTTTATGGGTAGAAAGCAACGTCATGGGGTTTTCACCAAAATGTTACCCATAGGTGGTTTTCTTAATTTGGCTGAAGTCAACTTTCAGGGGGGAAATGATAGCAAAAACAAAATTTCAAAATGGCTTAAACCCTCCTGAACTTCATTTGAGCGAATATCACACCCACAATTTCATCTATTTGGGTGAAATTAAATCAGATAGGCTGGTTTTGATTCCTTTAGCTATTCGCTACATACCAAACATAATTAATTAATTATTTAATGATTGTATCATTAGGAATTATTATTATTATTATAGAGAACAGACATGATTTCATCAAACCAGAGTCAAAAGGTCTACACAAGGCTCTTGATCAGGGAGAGGAGCTATTCAGTAGAGGTATGATTAGAGTGCAAAGCATATGACGTTTTGTAATTATTAATAAAAGTAGTGAAATTCTTCCATGTTGTAGTCCATTTTTCCAGTCAATTATTCCATTTGCTTTATAAAGTAAAAGTATGTACTGCCTCTTGATTAGGTTCCTGAATGTCAAAATTGTCTTGTTTTTGAGAACCTGTGGTTATGTAAAACAATAGAGTTAGAGACCATTAACTCTTTACCGTCCGAGCCTGTAAATAGGAGACGCATGAGTCCGTTACTAGAAAAAAAAAATTGCATCACGTCTAGACATGCTGGAAAGACGATGTTGCGATATTATGCGAAGGAATGTATGGCTTCAAAGTCAGAGCTATAACAGGGATCGCTGGACTCTTTCACTATGGAGAAAAGGCCATTTGTTTTGGTGATTGTTTTGTTTCTTCGATTTTCACGAATTTCGAGGAGCTGAAAATCGGCTCAAAAAAGCCTTCCCATTCGCACTTGAAATCAAGAGCAAACACAAAATAACCACTCAGTCGTTACAGTACCTTGTTTAATCTTTCCAACCAGCAGGTTTGTTTTCACAAAACACACCAAGCGACGGTGAACCATGCCGATGTTTGCACTGCATTTCACTCGACCACATTTTCCTGCTCGCACCTCCGATTGCATGCTGGGTAATGGACAAAAAATCCACAAGGGGTTTCCCCCCTCTGGGACTCCGGTAGTTTTTTTTTTAGAAGTCTTTTACCCCTACAGCCAAGAGCGGTGATTTGGACTCAAGCCGTTGCTTTAAAGTGACAAAAACACATCCTAATAGGTTGAGCAGGGGTAAAAGACTATCAACTGCAGGATTTCAAGGATTTCATTGAAGACTTTTTTCCTGTGTCTGAAAGCACAAACACAACGGAAAAACCCTGTGAAATCCCCTCACAAGGCCTACTAAAAGCAAACCAAGTAATTTTCAGCCGTCCTCAGACTTAATGATGTCCTCAAGCTCTCTGACAGTGGCATTTTTCTCCAAAATTAGAGCACATTTCATTGGAAACCCTACAGAAGTTGCAATCAGTTCGTAGAATTCACCCGAATGGCATTGTGGAGAAAGTTTGAGCCCTCGGATTAAAAAGTCAAGCACGTTGCATGGCACTACCCAACACACGCTATGACGTAGCTATCGTCTAAACGCATGCTCACATCTTATTACCCGTAGAGTGGCAACCATGTACAGCTGTTTCGTCCTTGTTAGGACTCATCAGCATGGCATAGCCCCCAAGACCGTCAGCCTCACTAAAGATCATGGGCCTCAGAATCTGCAGAAGTTGCAATACCTACCGTCAACCAGTTCGTAGAATTCACCCGAATGGCATTGTGGAGAAAGTTTGAGCCCTCGGCTTAAAAAGTCAGCAGTATTTAACTACCCCGGGCTAGCCAAACTTGAACTGAGGGGGGAGGGTTGAGTTAGCACTCAGGATTTCACCAGTTGAGCTCACACACGATCGGACGACAAAGAGTTAAGCAACAGATCACATAGTTATTGACAACAAAAGAACGAAAATGGTGGTGAAATCTTACCATACCTGGAACATGTTTCTTGCCTATCAACACCAATGGGAAGACCCTCAGGTTTCGACATTATTTGATGACTTGGTGTGGCAAAATAGTAAACAAAAGACTTCTGGTTGTAAAATAAATTAGTTTTCCCCCTACTCCTCCATGTCTCACAAAGGTCTGATGCTATGATAATGCTATTTCACAATTCTATTCAAGATCTGTCATCACTGGCCATCTAAGCCAAATTAATTAATTTAATAGAATCAAAATATCTCCATTAGCCAATCAGCACTGTCTCTGTTGCATTGCCAATACATGGCACAAAATAATGTAGTTCCATTTATTGGTTTGATTCTCCACAAATTTCAAACCGGCAGAGAAGTGTACTCATGCAGAGAACAAAGGTTTCAACACGAGGTTCCGGGTAAATTATATTTATTATTTTCTCTTTTCATAAATCACTGAGCATTATACCCCGGAACCTCATAATGAAACCTTTGTGCATGACAAGTGAAGCATATATCGAAAGTGGGCTATTGTTCATGAATATTTACTTTTTTAAATGAGAAAGTCACTTTGAGTTAACTCAAAGGGTTTAGATATTATACATTTACTTTTCTAAATGAGAAAGTTAACTCAAAGGGTCTAGATATACATTTTCAGTTGTAACTGTTGGCTTTGACAAATAATCCTTTGCGCGCTTCATGGCAGACTCAACTGGATTATCTGTTCTGAGAACTGTCGAACAGTTATTGAGAGCAAAGCTTGAGGGAAACTGTTTCTGTTATATTGTTTAGGGTTAGTTTTAGATACGTTATAACTTGCAAACTAATCAACCAAATGACCAAATGACCAAACACCATTCTCAGTTGAGTCCATGTACTTTTACTGAATGTCACTTGACCTTGTGATACGATAGTTACAGTACTTCCGGTTAACTAACTAGTACAACAGTTTCCCCCATATATATGTACGTGTATGTGTGTATCAGTTCATATTTCGAGGCAGGATATTTTATCAGTTGAAATGATACCAGCATCTGGAAAATTGAAATATAATTAATGATACCAGTAATATAATAATTATATTAGAAGAGCCAATAATTGTGAGTTATCTTTATTTCCAGTTAAGCAAACAAGGGAAGCAGTGTTGGATTCCCATTTTCTGGTTTTAACTTCAACACTTGGTACACAGCAAGTCCAGCAGCTACAAACACATCTAGTCAAGTTTGAGAGAGATGTTTTTGCAGAAAAGTTGGTGAGAAAATAAATTTAATGCCAAGGGCTACAGATCCCATTATTTCTAAAAAAAAAAGAGTATATATTTTATATTTGTCTTTGTACTTGCTGACTTTTGCACTGTCTAATAATGGATGTTGCTTTACTAATAAGTAGGAAAAAGCTTTATACTGCCTCTGCAAGAACCATTGGTTTGGTTACAAATTGCATATGATGACTCCTTAGGATAGGTTCTATTTAACTCTGAATTTGTAACGGAAAAAAAGGTTATCTTTTTTCTATAACAACACTAGAGGCTGCGCACAGCCTGAACTCCAGCATTTTGTAACGCGGACAATTTCACATACTTGTGTGTTTGGCACATTACAAATGCACAATCAGATGCGAAAGTATGCACACACAGTCGATCTCATCTAAAACTCCACAAGTCAGAACACAAGTGAGCACAAGTAGAACACAAGCGACTTCAAGTAAGCCAGGGTACCCTAGGATAACACAGGAAGCCCAAAAATACTAGGATCTAAATACTATGATAATCTGATCTAAAACTCCACATGAGTCAGGAAATGAGTGAACACGAATGCACAGTGGTTCATAATTTAATTAACAAAACATTTTAATAATAAAAAATAATAATAATAGCTCCTAGTTGTGAACCATAAATCAGGGCTCGAAATTAAGGGGAAAAGGAGGCGTAATTTTACGCCCAGCTTAAAAAAATTAGGCGTAATTCTCCAAAATTTAGGCGTAAATGTCAAAGTTTGACAGCTCCGGCTATCTATAGGTCAGTTTTCTCATGCAAAACAACTTGTTTCGCGCGGGAAAATAGTTTACATTACAGGAGCTGTCAAACTTTGACATTTTGCAGTTAAAAGTTCAGACTTCACAATCCAAACGTCGCCACGTAATTAGTAAACTATGCATTTCAAACTTGAAACAACAGACAAAAAAGTTTCAAATCGTTTTAGAGATTTGGAAATAAGACTTGTCTTCCAATAATTTTTACCTTCGTAAGAGGATCTAGGCGTAAAATTACGCCTAAGTGGAAAACGTTAGGCGTAAAACAAAAAAATCTAGGTGTATTTACGCCCGTATCGGGCGCAATTTCGAGCCCTGATTATGTTTTCTTTGTGCCGGAGGTTGATATGGGGAAATTTGCTTTGAATTGAGCCACCATACAATCTAGATTTATAAGCAGAGAATTGAACTTGAAAACTAATTTTCTCTTCAAAGACGCGCAACACAGAAAAATATAATAGCAGAAGTTACTTATATTTTTAGAATACATCTTTGTTCAGACGTTGTGAACACAAGTAGAACACGAGTGCACACAAGTAGAACAAGAATAAACATGAGTAACTTCACGTAAGCCAGGGTACCTAGGATAACACAGGTAGACCAAAAATACTAGGATCCAAATACTCTGCATTCCGCTCGGGCTCTCTGGGGAGAGCAGCCCGTGCACAATATTCCGGTTTATCTAGTTCGCTGACTGCGTCCATCTGGGTATTTGGCTCATTGGACTTAAATACCCTTGCGCAATGGCTTAACAGTCACTTCTGACAACATTTCTGACAAGTCGACTTAGGGAGCGACCCTCCCGCCCAGCCCCCTTTTAGAGCAACTTTGCCTTACTCCAGACTCCTCCGTCTTCGTACGGTCAAGATCCCCATACCTCAGTGCAGGGTTGCTCTTTCAGGGAGGCTGATTGGAAGGCATATAGTACTATTAGGATCTGAAATATAACTCCACACGAGTCAGAACACGAGTGAACATGAGTGCACTAGTGCTTCATCATTTAATGAACACAAAATCAATAATAATAAAATAATAAAAATTGTGTTATCGGCTTAGTTGTTCTGGGTTACCTGTGTTGTCCTATTGTTATCAGTGTGGTAAGGTACTATACTCTGTCTTGACGTTTTAGATATGTCCCGTTCCAGTATACGACTGCGCAAAACGTTGCTTGGACAGCAGCCGGTAAATGCAATTACTTCTACTCACTTACTTGTAATCTATTCACCATAATGAATGATTGCTGATGTTTTTCAATTTGTCTTCCAACTTAATTCACTCACAATTTCCACTAGAACACCTAAACTAAAATAAATATATGATATAGTAGTTAGATGACAAGTGTAAAACTTGGACTCGGATCATGGAAAACTTAGCTGATGCAGTACTATATAAAGCTAAAGTTCCTGTTTGTTCAGCGCAGTTCAGTTCAAGTCAGTAGTATCCACAATGCAGAATATGTTGCAGTGTCCAACTCGGAAGCTACGCTACTTTGGTCACTGCGCACGATCTCAATATAGAATATGTACATTTCTTTATTTTCATATAAATGTATTGTTAATGTAATTGTAACTGTAGTCATTGTAAATAGTACAGAGTGCAGAATAAACTTGAACTTGAACAATGTAATGTAATTAATTATTACGAGTCAATAAACTTCTTTAAAGAGGTCCCCTTTAGTTTATTTCTGCAACCAGAAAACAAGGACAGCATTTGGTATGTACACTGAAAACATCTGCTTAACTAAGATTTGATCGCTCTTGTTACAAAATTGGTTGTAAATATTCCGCTTGGGAATATTTTGCTTGGGATTATTTCGCTTGGGATTTACTTCATTTAAAAGGTTTCTGCCATCATAGTTTATCTTCTTCAGTTTTCCCTATATTAACAGACATGTATAATATCTCTCAATCCAGTAGAAAGACTCTCTAGCTAGGTTATTCTGTCGTAAAACATGCCTTAACTGTGTGGTTGGACTTTAACAAGACTTGACCCCCAAACTGTCAACAGTTTAGCTGTCCTTGACAGGCAGTAGTAATTGCATAATTTTATGGTCTGCCCACAATGGAATAGATTTCTGACAATGACTCCACAAAATCAATAACTCCTTGTCTCGTCTTGTCTAAGAGCTTTGACCTTTGTTATCTGAGAGCACCGGACGAAATCTAACCTTTGATTATAATTGGATACCTTTACATAAATCTGTTTAAGCACATCCGATTTTGAATGTCGTCACTGCTCGAATGTTGTCTTTAAACGTTGTACGAACGTTGTGCCTTTAAATGTTCAATTGTACAGTATTGTGATATGCAATTGCCTCGTGCTTTATCAGTCGATCAATGTGTCTCTGACCCATAGCAGTAAAGGTCAGCATTGATCGACTTCTGTAGACAAGGTCTTGAAACACTGGATGCAGGAGCGGAATGCAAGTGCATTTAGCAGATTTTCAAGATCTTGAAAGTGCATTATTTTGTTATAGGGCAATCTTTTATTTGTTTTTATACATATAGTTCCCTCGAGTCCCTGAAATATACCACAGCAACACTTTGCGGTGACGGGTCCAGGCCCACAACCTCCACCATGATTATTACCACCATCATATCCATAGTTACACACTTGACTTAAGTACTTGCTTATGTAAGGGACCAAGCCCCTAATATAATTATGCATGTACATGTATATTGATGTGAAATCCATCGAGGATGAATAAATACACTTGAATATATAACTGGACTTTGCCCAGTTATTTATAGAGTAAATTGTCATAAAATTAAACACTGAACTGTTTGTGAGCCAGAACCACAATGAACTGACTCCGTCTCTTGACAGTTTATATAAACCTAATTATCATAACACTGGCCCTCCAGGCCCTCTCGTCCACATAGGAACTTATTTTGTCTTTGCACTACCAATTCATTGCATTTCTTGTCCATTACAAGAGAAATACATTTTCTATCTATGGGGAAAGAAATGCTTGAGCATGCATTATGAGAAATTCAAGCATGATGAGGAAATATATTTATAGTCCCAGACCAAAAAGACTGAGTCCTGAAATAATAAATATTGAGTCCCTGAACAAGAAGAAAATGAAAATTTGTCAGAATTTAGTACTATTAAATTATTGTTGGTGTGTGTAATAGTGTAATTAGCTACATGGTTAGTTTGGCATGTCTTATTATCACTTTGCCATTGATTGCCTTGGTTCATGTGATGTCAATGGAAACACGATGTAACACTTTCTTTTAACAAGGGTATTTTATTTAGCCTGGCTAGCCACATTAAATTTGGCTGTCGAAAAATATATGGTATCTTTTATTCATTTTTGTGGGTAAATAAAGCAGAAGGTAACAGAATCACTGCAAGGAATGTGTTATATTTAACAATTAGATGGCAAGCTGGAGGATTCTATCGGCAGATAGTTGGCAAGGGGCAACACCCCAAGTCAACTATCAAAGTTTTAGAAACCAAGAGTGGGAAGTCTAATTATTTTAGCATAACTAAGCCACCGTTCTATCAACTTGGTGATTGAGAAAACTGAAAAACTTGCAAAAAAAACAATTATTTATTGTTTCTAAGTGATTTCTGTACACAGTTCAGACTATCGATCGTTAGTATAAACCAACTAGTGGACTATTACAAATCCTGCATTCTGATTGGCTACCCTACTATAGGTCTATTTGTGATAGCCCATGGTAGAGAAAAACCGCACGCATTTTCACGAAATAACGACATTTTTCAACTTCAATTTGTTTCTTTCTATTCTTGTCTGCTGTCCCACTAGTTAGTTTATACTAAAACAATTAGACCTCTCGCCCTCATGGGCTACGAGTTAAATAGCCCATTCGGCTGCGCCTCATGGGCTATTGACTCGTAGCCCATTCGGGCTGCGGGTCTAATTGTTAAATAGGCAGTAGCTGACTAGCCAATCAGATTGCAAGTTTGCCAATAGACAGCAGCTGGGTTATGCTAATTACATGTATTCTTTTTACTAGATAACATTCATGGGTGGAAGGAGTATTAGGAACCCATCAAATGCAGAAGACAACGATGACAATGAGAGTGTTTCATCAAGGAGACAAAGGGAGTTACCCAATCTAGACTGGAATAAACTGGGGAAAAAAGTGGCACCAAACTTTAGAAAAACACCAGGTTTAACTTTCATGTGAGTTACTTTTAGATATGTACCATAATGTCAAATACTAATTAGGACAGGTACGTTACAGATCAACCATGTTATTTAAAAGTCCAAGAAACCTGCTCATAAATTCTTGCTAATTGCATATTCAATCATACAGTAGTCCCCAGTTAATCCAATGGGAAATAAAATCAAGGTCAAGTTATTGGGAGTTAAAGTTAGTGAGTATGGCATCAAATTACAGAACATTCAATCACTAAGCACTGGCAGATGGTGAATTTTGCTTGCTGTGAACAGGCCAGCTGCCATTTTGCCAGCAAACAATGGACTCTGAAAAAAATTGCAGATTAAATATCCAGCTCACTCACTCACTCAGTATCAAGCCAGCTGCTATTTTTCTTTGCTAACCCTAATCATTTCTGTGCATTTAAACTTCATATCGGAGCATTGTTTTGATCACTGTACTACAGTACTTCTGGAAACAAAACACATCTTCTCTGCAGAATTTAGAGAAATAAGCAAAGTAACTGGAATTGCCCTTCTAATAAACTAACCAAAGTTGATCAAAGTAATGAGTAAGGGTTAATGGGGGTTGGTCAGTGGGTCCTGGCAAAATCCAGAATCTTGTTTGAGTGAAAAGGTTAGCTGGGGGTAATAGAGTGGGGTAAATACTGGGGAAACTGCCTTTAGTTCAAGTTTATAGCGAGAAGTTTGAGTTAATGGCAGTCTACTGTATATTTGCATTTTTACAGCTTCGTTTAATTTTTCAGGTTTGGCCCTTTGGCAATGGCTCCTCCTGTGAGACGTCAAAGGCCAGAAGGTCTGAAAAAGAAAAATGACAAACCAGATCCTGCACAAAAAGTTATTCCAAGTCAGGTGAGCATAAAATTGACCCTTCCACCATTTAGAAAACCAAAGATTCACCAAGACTAGTGAATATTGTTCAATATGTTTGATTTAATGCAACACTTTCTTCTGTAATAATTTTTATCTTGTAGCTTGATAAGGTAGAAAGCCAAGAAGAAGCAACAACTGGAGAAGTATCAAGAGTGTTTAATCATCTAGCCGAGGCAACTGCTCCATCTGGTATGGGATCACAACTTATTGATTATTTTGAGATGTGTATTTATATAGTTCATGTATTTTGAAGGGCTCAGGATGAAAACGACCCAAGTGACTATTTGAAAATCTTGAAAATCAACTTTGCTTTTTCATTAAGGAAACCTGTAATTTCTCTTCTCAAACTCATTAATAATGCATCAGGTGAACACAATTGAAATGATCACCAATGACAAGTATTTAGATTTTTTCCATTGCTAATACAGCTCGCATTTCAAGAATTTTAGATAGCTAATTTTATCATTAAAGTGGAGTTTTAAAAGCCATTTAAAACACAGAGTTGTTTTAGAGCTACTATTTCAAACACGAGAGCTAGGGTTTTACCAGGGGATCCAAACACTGAGAACAGATGAAACTCATTACCTGCAACACAGAACATCGAGCTTTTGATACTTAAGACAATGTTATCAAACTCGTTTATAATTCATGAAGGAAAAATAGAGGAAGTCAATGGGTCAATAAGTGATCTATAAATCTGATGTAGATTTCATCCTGGTTGTACATATTAAACTTCTTTTGCTTCGATTTTCTCGGCCAAAATAAGTGAAACATGACTGTATATATCTAGACGTTTGTTAAGACATATACAGAATTCATGTATGTGCTCTATCGGATTTACAAACTCTTGCTCATTCTGTATCTACCGGTATTACTTTAAAATGCAGCACTTAGAGTGCCGTCTATCATCCCTACCCAGTTATCATTGATGTCGAAGTAAAAGTGGAAAAAAAAAATACTGACATATGAAACAAAATTATTAGCATCTGTCATATTCGTTTATTAAGGAATCAAATTTCAATGAAATCATCTGAGGCAAAAAAGAATTCTACAATGTAGTTCCTTTTGCTCTGTTTTTATGTCACTTCCACTTATTAAAATATCTTTTGGATCAAATTTAATGTCTGAAGCCTGAAAAACAACTGAAAAATAAACACATTCAATGTTATGTCTCAATTCATGTTCAACTCATTTGCATAATTTGATGGTAATGACGTCATTTCAAGGATTTGTAATGCGATTTAAAACAGAATCGCATAGCCAAAGCTGAATCACACGGTGCATTTGCGAAATCAGATGCTGATTGGCTGAGACAGGGTGGTGATTCAGAGTGGAATCACCACTGTAGACTATGCGTGCTATTTATAACCTAGCAAAATATCAACAAAAGTATTAAATCTTCAAGTAATTCATCGGACTATGCGATTCAAGGAAAATCACATGCCTGACTCGGTAATTCCACGTTAAATTGCACTCGAAAAACCGAGGGCGATATCGGTTTTCTCGTCCAATTTAACGTGGAATTACCTCGTCAGGCATGTGATTTTCCTATAATATTACGACCATAAATTGCCTAAAATGGTTGTACATGTACAAGATTTAAGGTACCTTACTGCACCCAAATAAATTATTTCTGGCTAGGGCTCACAAGCACTTTAAACTATCATTGATGTGTGTCATGTTTTGTTGTAGACCCTGATAGTGAAGTGCAACCGATCTGCCTGTTCCAGTTTGTTATCAACCCCCACTCATTTGGACAGACAGTAGAAAATATGTTTCACTTATCATTTCTAGTGAAGGTAAGGTCAAAGCATTGTTAATAGAGTGGAATGGTTAATTGAACCTGGCAAACTTCAAAGGGGCTAACAAAGGCGCTGCGATTTAGGTTGGAAGGGGTAAGACAAAAGATTGTGCACGGTCATAGTTCATTAGCATCACCTGAATGACTGAACCCACACGTTTCTATTGGCTGAATGGTTAACATATTCCAATATCTATTGTGTTTTGTGCACAGTCACAATCGAAAAAAGAAAACAAAGGCCTATAACAAAGGGTTTCATAACCATTAAGGTGTAAGGTAATATCCCTTCCCCTCTTACATTGTATGATTCCTAACAGATTTAACACTTCGCTGTTTATTGACAGAAACACTAACATAAGTCCATCAACTTTTTTTATAGGATGGCAGAGCAAAGATTGGAATTGATGAAGACACAGGTTTACCTCTAGTCTGTACGTGCAGAATTTATTTAATTTTTTTTTTTTTTACTCTTGATAACTTTAAATGTTTTTTTCCTTATCATCTGACAACATATTCTGTTTAGCACCCTGTCAGCCATATAAACCACAAGGCAGCCGAGTAGTACGTAGCAAACAAGTCATTATGCATTTATCACAAGAGGAATACAAGGTTTGTGATACTAAGATTACATTAGATATATACATGTACTAGAAGTTACTAACATTGTAAGTGAATGCTGCAGAGCATGTTTATAGAGCGAATGAAAGGAATAAATTAAAGATCCTTTTCCCCTCCCATCGAAGTATATATGTAGGATGTTTTCTGCTGAAACAGTTATAAATAGGCAAGATACAATACCGGTAGTTAAAACAATTTTTAATTAGGAAATATTGTCTTCACCACAATGGATGGAATGGAAATTTTGCATTAGGGACTGGCTCACTGGTTATCTCAGTTGGTGGAGCACGGTCTAGAGTGCGGGAGGTCAGGGGTTCGAATCCCGACCGCGTCCTTGGGCATGGACGTATAAGCCGTTGGCCTTGTCTCCTTCCTCTTCTAATCTATACGAGGGGGACGTGAAAGAACCTGTTGTGTTATTTCGAGAAAGAGTAGGGGATTGTCTCCCAACACAACAGCCTGGTATTCCGAGGTACTAACAATCACTCATGATCGTAAACTGCACGGCAGCACATTGCGCCACAATAGCAGTCCGTATCACAAAAATAACCTTGTGAAGCATATTTGAATATATCCATATAGAATTTGCGCTATATAAATGTCAGAATACCTTTACTTTACCTTTGGTCATTAATTAGAGGGGGCTGGTGCAAATGAAAAATGCCATGCCCCCAAATTCCCCCTTTAGCTTACTCTGTAATTTGCTGCAAGACCCAGAGCTACCAAAAACCTGGGTTCCACTTTATTGGACCCCTTTTGGGCTGCACTATAAAGAAATCCATTGTGTTTGCATCGTTCTATTGTTGTATTGTTGGGGTAGCGAGCCAATAACATGGCAGGTTGTTGGTCACCACAACCCCCTCCTACCTTAAATTAATGACTGGTCCCTCAGAACAAAACATTAGTGCTGTACAAGATGTTGTTACGTTTTGAAGGATTCATGGTTGGAGAGTATGAAACTAGGCAGACAAAAATAATATTGTTTAACTCCTACAAAATTATTCAAAGCATTTCACATGACCATTTTTTGTCATCATTGATGTACAACAGATTTCTTCACAAAATAAACTCTAAATTCACCCACTGTGCACCTGAGCCCCCTACTTACAGTTTTTACACAATATAACACAAAATAATTAGTTGCTTGTGAATAAGGAATTTTATGGCTTCTCAGATATCACAGTTGGTATGATGTAATTTACATCCGGGACACGTCTATGGGAGGAGTAAGGGATTGAGTTGATGATAGTGTGACGGTTCATGTCTGTCACTAACTATGTAAATGTTTTAGACTAGTTCGTATTATGTATGACCTATTGACCCTGTCAGGGTGTTAATGATTACCATCTGTGGAATTATAAGACTCTTATGACTAACACAGGCTCTCAGATATCAGGATCGATTAGCTGTTGAGCAAGAGAACGCGTCTCTCTCTATCAAGGAATAAACTACTTTCAGCTAAATTACCGTCTCGTGTATTGGAAACCTTGGTCCGTTACAACTGGTGGCAAGCGGTGGGATTTGAATTATTATGGCAAGTCATTTTGTCTACACCGCTATAGACTAAGCCACAAGCTTTAACCGAAATAAAGAGCATAATCACAGTAGTAGAGTCTCTAGCAAAGGCGATCGACACGCAGAATAGCCGATTTGACGAACGGCTGGGCGAACTCACGGAGCGATTAGACCATGGAAAAATTAGGACAATCACGTAAACAGACAACTCCAATCCAGCAGCTTGAAGTAAATACCGGCCTCGTAGACTCGGAAGGGGACAAACTATTTAATGCTCCGGATAAAATTGAAGCGTTGGCAAAGGTGAACTAAGGGAGAGCTGGTCCAACAAACCAAGGGGGAGATGGCCAAACAAACCAAGTGGGCCAACAAATCAACATCGCAGTGGAAAACCACGCGTGCGTCCCGCTGCGTTCGACGGGTCAGCATCCTGGGAAGATTACAAAGCCCAATTCGAATTAATAGCTTACCTGAACGAATGGGATAGCACGACAAAAGCCACCTACCTGGCTGTCAGCCTCACAAACCAAGCTCGGGCAGTGTTAGGCCCAGGCGATAAGGCGACTTACCTGCCAAGCGTACCCAAGCGCACCGGCAGACCTGCATGAAACCTGGCTCGTGATTTTTTATAGACGCTCTTGGTGAAGCCGAAATGCGCTGGAAAATTTGTCAGGCCCGGCCAAAGACTCTGAATGAAGCCCTCAACTTAGCAGTAGAACTTGAAGCATTCATCAGTGCCGAAAAACAGCGCCTACAACCAACGAGAGCAGTGCATATCTCGACCAAGCCTGAGCCAAGTGAGGCGCTTAAGGCAGAAAAGGAGCCACGGGAAGAGGTCGAGGAGCTAAAACGACTTGTTCAATACCTAGGGGCACAAGAACAAGGTAGACAGCGATACAGAGAAGGATGTTGGACTTGTGGTGACAAAGACCACCTACGACGTGACTGCCCAGACTTCTGAATGAAGCCCTAAACGTAGCAGTAGAACTTGAAGCAGTCATCAGTGCCGAAAAACAGCGCATACGACCAACGAGAGCAGTGCATATTTCGACCAGGCCTGAGCCCAGTTAGGCGCTTACGGCAGAAAAGGAGCTACGGGAAGAGGTCGAGGAGCTTGGACTTTATTCGTGCCTTCAACGGTGAGCTCGTACGTAAAGATGGTGAGTACGAGCTGAAGTTCGACCAGAAGAAGGTCACGGTGATGGATCCAATCAAGCTATCTTCTCCGCCATGTCGCAGAGTTGCAGTGAAGGGTACTACAGTCGTCTCACCAGGAAGTGAGGTTCTCGTTTCGGGAAGATTGACTTGGTCCCACAAGACGAGTGCGATGGGAGTTTGTTGCAGCGCATAACCTCCTACTGGCAAAAACTCTGGTTAACACTGGATCAGGGGTGGTACCACTACAACTGTTAAATCCCACAGACTGACCTTGTACGATTTATGAGGGTACCATAGTAGCTTTGTTCGGGCCTGTCAATGGAAGTCAACCAATGCAAGCAAAGGACTGATGCAGTGGCAGTATACCACGCTTCTGAGGAGTCGCCATCGAGTCAGGGTGCAGTTCCTGAGTACTTGACGGACTTGCTGGAGCGCAGTAGTCGACAGCTAACCAAACAACAGCATGACGAACTTAGCTCCCTATTGGTTGAGTACTCTGACGTTTTCGCCTCTTCATCCAGCGACCTAGGGCGCACGAATCTTATGCAGCACCAAATCAACACTGTAGAAGCAAAACCAATCTGACAGCCGGCCCGCCGACTACCGTTGCATAGACGAAGTGAAGCAGAGACCCATGTGCAACAGATGCTGAAAGACGGAAAAATCCTTCTTCGAGTCTGTGTCCGTCACCCATTGTGCTCGTCAAGAAGAAAGATGGCACCACCAGATTCTGTGTGGACTACAGGAAGCTTAATGAGATGACCGTCAATTCAGTTCAGTTTATTTTCTTTCTTTTTTTCTTCCTTTTTTTCCTTTCTTTTTTTCTTTCTTTTTTTCTTTCTTTTTTTCTTCTTTCCTTCTTTTTTTTACCCCCTACCAAGAACTGACTCTTGCTTTGACGCACCGGCAGGGTCTAGTTGGTTCTGGACTTGTGCAGCGGCTATTGGCAAGTCGTGATGGGCAGCGCCGACAAACAGAAGATAGCCTTCACAACAGGTAGTGATGGTCTCTACCAGTTTACAGTAATGCCTTTTGGGCTCTGTAATGCCCCCGCTACCTTCAGAAGGCTAATGGAGAGTGTTATCCGGTCTACCATGGGACGTTTGCTTGGCATATTTGACGACATAATCATCCACGCGTCTACGTTTGAAGATGAGAAACAGAGATTGTGTCATCTGTTCCAGGAATCTGTGACATTCTTGGGGCACATCGTTAGCGGTACAGGGATCTCCACTGATCCAGAGAAGTTGAAAGCAGTGCGCGAATGTCCAATACCATCCGGAGTGACAGAGCTACGCAGTTTCCTCAGACTCTGCTCGTACTACAGGCGGTTCGTGAAGTCCTTTGCAGAGACCGTGTGTCCCCTTCACCGGTTGACGGAGGAAGGTAAGAGATTTATATGGATGAAGGAGTGTGATGAGGCCTTCCAGAAGCTGAAAGTGGCGCTTACCACTGCGCCAGTGTTAGCGTACCCAACAAGTGTGGACGCCTTTATCCTGGATACCGACGCTAGCAATGATGGAATAGGCGTTGTGCTTTCACAGTTTCAATGAGGAGAGGGTGGTGGCCTACTTCATTAGTAGCCTGGCCAAAATCGAAAGAAACTACTGTGTCACCAGGAAGGAGCTACTAGCGTTCGTGAAATCGGTTAAGCACTTCCACCACTATCTCTACGGTAGACCCGTACGCTACGCTGACGAATTTTAAGAACCCTAAAAACCAGCTGGCAAGGTGGCTCGAACAGTTGGGATTGAACACCGTAGCGGAAATACAAACGCTGATGCCCTCTCTAGGAAGGCCTGCGTGAATTGCAGGTACTGCGAACGTGCAGAACAGGAAGATTTATTGAAACGACAATCAGATTCAGAAGTTGAATTGGCAACGGAATGGGTTGAGAATCTCTCCGGAGAAGGAGCAGCCAGCAACGGAAACCCTGCGACCCAGCCTTAGAAGTCCGAACCTCGCGGCCCAAGAAGAGGGAGATAACAACACCAGAGGCCGAAGCCTGGGTACGAGACCGGACCATCAAAGAACTCCGAGATGAGCAGCTAGCTGATTCTGACTTGGCACAGATAATCGACTGGAAAGAGTCTACCAATGTTCGACCGGGGTGGCAGTAATCTCGTCTGAGAATGGTGCCGTGAAGGCATGCTGGAGTCAGTGTGACCGATTGGGAGTGAAGGACGGTGTACTCTACCGGCGAAGGGAGTCTGAAGCAGGAGATACAGTACAGTGGCAGCTGATACTGCCAGAGAGATTAAGAGAGGACGTCATGAGGCAGATGCACGTCCATAAAACCGCTGGGGACCTAGGAGTGATAAAGACTCTGGGACGCGTGAAACAATGGTTTTACTGGTATGGAAGCACACAGGAAGTGAAGGACTGGTGCCGAAGGTGTGACCTTTGTGTCGCGCGGAAAAGGCCCCAGAAAACGCCCCGTGCTTGGCTAAAGAATTACAACGTTGGCGGCCCGCTGGATAGGGTGGCACTTGACGTCTTAGGCCCCTTACCGGAGTCAGACAGAGGAAACAAGTACACGTTAGTCATTGCTGACTATTTCACGAAGTGGACCGAGGCATATGCTATCCCGAATCAAGAAGCTGAGACAATAGCCACGGAAGTGGGCCGCGACTGATTTCGCTACCGGTTGACCTGGTGTTTGGCAGGCCAAAACCGGAGAAGCCCCCACGGACAAGACGGAATATGCTGCAAGGTTCTTACTGATTTTCGATTTCTCAAATAGGGCTTCCCATAAATGGTTCAATATCGGTGTTGCTTGCCGAGCTAAAGTCTGATTAAAGATTGTATGTGAACACAATGCTGGCAGCTGTCCAAAAGTTGTCAAGAGAGCCATAAAATGAGTTTCAACCGAACAACTGTCTCAAAAGGTGTTCAACATCAAGTTCTGAACATGATGAAAAAACATGGAACCAAATGACGAAAACACTGTCCAAGGCAATCTATAAATTCTCAATATGTGAACGGCACTAGCATGACGTCATGTTGTATTTCGGCATCTTGCTTTGATTGGCTCTGATCAGATATCGATTTCAAAAGACAGAGCTCGACACATCATCCTTGCTCATTGCTGTGATCTGATCTACTTTGATTGGTTATCGATTGAACACAAGAAAACAACTCGTGAAATCTTGCATGTGCAGTATATATCGTGGGCTCAAATTGTCCAGAGACAAACATCCTGATGCATCTAAATTTCTTGCGGTATATGAGTTTAGTGTTGCTGCCTCGCTATGCTGGTAGCAATAATGTATACATGTACAATAATTATTTATTGTTAGAATGAGACCTTCATGAAATCTTGTCATCTCATAAAATATTGTGCAACCTTTATTATACCCTGGTACATGTACCTTCTTTCCTCCTTGGTTACATACATTTACACTGGTATGGTCAACTAAAAGGTGATTAAGGTTTAGCAGCTAATGTTTCAAGCACTAGCCTTTCGTCAGAGCAAAAGAGGGATTGATGGGTGGGGGAACGGTTTTTATAGTGTTGAGTGCATGGTTACTGCTAAGGAAACATGTACTCGGATCAATTAGGATCAAAGGAAATTGTGCCAACAATAGAAATGTTAATAGCCACAATACAATAGTGTTGATGAACATGCTGATCTAAGTATGAATGAATTAAATGAACAAAAAGCGTTCATTAATGCGGTTTGGTGCCAAAGTGTCAACCATATTTTATCATGTATAAGCTGCATCTTTTTTGACTTTCAGATTTTGAAAGTAACAAAAAATTGCTGCAAAGTTGGGGGTGCAGCTTATACGTGTGTTTTTAGAAAACTTTTTTGCAATTACTGTAACAAAGCCATAAGAAATTATGAACAATAGAAATGGCACGTTATTCACAGATTCTACTCAAGCTCCTCTCCTTCGCTTTCCAGAGAAAACTAGCTGTCCATTTGTTTCTTATCTTCTCTGCTTACTCCTTGAATGGTTGCTAGTGTTTTTAAAGCACATAATTGGTTTTGGAAGCCTTCAAATAAAGTATCATTCTCGTCGAGTGTACGCTCGATCGGACGTTAGAGAAAACTCCAAGGCTCCATACTTATGAAGTCGGCACCGAGCACCAACTGTCACGAGAGCCTCGTTATGGTGTAAGACAACTAACTCGGACTGTCATGACGATTGGCGCTCGGTGTCCAACTCCGTTAGTATGGAGCCTTGAAGTTGGTCGAAAGTCACAAAATAGTATTCAATTTTTTTCTAGATTGAGGGATCGCTGGATTCTAAAATTCAGGCAGGGCTTAGTTCATTTATCATTCTAGCAACAACAGGAGTTTCATGGCATTTTGATGATGAAAAGTGAGATTTTGGAGGTGAAGATTGTAGGTGATTGTGGCAGAAGTCTTCAGAAGATTCCAGCCTTCTCTCATTCTTAGGTGCTGAGCCCAAAAACTAAAGTGGTTCCAAAAGAAAGGAAACAACATGGAAGTGAAAAGTTTATTTATACATGATATATAATTTGAAAGGATTTATAGAACCCCACATGTACACATATCTTCTCACGGTCATATCTTCACAAATCCAAAGATTGGGCTGCCTGTACAATTACAAGCATCTTAATGAACTCGAACACAATATTACTCTTACTGAATTTTGTGGAGTGGCTTATACCCTTACAGGTTTCGGTAGTACTTTAATAGATGAAGAGAAATGCTGCATAGTGATTGTGTAACAGAGACAAGAAAAATACGAAAAGAAGTTAGATATTTTGAATTGTTGCTGCATGAGCTGTCTGTTATATTAATTTCGTGATCGTTGTTAGACCATTGCATTTTTGATGTATTTTAGTCAGTTAGATTTTTGGGAGTAAACAACTCAGTTCAGTCACATCTTGTGAAAAGTTAGTTTAATTTCACCAACCACTGCTACAATGTGATTAATAGAATGGTCAGGAAGATTAAGTTGGCAAGCTACTGGTTTGGTGAGATCCTTGCTGTTAGTTCTAACATCTAGCAAGTGGTTACGGAATCGAACTCCTAATCTTTGCCCTGTTTCTCCAATGTAGAATTTGTTACAAAGTGTGCAGGTGATACAATAAATAACATTATTAGATGTACAGTCAAAATGGTTAGTTAACTTTAAAAGAGCCTTTGGGTCCTGACATGAGTGTGGCAGTTTTAGTGAAAGCATATATGTTTAATCAGTTCCTGGTTGAAGATCAGCATGTTTCATTACTTTATTCATCAACGCTCTTTATTGTATTGCAGCTATTAACATTTCTATTGTTAGTGCAGTAATTATTTCCTTTTATCTTAATTGATCCGAGTACGTTTCCTCAGCGCCAGTAATCATGCACTCAACACTAGAAAAACCATTGCCCCACCCACAATTCTCTCTTTTGCTCTGACGAAGGGCTAGCACTTGAAACGTCAGCTGTTACTCACTCCCCACGGCAGTTAACATACCTTAATCGACTTTTAGTTTATTATACCAGTATTTATCTTCCATGCCGACACTAGTTTTTACAGGAATTAGTCATCCATTGTATCATTACATACATTTACCATTTCTTTTTCATGTTCAGTCATTAATTTTACTCTTGTTACTCCTCCCCATCATTATTTTTAATGACTGGAATGCCTTGCCTCTTGAATTAAGAACACTTCCCTCTGTAAATAGTTTTAAAAAGGCTATTCTGGGTTCATGGAATAGGCATTAAGGCACTGTTAATTACATACTCATTCTTAATGTTTACTAGCATATATATATATATATTACATTTTATCATATTACATTATGTTTAATGTACATATTCAATAGACCACCTCAAAGTTTTGGTCACCATTTTGAAAGGTATGCAAGATTTCTTGGTGCGGTTACCCAGTCCCCATACGAACCTTTGCAATCTGGTCACACTACGTCAAAGCATTCTGAAGGAAATTGTAATTACAGCAAGCTGACCTAATAATTCTGCAATAACCAACAACAGAATCAAAGATAAAAACGAAGATAATCTATTTTGTGAATTTGAACCCAGTAGGATGAATTTTGGATGATTTTTGATTGGATTTCTGTTTGACACTCATTTGTTTCCATCTCGAACTCTGCAAAAAAAATAAAAAATTACATATCACATTATTTTATGTATTGAAACAGCGAACTTATATGTATTCAAATAAAAATTATTTGTGGTTTAATTTCAAGTCAGAAAAATAAATATTTTGCTCCCAAGTGACCATTAGAATAAATCACATGTTCATGAACGTATTCAAGTGCCGAACAGAAGTCAGATAAAAAAATCATCCAAAATTCGTCCTCCTGGGTTAAAGTTCATAAAATGATCTTTGTTTTTAACTTACCTTTGATTCTGTTGTCGGTTTTGTAGAATTATTAGGTCACCTTGCTGTAATTACAATGTGCTTTGACAAAGTGTGACCAAATTGCAAAGGTTTGTATGGGGACTGCGTAACCGCACCACAAAATATTGCATACATTTCAAAATGGCAGCAGAAACGTTGAGGTGGTCTATTTATAAAGAATGACTGGAATTTGTTTATTTGGTTTTAGGAACTAATAAAGGTGTTCAACATCAAGGAAGCCATGATTCCAACTCGGCCCACAATACAGCCAGGAACGTCAGGGATGGTAAATGGAACAAACGTCGATCCTGAAGAATCAGACTAATTGCCAAAAGTCAGCAAACATTCTAGCAATTTTGGAAGAAATGTTTTATTAAATATGTTAACACTGGACTCTAAATGAGAAGTGAACAAAGAAAATTTAAACAAATATCATGTTCTGTTTTATACATAATAAAAATGTTACTTTTTAATGAACTTCAAGGTGGAATCTGAGAAACTTGCACTATACTGACAACATACACCTATTAAAAAAAATGTTGATGCAATTATTGAATGAACAAAAAACATTGAACAATAATATTTTCCTATCTAAAGTTTGACTTCGTAAAATATAATAATACTGCACACTTTGGTCAAGCCAGCACTCAACGGTAATAATGCAGAATCATTAGCACCTATTATTTTATTTTCTTGGTGCACACTTGTAAAATAAATGCAAGTGCAGGCTCTCTGTTCGGTTTCTTAGAATTTTTGCAATGGCCGCTTTTTAGCAATCCCGTGAAACAAAATGTTAGTTTTATTAGCTGCAAAGAACCAAATGAAAACAATAAATATTTCAAGGCTCATATGTATTATTCCATGAACTGCTTTCAGGGTTTATTGCAATCTCTCTAATCAATGTTTGTCATTCAATGTTCTGTCTGCCTGATCAACGTTTTTTTTTAAAGAATAGGTGCACACCTATTTCAATAAACGTCGTCGGAGGCAAAAGGAAAATAGAAAATCTGACACCAAGTTGAATCATGGGAGTCTAGTGTTCTGTTTGGCTCCATTGTATTCACTTGAATGAACATCTTTCTAATTATGTCATTGTTATCTGTGGAATACGGAATTTTCTCTTTTGTTCTATTCTCTATAATTATGTTGTATAGAAAGAAAATAAGAAGTGAGACTAATTTAAATAACAGGCAAGAGGTAGAACAAAAGCGAATTCCCTGCCCACAGAGAGCAATGACTTCATTAGAAATACAATCATCCTATGTAGTGCAAGACAAAACACAATAGACTCCCACGATTGAACTTGGTCTCTGCTTTTTCTATTTTCCATTTCCCACAATGTTTATTGATGTAGATTTATATCAGTTAGGTTGAACGGTGTTGAATGCTTCAAGAAACTACATCTGCAACCACCCATTAGAGTTTAGGAAACAGTTTGGATGCAACCAACATTTTGTGAAATGAAAATTTTATCAGGAAGAATGTTATATTTTGAATTACTTATTGGTATTCAAAGGGCCATATATTTCTGGGTCAAATCCTATTTGATTTTTTTATTAAATAATCACAACAATAAACACCAAAAACTACTTGTTGCATTGTCTTTTTTAAACTGTGAATTGCATAACATGACCACAATGATACTTTTCAGAAGGCAAGGCGATGTCTGGCCTTATAATATATTCTACAAAATATCACGAGCACATAAAAAGTTTAGAGTGCATAGTCATTCACTCTCGGAAAATGGTTGCTCAGTATATTATAATTTAAAAATTGCATGAACAGCTTGTGCTATATGGACACAGTGATATTTTGAAAGCTCTCAAATAGGTCCTTTGTAGCTAAAAAATCATGTGGTTGTACTGGAGAGCAAAACATATCTGACTTCATTTATTCAAAGGCCTTGTATGACTGTTAGACTTCACTGTTCTGTATGTTGTATCCTACTGGACTTCACTGATTAAGAATCCCATTGTTTGGATAACCAAACTTTTCAGGTTGCAAACAGTGAAGTCTGCCCCTTGTACGAGATTGGTAGTGTTATTAGCAAAACCTGTTTGTAAATGCTATTTTCCACCTCCAATCGATTGTCGATCTTTTTAAAACTGCATTTTTAAAGATAGCTTGCTATCCAGCATCCATGGCAATGCCTTTCCCAAGGGGATCACAAGCTCAATTCATTTGTTAATTAAGTATTATCAGTAGGTGACTGTTAGCTGCAAAGGGCCTTATTAAAGGCAATTATCAGAACTTCAAAAATATCACTGTGCCCATAAATCACGTACAGCACTAGCATTCATGCAATTTTCTCACCACAAGGGGCAGATCTTGGGAAGGAGATTGAAGGTATATACTGCAGTCAGGAATAGCATTTTGGGTGAGAAGTTCTTCAAACAAACAGAATTGACTGAATGTGAAAGGGGATGCAATGCACAGCATGATGCCTTTTGATATCACCTTTTGGTAAAATGATTAGGAGGTGTATTTATTCACTGATTGAACATGTTGAATCTTTAAAGGTTCTCTTCTTGTCCTTCGAAAAGACTAAGAAAGACAGGTACAAATCATGTATGAAATATTTGCACTTT
Organism: Actinernus sp. WN-2022; assembly: GCA_030867875.1. Taxonomy (NCBI): domain Eukaryota; kingdom Metazoa; phylum Cnidaria; class Anthozoa; order Actiniaria; family Actinernidae; genus Actinernus; species Actinernus sp. WN-2022. Next base: position 52,368,827 of record JAOWCC010000577.1, on the reverse strand, counting down.
CCTATCACTTGCACAGTTTTGCTCTTTCTTTTTGAACTTTAAACTTTGGGTTTTTGTTCAATTTTTTATCAAAGATTGCTCTCAGTTCATTGTCTGTGTAGGGCTTGTTATCTCCACCTCTTGCCTCAAACTCTGCCAAGACCTAAACAGACAATTTGACAACATAATGAGTACTTTCCAGAAGTTTTACATTTTAAGAGGGTATCAATGCCTCAATAGATAGCAAAGTTTAACTGTCTATCCACCAAGGGAGAAAGTAATTACCTTTTTCCTCAATCTCTTGACTGGCAGTTCATTGTCAGGAGCTTCTTGTAATACTTTCTTGATTACTGATGCCCACTTAAAGTTACCTAATATGGTAGTGTAAACAGAAATATACAGTATTACCACACTAAATACTAGAGATTGCACCCAACCCTTGAAATATATACTAGACAATATTATTAATTAGATACTAATTCCAGTATGTTTCTTTTCCATTTTGACCAGAAGATACAACGTACTACACTGAAGTCAAATTATTAGATTTATTTTCACTAGTGAAAGTGCCTATAAGCCCAATTTTTGTTATAATTAAGATGTACATCAAATAAATAGGTGATTAGTAAAATATTCTTGGTTTGAATGTTGCATCTAGGCTATAGAGGTTTCTATTTGCAATATGCTAACGATGTGATGTCACAGGAGGCCTAATTATTTATTATACAAAAACATGCTGGCAGAATTATTTTCTGCAGATGTTATATTTGGGCCTAATATATCAGTGATAAAAGGGGCTATGTCATGGTACTGCACATGTATTGAGTAATCACTCGGTTGGTGGCTGTTAATTGGATACAAACAGTTAAATGTCCCTCCCTGAATGCTTGATTGAAGGGATTTTTAATATTGTCCCTGAAGACTGTTTATATACACTGTTAGTCATATTTGCTTTGATTTTAAGCATCCCACATGGCCAAGGGGTTTGTTTGTTCATATCAAAATCGGTGGAAATAGCTGTTTCCAGCCCGGAACGCGAATGTAAAGTCTATTACCGTGACACAGCCCCTTTAAACCAAATATTTCGTATAAATCAGAAATACCGGCATATAGGCCACTTTTTTGGGACAAAAAGAAGGACCAAAATTGGGGGTGTGGCTTACTCGCTCCAAGCCCATCCTTCAAAATCCAAGATGGTGGTTGCAGTTGGCATGACTTGGAATGATGACAATCTCTTTTGAAGAAGTTTTGCTTCAAATACAAGCATTTATCAACCTTCTCACTTTAAAAAAAAAAGGAGAAAGAAATGACCTTTTGTTGGCGTCCTGTGACATCACATCATTAGCATATTGGAAATAGAAACCAACAATTCATAGCTGAAGCACTCTAATCAAGAAATATTTTATACTTGACACAGTATCAATTTTTTTTTTTTTTTTTAATGGACTAACCTTATATCTATGATGCTGTTAAAATATAGTTGCTACTTCAACAGTAAGTGCCCTTTGTTTGATTGGCAGATTTAACAGCGCCATTATCCTGCACTTTTGTGGTTTCTAGAAATTTCTGCATCTTGTATTTTTACTGTGCAGCTTCTCAAACCACCTGAAGCAGATTGGTAACAAAAGATTCCATGCAAATTTAAAAGTCGATCATAAAATGATTTGCTTTATACATGTTTGCTCCATTATGAAACTGGCCAACTTTTCTTCAGGTGGGTTGGTTTGAGTAGCTGCACAGTAAATGTGTTACAAGAACAGTATAATCATCATCATTATTTCGATAATTGACTAAGGATAATAGTCATCCTTGCCTTTGGGTGTTTCCTGTATGTCCTCAGAGTTTTCCTCTTCATTGTCACTCTGTTCTGATTCTTTCTTCTTCTTGACGTCAAGTGAGACTGATAAAACAAGTTAGAAGACTAAATAAGAATTATTATTAAAAGTATAATGGCTAAGAGTTCAGTTGTCTGCCAGACCAACATTATTTTTAAGATCCTCTACTCAGACTGTAGTTATTCAGAATTCACTTCAACTGTCAGAGAAAAACATAACTGGGACTCTGTGATAAGAAAATGCTGGAAGCTAGGAGGGACATCAGTTCTTAGTATACCGTAAAGTTCCCAAAGTAACGACTCCCAAAAGTAGTGAAAATTTGATGGTTAATAAATCCCCAATGAAGTGACCTCTCCAAAAGTAACAACCCTTTAGGGCAAATTGAAGACATCACTTCTGTGCCGGGGGTACTCTACCCAAAGTTGGTAGGGGTGTGCCGCTGGGGCTCTGAAACCTTTACCCTGTTTAAGACAAAAAAGCTCAAATTTCCATACCCTGTTCAAGACAAAGTGTTAAAAAAAATATCCCTCTATAAGACAACAAATTATCTATACTTGGATGTCAGTGTTTGTGATCTTGTATAATGAGAGTCACAACTAAAAAGTCTTCATCAAGCATTAGACTAAATAAAGCACTAGATAAATACCATACCCTGTTCAAGATCTGTCGATGTGAAAATGGATACCCTGTCTAAGACCAGCAACTCGAAAAACCATACCCTGTCCAGCAGATCATCCCGCATAGTCCATATATGGGAGTACCCCCCGGTTCTGTGCACTACACCTTTACCATGCTGCTTGGATAGCAGGACATAAATCGTAGGTCCCTTGTTATCCTCAAGTATAATAATAATTTAAGTCTATACAGGAGCCAAACCTCACCCTAAGGTGATTTTCAGGAAGGTCCTGTCACAAATTACCAAGAGCATTAGGTTTGTTTTACCATACCTTTGAGTTCACTGTCTATCATCATTTGCAGACATTACCGTTTTCATTTAAGTGCAACCCTGGAAGTTTCAAGTTGTGTTTCAAAAATGACATTTAGCCGACTGTCAATCAAATAATTGTGGTTTGCTCTCATACAAACCTTTCAAAGGCCATACTGCCTAGTCTTATTAAATTAAATCTAGGCAGTAATGGTTTGATTGATGGTCGGCTGGTAAATGCAATGAAACGTTCACAGTCCACTTCAATGAAAACAGCAATAATCTGTAGAGTTTCTTCCGTACAAAATACCATTCTTGTTTTATTGGGATAGCTCGGCCTATGTACATGTATTAGCTCCCTGAAAGTAACGACCGGCTCCTGAAAGTAGTGACCCCCCAAAAGTAATGACCATAAAAGGCTGCTAAAACCAAAAGTAACGACACTTGTTACTTTCAGAACTTTATGGTATATTACTTGGCCATTTATATAATATTTGCTTTACAAGTACCTTCAGAACTGCCACCTTTACTGTCACCCCTTTGTCTTTTTCCTTTCTTTTTCGTAGACTTTACTTCTGACCTATTGTGGTTGCTGTCTTCTGTTTCTTTGTCACCTTTCCGTTTCTTTTTTGATTTGATTTCTCCTGGCACTGCCTCTACTTCTTCCCCTCCATGCTTTTGCTTTCTTCTCTTATCTTTCTTGTCCATTTTCTTTAGATTAGCCTCTCCAGTATCACCATTAAATACTTCACCAGCCTGTTTGGCACCTTCTTTATCTTCTTCATGTTCCTGACTTTCTCCTCCAGAGCAACTATCAGTAGCTTTATCCGAGCTTGCAATACTGTCTTCTGTGGTCTGGCCATTACCCTCAACACTTCCCTACAAACAATCAGGGATGAAGAAGAAAATTAGGATCCTAGTAAAATAATTTATAAAAATGTCGGTATCATCAATTCTCTGCAAGCAGAGCCTTCTTCAACTCAACAAAAAGTGAGAAGAAAAGTCTGAAGGCTCTGCAGCATTCGTGTTGTTTTCGTATCGAGCATGCGCCAATGGTTTTGTCTCTTGCCACACTCAGTTGTGGCACATTTGTCTGCCGTTGTTGCAGTGGGCTCAGATTTGGTCATCAATTTGAACCAAAACTTTACCTGGTCGCACACTGAATAAACTGGTTTTAACAGGCTTGACAAGCTCAGAATCTTGGGCAAAAACAACATGAATGCTGCAGAGCCTTCTTTCCTTCTCTTTTTTTGTGGAGTTGAAGAAGGCTCTGCTTGCAGGGTAGGTCTCAATCAAAATGATGGTTCTGCACCTAGTTAATCTTGCATACTGTAATTAAACTTCATGAGGTTAATCTTACTATACCTTCTCTCCACCAGAAAATATCTCCCACAGTTTGTCCAGCACAGCCTGGTCAGTCACACTGACACTGTTGCGGCAGAAGTTCTAAAGTGATTTACAAAGTATATATATTAGGGTATCCCCTGGTACCAGGGGTATAGCTCAAGGGGAGGTCCTAGGGTGCCTGTACATGTGACTGCCCTTTGGTTCCAAAAAAACTGATAGAATGAATTGGAATCAAACAATGGCAAAACATCTACAAAAAAAACTCAGAATGCAGGAAATTACATTTGAGCAAAAACAAATTTCAAAAATTCCTGTGGAATCATGCTCCTGTTTCCCCTAGATGGAGGCAAGCACCTCTAGATCTGGAGCTCGTGTTGGGACCCCCTTGGAAAAATCCTGCCTATGCCCTGAGTACTGTAATAGCTGAATGGGCATCATAAGAAAGATTCACAATTTCCTGCAGGGAGTTTTTGGCCAATCATAAATTTTGATTTTTTGGACCATGTATGCGGTTGACCATGATTGACATTAGATGGCCATGATTGACATTACATGTAGATGGCCATGATTGACAGTAGATGACCATGAGTGACAGTAGATGACCATGAGTGACTGTGACGAGCACATTCGATCTTGATCACCTCTTGATTCACCACAATCAACTACATAACCTCACTTAGTGGTCCTAATAGCCTTATCCTGACCCCAAATCTTTTACCTATTAAACATGACCACCAATCTGTTGGTTTTATTCAATATTCTTAAACCAACAGTGACAGTCAGCCAATAAAAACTTTATTTACCTGGAACTTTGCCTTTTTCCTTGGAATGTTAGAATATTGTTTCAGTCGATGCAGTATTTTTCTGATCTGTGGATCCTCCATCCCAGCCTGAGATGCCTCTTGCACTTGCTGTTGTTTTAAAGCATATTATAACATTAATTACAGACTGTAGCATCCACCACTGTGTATGTGAGCAGAGTCTTCTTCCTGCCTGCTAAAAGAGAAGAGAGGAAAGAAGGGCTCTGCTGAAATCCTGTCAAGTTTATATAATGACAGGAGCATGCATTCAGTGGATTCAGGTAGAGTGTCAAAGTAATGGTCCAGACAAGAACTGTAGTGCTCTACAGCAAGGAATGTTAAAAGGTGTTAATTTTCTATTATTCTTTATCGTAACTTCATTGGTTGATACTTATAAATTCAATAGAAACCCATCGAAATAATGCATAAATTTAATAAAAAATTTTTTTGTGGTATTGAATTTATTTTTGATCAAACTAACATAGTTTAATTTCAAAGAATATCGTGTGTGGGGAAAGCTCTCAAATTTGTAAGTGAAAAATCTTTTGTTTTCTCTATATTCGATTGTCTTCTATCAGTTTAGATTGTTCAATGAGAAAATTATTTGCCTTTTTTTTAGGGGGGGGGGGGGGGGGGGGGCAAAATCCTACCCTAGTTCCAGAGGTTATAATTTTTTTCTCACCGACACATTGACACCAAGTGCCGTCAGAGCGGCCAAAGCTGTGAGAGTCGGGCAATGAAGTTGCGAGTGTCGTAAAAATAACACTGGTCCAAGCTGTTTACGTAATGTTTAAAGTCCGACAATGAGGACTGGACGGGGATTTCAAGTCCGCGCAATTTGTTCCAGTCCGAGGCGCAGCCGAGGACTGGAACTAATTGCAAGGACTTGAAATCCCGTCCAGTCCGAAATTGGAGGACTTTGAACGACTTCAACTCCTCATTAATTATTCGGGAGGAATCAAAGACAAATAAAAGTTGCTGGTAGTTTAGTATTTTGCAAGGAAAACTAAAAAATATCGAGAAAATAGGGCTACAAATTCTTTTAATCACTGTTATTATGAAGAGCAAAGTTATTGAACAATCAGTGCTATTCAATTGCCTTTTGTTCATAATGCAATCAATATTTTTTAAAGCATAGTCTCTCGGGATATGTTAGCTGCATTACCTGTTACAGTTACTGGTTTCAATTAAGCTAGTTCAGTGTTAATTGAACAAAACTTTATTGAGCAATCATAATAATAATCAGTGCTATTCATGCCATTCGTACATATTGCTTTCAAGTAATGATGTTTTCTAAAGGCATAGTCTCTCGGGATATGCTAAATCAAGCCTGCGTTGCGAGTTACAGTTTTCCGGTTCAGTTCAGTGCAAATCCAGCATGGCGTCAAGAGCAACCGATTCCTCTGACGAGTTTGAGCCTCCACTAAAGCGGTTCAGAAAACCTCTAGCGCCGAAGGAACAAGATTTAAAATTGAAAAATGCTATCCCAAAAGCAACATTATACAAGAATAACTGGGCAGTGAACATCTTTACTGAATGGCGTGATAATAGAGAAAACAAGATGGCCACTTTTGAACCCAAAAGTCAGTCAACATTTGTACCTCACGAGGAAGTTGAAAACTTGGATATTAAGCCATGGGAAAAAATGAGTGTGCCGTCACTTAATTTTTGGATTTCCAAATTTCTCCAAGAGGTGTGCAACAAGAAAGGAGAGAGATACCCGGCAAAAACTCTGTATCAGATTGTTGCTTCCCTAAAAAGATATTTGGAGTCGAGAGGCCGGTCGGATGTAAATATGATGAATAAATCAAATGAAAGGTATGCTGTATACATAGTATATTATATGCATGTTCTATTAGAGGTATTACTCATATTATAGAAGCTATTTTTTCATTGCATAAAGATAACATGTTATTTTCTGCTCTCAGTTTCAGCTATCTGCGTCAAGTCTTAGATGCCGAGATGAAAGACGTGCACAAAATGGGGATCATAAATCAGAATACAGAAAAACTACCAATGTCTGACATGGAGGAAGACAAGATGTGGGAAAGCGGACTATTTGGACCTTTAACAGCTAAGACTATTCTTAATACACTTTATTTCTATAATGGGAAATTATTTGGAATGAGATCGAAGGAGCATCGTAGTTTAAGGCTTTCTGATATTATAGTAGACTCGGAAACCATTACATTTAAGGAGAATTCATCTAAGACGTATCATGGGGGGATCTCAGACTTGAAAAAAACATCAAGGAAAGTAAGACATTTATGTCATAGTGTAGGGGAAGAGAATCACGAGCGATGCCTAGTTTCTATTTATAAGCTTTATTATGAGAAAGTCAATAGTTTAGCTGTTAAGAATAAGGCGTTTTACTTTCAGCCATTTGAAAACGATATATCGTTTAAGAATGCTCCAGTTGGTATTCACAGTTTAAATGCAATACTCCCTAATTTGTGTGCCGCAATAGGAGCTCCTAGAAAAACGAGCCACAGTCTTCGTGTTACAACTGTAACTAAATTGTTTAATGCTCAAGTAGAAGAGAAATTAATTCGGAGTCGTAGTGGCCACACTAGTAATGCTCTTTTTGCATATGAGAAATCGAGCAAGGAGCAGGAACAAAATGTTTCAGAAATTCTGGGTCCTGTAAAACCCAGTAAGCAGGATTTTATTGAAAGTAAGCCTAAGCCGAGTGCTTCTAGTAGTTCAACTGAACAAGAATTGCCTGTTTTTGAAATAGACGAATTGGATAGCTTTTTTGATGAGATTTTGGGAGAAGATGAAAGCTTAAGTATGTCTAATAATGTAGCACCTCCACAACCGCCCGGATGGAAGTATGCTTCCGATGGGCCAATTAACATAAGTGGCAATAATTGCAATGTAATCATTAATCAAATCAGAAAGCCTTAAATTATCATTTACAGTGCATTCAGCCGAGAGAGAATCTTCTTTTGTGTTAAGTAAATTCATATAAATAGATATTATATCCAATGTATCTTTATCAACGGACGGATGATTGATTGATGTGCAAGTTTCAGTTTATTTCATGGTTTAATGCACTTGGATGATAATCTAACTTAGTAAAAGAGGTGTATCCACCTCATAATGATAATGAATGGAATTTGAAAGGAAATTGTTTAATCTGATCAATAAAAGAGTAATTATGCATGCCATGATGTTTTTCAATAATTTATTCGTAGTAACTGGAAAAATTTCCAGTTACTGGAACAACTTGTTCCAGTAACTAGAAACTTTTCCAGTTACTGCTAGGAGGACTAGACCAGGTATCCAGTGTCCTCAAGGGATTAAAATCAGACCATTGGATTGGCTGAATACCTCGTGAATAATTAATGAGGACTTGAATCTTTGATCCACGGCTTTGACCAGAGGTTCGCCCCGGGACATTCAAAATGGCTTCCACATGAACTTACCTTAATCCATTCTTGTTGTTTTTGTTCACCTTTATTCTGTTTGTCCTTCGGTTTAAACAGTTTTCCCTGGTATTTCTCAGCTTCTGATATACAACTTGTATGTTGTGCATACTCTTCTCCGTGAAAGTCTTTACCACAGTCAATGCACGACAATACTTCACACTGCCGACACACTATTTTGTAGTGTTTCTCGACTTGATTCTTACGTACACTCTGTCCACATGCATTACAGATGAATGAAACCATGATTGGAACTTGAATCTTTGACCAGGAGTAACCGAAACGCTCAGTAAGGCCAGTGCAGTCCGTCCAAATAGTTGAAAACGTTCCAGTTCCCGGCCCCCTCTGCCTGCTATATATTTCCGTCCTTTCCCACGTGGGTGCCTGAGCATGCCGATATAAACGTATTCTGTTCTTTCAGGGGAGGGGTGATAGCACATTGTAAAAATAGAAAATCATCCCAATAACAAACAAGGAAACTATTAATATCGCTTTATTGATTCAATTTTATTGAATACGTATTAAGAAAAATGAGCAAAATTATTTTTTGAGCAGATTTCAGTTTTTATAACATTTAAAAATATTAGTCACTTTCCGCTCCCCACTAAGGTTGATAATTTGTCACTGTCAGCTACCAGAAGTACCTGTTTTAGACTGCACATGGATTTTATAGTGCTGTTGAAATATTAACAAGTCTTTATAAATGGATCCGCCGGATCCCTTACGGTAGCATAGGCCAAAGAAACAATGGACACGCTTCGTAGAAGGACGAAGTTTCCTACAAATTATCGAAAGAGATAAAAAAAAAAATTTCGCGCTTCACTGTCCCAGAACTGGCAAAATACATTAGACAACGGCTTCTTGTTTCACGAACTTCTCCTCCACCAAGTTCGCTATGGTTCCCAAAGGAGTAGCGCTTGGGATGCTCTTCTATCTAACCTGTGCGGTGGCAGCTACAATATACATAAGTTTGATGTATCTGAATGAGAAAGAATGCGACTGTAGGCAGTACGTGAAGAGGCTCTCGTTACCCGAATCTGATAGTTTAGACCAAGAACACGACTTTAATCATCTCTCAAAGCTAAAAGAAGTTCCCACAAAACGCCAGCAAGAAAAGCTGATCTCAACTTCAAGGCCTGAGAAGCTAAGTAAAGGTAAGTGAAAACAGTTTTTAAAATCGCGGTTTATAAAAACACTTTGAATCGATAGTAATTACCGTAACAATACGCGTATTGTTTGAGGTGACGTGTCATTGTGTTACGTACACTTGCAGTAGTTAATACATCACATATTTTAACTGTGTATTATATTACATTGAACTTTACATTACATGCTTTTGTTTTGTTACTTAGAGCAGCTATTGTATTTATTGCACTATATGTGTGTTTTACACTAGAGGCAGCCTGTTATAATTAACAATTATTCGCTGAAGGCGAAGTTGATATTTAACAATTTTATTATTCACCGAAGTGGAGGTGAATAGTGGTGGATATTTACCGAGCCGCTTCAGCGAGGTAAATATCCACCACTATTCACCAACACTGAGGTTAATAGCCAGCACCAAATAGTTATTTTATTTTCTGTCTAATGGAAAAAAAACTCTCAAGAGATGATCGCTGCTTTGCTCAGAGGTTAATATGAAATCATATTCACTGTTTGAGTAGCCAATCAGAACATACCTGAATATTCACCAATATCAACTGAGCCCGAGGCAAATAATTGTTTTAGTATATACAACACAAGAACCTGTTTTTGGGCACTGCATTTTGTTGAATTTCTAATATTTCCACTTAGGAAACAATCACAAAATGTGAATTTACGCCTGCCATTTTGTTTAAAAATTATCCCGAGTTTTGTAGGTGGCTATTGCTTATTATTCCGAGATAGAGAGCCAATCAAATTGCATGATCTATGTAGGTTCCTGTGTTGTATATACTAATTATCTTTATACATGTATGTGACATAAAATGAAGAATAGTCTACGTATACAGCATCATTAATTTGATATTAATATGTACCAAATAAGGTCATATTACTTTATTTATAAGAAGTCTTGCTGCCAATTCTAATAATCAGGAGTAATATTTTGTTTTTGTATTTCAGAAGAGGAAAAAATCAAACAGCAAAATCAAAATGATGAGAAAAATTGGGGCACCCATGTACTTGGTATTGTTGTTCCATACAGGAACAGATTTGAAGAATTAATGGACTTTGTACCACATATGCATACGTTTCTCACTAAGAAGAAATTACGGCACAGGATTTTTATAGTTAATCAAGTAGACAAACACAGGTAAGGATAACTTTTGGAAGCAGCAATATTTATGTTGTCATATGAAACTGTTATTTTTTTCAATTTCCATTGGTTTAGAATTTTCTTTTTCAAATGCACATTAAACTGTCTTTATATTAGAAAAACAAAATCTGAATTTTAATGGACCTGAAACAATCATAAGGACTCATCAAAGCCAGCACCCAGCTAAACCACAGATATAATTGGAATTTAGCATGTTTTTTGTGGAGGGAGGAAAACCGGAGAAAAACCCTTCAAGGATCAAGGGCAATGGAATATCATTGATGGTGGTGAAAGTTGGTTCAAAGCACATTACTTTTTGCAATTTTCAGCTGGTGCGTATATGATGGATTAATAGTACAAACTACTGTAGGTCTGGTAACTGGGAAGATAAACATTGGTTTGAGCAACTAATAGTTGATTATTAAGGTCACTAATAATCTGCCATGGCAAGCAAGTAGCTCAGCTTAGCCCCTAGCCTGCGAGCCGGCTCTCCTGTGGGTTTATTTGTTAAAGTTCATTCTAGTATTTGGGGTTCCTGTGGTGCACGGACACGAAAGTTTATTCTCAGGGTTCCTGTGGCCTCTCTTTTCTCCTCGGCCCCAGCGTGCCCCGAATACGAGAATAAACTTTTCCGAATAAACCCACAGGAGAGCCGGCTCGCAGGCTACTTAGCTCCTTTTCAGAGGAACTTGCTTACTGTTCTATAGTTTGCATCGTGCACATCTGTAGCATGCACAAAAGTAGGTTCCATAATGGATAGATGGTCTGTATGCATCAAGACAAGAGTTGTATGCCTTGTCATTTTACCTGGCCCTGGATAGGAGAGGCCAGTAATCAGTTGTGAGACTTTAGAAAAGTAGCCATTTTTTTAGCTTCTCATGTGAAACCGAATGATCCCATGGCCATATAATTATAATACTCTTGATAGTTCTATTAGTACAGTACCGCTCGTGAGTAATGTAACATCCAGTCATGAGTAAAATTTCTACTCGTTCTGACTCGCTACTTGCGAGTATTCTACTTGACAGGTTCACTCGTTTGTTGCGAGTGGATGATTCCATTGTTTTAGTTTTGACTTGATGCACCGACTCACGAGTGAAACAAGTATGATTATGAACATTACAGTCAACCAGGCTAGCAAATGAAAGCTGTTGAATTCATTTGAGTTACTAGTAACGTACACTGATACATGTAGTGTGAGCTGTATGCAGGGTGTTTTATTTGGAAGTTAAACACAAACAATAAAAAAAAACAGCACATCAAAGAGTGAGCTTTAATTACAGGATAAACTTTGGCGAACTTGTTGGCGTATGCAGGGTGTTTTATTTGGAAGTCAACAGTGAACAATTAAAAAATGACAGCACTTCAAAGCGGCTTGGCGGGAATAAACTTTGGCTAACTAGTTGGCGTACGCGGGGTAAAAAAAAATCGACAGCACATCGAAGAGTGAGCTTTACGGGAATAAACTTTTGTGAACAAGTTGGCGTATGTGGGGTGTTATATTTGGAAGTTTATAAACACAAACAACTTTGAAAATTTCCCACAGTACACAAGCAGTACTGTAGAGGGAAATCTACATTATTTTCTTCACGAGCAACATGGCGCTATCTTGTCTAATTATCAGCCCAGACATTGGTGACCAACGGGCGAGATCTCGAATAACAGTCTTGCCAAGAAAATATTGAGTGGATATATGCTTGAAACAATGCTCTGTGGAAAACCTGGAGGTTCTTGTGAAGAAATTGGTAGTTACATGTATGTTAACGATCGACTGACTTGGTTGTGTGTTATACATGTATTGATACAAACAAATCAAACCATTCTGTTCCACTACTGGGAAAGTTCTTAGCGTCAACTGTGGCTGCATGTAAACCTGTGTAAGGAATAACTAGAAAACTGTTAGCCTTCATTTGGCAAGACTACATGTAATTACTGTAGATTAGTTAGCGTTGGTATTTTAAAATTGTTCTGACTCATTAGACTTGCGAGTTACGAGTGAAAGAGAGTGCTATTGTTTCTGTTAAAAGGAACAGACTCACGAGCAGCGAGTCGGAACGAGTAGAAATTTGACTTGCGACTTGTGAGTGGATGTTACGTTACTCGCGAGCAGTACTGTACTTCATAATAACTCAGTGTGTTTTAGTTGGTAAACAAAGTGAGATATGAGAATTTCAAATCATTCTTTGCCCCACAAATGCTATATATTGTATAATCCTTGGTAACCCAGTTTGTTTGCTCTCCAACATGGTGGAAATAGTCACATGATCTTGTAGTATATAAGTCACACATTACAGACAGGTCCCATAATGGTGAGACGGTCTGTATGCATCAAGGCATGAGCTGCACATTGACATTTCAGTGATCAGTTGTGAGATCTCCCTCATACCAACACTTCAGCATGTAGTTGGTATAATAACTATAAACTAATATGTACAATATAGCTTTAGTTAGTAAAACTGCATTCTGCATCAGTGTAGATACTATACACGATCATGGAGATTATTTTACAGAGGCATACCCGTGTGACTCCAATGCTGTGTTTGGATTGGTTAGCATCCTTTTTTATTATTGTTTTTTTTTTTTTTTTTTTTCAGGTTCAACCGTGCATCTCTTTTAAATGTTGGCTATTTAGTTGCTAGAAATGAATGTGATTATATTGCAATGCATGATGTGGATCTTATGCCATTGAACAACAAATTATTCTATGGGTATCCTGATAAAGGTCCCTTCCATGTGTCTGCCCCACACCTTCATCCTAAATATCACTACAAGACGTTCGTTGGTGGGATTCTGATGATGACTACTGAGCAGTTTGAAAAGGTAAATCTTGAGTAAACCTGGTTATGTCAGACTGGGGTTTCATCAGAAGCTGGGGCAGACTTCACTGTTTGCAACCTGAAATGTTATTGGTCACTAAAACAATAGCCTATCCCTAAAACAATACAAACCCTAACCCTAAAACAGTGGGATTCTTTATCAGTGAAGTCCAATAGGATACAACCTACAGAACAGTGAAGTCTAACCGCAGAAACTAGTTACCAGTGGTTTCCCTTTTTTTCTTTGCCCATTCTGTTAGGCCACACAAAATAAATGTTGTGTTTCTAGTAACCAGACCAACCTGGATTTTTTCATGCCAACCTCAAACTTTTTTATTGCTATTTTCCATGACTTATAATTGAAACATAAAACAAACAAAAATATAAAACATTAAAATAATGAGAAGTACTTTATACGTAAATGACGACTTCGTGCTACAGTTGTCTTTATTAGTGCAATCACATGAACTTGACAACAACATAAACACAGGCAAACTCACAAATGTGCATGCATATAAAAAATAACACACAAAAAATATATATATAATTATTTTCTGACCTACATATACCTACGTGTATTTTTTCAGCTCACTACTGGAAACACAACATTTATTTTGTTTGGTCTTACTATAGAAACACCAGGAAACCCAAGCCCAAATACACTCAATCAGAAGATATTAGAAATCTTTAAAATCATGGAGAACTTTTTTAACAGTTTATTGATTTTTTTTTTTAATACATCATTGGTATGTGAAACACATATAGTGTACTTTTAATAAGTACCAGTACGTTGTGAATTGTAATCATGTATAATCTTCAAATTGGTTTGGTATAGGTTAATGGCTTGTCAAACAGGTTTTGGGGTTGGGGACGTGAAGATGACGAACTATATCAAAGAATGATGGAAGCAGGTTTGACGGTAAGTTTAAATTAATGTGGTATTTGTGACACTTAAAAACAGAGTTCCATTGTCTGTAAATATGGGAATGTAAAGTATGCCTTCTTTGCTTGAAAGGTTTAGCAGTGTTCATCTGTCTTAATAATGTTCAATTAACAGATTAGGAAAGTTGACTAAGAAGGAAAGGAAAGGAAATGGGGATGATCTGAATATTTATGATTCCTTGAGAGAAATGGTTTGCAATTTGAGAAAGTATCACCCAGCTTTTGTTTCATTGTCAGTATTTTTTTCTAGATCTACCGTCATGGCAAGAAACACATAAAAACTGGCTATGATACATTCAAGCATGAACATGATCCCAAAACAAGAAAACGGGACTATGCCAGAATTTATGATCAGAAAAGGGTAAGCCATTTTGAATACAATAATCCAGAAGGGTATTATGTGGTAATGTTATTTTTAATGGTGTCTGGCACTGTTGGTAGCCCAAACAAACAAACAAACAATCATCTAAGATATGCAAGACAGCAAATGCCTTGAAATTCATGAGACAATCACTAGTTGAGGGCCATGCAAGCTAAGAGCTCCAAAAATAGTTCTCTCCTGCAGAGACGTATCACATACACCAAACTGAATTGAAAGGGTTATTCCTAAGATCAGGACTCCTTTAACTTGTGGTTTTTGTATCCAAGGGTGTAAGTCAGGTGGTGTGCATCACAAGATTTCATGAGTTTTGGCCAATCAACAAGCTCCATTAGAAAAATAGTCTTGGAATGCAAAACTTTTTGCAACATTTGTCAACTAAGTTTACTACATTTTTTTTTATATTTAAGGTCTTATTTGCCTTTTTTGAAAGAAAGTGCTTTGGAAATTGAAAAGAGACATGTAATTGTTGTGCCATATAGTAAGAGCAACTGTTTACTTTCGAGATATTTCTTTTGCCAAGGACATCTCAAAGTCAAAGGTCCCTGCCATGTTCTCATGTGAATTAAGCTGCCATGTTGTTGTGTTTTGAAATTTCACACAAATCAACTTCAAATTGGCTGTACTTATCATAATTATTTGGTCTTCTGTATGGATCTGTAGTTAATTTAACCCTTCTTCTTTCAAAATATCAGGGTCTACCTCCAAATGGTTTTTGTGGTAAATGCTGATGAAAAGATTGTCCTAGTTCAAGCTGTGCCTTCATTTTGTTTATTCTGGCCAGGCACGAGACACTGGTGCATGTTCTTTGTTAAAAAATGGAGTGATAATTATGTCAACAGCATGCACGACCAACATTGAAACTTTCACCGACTGATCACATGAAAAAAATCTGCATTTTCCCCCTTTCTTTGTGGCTTTCCTTATCAAATATTTGCAAGAAATACTGGGTATTCAATACTGAGGTAGATTTACCTAACAATTGTGACAAAAACTTTGGTTTTGAGATACTTTATTTTGGCAGCTGACATGTTCACTCCATCTTGTCATGCCAACAATGAGCTCTCCCACAAATGTTCCCATGATGCTGCGTCAGCTCATGATGCACAACCCTGGGTGGAAGTGGTATATGTCAAAATTACTAAAATTATGATTTGATTTTTTTGTTGACTGATGGATTGATTGCCATGGCACCATATCAGGCATATGAACCAGACCACTTATTAAAAAAGTAATCAAAACATATGGTGTGAAATTCTTTATTGGATTGTCAGATTTGTACAAACGTACATGGTATGAAAATCAGTCTCCGATTTTTATTATTTTGTTTAGTTAAAACCATATGTTAACAAAACAGTTATACAGCTCAAATTTAGGGTGTGTCCATATTCAAAATGTTATAGCAAATTAAACAAAGGGAAAATCAAAATTCAACAATTTTTAGACCATCATACCATGTTACATGTACCCTTATGCAAAATTTCAGGAGAATCTGATAAATTCCTACTGGCCTGGATCTATATATGGTATTTCAAGGTATTTCAAAGCAAATTTAAGATTAAATGGACATCAGACATTCAGAACATTTATACTTTTATGGATATGTGTGTATAGTTTGTTCATAAAGCAAATTACTATGTTATGGGGCCATCTAGTAACTGTTACGTTTTATACTTTTGAGCAGGTATCCAAAAATAGTTTCATTAGGTTGTAATTCAAGGTTCCATAACGTTATCAGAATTTTTGGGAGATTTTTGGAGAGTTTGGGAAAGAAAAATAAGCGTGGGGGAATTAGTAGGCTCAGTTTCCAGCCATGGGGTTTTGGTGTGCCTGTTATCCTCTCCCTACCCTAGTGGGGGAGGCTTTGGAGAAACGACACCCAATGGCTGAAACCGAGCCTAGGGAATTAGTGAATTTTAAATAAATTGGAAAACAATGATGATTATTTTTTTATGAAGAATTAAAATTAGATTTGTAAATTAATAATTAAGATATGAGACCAAATTTGTGTGCTATCATCCCAGAATTTTGACCCTAGTTAAGGAGGTACTACAGTTGAATAGATAAGAAAAAGGATGAAAATTGAGGAAGTAATAAAGGGGTCAAAATTCTGGGATGTTGTTTTTGAGCTCTAGTGAGGAAAAGGATTTTTAAAGTCACCCATGCAATATTGTGTATTTTTGTTATCCCTCTGTCATGTCCAGTTTTTGAGGTTTTTAATGCTGAATTATCATTTCTTTTTGTAGGAATCATTTCATAGAGATAGAGAGACAGGCTTAGATTCTGTTGAATACACTATTACAAGCAAGAAAAGAATGGTCATTGATGAAGCTCCCTGTACTATAGTAAATGTAGAACTAGAATGTGACTATGATTTCACTCCTTGGTGTGATTTGGAAAAGAAAGGAAGGAGCTAACGAAGGATATACACACTCTGGTCTGTGTGCTTGTTCTCAACGTGAAATTTGAATGAATTCAAGAATAACATTTCAAAGTATACATAATCCACTTAAGACAGTCAATATCACCAAAATTAGTCTACTGCCCGGTTGTTCAAAGCCCGATTAAGCTAATCCATGATTAAGAGAAATCTTTAGTTTGAGTTTGCTAACTTGGGAACTACATATTTGAGGTTAAAAACGTATTCCTACTTGTCTTGCTAGATGTGGAAGCAAATACCTTCTACCGAGACAACCAAAACCATGGGTTTGGCTTCAAACAACTGGGCACAGACTGTTATAGCCTTCTTTAAACAGACATATTATTTCACTCATAAACTCGAAGAAAAACATGTCTGCTTCCCAGTTAGGACTTAAAGCAAACGTTTGAATGGTTGCAAAATTACGATGCACATCTATTCAAAAAGGAAAAAGAAACAGTGCTATTATGTATTAAAAAGTTGACTGACGTGTTGTGCACAAGAAAAAGAAGGAAAGTTATGAATAGACTTTCTATTTATTTATTTACTTACTTACTTATTTCAAGATTAGCCCTGTGAGGAGCAGGTGAAAAATTAAGTAGGACACGAGGTCTCCTACAAGGTATTAGAGTGACCCATCCCCTAATATAAACCTGAAAACCCCAACCCAAAATTACCCGTAGTAAGAAAAACAAACAAAGATCAACAATAAATGTAAAAGATGAAATTCGATATTTGTACTGGATATCAAAGGAATATCTTATGACAACATTAAAGTGCCTATGAAGAGTTTATTGTATTAAATTTTAGTCTTCCCTAAGTCATTTTGTGCAATTAAAAATACATTTGGAGCCCGCGAACATTTTTTATTGTGTGTCGAAGTGAGGCATAGTTACCAAATTCATGCGACAATAAGGTAATTTCCACCATCTTGTAGAGGATGCAAACATGGCGCGAAATATAGTGTTTGTATGGGAATGCTCCGTACCCCCCTAGCTAATAGGGATCTTACGCAACCAGGACGGTGACGGCAGTGACGACGGGAGGTAGAAAAGTGTTTTCTCCCGAAATCTGGTGTTTACTAGTTTCCTTTATTCGCTTTTAATTACGTTTCACATCCATAAAATTTTGCTCACGCCGAACGAAAAACAGAGTGATTTACTTTCTTATGTTTGCGTTCTCTTGTAAACGTAACTTTGGGTTTTCACGTATCTAGAAATTCTTAATGAGACTAAGTCCTTAATACATAATAAGGCTTTGTTGCTTAGACAGTTATTTATGGTAATCAACATGTCTTGCATACGTCGATTCCTAGTGTCTGAGTGTCTGAGTGCCCATTCGTTTGAGCAATTCTTGGTATAATGATTGTTTGTCTTGCATACGTCGATTCCTAGTGTCTGAGTGCCCATTCGTTTGAGCAATTCTTGGTATTATGATTGTTTGTCTTACATACGCCGATGTCCTAGTGTCCGAGTTCCCATTCGTTTGAGCAATTCTTGGTATAATGATTGTTTGTCTTTGTAAACGTATCGCAGGGCCCTCTCGTTAACCTTTTCTAATTTTGCAGAATTACGCTTACCACAATGGTGCCAAACCTGAGAACAATAGTAGAAATATGGCAAAATAAAAGAACGATACAACGATTCTTTCATCTTTAACGGTAAAATATTCTTCAGCCTATTTGACTACAGTGGAACCTCTCTGTGAGACCACCTCTCGTAGGCGACCACCTCTCTTAAGCGACCACTTACCAAAAGCCTGTTTTGACTCGCAGCCGTCAAATCACTGCATTAATACCTCTCGTAAGTGCCCATGCACCTCTCGTAAGCGACCACTTTTCCAGGTCCCGAGGGTGGTCGCTTACCGGAGGTTAAACTGTACTAACTTTCCGACATATGCTTGCGACATGGGCGTCAAACTTTAATTTGCTATCTAGTGTCACGCCTAATAAGTTAATCTGCTCCTTAGATGGAATATTTACTTCACCGGATTTAAAGTACAATTCTTGAGTCTTATTGCCTAATATTATGGCTTGGTACTTGCAATTGTCTGGGTTTGCTTTCATACCATTTTCTTTAAACCACGTGACCGCATTGTCTAGGTCTCGATTTACAGCTGACTCGACAGAAGAAGGGCTATCGTGAGAATGGTAGATCTTGGTGTCATCGGCATAACTTATTAACTTGCACTCTTTAATCGCATATATCAAGTCATTCATAAATATATTGAACAGTATCGGCCCAAGAATGAACTCTGTGGCACGCCTCTTAACACCTCTTCCCAAGTTGAGTAAGTACCGCTTAGTTTGAGCCTCTGAAATCGCGATGATAAATAACTGCGCAAGAGTGTCAATGATGTATCATCCATGCCATAAAACTTTAGTTTTTCCAAAATCAGGTCATGAGACAGGCAATCAAACGCCTTACTGAGATCAATTGCCGCCGCTCCGATTACTTTGTGCTTATCCAATTGCTCCTTTCACTGTTCAGTAAGCGTGCGGAGTAATGCCGCTGGACACCCGTGGAACTTGCGATATACAAACATGAATTCATGAAAGATTGTCTCAAAACGCCCAGTCATTTGTGTGTATAAGATACGTTCAAACACCTTTGAAAAGTCCGGGAGAACAGTAACCGGTCGAAAATTCGCTTTGTCCAGCAAAGAGTCTTTCTTGTGGTGCGGCGCGATCTCTCCATGCTTCCATGTATCTGGAACCTCTGATCGTACGATGATAGTGTTAATGAGATCGCTTTGCGGCTTTGAGATAGACGAGGCCCGCGGTGGAATTAAATCATGGCCTGTAGCTTTATTTGGCTTTATTTCCCCAAGCACCGCTTTAATCTCTTTCAGTGTAATGTGTTCATTAGGTGTACGGCTTTTGGAGTGCATAAGTGGTCGTATAGACTGGGTTTCCAGAACGATTATGCAGAGTTGTTCAAAGTGACGCATGACTGATTTACGTCGCATGGTAACAACGCGTTTTCTCATTAATCTAAATGTCGGCGTTTAAGTCTCCTATACAGATCACATTGGGACGATTAGAGACGGCTACGTCCAGGATTGCACTCAGCTCCAGTCTGTAGTGAAAGTTTCATTGTTTACCGATGGTGGCTTATAAACATTTAGTAACTAAGAAAAATGGTGCTGCATGACCCAGTTAGACGTCGACAAGAATAGCCTCTACTTCTTTGCATTTGATTTTTACTTGGTATGAAGGAATAGAGTTGTGAATATACAAAAGTAATCCTCCGCCACCTTTCTTTCTGTCCCTCCGATAAATGTGATACCCCTTGAGAGCGAATTGCGAGCTTGGAAATGTCCTGTCAATGTTTGTCTCTTGAACACTTACAATATCAAAAGCGTCTGTCCATTCTTGTATTTCTACGAATTTTCCTGGTAGACTGTTTATGTTCAGACTTCCAATAACACATTGCTTATGTGTGTATTCGCTCAATCCCGTTATAATGTTCGCTTTCTCTTCGACATTACTTGGTCCAAAGTCAGAGTCATGTATAGAGGTATTCGAAGACTCAAAGAATGAGTCGCTAAAGCGAGGTAAACTGCAAGTTAAGCAATTCCATTTATCCACACAGTTTCCCATACCCTGGTGCCAGAGGTTCTAGGTTTTGGTTCTAGGTTTTATCTAGGTTAGGTTAAGGTGCGAAGCACTTTATTCATGAGCCCACCACTTTATTCATGAGCCCACCACTTTATTCATGAGCCCACCACTTTATTCATGAGCCCACCACTTTATTCATGAGCCCACCACTTTATTCATGAGTCCAAGACAATAGAACCGTGACGTCATTGAATTAATGAGAGCTCACCAAAAAATAACATAGCTCACCAAAACACAGGATAATTCCAACCCTCTCATACTACTCAGTATCGGAAACTACAAAATAAATAAACCTGAAGAAGGCTAGTGCTGGCCAGCCGAAATATCGTTTTAAAAACCTCGACAAGCGTTGTATATGTTATATATGATCAGCATTGCAGTAGTCTTCGGACACTTTATCGTTATATTTTTCTTCTTCTTCATGATCAAGATCTGTTTTTTGATCCAACGTCTGGCAGGATTGATTGTACACAGTTTTGCTGTGGTTTTCTTACCATTAACTATATATATCAAACAGGAGCCCATTACTCCTGTATCAAAATACATCTGGCTGTAATAATAATAATAACAACGGTTTATTTGCAGTGTTTCCACTGGGTGGCTCTTCATCTGCAACTACCTAAGAATAGTAACGAATAATAAAAAGTTGCAAAAACCTGCGGTGGTACGTTGGATCTTGCGGAGAGATCTGATCAGCCAAAAATACTAATAAGTAAACAAGTCCAAGGACTACAGAAAAGCTGAGCGAACAACGTATATATTGAGAATTCTACGATATTTCGGCTGGCCAAATTGTGTAATCACCTTGATATTTATACTTGCCATTGTGAAATATTCATTTGTAAGATCCACCTGAAGAAGGCTGGTTTGGCCAGCCGAAATATCGTAGAATTCTCAATATATACGTTGTTTGGTCAGCTTTTCTGTAGTCCTTGGATTTGTTTACTCTAAGAATAGTGTATTACAGTCATTAAAATTAAATGACCACTAAAATTAAAACCCACAAACCCTTGCAATTTGGTTGCCCATAGATATTAAAATTGCAATATAAAAATTCACTTGACTAGCTAAAAGGATAAATTCGATTGGTGTAGTCTAAAACAAATAATTAATTAAAACAAATAAATGAGTGGATGGATGAATTGTAGGTAGATGAATGTGAATGGAATGAATGAATACAATAATGGAATAAATAAATAAATGATAATAGTTATAATAACACTAGTACCGTAATAATATATAAATATACAATTTAAAATTCTCAAGCCTAAAGTCTAGTTGTGGCAATATCAGCGAGAAACGGTCTTCACGAGTTTGGTCAGTAAAGGTTTACAATTTGTGCAAGTTCTAATATCGTCCAGTAAACAATTTAAAACTTTTGAGCAAGTGTCTTTAAAAGTACCATTGCATTGTGATTGATGTTCAGTTAGTAATTGTGTGCTTTCAGATGATCGTAGCATCTTGGGACGTACTGTTACAAGGGCAGATATGCTGGCCAGTCTGGGCTATGTAGTGCCTTATGAGCTAATTTCAGTAAATGTAAATCTCTGCGCTCCTGAAAAGGTTCAAGATATCTGTCTCTCTGGCGTAGCGATTGAGTACGAAGCCTACTACCGCAAGTTGAACTCGCTGAAGTCTCTTGAGTTAGATACGCTGGTATAGGAGAGCAAACAACATCGTTGTAGTTAAGTCATGCCAGAATAAGGCTCGGCAAGTTGTTTAGCACAAAGAAATAGTAGCATTTACGTGCTCTGTCCATTTTAAGTTTTGTTGTAAGTGTGTACCAAGCAGTTTGACTGAAGGAAGTCGTTCAAGTTGTTTTCCATCAGCAAATAGTTGGAGACAGTAACTGTCCAGTTGATGGGCTCGGGACATCTGTTGTGTAGAAAACAGTATCACTATAGCCTTTGATGCATTTAGAGAGAGATTGGAAGTGGAGGACCACTGAAGAACTTAAATGGTGTAAAGTTTTATGTATCTCCGTTTCACATTGTTTCAGTTAAGCATTTGGGTTTACAGTGAGCATAGAATGTTGTGTCATCAGCATATTGGTGACAATTAACAGAAGTAGGTAGTATCTCGGGAAGATCATTAACGTATAGGTCCGTATAGATTGAAGAGAACGGGGCCTAGAATTAACCCTTGAAGTACCCCAAAGCCGGGTCACGTGTATGTCATCTGATTTACAATCGTCAATCTGGACAAACTGTCTCCTCCCCGTTAAGCAAACTAGTGATCCATTTTAGGAATGACTTTGAAAACCCTTGAGAGTGCAACTTCGAGAGTACTGTTTGGTAGGCCACAGTGTCAAAGGCTTTTGAGAAATCAGCTAGAACAGGTTAGTGCATTAGATATGTTAGATTATGTTAGATAGCGGTCAAATTTCGGGTAAAAACTGTTTTCCTTATTTCAGCACAGCTGAGTATGGTAAGTACGCCAAGTTTCTCACGATAATAGGTCAGGCAGTTTTGAAAGCTGCATTTTCAGTCCATCGCCATTGTGGGCTGTCACGTGACTTAGAACACGAAATCAATAAATCAAAAACGCGGCTCCGAGTTTAAAACAGCTTGGATGATGAGTGGATGTGTTTAGTTAAGGTTGAAGCCTTTTACCTAAATCAACTTAGAAAAGATGACTACAATGTTTCGTTAACGAGTAATTAAGGCGAAAATAGGTCACGTGACTTTTTGTACCCTTAATATCTCCTTATTTTTACATGATATTCATGTTTTCTAAGCGTGGTCTGAAACACTGCGGGAGGAGTAATGTTTTAGCAGGGTTACTTTATATGCATATGGTATCGTCGAAGCCGCATTTCACTTAAACGATTATATAGAATCTTCAACATGTTCTTTGTCCAGAAAATGTATTAAAATTTGATCAAACGTTTTTAGTATTAAGAACGAGCACCTCAAAGTTGGCCCCGCGAAGACATGGGCGCCGCCATCTTTGTTTGCATTTACGGAAGTGACGTCACTTCGTCCCACCAGCGTGTTTTTAGGATGATAAACGCCTTGACTGTACCTCACATACATTGTAGTTCTTATACTTATTCAGAAGTCACTCGAGTCTTTTAAGCCATGTTGTTTTGCTGTTATTAAATGGCAGTTACGAGACCTTGTTGTTCGTCTGATAATTTCTCGCCTTCCCAATGCTTTTCTTCCTCCTCCCAGTCTTCTGAACTTTTCTCATAATGTCGTCTTCATCATAATTCCGGTTTCTGTAAGAATTCCTCTGCAATCGCGATGAAAATATATCCACTTTAATTCCGAGCGTGTGAAAATCATACAAAGACAAGTAGCCGCGATATGCTGGTGGGACGAAGTGACGTCACTTCCGTAAATGCAAACAAAGATGGCGGCGCCCATGTCTTCGCGGGGCCAACTTTGAGGTGCTCGTTCTTAATACTAAAAACGTTTGATCAAATTTTAATACGTTTTCTGAACAAAGAACATGTTGAAGATTCTTTTGAGCCCCAATGTGTTTTTCACTCGGGTATCCCTTTAACAAATTTAAGGAAGTGGAGATTAGTATTAAGGTGCAATTAGATTTTCTTTAAACTGTTATTTTCGTCAGAAAACCTTTTTTTAACGTAAATCTATTTTCCGTTAAATGAACCAGGCCTTAACATACTCGAGAAGCTAAATAACTTAGACACTTAAATAAAGGTTATTATTATTATTATTTATTTATTATTATGATGGGAAGACCTCTTGTGTAATACAAGTGTTCAAAATATGAGTCCATGGAGAGGCTAGATATTCAGCCACAAGCTTTACGAACTTAACAGGAATATTTTCAGGATCATACGAGCAATCTGATCTCAAGCACTTAATCTCCTTGAGTACTTCGTTGTAAGACACTTGGCTTAACGAAAAAGCTGTGTCAGTGTCATGTGGTAAATATTTGATAATACGATGAAGATCTTATGCTGAATCGGTAAGGTGTGGCCCCAGTGACCCCGGGGGGGGGGGGGGGGGGTACATGGATGCTCGTCGTACCTTTTAGGGGTCAAAATCAGGAGTTTGTACCACTTAGGGTATCCACCATGAAACACATACATTTCTATGTAAAGCGGTACCTTTCAGGGTTCGGGTGTCAATTGAACAAAAAAGCTGTTATCAATTTACATTTTTATTATATTTTAGGGGTCAAAATAAGCTTGAGCCACGCCCATTTTAGTACCTCTTAGGGGTCAAATCGAAAATGTCCGACGAGCATCCCTACCCCTTTTATATGGGAGTCAAAAGGTAAGCTAGAAAAGTCGTTTCATCAAAATCTCGATACCGGTATATTGATGGTCGCACAGGGTGCGTCATGGTTACTAACGAGAGGACGTCGATAGAACGTCGGTGTATGTAACACACTGGGGCAAGTTAGTCAAAATGTGATCTATCTAGCCGTCAAATTGTGATCTCGTCAAATTGCATCAAGAATATGGGAAAAAATCCCTCTGAAAATTAAAAATTTATCACATAGTGGCTTTAAAAAAGAATACAAACTGTTCCTACTTGACAGCCAGCTATAATATTAAGAAAATTGAAGGGACCACAGACGAAATGATAAAAAACCGGATCTCCTCGGGTGTAGGGATCTGATCAGCAATATATATATATAAATAGACAAGAAAGGAAAGGCTGATTCAACGGTAGAGAGTTTTTCTTCCAATATTTCGATCGGCACGGCCGATATTAATATTAATATTATTTTTATAAAGTTGGCATATATGACTACTACATTCTTGAGAAACTTATTTACAGTGTTAGTATAGTTATAGTACTTAGTACTGAATAGTACTAGAATTAGTATTAGTATTAGAATTAACATAAGTATCAAAATTAGCATTAGATTATTATATTCATGAAATTATGAAACTTAAGAAACATTAACATTAAGATTATTATTATTATTATATTTATGAAATTATTTATATGTAAACTAATTATAGCAATATTTCCTTTCGTAACATGACTAGGATTAATATATTCAAGAAATTATGAAACTTGAGAAACATTAGCATTAGGATTATTATATTTATGAAATTATTTATATGTAAACTAATTATAGCAATATTTCCTTTCGTATTACCAACACCCTTTTCCTCTGCTCTTTTTCTTATTTCTTTTGTATAATTCCTCTGGAATCTTTTTCCTCAATTTCTCCTCTGCGCTTTTTCCTATTTATATAATTCTTCTTTTTTTCTTTCCTTGACTATTATACCTATGGTAGTGATCAACTCGAAAGCCTAGCGGCTACTTTGACCACTACGCACATCTAACCTAGCTTATTAAATTTAATAGCTTATATTATCATTCTTTTTTCCTACATATTTGTAAATTTTATTTAAAAAAAGGAAAAATAGTGCAAAATAAATGAATCTGAATCTGTATTAGATCGCAAACTTTGATCTGTCTGTCTGCCTACAACTACACCGAGATCACGCACAGGGAGCCCACACCCGTTCTGTTTCTGAGGAAATTGCCTCCGTACGCGTGCTCGCTCGCGCACGCTCCACGCTTCTTCACAGAATGGGGGTGGGTTCCCTGTGTTTTACGATATAAAATACCTCTTTTTGACCTCGTTTGCTCGGTCCGGTTCTTATGTATGGTGTCCAATTTCCGCCAAAATCCCAACTTTGTATTCTACATTGGACTTTCTATATTCTTGTCAATATTTTGAATTTGACTTCCAATTTTACTTGTTTTAAATGGTAGTTTTCAAATTTGACCTCCAACATTTCGTGTTCTTCATGCTACTTTTGTTATTCGGATACCTTTCCAATTTGACATGCAAGTTTTCGTATTTGACATACAAGTTTTTTCATTTGACATCCAACCGCAATCCAATAGACGATCGACATCGCGGGCTCATGTGCCATCGTCCCCCCTCCCCTACGTGTGATACCAAAATAAGCCCCAGCAGGGAAGGCTAAGCAGTGGAAGTCCACCCTCACACGGGCAGTTTCAACCGAGCAAAATAAAATGGCGGATCTATGCAGTCGTCCCTAACTGAATTTTAACTCTATAGGAATCTCTATGGTAAGTATAAGCACTTATTTTGTTCAACTAGACGACGTGTAGTAGTGTGCGTTAGTCTAGTTTTACTATTGACTTATTTTTGTTTCTTAAAACCCGGCTCTGCTCCTGCTTCGTGTACATGCATATTTAGGTTCGTTCTAGATTTGTAAAGTTTTGCTTTCTATTGCATCACGGATGGCTGGTACTCGAAGTAGGTGCTAAACACTCTACATCCTAAATAAGTTAATACTAAGAGTATTATGTAGAGTTCAAACAAAAACTTCGTGAATCAGTGAAAATTAGATATTTTAAACAAATCATTCAAACTTTAATCTTTAATTATCCTTAAATCATAAAATAATAAAGCTTAACACTGAATATAAACTTAAATTAGTATTAACTTAAATAATTATAACTGTCTTAGTATTAACTTATTTAGGATGTAGAGTGTTTAGCACCTACTTCGAGTACCAGCCATCCGTGATGCAATAGAAAGCAAAACTTTACAAATCTAGAACGAACCTAAATATGCATGTACACGAAGCAGGAGGGTATCCAGTCGTTTCGCCACCAAGTCGTTTCGCCACCAGTCGTTTCGCCACCACTTTCTAGTCGATTCGCCACCACTTTCTAGTCGATTCGCCACCACTCAAAGTCGATTCGCCACCACTCAAATATGAGTCGATAATAAGTTACCGTCGACTCCCATACACGGGAAAACGGTTGAAGTAAGCGTGTAGTTTATTTGAAAGGGAATACACGGTAATTCTAGTTTATTTAGCCGATACGTCGATTCGCCACCACTCAAATATGAGTCGATAAATTACCGATCGACTCATACACGGGAAAACGGTTGAAGTAAGCGTGTAGTTCATTTGAAAGGGAATAAACGGTACTTCTAGTAAGCGTTCTGTGTAGTTTATTTAGCCGATACGTCGATTCGCCACCACTCAAATATGAGTCGATAAGTTACCGATCGACTCATGACGGGAAAACGGTTGAAGTAAGCGTGTAGTTTATTTGAAAGGGAATAAACGGTAATTCTAGTAAGCGTGCTGGTGTAGTTTATTTAGCCGATACGTCGATTCGCCACCACTCAACACTACGGTAAATTTAAATACATGTTTGGGGAAAATCGACTTTGAGTGGTGGCGAATCGACTTTGAGTGGTGGCGAATCGACTAGAAAGTGGTGGCGAATCGACTAGAAAGTGGTGGCGAATCGACTGGTGGCGAAACGACTTGGTGGCGAAACGACCGCAATTCAGCAGGAGCAGAGCCGGGTTTTAAGAAACAAAAATAAGTCGATAGTAAAACTAGACTAACGCACACTACTACACGTCTAGTTGAACAAAATAAGTGCTTATACTTACCATAGAGATTCCTATAGAGTTAAAATTCAGTTAGGGACGACTGCATAGATCCGCCATTTTATTTTGCTCGGTTGAAACTGCCCGTGTGAGGGTGGACTTCCACTGCTTAGCCTTCCCTGCTGGGGCTTATTTTAGTATCACACGTAGGGGAGGGGGGACGATGGCACATGAGCCCGCGATGTCGATCGTCTATTGGATTGCGGTTGGATGTCAAATGAAAAAACTTGTATGTCAAATACGAAAACTTGCATGTCAAATTGGAAAGGTATCCGAATAACAAAAGTAGCATGAAGAACACGAAATGTTGGAGTTCAAATTTGAAAACTACCATTTAAAACAAGTAAAATTGGAAGTCAAATTCAAAATATTGACAAGAATATAGAAAGTCCAATGTAGAATACAAAGTTGGGATTTTGGCGGAAATTGGACACCATACTTATGGGGCCCATAACTTACGGTACGTACTGAGCAAACGAGGTTAATAAGGGGATTACCGTAAATAGCTTCTCCGTTTTCTTTGAGACCGAATGTGGATCGGAACGGGACCGCAAACATGTTCGTATAATAAAGTAATGTCCAGAGCAAATAGTATCTAATGGTATCTATGTATTAAAGACTCTCCATTAATGGAACAACACAACTGGAATAGAAATAAATCAACCATTAATTCTCCAAAGACACCTTGCGCGTCGCGTGTGTGAATATTGAAATCTGTCAACAACTCCTCTCCGCCGTGTGATTGGCTGAGAGTCTGTGATCGCGCTATGATTGGTCAATATTGTTTAGATTGTCAGTTTGGTCATATGATCACAACATTTTAGCAGAAGCTAGACACGTTCCTCTTTATGCGAGTGTTAGGTTGACTGAGACAAGCGTTTGATTTCATTTTGCAAAGAAATTGCAGAAAGCAAAACCGTTTTGGCAACAATTTTGCACAAAGTGTTTAGAAAAATGAGTGAGGAAAGTTCTAACCAAGAAAGAGTGAGTAAAATGTTGTTTACGTTGAGATTTCATGCAGTTGAAGATTTATTTAACGCGGCGCAAATTCCCTCTGAACGAAACTTTTCTTTTGCACAGGTCGAGAAGGTCGGAGATTTGACTGTCTATGTAGTTGTAAGTATCCTCTTACCTTATTTAAACTGTATATCCTTTTCTAATCATTTTGAGTATCAAAAAGTTGTTAAAAAGGTAGTTTTGCTACAGCAGATGTGGCTTTTTGTGCGCGTCCTGCTCACTTGCGTCGTATGTTTGGGTTTTCACTGGTTGTACTCGCATGTAACTTTACATGGCGGTGGTTCTTCTCTTTTCCACAAGGGTGAAGAACAGAAACACGTGTCAGACGAAAAGGAAAATGTCAAGAAGAAGGAGGTTATGATCACTTTCCACGATCTTGGAATGAATCGTAAGTCTTGTAATGTCGCGGCTTGTTACTGTCTAGATCGTACAGTATGTACTAGAGCCGTGGCGTAGAGGTCCATTTCAATTTTCATAGAGGTACAACCAAAACGTATTTTTCCTTGCCGCAAAATTAAAGATGATCGTCCCTCAACAAGAACAAGAATAAATATTTAAATGTGTTTTCTCAACTGAGGGAGATCAAAGTTAACGTCCCAGTATAAAACACGTGCCCAACTAACCTCACACAGTGAGTGGGCGTAAACCATCCACCAACGGCGACGACGAGTTCATGTAATTTACAGCAGTCGAATTGAGAAAGTCGTGAACAACGAAGTCAAACAATGTTTTATTAGCTGAACGTCTGAACTTTAGTTACGCTTTTTGAACGGGAATACTGCTGGGTCTACCCGAACTACTGGTCGCCGTACTATAGCTCTCGTCGCGTTTTAGGGAGAATAGTTTTAAACGGTTCGTTTTAAACTGAATGGTCGAAATTCGAAATATTTATTTCTTCAGTTATTCTGAAAACTGCAAACTTTTGACTAGATATGTCTGCATTTTTTAATTTGAAACGATATTCCTTAAGTAGTTGTTGTGAAGGACAAGTCTTGTACCATAACAGTCTGAACTATTCATAAACAAGAATTTTCATAAAATAATAAGGAAAACAGGAAACGTGTGTCATTCTGTTAGTTAGCTTCTTCTCTTAACAAGTAGTGTGCCTGTTAAATGGACTATTTAACAATTAAACTACGAACTTGAGGTTTCTGTGGGCAGATAGTTGGTGAGGGGCACTGCAGTCCTGAGTCAATTATTAAAGTCTATAGAAACCAAGAGCTTGAAGTCTAATTGTTTTAGTATAACCAAGCCACGTTCTATCAACTTAAACCTTAAACATTCATGAGTACAAGCAACATATGCAGACATAGTAACCACATCTGTGAGAAGAACAAGTACTGCTACTGATCGGCTAGATTGCAGAATACCCCACCACTTCGAAACCCTTAAAATTGTGCAAAATTATCCATTTAGCTCAGGTGTATTTAGACTCATTCTACTAGAAGTAATCATAGATTATCAAAGTGCGTTCGACATATTTTTTGAAAGAGAAAGGACTGTGGTAACACACAAGGCTGAAAAATTGCTGCAATGATGTAGACGGTGTAAGTAATCCTGATCAAAAATGCTTGTTTTTAACTAATGTGAAAATTTTGATGTTTTGACTTATAAGTTAATATACAAGGGGATGCATCTGGGCATAAAACTGTAATTATCTTTGTGTAACATTAAATCATTGAAGGCAATGCTTATGTGGCTATGTGTATACATGTGTGTTTTATATGGTTATGGCATTGATTTGAGAATTCGTAGCACATTTTGCTGTGTGGTATACAGTGTAAAGCAATAATTGAAGTTAGTGTAGAACACAAATCAATCCTATAGATACATACATTTACATACATACATGAACTATATTTGAGTGTCAAAAGTATTTAGCTGTAAAGCTAATTGGGGACACTATATTACAGGATATATAAAGTACATATAAATAAATATTACAAGCTAGCTACGGCTATTCAGATGTGTATAAACTGCATTCCAGCTCCTAGAACATAAACTATATAATTATGCATGTGTATAAAGTATATGTACACCCCATGCAGTTCGTTCAGATCTTTCACATTATTTCCCCCAGGTATTTTTCAAGTGAGAACAAGGTTGGCTGCAGAATATTGAGTGCCATTGTTAGCTGCCAGGTTTTGGCTTTGACAGTGCTCGACCTTAACTTTTTAATCACTGGTCCTGGGACTAGTAGAGCTGGAAATTTACTAGTCCAGAGAAAATTCCTGGTAGTCCCGACTCCGGCATGCCAATATTTGCTGATCTCTAAGCCTTTCATGATACATGCACAAGTGAACAAGTCAAAACAAAGATGGTGGCGATAGCGGCCTTCATGGAGGAGCTCCTGGGGCTGACTAGTGCCCAGTCTTCGCCTCAGCCTTGTTCAGTCCTCTCAGCCGTTTCGCGATTGTTTTCGGAACGTTTGCGAAGAAATGCGTTCAAACAACAATAACAGGACAACATGTTTTTGTTTTTATCTTTTATTAAACATTACAAATATTTATAGAATAGTTACTAGTCCTGTGACTAGTGGCTCTATTTTTTACTAGTCCAGAACTAGTGGACTACCGCTATGGTCGAGCACTGCTTTGATCAGCCTTGTTTCAGGTCCATTAGAAATTCAGTGTAGATTAATTGATTAGGGAACACATAAATGAAGTCAGTACTTTAAATTTCCCTCACCTTGTACTGTGTTGATATTCCAGTTCCTTGGCAAATCAAAGTGTTGTTATAGATTAACTCTCTGCCTGAATGTAGTGTCAATTTCAATCCGTTAATTTGTATAACCAAGATGTACACAGTGTTGCAACTCACACAAGATACAGCGATTACGTGTACGGTATCTAGAAAAATTAGACCTAGATTTCTCTTCACCCAGGTCATCTTACTGTTTGTAGTTTCGGTATCTGTATGTACAGCGAAAAGCAGAATCCAGGACAGCGAGCAAGCCAACAGAATTCACTCAGTGGTTGACAAATTATAGCGAGTTGATTTGACGTCACCGTGCCGAAGAACTTGCGACAAAATAACCATGCCATGAGACAGTAAATACCTGCGTGCGCATATGGGCAATTCCACGTTGCAGACATTACATTCAGAGACCAAAAGTCAGATTACAAATGCTTCCCAAACTTAATTTAAAATAGCTGTGCTGCTTAAATTTATACATAGCACACCTTAGTTGGGCCTCTCTATTTTCAATAAAAAAAAAAATCCTATCATTACTCTTTTTAAATTAATATCTAGCTAAATGTCTGTTGCGGACATTACAGCAAAAACAACCACTTATTTGAGTCAACTTTTTAAATTCTTAATTCCTATGAGTTGTGAGGAGTTCCAAGAAAACAAATAGACTTTCTGAACTTGTTAATAACCAGAGTTCCCAACTATAATGATAAAGTTCAACAAAGCTCACTGTAGTAGTTTTTATTTGCTTTAAATATGTGTTGCAGACATTACAGAAAAATCGTTGCGGACATTACATTTTGGGAATGTGCTTAGAATCAGATTGTTTTGTAGTCTGGTGTTAAGGGGAAACATTTATACATAGCACACCTTGGGTGGGCCTCTATTTTCAATTAAAAAAATAATAATTCCTCATTACCCTTTTTTAATTAATATCTAAATGTCTGTTGCGGACATTGCAGCAAAAAATCAACCACAGGTTTGAGTCAACTTTTTAAATTCTTAATTCCTGTGAGTTGTGAGGAGTTCCAAGAAAACAAATGGACTTTCTGAACTTGCTAATAACCAGAGTTCCCAACTATAATGATAAAGTTCAACAAAGCTCACTGTAGTAGTTTTTATTTGCTTTAAATATGCATTACACAAAAATTCGTTGCGGCCATTACATTTTGGGAATGTGCTTAAACAAGGCCCTCACGGAGTGGGTGTGGCCAACATTCACAATGTCTCACTTGTATCTGATAGACCAAGACGTCTGCTCTTAACTAAAATAAAGTTTGCTAAAAAATATAGATTTGAAAATTTTCATTTTCATCATGTCTCGTGTGGAATTGCCATATGTGCCCCAGAACTAGGTTCTTCAACATACATAGTCCAAAAAAATTCGATTGACTTCTGCCTGGAAATGCACAGGTAGCCCACACATCACCACAGGGAGCCCCATGCAAGATTAGTATGCGTTCTCCCTCCTTCGTCGAACGCAATGAATGATTTGGGGTTGAAAATGGTAGTTTATTTATTTATTTCGTGGTTAGATTTTTAGAAGGTTTGTATGAGAATTTGAGAACATGCATTATTAATGAACCAAGTGGTGGGGTATTCTGCAATTGCTCCGTACTGCTAATGATCAATGTATTACTGTATCTGTATGTTTCTTTGCTTATATTGCTAGTAGTGAGGACTAGGCTAAAGGAGGATGTTCACTTAGCATGCTTTACGTGCCACTTACAACTATATTATCAACCATTAGAGGTCACCTGATGATTCACTCTGTGAGCTTGCCATGATTGTGAAAGAAGTGAAAACTAAAATTATGGAAATTGTAGAAGGGAATTTATTGTTCTGTTTTTGGACAGTGAGACTATGTCCATTGTGTCAATTACAGTACCACATTTGATTTGATTTTGAAGGAATCTCATCTTCAGAGCTGAAAACAGTGCTAGCCCATGTAAGTTTTCCATCAGACTTGCAAACAAGGCTGGCTATTCGTATTGGGCCTACATTGGGCAGTTGTTGAGCGTGAGCATTTCTCAGGTCTTTGTGGCATATATTTGCCCATCAGCAAGTGCTTGCGCTTTTCTCTATCCTTCCATGTGGATTGGAAAAGGTCTAAGAGTATGTAGAAGAACATGAACAGCAACTGAGTGAAAGCTTATAATATGTTTTAGATCAGATCACCAGTTTAACCTAAACGATTGATGAAAACTACAATATTGTGTGCCTGTTTTCAGAGGTTATTTTAAATGACCCTAGCGTTAGAAGCACTTTAAGGTGGCCCACAACTATTGTGACAGCTGAATGGACATCACAAATATATACTTTTAAGTGGGAAGATTTTTTAAGATCATTAATGAAGGGCTGTGTGCAAAAAGGGTGTAAGTGACTCTTGATCACATTCTAAATTGTCCCTTAGAAAACACAGAAATTAAAGGAGAATTTAGAATTTGACCAGGAGTCACACCATTTTTGCACACAGCCCTTCGTTATTGTGGACCATGTATTTCCTGATATTGAAAAATAGTCATCCCTCAACAGAATTCCAACTTTCATTAATACTTCTGTAGATATATAAGGGAGCAAGGTCAAAACACAAGCCCTCTCGACATACCCATTTTGGGGTAAGGGGGGCTGGGGGCTGCTGCCAAGCCATCTCCTCAGGAGAGAAAACTCAATATTAAAAATAATTTATTCTTAAATATCTTCAAAACTAAAAGGAATAATCTGGAAACAAATGAAGTGCATGTTTTGTCTTACATTATCATTTCATTTTCTGTGTTAAAATTACCACTAGGCCCCCAGAATGGAAAATAGATGGTCAAAAATGGGGGATGGGGTGGTACCCTGCGCTGACAGGCCTGTCTGTCGAAAAAAAAAAAAAGGGTCCCTATCTGGGGCATGTGTTTTGACGTGCTCCCTAAGTGCTTCTTTCAACCCCTTGTTTTTGTTTGAAATGCAAAAATCAAATTGAGGAGATACACATAGTTGGTAGGGTGCAAACTACAGCAAAATAGATTAAATGTTAACCCTTGCAGACTCCCTTCACTGCCAGTTTCTTTCTGACACAAAATCAGGCAAAATACATGTTGGCTAAAATGAACAAGTTGCACCGTAAATTTGTTGTCGTTACCAACAGCTTACCAACCACTTACCGACAGCTTACCGACAGTACTTGAGAATGGTTTCCACAGGGAATTTTCGTCTCAAAAGTAAAGTCCAGCTGATAGTACAAACAGGGAATTTTCGTCTCAAAGTGTGCGACGTACAGTATTGTGCAAAAGTCATGCAAACGTATTTCAACGAATTTCGCTCTTTGTTCCTACGAATGCCGTCAAAATTTAGGGCAACTTTTCGTTCAAAATTTCGACGAAAAATCAATCAGATACGCGGAAATTCTAATACCAAGGCGAAATATCGGCAACCTGCGAGCGACATTTCGACGATATTTCATTTATTGTCAAACAAAAATTCGGACCAGGTTATCGAAATATCGTTACCTGTTCATTGCACAATTTCGTATTTTAACCTTTCTTTCACCAGGATTAACGCATGACAAATTCGAATTCATAACAAACAGTTTTACAAACGTACAGTAAGATGGTTTTGGTAAATACCGTGTGTGCCAGAGGCGTAAAAAAGTCAAGATTCTTATATAATAAAAGTCCCCGTCGATCGTGAACTGTCAACCAGACGTGTGTCTCATTTCTGACACAAATACTGCGGGGGCGCAATTAATTTACATTTACACGAACTGACTGATCTGGTCTTTTAATTCAAAAGGAATTGCACTTTCCCAGTAGAAGTTTTCTGGTAAGAGTAAAGATATATTGATATGACAAACGTTGCTTCAAAACTCTGTTGATGTTCTCTAAAAAATCAACCGACACGTTCACGCCTGACTGATTGCACGTGGTACAGTTCCAATTCATTTTAAAATAGCTAAAGTATGCCTATTAACAAAAAGGGTTCACATTTTGCTGTCTCCAATTATAGACCTATATGTCATTATTGTCAATATTTAATAGAATAATTGAAAGATGTATAATATAATAGATTTATTAATTTTATTAATTTTAATTTAATTATTAATTTTATAACAATCAGTTTCTCCAGTGATTTTGAAGATACAGCCTATTTCGGCCGAGAAATATTGATTTAAAACCACCCGTTAAACATAAAAAAATTTTATCATGAATTATTAATAGCTTTTTTATTTGTCATATGATTAGAGTGATTTGGAGAGTGTCAATTGAATCCTTGTTAGCTGCGCAGTTTGTGTAATAATGTTATTTATGGGACTGTATTCTTTTCAGATAAGACCTGTTTTGGGAGGTTCCTTGCCCATGATGACATCAAGAGTATCAATGACCGATTTATTATCTATCACATTGATGCTCCAGGGCAGGTAATCCAGACAATTATTCTCATGAGATTTGATTGTTTGACAGTTGTTTTGTGCAGGCATTTTACTTTAGTTAGCTAATAATTGAAGAATATTGGTGGAAGAATTACCTAAGTGGACTGTATGTCCATTAATATGGGCAATATTTCAATAAAAAGCAATCCTGTGTTAAAATAAACCAGAACCTTTTTCCTTCACTTCAACTGAGTATTGTGTGTGTATATTATTTTCACGATTCTTGCAAAGTTAAGATTTGGTTAAAGTGCCCCTCAACCCTTTTGCAATTTTTATATATATGAAACTTTGAAAGATTTTGAGTACTTCTGCAAAGAATTTTTTGGCTTACAGAGGATACTCTTATGTTCTAGGCTTGTTTGAAATGGTGAAAATGTGACCTCTCCTGACCCATTACCGTGTAAGAAAAAGCCTGGGTCGATTCCCTATCTTACGTCATCCAATTCATTCGACTTTGCAATAACTTGAATAAATATTTAGCATTTTGTCTAAAATAGCTGTTTTCTTTACTAAAATCTCACAGACTGTGTATATTCTCTATATATCGATGCTGTTGTGATAGAAAGGCGTCATGGACAATAATGCATTAATGAGGTGATGTAAGATAGGGAATTGACCCAGGCTTTTTCTTACACGGTAATGGGTCAGGAGAGGTCACATTTTCACCATTTCAAACAAGCCTAGAACATAAGAGTATCCTCTGTAAGCCCAACAATTTTTTGCAGAAGTACTCAAAACCTTTCAAAGTTTCATATATATAAAAATTGCAAAAGGGTTGTGGGCACTTTAAACATTACTTACAGCATAGTTAATAGAGTGGAATGGTTAGGAAACTCAGGGACCTTCTTTGTTATATGTCTTTGTTAGCTTTTTTCAACCACTACCGTACACAAAACACAATAGAAAATCCAACATGTTAATCAATCAGCCAATAGAAACGTGTGAGTTCAGTCGTTCAGGGAATGCTAATGAACTATGATCGTGCACAATCTTTTGTCTTACCCCTTCCAACCTAAA
This sequence comes from Actinernus sp. WN-2022, assembly GCA_030867875.1. NCBI lineage: Eukaryota > Metazoa > Cnidaria > Anthozoa > Actiniaria > Actinernidae > Actinernus > Actinernus sp. WN-2022. The sequence goes on along the minus strand of JAOWCC010000577.1, from coordinate 52,331,517 downwards.
TCACAGCGCCTTTGTTAGCCCTTTTGAAGTTTGCCGGGTTTCCTAACCATTCCACTCTATTAACTATGCCTACAGCTAGCCTGGGATAACACTACAATTTATTACTCTGGGACCGATTGAAGGGCTGTGTGCAACAAGGGCATATTAAGCAACTCCTAATTACATTTTAAATTGTCCTTAGAAAGCAAAGAATTTGAAGGAGAACTTCGAATGTGATCAGGAGTCACTTGTGCACTTATTGCACACATCCCTTCCATTGATCTTTTTGGTTTGTGGTCCCTCCCTCCCCCCCCCCCCCCCCCCCCAAAAAAAAATGTACATAATTATGCATCCCAGGATGCATTTTAATTTATGAAATGCATTTTAGGAATAAAGATTGTGTATCTGTGTTAATGCTATCCCTGACTGGCCATTCTTTCACCAAGGTCTAAAATGATTATTACTCTCTTTTGCATTATTCCAGGAAACTGGTGCTGAAAATCTCTCCAATGAGTAAGTTGAATCAAATTATTGTTTGTATTGTGAGTGATGCTAATATTGTGAAAGCTGAAGTGTTTTTTTTCTTTATAAGGTATTTACATGTATAGTCAAGCCTACAAGCAGAGCTCCAAGCAGATGATACATTGTACTTTACTTTCAATAAGTAATTATTTCTTTTTTCCATACACACTGCTACTTTCACTATTTCAAATTCAGAAAGCTATAAAAAAAGAACTTGATGTCAATATTATAGATATTTCAGTATACATACATGTATATGACCTTCAATATACCGCTCTATCTTACATTTGTATGTTGAAATGATCGAGTAACTGTTATTGAAAAAGAATATTGAAGAGAAAGAAATGCAATAAACTGTAGCAAAACATGAAAAAAAGACAAGGAAAAGAAACAGGCCAGTCAAGAATGAGAGGAAAGTCGTTGTGGTCTTGCATGGATTATCCTTTACTTTTTTTCCTGTTTCCCTTTTTTTTTTCTGTTATTGATTTTCTGTGCATATTAAGAGCTCTGCTTTCGTGGTCCTTTGGCCTGTGAAGAGCTCAGACTACTATAATTCTAACCAATTTTCTCTTGCATTCCCTTTTATCTTAAAGAGTTTGTTTAACCACAGTGACGGTTATAACACCACTGAATGTTTGTTTCTCCTTAGTTACCAGTATCCAGGAATGAAAAGCTTAGCAGATATGGTTGGAAATGTGATTGACCATTTTGCGTAAGTCCTCCTTCAAATTGTGTGTTGAAATAAAATGTTTGAAAAAGTTTGATCTATTATAGCTTTTAAATTAGGTACTGTGTCACTGTATAAAATGACACAGGCCTATACAGGCCTATACAGCCACATACACCCCTATACAGCACTATACAGGCCTATACAGGCCTATATAGCACTTTTCAGCACTATACAGCCCAATACAGCCCTATACAGCACTATACACCCCTATACAGGCCTATACAGCACTATACACCCCTATACAGGCCTATAAGGCCATATACAGCACTGTACAGCACTATACAGCACTTACACCCCTATACAGCACTATACACCAATACAATACGAATACGATATAATACAATGCAATATAATAATTTATTTAGTGTAGTTGACTTAGGGAGAATACCTTTCAAACATTATATATATGTGACCTTTCACGAGAAAACGTACACTAACGCTTTTCCCTTTAGTGCTCTAAACCGTTTGTTATCCGTTTAAGGACGGTGCCTACTATTGTCAGCGCGCACGCCGTTCTGCGCATCTTGCGTCCCGCGAGACAGGCCATTTGCAGAACTATTTTGAAAAAGCTGTGTTAATTGTGTAATTAAGATGAAAGATTTAAAAATACGGTCGAAAAATATGCTTGAGAAATGAACAATTTGGTAAATCTTTAAATTCCACTACACGGCCACGAAAGACAATTTTCAGCTAAAAGTGAAATCATGGTATTAAAAGAGCCGACCATTTCAATGATTTATCGTGGGGAGATGGTCGAAGAATCTTAGATTTAGGATTTACCCGACCAATTGAATGAAGGTTGTTTGGACTGCCATGAATCGCTGCTGTCTTTTCGCCCAACGCCTGTCGATGCTTTCGAGTTTCGTCAGTTTTCCAAACATGCATGGACTCGGCCGAGTATAAACAATGTGTGAATACGGTCAAATAAGCTTTGTGAAAACGGGTAAACCTCTTGGAAATCCAAAGAAGAATGAAGAAGGAAGGACTGTATGGGGTTTGAACACAAAGGAAGCAGTAACAGGTTTGATTTTCAATGAAGAAAGTCTAAAGACGGGACTGACTCTTTTCCCCACCGCCATCTTGAAAATCTCCCAGAATGCAATAAAAGAAACCAATTTTCACACTTACTAGGGAGGCCTTGGTAAAAAATGTCAATTTTTGAAAATAAAATTAGTGATAAAGGGGCCTACCGTCCACATAACTTTTTAAAATACATGGATACTCCCATTTTTCTTTTTGTAATCTATAATATAGAAGCTAAACAACGTTTACATAATTTTTTTGTTTTTATAAAATTGAAACTTGTTGTCCATTTCAGCAAAAAAAATATGTCTGCTCATGGTCACTAATGAGGCTTACAAAGCAAAATTTGTACAAAAAATGAAAATCATTGTAAGATAAATTGTTTGATTGGTGTCCTTTGTCACGGTGGGCACAAACGACCATAAAAACGGCATGAGTTCGATATTTTAAAAAGTTTTCAATGTAGACGATTGAATTTTGGTAGAAGGATGTAGAATCACAAAAGGAATATAACCTGATTTTTTAAGCTATGTTACTACCATCGTGACGTCACAATGACGTCATTTATCCATTTGTAATACGTTTCTTGCAACTGTTCATTATCTCTAAAAACGAAATGTCGTATATTGTTAAAATCTACTCGTGATGAGAATGAAGGAATCGAAAACCCGATGTCGATTGGTTAGGAAATCAAAAGTTATGAAAGTTTGAATTTTGTCCTTTTTCCCGCCAAAATTTGGCGGGAAATAAACACCACAAAAGCATTTATAAAAACATCGCTTCATTCAATTTTTAGAGTTGTAAATATTGTTGCATGACATTTTGTCCAATCATAAAACACGTTGGTGGCTAAAATCGTATGTTTTTTGAATTTTGATTTTTTTTGTCCATAACCGGCTTAAAATTGAAGTCATATTTTCAGCAAAGTCATTATGACGTCATACTGTTTTATACATGCCCTTAGAAAAAAATCCTCTGAGTGATTTTCGAGTTTTAGTGATGAAATGCGCTAGTCTGGCACTCAAAACCCACATTCTTTTCTTTTCTTGATTTTTTAACAATAGGCAGCCTTATTTAGGTATGACACCTGACGTCACTAAATATGACGTCATAGCAACAGTCATTCCTCTATAACTTTTGCTATAATTGTCGTAGAACGTTCAAATTTGCGCCAAAGGAATGTGTGCAATGAAGGCCCTTTGATGGTGTAGTCTGTTTGTAACATCTATTAAAGGGGGAATTTTACCAAAAAAGGAGGCATCACTTATGACGTCACAACAACGTCATCATACTAACATAAAGCACCTAAAATATGTAGTTTCATTTTGTTAACAAGTCACCAACATTTCTTCAAATTGAGACTATAAGTAAAGAAATGGTTTTAATTTTAATTATTTGTCCACGCTCACTGATGCCGATTTTGACGTACTTTATGCCCGACGTGTGTGAAGAACACTTTGTCTAACGTTTTTTGCCCTAACATTTTGCCAGATAACCCAAAATATTAATCGAATTAAAAAATAGTTTCTCAGACAAAGAAAAATGCTGAGAGGTTTTCGATTTTCATCCTTAATTATCTCTCTTAAACGTATGGGTACCCCAACTTGCTGAATTTGATAATCTCTCGCGAACCCAAAAGACTCTATATTGATGGAAACTTGCAAGAATATTGACTAACATTGTAGGTAAGATTTCAAAGAACTACACTTAAACAGATGTCGCATTTATGATTGGTAAATGAGAGATGACATACAGTGGCGGATCCAGGGAGTGGGTTCCCCCTTACTACTGGATATCACTCAGAAATGAATAGCTAAATACATATTTCAATGTATGCTACTCAGACATGAAAAATTATCATAGAAATATCATGAAACCTGTTACATATTGTAAGTATAGTTCTCTAGTATGACACTATTATTTTGCACACCCCTCCCCCCCCCCTCCCCCTATGACTCGCTTAACCCACCTTTTACAAAATCCTGGATCCGTCCCTGAATGAGTTTCAATGAGTTGTCTTTTTCATCAGTAGTGGATGACTCTAGATCGGCAAAAAAAAACGCAAAACGATCCCACAAGTGCCTAGATAGAACGAAGAACAGAATACTAAGTCCTAAGCGCCTGCGGATACTTTTTTGTGGTCTTTTTGGGCAGAACTTGAACATAAATCAACATCTCTTTAACATCAAAGTAATATATCCACTTCTGATAAAGACTGAATAGCTACTTCCAGAAAAATACTTCTATACTACTACTACTAGTATTGCTTGGCACATGATACACTTTTCCGCCAGTCGGTGCCTGCATTCTCCAGCGTGTTTAGCGAAACAAATCATCCTTTAGACATAAACAGGAGACCATTACCCGGAGCGTTATCGTTTATTTTTAGATTTTATATATAGTGCCATACGTATTGTTTGCTTTCATCGCGAATGTAGGCTGGTATTCATTTGGTCGTTCGCTGCGATCACTGTAAAGGCTTTAGGGACCGGACATTATTTAGCGGTAGTTCTCTGGTCTCACAAAATAATGACCCTCCTCTTAGATAATCCTATAAATATATTAACTTATAAAAGAGGAGCATATAAGAATTTGACCCCCCCTTAAATGGGAGCATAAAGAATCGTGACCCCCCCCCCCCCCCCCACAAATCTAGTAGTCCCCCTCCCCCACCGCTAAATAATGTCCGGTCCCTTATAGAGATCGTAGTGGTAACATGGAATCTACTCTCAAGCGGTCATAGCGATTACGATCGCCAGGATAGAATTTATTGTTGTACCCGATAGCTTGGTTCAGTTCCATTTGATAGCAATATATAATCGCTACGATTGACAAGTACTTTTTTTGAGCGGTCGCTGCGATCGGAGAAACGGGCATATGGGATCTAATTTAGTATGGGGAGTGTCATACTTTTTCAAACCCCCCAAAATAGAGGGTCGTAAAAAATGGGCAACTGAAAAAGGGTTGGCTGTAGGGGGAGGGGCAAAATATTTCATACTTATTGTCCGGGTAGGGTTATATATTATATTGTCTGGTTTCCAGATATCAGCTGTATCAAAGTTTATCCTACAATATTTACCGTATTTGGTGGCTGTTACCGCTATTCTACGTTCTACAAAATGCATTTGATAGCGATTTCCTTTGTGTTGTTGCTGTTTTGTCCCCCTCCCACGACCGTGATCCTTAGCGTTTAAACAATAGATTGTTTTGATTTGACGTCATAATGATATAGGTCAATTCGGACCATGCAGTTATCGAAATATCGTGAGCCGTAAAATAAACGAAACAACGGCTGCTAATAGTTCCCAGGCCGGCGGTGCGTGGCCCGCTTTAAAGCTTGACTCACTCGCGAGCGCAAAGCATAACACCAAATAGTGTAGTTTCACATTTAAGGCAGATCCTTGTCTTGTTACTAGTATTAAAAGGTTTCGGCAGAAATCATTGTAAATGTTTGCGTATTAAAATCTCAAATCTCAACTCTTCTGAATTCCCACGTGCAATCAGTCAGGCGTGAACGTGTCAGTCTGATATTTTACTGAACATCAACAGAGTTTTGAAGCAACGTTTGTCATATTGAAAGACGTGCAAAAACTTCTATACTCTTACCAGAAAACTTCTAACTGGGAAAGTGCAATTCCTTTTGAATTAAAAGAGCTTTAATGGATCGGATCAGTCAGTTCGCGTAAATGGAAATTAATTGCGCCCCCGCTGTATTTGTGTCAGAAATGAGACACGCGTCTGGCTGACAGTTCACGATTGATGGGGACTTTTATTATATAAGAATCTTGACTTTTCGATGCCTCTGGCATGCAGGGTATTTACCAAAACCATCTTACTGTACGTTTGTAAAACTGTTTGTCATGAATTCGAATTTGTCACGCGTTAATCCTGGTGAAAGAAAGGTTAAAATACAAAACTGTGCAATTGACACGTACGCTTGCGATCACGATATTTCGATAACCTGGTCCGAATTTTCGTTTGACAATAAACGAAATATCGTCGAAATGTCGCTCGCATGTTGGCGATATTTCGCCTTGGCATTAAAATTTTCGCGTATCTGATCGATTCTTCGTCGAAATTTCAAACGAAAAGTCGTAGGTTAAAAAGAGCGAAATTCGTCGAAATACGTTTGCATGACTTTTGCACAATACTGTAATACTAAAGCTTCTCTTTGGCTTCTCTGGACGTTTTAGAAAGACTTGAGAAACAAGTACGATGTCAAGAAATCGAGCACGATAATGCGGATCCGATAATGCTATCACGATCCGGATCCCACAATCCCATGATTGGGATCCCATAGTCGGACTCTGTGCACGATTGATCGAGTCGGTATAGATTTTTCCGATTTTTGTGGAGATCGAGTACGATTTGCAGAGATAGAGTACGGTTTGCAGAGATTGAGTACGATGAGTTATTGTATACATTTTGACATAATACGTACATGTTTACCCAGATACGTAAATTGATCCATAAGTATAATGGATTTAATATAATAGCTTCCTGGTAAATGATAAACGTTTACGAATTTACGCGTACATGCACAACCACATTAACATCCGGAATTACCAACTTCCCTTATTACATATAAATCTGCAAACCTGCTAACCTGCAGTTTATACCGTCCGGTGGAAATATATTACTTATTATTATTATTATTATTATTATAGGGCTGTATAGGCCTGTAAGTGGTGTATGGGGGTGTATAAGTGCTGTAAAGGGCTGTATAGGGCTGTATTAATAAGGGCGTATAAGTGCTGTATAGGGTTGTATAGGCCTGTATTGGACTGTATAGGGGTGTATGGTGCTGTATAGTGCTGTATGGAGGTGTATAAGTGCTGTACATAGGGCTGTATCATAAGGCCTGTATAGCGCTGTACAGGGCTGTAATGGGCTGTACATGTATAGGGGTGTAATAAGGCTAGGGGTGTAATAAGGCTGTATAGGGGTGTAATAAGGCTGTATAGGGGTGTAATGGGGCTGTATAGGGCTGTATAAGTGGTGTATAGTGCTGTATGGGATGTATAGGGGTGTATGCTGCTTGTATAGGGTGTATAGTGCTGTACAGAGATGTAAAGTGATGTAAAGGCCTGTATAGGGGTGTATAGTGCTGTATAGCGCTGTTTTAAGGGGTGTATAGTGCTGCATAGGGTTGTATAGTGCTGCATAGGGGTGTATAGGGCTGTATAGGGGTATATAGTGCTATATACTGCTTGTATAGGGGTGTATAGTGCTGCATGTATAGGGTTGTATAGGGCTATATAGGGGTGTATACTGCTTGTATAGGGGTGTATAGTGCTGTATAGGGGTGTATATGGCTGTATAGTGATGTATAGTGATGTGCACTGCTGTATAGTGTGGTGTATAGTGTACAGTATATGTTAGGTAGGGCTACTGGTAGGACCACCTCTCCCCCAATACTATATGTGGTATTATATATAGTAGGTATATAGTATAGCAGGACCACCCCTCCCCCAATACTATATGTGGTATGTTAACCTTGGGATGGCGGCCAAAACCCGACGGAGAAGGACGTGTTTAGCTTTGAGTTTTCAGTAATTATGTCAGGTTTGTGAACTGTAAATGTTTTTTAACTGGAATGTAAGACATCCTCAAGCTATTATAGATAATCTGAGAAGATGTGAGAATATCATCCAGAAACTTCCAAAAAGTGAGGAAAAGTTGGCTTATAAGTGAGACTTTTCCAAAACATTTTCAGAGTTTTAGTTAGCGAGGTTGTCAAAGTTAGGGATGCAGCTTATATATAAGTGAGTATGGCTTCTAAGTGATCAACTATGGTAGGTATACATACATGTATATGCATAATTATAGAAAAGAAGTTGAAATGCATGTATGTAAGAATTCAGGGCTAGACACTAACGCTTTGATCTGATAGCCTATTGGCTTGTTACAGTATCATGACTGTTCTTACTAGCCAAATCTTTATTTTCACCAGACAAGTTTAGGAAACTATTGGTTTATTTAATAACTTATGCTTTTGCGCACAGAACTCCTACTGGCCAAATTGGCTTAAGTGGAAATACACAATTTACTACATGTAGCCAAAAAAACAAATTGTACTGTCTTTGGCTGGCAAGCCCTGAATCTAATAACACTGGCAGCCCAGCTGTGCTAGGTACTTCACATATATCATATGATTTATTTCAGGTTGGATGATGTTGTTTGCTTTGGGACTGGAGTAGGAGCCAATATCCTTTGTCATTTAACAGTGAGTGTTGAATCCATTATTTCATCAATTATTGAAAGCTTATTAATAGTTTTCAAGCTTCTTCATCACCTGCAATATTCAGGGCTTCTGATAAGATGCACTGGTGCAATATCGCACAATCAGTCTCAAATCGCATCCACCACGTAATTTAGCAATTTTTGCATAATCAGTGAAAAAATTACGCAGTTTGGAAGAAATAAAGCAAAACCTGTCCTAAAACTCTTAATATATTAGAATTTTCAGAATATTTAAATGTGATTAAGCTTATTTACCTTCCAAAACACGCTAGCTAGCTGCACGCTCCGATGCAACGAGCGAATCAACAACCAGGCATTCCTCACAATTTTGCATGTGACGGATTGGCACTAGTTGATTTTTATGAAAACACAGACTTTTACTCGTATAGTTTTGCCAGAAAACCTTCCTTTCTCTAGCCTGTGGAAACAACCGTCTCTATTCAAGGGACCCCAAGAGAGACGTCTGTGATTTGAGCCCAGAAATTCCGTACTGATGACATATTCTCATCCAAACTCTGGACACATTTGCTGATTGGTTGATTCACTAAGATTTGTATAAATTATGCAAAAATCTCACATAAAGCTAGTTGCTAGCTTTCTTTGGATATTTTCTGTCAGTGCCGTTGATTCTCTTTGCCCCCAGTGTAAACTACAATGTATTGTCTCTGCAGGAGAATCGGTATTTTGTCTGGGGAAATGAAGTATTTCTCAGTCTTACTGACAGGATTAATTCCATAATTTTTCTTCCAACTGTAGGTTAGTGCTCTCACATTTCAGCGATTTCCAAGCTCAATAAACTCAACAGAGACAAGAATGATTATTGAGCAGTTCCTGTCTCTTCTCGAGTAATCATTTGCACAGCTGATGAAAGCAAAATGGATTTTTCATGAAGCAAGAAGATTCGATATGTCAAGAACCAGTGTCTCGTATGAAAAGTAGAAATGCATTTGGCAAGACTGTGTGGCAATTTTCGAATTAGATCAATGACAAATGTTTATTTTTCTCTTTTCTGCAAAGGATGCAAATATAGTTTAGATTCCTATTTATATTATGTTGCAACATTTTGTGACCTTGCAGTTTTCTTGAAAACATCCCGTGATTTGAACCCAGAAATTCCATACTGAGACGTCTCTCGGGGAGTTCGCTTTTGGCCCTCAAATAGAGACAGTTATTTCTGTAGGCTATCCTTTCTCTTGTGATTAAAGGAATGAGGTTCCTTGAAAATGTTGTTAGTTAATGAGGAAAGACTGCAGGTTAAAATATACACAAAAAATCACAAGGCAAGTTCACTAACCATAATAAAATTATTCGAAGTTTTGGTATTATGACAATCTCTTCTGAATAAGTTTTGCTTCAAATACAAGCATTTAACGCTTTAAGCCCCAAGGGCTTTTAACTGATTTTTGGCTCATTCTAGACTGCAACAAAACCTCCCCCCCTAAGAAAACTGTAGTCACTGTTACCATGGAATTTTCAACTGACCTATACTACTGGGGGCTCAAGGTTTTTTGTCAGCCATTTTGAAAGCAGTTGTGGATTACTTGACAGAGCTGGCGGGAAGTTTGTTTGGAGGAATACAGAGAATTTCAGGCTTTTTAAAGCCTTTTTCACCATTTATAGAGTGCTGGAGGACATCATTAAGTCTGATGAGAGTTTCAATCAGCACTTTCTCAAAGAATTGAGTTTGTGCCAGTTTATTGTGACAGAGAAAGAGCCTCATTTCCCACTCGTGAATGGGCCAGGACGTCTTCTGTCACTTTAGCGTGGGCTTTATAAATGGGGGTCTGGAGCCACCTATCATAGCTTTTTTGGAATATTGGACAATATTTACTTGCCATTGATTCCAATATGAAGGTATTAGGTCGAAATGGCTTTAGACTTAGTATATATTTTGAAGAATGAAGTTGGGGGAGTGCTATGCCGCCGGTGGATTGGATTTCCCGGCATGCTTTGCAGTCATTATGGATGAATTTAGCTTGTTGTGAAGTGCTTGTGGACAGAATGGCTTGGTGCTGGGAAATTTTAGGTGTTGGGAGACAGAAAGTGAGGTTTAGTGCAAACATGAAACTCTAAAGTTTATGTGAAATATGCATTTTTGTGAGAAAATTTAGAATCTGAGGAGAAATATTTTTTTCTGTAACTGTCATTTTAGTCCCTTTTTCTGAAGTGAAATAATGTCAACTATAGTTAACTTGTGCAAAGAAAGGAGGATTTAGATGAAATTATTCATTTTTAATATGCCTAATGCAGTTCAATAGGATCATTGGTCTATACATTAAGGTGTGCGGGAATCTCAGGGCATTGCTCTTTGAACTTAGTCAGATTTAAACCCTCAAAGCAAGTAACCAGTAATAGTGCCACATGGCACTCTTGGGACTTAAAGGGTTAAGAACGCGTCGATCAGGGTTCAGTTTCAACTTTTCAATCTCGGTTTTGGAGCAGTTTGGATGTGAAGCCTGAAGGAATTGAACAGCCTCGTAGCTGTCAGTAGGATTGTGGAAAAACGTTTTGCCCTAGTTAGGAACAGAAACAAGTTGATTAAGATTGCAAACTGGGGATAGCTAGGATATATCAACCACTTGTTATAAGGAGGATCGCGATCCGATGGCGATGGCTGGCGATCAAAATGATAACACTAACAGTTTACATAGACTGATAGAGCGAGGAAGGAAGATGAACGTCTTCGAGTCAGAAACGAAATTGGAAAAGGATGCAGTCAGTTAGTCCCCAGGTGATGGACAGCGTGTTTGAAATTATGCATAAACCGTACCTTTGGAAATCTATTGGACATCTTCCGTTTCTGTTTGTACCGTTACAAAGGAAATTAAATATCTACATGAATACTTATCAGAACACCGATTTTGTGGATTAAGCTATTATTTTTGGTTTGTGGCAGTTTACAGGATATTCAGTGACATGATATGTGGATTTGTAACCCCTTTCCCTTGGGGGTTGTCCCCAAGAAGAAGAACAAGCTTTGTCTTAATTTGAATTTGATATACGGAAATGCACACTTGTCAGTTACATGTACAAGTTTACTTACGAGGATCTATATACACTGTGTTATTGATGCTGGAGATCATCCATGGGCAAGAGAATGTTGTGAGGATCTAGCATTAAGGCTTGACTTTAGAAATCACATATTTAATGTCTAGAGCTTGCTTGCTCTTGCATATACAGAGGCTGCCTTTTACGGTTGGCTGAAGAATAGGAAATAACTTCTTGTACTGTATATTGACCATGGATGGTATATTTCAGAAGCTGCACTTTTGTGTTGTATCTGTCGGCATAGCACCTGGTCGAGGTCATGTAATTGGATGCTCATAACATTGGCCCCATTCCCAATTCATTGGATACAAGCAATTCTTAATCTTTACTCACCAATAATGTTGATGTCTGACCTGTGATGGGGTCATCTGTTATTCTAAATGGAGGAGGTCTCTTACCTTCACAGAGTTCTTGGCCTTTTTTGGTTCTATCGACATTTGCACAGGCCAGCTTGCTACTACCAGACCTTGTTGAAGGTCTTGCATTGTTGATGACATGGAATGCACAACCTTGATGAGGTCCTATTGGCATACATTCATGCCAGTTTGCTGCTACTTTCAGACCTTGGTGTGAGTGTTGCACTATTGATAACATATGTAATTCATGACCTTGAAGACCTATTCATTACCTCAGGTGGTGCTGGCGCTACGACCGCAAAGCATAATTTTTCCGACACCACTGCTTAAATGTATTATTGAACAGGACTATAGCTAATGTGAATTTTGTTCTTAGCCAGCATAGCAGCACAAGGAGCTCCACTGTCCCCCCTCTCCCTCCCTTGCACTGCTACACAGGCTATATATTTTGTTCTGTAATAATTATTTGTCTGTGTAAAATTATATGCTGGTTTAGTATTCTATCTATATAATTATGCACAAGCAACTGGAATGTCACTCTCTTCTGTTCCTGTATCAAAAGAAACAAAAGCCAAATGTTATAAAGGATTGGAAACTTGTTGCATTGACTATCATGTTTAAACAATTCTGGACTTGGTTGCTTAGAAATCAGACATGATAGCAAAAATATTGACAAAAAGCAGAAAACAATATACCAGTATATAAATATATAAAATTATTTGCAAAAACAAGACCAAATAAAATTAGGCTGTGTAGCATGATCTGTTCGTTTTACACAGCCTACATGTAGTACAACATATATAAGCTTAGCTTGGCTCATCAGAGACCATTGTAGTACAATTTGTACCAGTCCACTGCTTATGTACCAATGAAATTGAAACTTGTGTAATTATCCTTGAAATATCAAATAAGTTAGCAGGGGAAGGATACTGTCTGAAAGTCTGAGCAAACTGGGTCTCATCTGCTAGTCAAAGATGAAGTGTTGGCTTTTCTTTCGAAATATAAAAGTTTATAATAAATTTATAAACAGTAACAAAAGGCTGACAAAATGAATGCTCCTATTAATTTAGTACCACTTCAAGCAGTACTACATGTACACCGAACTAATTGCGAGCTTCGACTCAATATTTTGAGCCTTGATTTTTGCAAGTAAAAGGCGAAGGAAAAAACTACTCACCTATTAAAAGCTGGCAAAAGTATTCAACCCTCATTTATAGCGCCGTTTCGTGGAGCTGGAGACTGTTGCTTTTTTCCCTTTGAATTGTTCTGTGACACTTTTCACACAATTTTTGATAAACTGTAGAAGGTAATTCGTCCCTGTGAGGGAATAACTTGCTTTTTAATACCCGAACAAAACGCTCTTCACCGATCAAATCGATTCAAACAGCTCTCTCAGAGATGTTCGCTCGACGGCAGCTTGTGCGAAATGAGCCGATTTTGTGAAATGGACCAACGTGCTTTGCAATCGTAGCGCCAACACCACCTGTCATTACCCTAAGAGATCCTGTTGGCAACACATTCATGCCAGTTTGCAGCTATTTCCAGACCTTGGTGTTGGGTTCTTGCACTGTTGATTACATAGAGTTCATGAGGTCCCTTTGGCAATATGTCCATGCCAGTGTGCTGCTACTTCTAGACCTTGGTAGGGTTCCTGTACTGTTGATAACATGAAATTCTTAACCACAAGGAGGTCCTATTGGGAATATGTCCATGCTAGTTGCTGCTACTTCCATACCTTGGTGGGGATCTTACACTGTTATTTACATGGAGTTCATGACCTCAGGAGGTCTTATTGGCAATATGTCCATGCTAGTTTGCTGCTACTTCAAGACTTTTGTAGGAGTCTCTCGCCATTGACGTTTTAGAATTTATGACCTTGATGGTGTCCTTCGCTTACGATGATTGGAGTCCTTGACCTCAATGAGGTCTTTCACCATCAGCAATATGGAGTTTGTTACCTTAAGGCAGTCTCGTATCTTTGATGATGTGGATTTCATGACCTCAAGGAGGTCTTCCACCATTGGCAATATACAGTTTATGCCCTCAAGGAGGTCTATCACCATTGGGAATATGGAGTTCATGACCTCAAGGAGGCCTTTCATCATTGGGAATAATGGAGTTCATGACCTCAAGGAGGTCTTTGACCTTGAGGAGGTCTATCACTATTGGGAATATGGAGTTCATGACCTCAAGGAGGCCTTTCATCATTGGGAATATGGAGTTCGTGACCTCGAGGAGGTCTATCACCATTGGCAATATGGAGTTCATGACCTCAAGGAGGCCTTTTACCATTGGTATTATGGGGGTTTTGACCTTGCAGAGGTCATTCACCATTGGCAATTCTCAAGGAAGCCTTTCATCTTTGACAATATGAAGTTCATGACCTCAAGGAGGTATTTCACCACTGGAAATATGGAGTTCATGACCTGAATGAGGTCTTAATTCCTATATTACGTCACATGCTCGATGTGTAACAAATAACACAACAACTTCTGGAGTGTGACTGTTTCAGCAAATGGCAAACTAAATAAACTTATACAAATGAAAAATAATAACTTAACAAAGTAGTGAAATAAACTTATACAAATGAACTGTAAATAAACTTATACAAATGAAAAATAATAACTTAACAAAGTAGTGAAATAAACTTATACAAATGAACTGTAAATAAACTTATACAAATGAAAAATAATAACTTAACAAAGTAGTGAAATAAACTTATACAAATGAACTGTAAATAAACTTATACAAATGAAAAATAATAACTTAACAAAGTAGTGAAATAAACTTATACAAATGAACTGTAAATAAACTTATACAAATGAAATATAATAACTTAACAAAGTAGTGAAATAAACTTATACAAATGAACTGTAAATAAACTTATACAAATGAAAAATAATAACTTAACAAAGTTGTGAAATAAACTTATACAAATGAACTGTAAATAAACTTATACAAATGAAAAATAATAACTTAACAAAGTAGTGAAATAAACTTATACAAATGAACTGTAAATAAACTTATACAAATGAAAAATAATAACTTAACAAAGTAGTGAAACTAAAGTTTGGCTGACTTGTGGCTGTCCAGCAAGTGAGAGGAAGAACTTAAATGATTTGGTCCTTATATACCTATCATGTTATGAATATTAAAATATACATGTAAGAGAAAAGGAACTATGAGCTGATCACGTAAGTGATAAACAAATAGCTCATGCCGTAATGTATATGCTTTCCCACTACGCATTTCTACGTTGGAAAGCATCTATTTCACCATTAGCAGTATGAAGTTCATGACCTCCAGGAGGTCTTTCACAGTGACGATATGGAGTTTTTGGCCTCAAGGAGGTCTTCACCATTGGCAATATGGAGTTATTCACCTTGATGGGAGTCTTTTGCCATTGACGATAAGGATGTCTGGCCTGTTGGCATATACACACACATGTGCCAGTTGTTACAACTTCTAGGCCTAATACGGAGGCCTTTTCACTGTTATGACTGCGTTTTGACTGCTTGAACTATTGATGTCTGCCCAATCTAATATTTAGGGGCCAGATTGCTAGTCATTATTCTATTGAAGTACTATTCTCATGAGCCATGGAAAGTGTTAAAGGAATCAAAGGATCCAGAACTTTCTTGCCTGGTTGAAGACATGAAAGTCAATTGATTGACTTTGGGATAGAGTAACCTGAGCATTTATCACTTGGATGAGGATAGAGTATGGAAGATGATTGATTCTAGGACAGAGCACCCTCGACTAAAAAAAAAACTCTGGTCTTTGGGCTTTGAAGTTGACTTTTCGTTTCTCCCTGTTGATAACAGTCATTTGTCATAAGATATGATTGTACTTAACACATTGACTAAGACTTCTGTTAGCCCAGTAGACATGGTGCCTAGAGCTTGTGTGCTCTTGCACATGCAGACAGTCTTTTACGATTTGCCTAAACAGGAGGAAATAACTTTTACTGTATATTGACCACTGATGGTCTTTCAGAAGCTACACTTCATCGATCAGACCTTGGGGGGGGGGGGGGGGGGGTCGTGTCTGGCTGGCATTTGTGCATACATGTAGCACATGGTCGAGTTCATGTATTGAGATGCTCATAAGATTGGGTCGTTTCTAGTTCATTGGATGCAAGCAGTTCTTGATTTTTTTCTGATCAGTGATGTTGATATCTGACCTCGTTGGGGTCACCTGTTATTCTGAATGGAGTTTAAGTCCTTGATAAGGTCCTATTGCTATATACATTGTACCTATTACCAGTTTGTGTCTACTTCAGACTTTATTGTAGTCTTTCATCATTGACAATATGGATTCTAAGGTTCTATTGGCTTATGTATTGCTAGCTGGGGTCTTGCACTTCCAGACCTGCTAACCATGTGGCCTCCTATTGTATTGGACAACAGGGATTATGGCTTGCACAGTCTGCTCTCTGGTGGAGCTTCTACTGCAGTGTTGTGGTATATGTAGATTGGATATGGTGAGGAATGCATACATTGTATATCAAGGACTCGATGGAATCACTGTGACCTGTTTCCAGGCTGTTGGCCTTCAAGACATTGGACATTTATAATTTATTGTATAATTTGATCTGTATACTATTGTGTGGTATACAGTACCTGATTCATGTTACCAGTTGTAATCTATACACCAGTAACCTATGCTTTTGCTTTCGTGTGTGCAGTTAACTGTCGGGACCGCCTCAGTTAATTGAGGAGAAGGAAATGATATTTCTCTTTGGATGAAAGGAAAAGAGAAATGAGTTACTTATCCAAAATACTGTGTTGGTATCCCTGTGGATACATTCCATATATGGACTGTAGTTTTGGCGGGAACTAGAGTATATAAGGATATGTCAGTTGTAGTTATGTATTTGTGGTCCTGACTGCAACATTTATAGACGTTTCTTTCCACCATTAACTTTATTTATGTCAGTTTTTGCTGACCATGTTACAGAGTTGTGGTAGTTTTCAGACTTTTACTCCCAGAAGTTAGTACTCCTGCATTGGGCTGGGGAATACGTTTCCACTAAGTTTTTACCACATGTACTCACTGTGGAATTTTTTGTGGTTTTCCGTATCAGGCAGAGTACACTAGGCAGCACAATATGTAGTTACATCTTATGTTACATAAAGTGTGTAGATTGATGTACATTGTAAAGCATACATGTAAGTACATGTACAATAAATTGTGTGTGCGGTTAACTGTCAGGACCTCCTCCCGCATATGTGTCTGTTATCAGTTAATTGAGGAGAAGGAAATCAATCCTGTTTTATTTTATTTTATTAAATTCTATGCTTCCCTTAGTCACTTTGTGCAATTAAAAATCAATTTGGAGAGCATGAATATTTTTTTCATATCGAAGTCTGGCAAAATTGCCAAAATCAGGTGACATTTTTTATGCATTGAAGATATGCTAATCACATGTGTGACGTCACTTGGTCTGTGCATTTATATTTGTCTCTATAAATACTACAATATAAAAGTGTGTTTGTGAGAGGCGAGAGGTCTAATTGTTTTAGTATAAACTGGCTAGTCGGACAGTAGAAAATAATAGAAAGAAACAAATTGAAGTTGAAAACATGTAAAATTATTTCTTGAAAATGCATGCGGTTTTTCTCTGCCATGGGCTATCACAAATAGACCTATAGTAGGGTAGCCAGTCAGAATGCAGGATTTGTAATAGTCCTAGTTGGTTTATACTAATTATGTATATATAGCTTGTAGGGAAAATGGTAGACAAATTTGTAACAGATAAACTTTATTGTGTACCAATTTAAAGCTTAACCAACTTACAAGAAAACATTTTACCCACGTTTGTTTATCCTCCATGTTGATATGCTCTTCAACTTACCTACTCAATCAATCAATTTTATAGTGCTTCATGCATGCACACTTCTTCCATCTCGCTTTTTTTTCCACAGTTCGACTATACTTTGAATTTGTCTGAGATTCTTATACTCAAATATATTCAAAGGTTAGTTTCTGAAACAAGGCAAAAAATATATTCTTCAATGAATAAATGCTTTAGTCATGCTTGAATGGGGTTGACCAATCAGATAAAAGTGATCCCTCAGTAATTAGTATGCAAACTTATTCATGTCCAGACTTATTTTGAAATAAAAGATCAGGGTGACCATCAAAGCACTCAACGTTTTTTTTCCTACTTGGCAATTCTAAAAGCAGAATTAATTGCAAGGGAATGCCTCGCTCAACTTATTTAAGGAACAAGGAATCAAACATAACTGTAGAAACCATTTGTGATTCTTTCCAGTATTTCAGAATTGAAGTGCGGTTTTCGCAAATCAAATTACATAAATTACCCTTGATAATCCCTAAGGTCCTCACTCGCGACATAAGCATAAGAGTCTTGTGTTCTAGTGAGGGCAGCCACAACATACGGATAAGCATAAGCACAAGAAAATCAAAATGTTCCGTTCTTCTTATGCTTATGTCAAGTTTTTCCTAGTGAGTATGTGCATGAGTATACATGTAACTAAGTAGTGAGGACAGTAGTGACATAAGTAGAGAACATACACATGTGTATTAAACACCTCCAGGACGACTTGTCCACCATTTTGTTTTCTTCTGTTGAAAGGTGGTGACAAAATTTAACCAGTTGTTTAACACACATGCGTATGTTGTTATGCTTGTGTCGCTAGTGAGGACCTTAAGCCAGGTTTTCGTGTGTAGTGTCAGGTGATAAAACACAGTAAATTCCCCATTTACCAAGATGCTTTATAGTTCTTTTATATTACAATTTTGTTATGCCTAATGGACAGCAAAAAGTAATTTACTTGTTCAGAAGCCTTGTAAAACAAGATTAAGTTAACTCAGGAAAATACACAATTTTCCACACACATTTGTTTTGCTGCACAATCTGCCATTTCCCCCACACAATTTTCCTTTTTTTTTGCACCCTATCATAAGCGCTGAATAATAATGTTGGTTTCAGCATAAAACACAGGAGAGTTTCTGGGAGGTATTCAGGGTAAAATTTTAAATTAAACATCAATGTTGATGATTATGGTATTGATATTTTCTGGAATCACACATAAATAATGAAAGAGATTATAATCATATAGAACTTCTTAAGAAACAACATTTTCATGATTAAGTAAAACATTAAAATTTTCTATTTTCTTTGTATTCCTTCATGCAGTATTTGTTCATGCTTTACGATTTATTTTCAGATGTCCACCAAGTGGAAGGATAAGATCCTTGGTCTGATTGCTGTTGAACCATGTGGTGCAACTGCAAGCTTCAAGGAATGGGGAGAAGCAAAGGTGGGTTTTCTTTGTTTTGAGATATGAATTAACCTTTATTAACCTTTATTTTTATTTATTTTTCTTCTTCGTTGCAAGCGAGAAAGTCCATAACGCATCCATAACCTTGCTACCAATACATAGTCAGTCAGATCAGACAGTCGGCCAGACACACAAAACCACTGACATAGATGCTGCTGACATTCATACGTACATTAATTTTGTAAATGGCTAAAGTGAACAATCTGCACAGTAAAAAAATGGTCGGTAAAATTGTGTCTTTTAAATTGTGTTGATAACTGGTTGACTCGATTGCTATGTGTTTGCCTTTTCTTCACTGGACCAAAATACCATTTAAGAACACTTAATAGCTTCTTAAGATAGTTTCACAACATCTTAGTGTGGTTTCCAGCGTTCTGGCAAAAAATAACCACTTAGTACGCTAGTCACCACGTATCTCGTCAGTTCTTGTGTGATAGAGTCTTAGTACCTTAGTATGCTAGTCACCACGTATCTTGTCAGTTCTTGTGTGATAGTCTTAGTACCTTAGTATGCTAGTCACCACGTATCTTGTCAGTTCTTGTGTGAAAGACTCTTAGTACCTTAGTACGCTAGTCACTGTGTATCTTGTCAGTTTTTGTGTGAAAGACTCTTAGTACTTTCGTATGCTAGTCACCCCGTATCTTGTCAGTTCTTGTGTTAATTAAAGAGAGGAGGCCTAAGAATGCTAGTAAGAGTCGCTTGTAACAAGTGACTAAATTAGTAGTTATATATGCTTCAGTTGTATGTTCTAGATATTGGTACTAGGGGCAATAAGATTAAAACAGTTCTTGTGTATCGGAGTGGTTAATTAAAGAGAGGAGGCCTTAGTACGCTAGTACGAGTGACTGAGCGAAAATTAATGCAAATGCTGCCCTATTCCAGGCATCATATGGCTCTTTTTTGGCATTTTATACTTTCCATTACGTAAGCCCCATTAGAAGAAAAAGCTTTTCTTAAGGTTTCTTATTGCATTTTTCATATCCAGGTCACTTGTATTAGCTCTGAAACATCAAACTTTAAGTTAAGACATAATTTCATTTCAAAATTTGTATTACATTATTTTGATTCCTGACAGGTGAAATCTTGGCAACTAAATGCAAAAGGTTTCACAGAGGGCACCACAAATTACCTCAAGTGGCACCATTTTGAAAGGGTAAGCATCTACAATCCTTGTAAAATGTGCATTCTGGACTCAACATTAAACAAAACTTCTAGTAACATTGTGCAACTGGTTATAAAAATTTGGTCACAAGTTCACAATTTTTAGTAGCTAAAACCAGAATCAGGCTGTCTTTCAACAAAAAGCAGCACCCATAACATATGTTAAAGAGGCCACTTTAAAATGACATCTGAGCGAAGGTTTGTGTCACTTGGTTTAAGGAAATTATAAAGGGGAAAATGAAGGTAAATGGTCCATGATTTGGCTGAAAATCAAAAAATCCCAATAAAGCATAACTAGACTGTTGAACATTTCATTTATTTCAGCTGCCAATTTGGGATTGGAATTTTTTTTTAGTAACAAGCGATATTAGTAATGTGGTCACATTTGCTTCGAGCCCTGACATTATTATATACATCAGGGTCCAAAATTGTGTCTTATTTGGCACCAATGCAACTAAATTTTGAGTGTTGGCGACTAAAATTTTCAGAGTTAGTCACCAGCTGGCGACTTATCTAAAGTCTGCACAATGTTTCACAATGTCCCTAAGTCACACTATGTTCTAAGTAAATTTAGCCAATAAAGCATGCCAGCAAATGTTCTTTGTTGCGTGTCGCTTGAAACTCTAAATGTGGCGACCACAATTCGTTATTTGGCGACTAAAAAATTTTGGTTATTCGCCAGTTGACACCTACATGAAAAAAATAATTTTGGATCCTGTACATGTTTCCTTGTGACTGATAGTTGTTATCTTTGGTGCAGAAATCTGGAAAGCCTAACTTGGAGTTGATGAATAACTTCATTGAAGACATGAAAAACAACATAAATCCTCATAATCTGGCTGCCTTCCTTAAGTCATACATGCAGTAAGTCACAATGATATTCATACCATTGAAAATTTGTATGTTGAACTTGTCTTCCATGATTGTGACAGATTGAATGCCCTTTAATTTCAGTCGTACTGACATATTGAAGGAAGCTAAAGAATGTGTAAAGGACAAGTCAGTTTCGTAAGTAATAGATACCGATTGAGTGGCCATGTTTTATCGGATTTACAAACTCGAGCCAGAGGCGATATAAAGCATGGACACAAATTCTGTATAATTATGGCTTTATCAAATTAATGTCTATTTGTATAGAGTTGTGTTTTTCAGTTCTTTTGGCAATACAACCTATTTCGGCCGAAAAGAATCAAAGCAAAAGTTTATGCAAATCAGGACGAATCTGTATCAGATTTACAGATCACTAACTTATCGCACATTGAGTTCCTTTTGTTTTCCTTCATGAATTATTAACGAGTTTGGTAAGTTGTGTTTTTGTCCTTATAATTTGATTTGATTTGAGATATTCGGATCAGAGCCTGATCACAGGAGTACAAACAATAGGACTCAAGGTCCCTTCTAGGCCTGCCTCCGTCAGTGGACCTACAATTTTACATCCTTATCCGAGAAGACGTGAAGGTCTAACCATTTGTAGTTCAATCAAAAAGGTGGCACCTTCTACTCTGTTATTTTTAGTCCCTGAGTGTTGGTCCGGCCGGGGTTTGAACCTGCGACCTCCCACTCGACAGACTGGAGCTTAACCACTGAGCTAACTGTCAGCTTTTTATATCTGAAGGGAAAAAGTAGTACAGCAACAAGATTTGATGTGTTGTTACTTTTTAATGTTGTTTTAGAACCACTGCCTATGTTATGGTTGTCACGGGAGAACACTCTCCACACAAGGAACTATCGGTATGAGTGTTTATCATTTTTTTAGAGGTGTGCAGGTGGAATCTGGAAAATAACTAATGTAATTATGTTTAGTTTTCTCACAGGTGTTGGAATCCAGAATGATATTTTTTTAGAAAAACATAGAAATTAACTTTATCTACAGAGCGTATATAATTAATTTGTCTGACCAAAACTTTTCTTGAGTGGCAAACATTTAACTAATTTACGATAGTTTACCATTGTGTATGTCCTCTTATATCCAGTGTCAATCAGCCAACTAGAAAATGAGAAATTGGGCAGTTGTGGTATAAATACCAGTACCAAATGACATGTAGATTGTATAATTTATGTTGTGCACCAATACAAACAACAACAACAAAGAAACTTTTTTTATTTTACATTATTTTAATGTGTTTTATTAGCAGTCTAGCTTTTTTGCTAGATCATAATTATTATTTGCATTCAATGATTTTATTGTTTCAATAATGTGTCATTTTGCTTTGTTTTGTGTAGGAGCAATTTTTCCATGTATTGAGTCCAGTAGATAGGAAGAAATACAGTATTCTGAGACCTGACTGTGGAGCAAGTGTGTTGGAAGAGAAAGTAAGTCTTTGGTTATGTAGAAATAGAATATACCTTATTTAGATTATTAAACCTGCAGAGCCATGGGGGCTATTGTGGGGGACTGACCCCCCCCCCCCCCCCCTAAATATAGGCAGAGAATCGCATGGTTCACATTTTTAGCCAATAAAATACTCCAAAGAAGTATCAAAATGCAGGAAATGCCACTCCAGAGACCTTACATTTTTTTAAATTTCCAGACTACCCAAGGAGCTTGGGCCTATACTGCTTGTGCCACCTCCCACCCCTGAACCCCCCAAGTTTAAAACCATTCTGCCTCCGTTGCTGCATAGCTTGAGGAGGTTGTCTTGTTACTGTGTTACATATATATAGATGTGTTACGTTGTTTTCTTTTGATTTGATAGTTTTCAATAAGAATTTAGCCAAAGTAGTCGAGGTATACCTTCTTTGTTACTCTCCAATATTAATACATGTAGTTAACAAATAGACGTTATTTTACCATACATCCTCTTTTAGTTGTACAGATGATGTCACAATGTGAACAGAACAAAGAAGTGCACCACAAGATGCGTCCGATGGTGTAACTAATGTTCACTTCACATTTTTTTAAGTCTTCTGTACACCATGGCAGAATGAAATATATTTGTTTTATACAATAATTAGTAAACTTTCCCAACAAAATAGAAGGCATGTGTGACCTTGTGATGTTATATGTGCAACTGTACTCTAATAGATCATGACTATCATCCAATCAGAGCATACGTTTCACCCTGTAAATTGTATAATTTGTTATGGATATCTCCTTATAACAGCACAATAACGTTTTTTTACTGCAGCCTGACACAATGTCAGAAGGATTTCTGCTGTTCATTCAGGGCCTTGGATTGGGTGAGCAGTTAAGAATGTTAATTATGATAAGTAGATTATTGTGTGCAGGACTTTCTCCAAACACAGAGACAATTACAGGAATGTTTTTATTGTAGAACTGTGTTAAAGGGGCTGTGTCACGGTAATAGGCTTCGCGTTCCGGGCCTGAATCGAAACAGCTATTTCCACCGTTTTTGATACCGAACCTCTCGGCCAATGTGGGATGCTTAAAATCAAAACAAATATACAAAAATGACCAACAAACAGTGTATATAAACAGTCTCCAGGGAAAATATTGAAAATCCTTTCAATCAAGCATTGAAGGAGGGAGATTTAACTGTTTGTATTCAATTAAAGACACCAACCAGGCGATTACTCGATACATGCGCAGTACCATGACATAGCCCCTTTAAGGGTTGGAATAATGTGCCTAATGACATACATGTATATTACTTAGCAGTAGCAATTCAAGTACCTCTAGAACGACCCTAAGTAACCACCTTAGATTAAGTGATTGAGCACATTAATATTAGTGATCCAACTAGTTTGAAATATTTAGTGAGCTTTTAGTATTTTTTAATGCTAGATAAAGAATGAGCGGACAATTTTTATGGGGTTTACAAACTTGAGCTGAAAGCGAGATTTTGTAAATCCCATAAAGATCAGACCCAAATTCTCTATTGCATTTATAATCAAACGTCTAGTTGCAGAGAGTTGTGTTTTCGGTTATTTGGCGATACAAATTATTTTGGACAAGAAAATCGAAGCAAAAGTTTATGTAAATCAGGATGAAATCTCTAGTAGAATAAAAGACACTGATGATATATTAATTTCCTTTGTTGTTGCTTCATGAATTATTAATGAGTTTAATAATATTTTTACTACATTAACCTTATGTAGTGACACATTACTTACCATAAATACTCGCAGATAAGCCACATGTTTTTACCAGAAATCGATCAGGGGTGTGGCTTATCTGCAAGAACTGCTAGAAAAAGACTCGAACATTTCCATAAATCAACATTTAAATATAAATATTAAGCTATACTAATAAATAATACATGAAACCAAAAGAAAGTACGGTAAGCTCCTAAAAAGAGCTGCTTTTATTGTAAAATATTTGTTCCTCGGATCAGCAAGTGAGAAAATGACAACACTATCTGGAGTGCTCACGTAGTAAATGACCCACTGTTTCTCCACAGTATAGCATTTTAATGGCAAATTTGTCGAATTTATTTTCACCCTCTTTTAGTAACTAGTTTCCTCTGATAGATGGCTTCCAGATAATAATAATATTATTATTTATGTACTTATATAGCGCTATTTCCAATACACATTGCCCAATAACGTTTTACAAATGTAAACTGCCTTACAATATATGGCTTACAAGAAGTTTAAAAAGTTAAAATGACCTAGCTAACCTATAAGTACGTTTATAAATATATATGTACATGTATAATTGACTTAACTACAACTAAATAAACGTTCTGCTAATTAACTAATGATCGAATGATCTCTCAAAGTCCAGTCCTCAATTTCTTACATATCATGATAGGTCTTGATTAGACCCTTAAAACAGTTTTTGACGCGATAGCCATGAACATCTGATGAAAAAGTAAACTTCTTCATGTCGTTTTGACTTCGTTTGGCGAAAAAGAGCTTCTAGTGTCACTTAGATGTGGATGAACTTGAGCACATTTTTGTTGAAATGTTGAATGTGGCTTATGGTAATTACTATTTATTGTTCTTTTAGTATGTTTTTTTATCCCACTCTGTCTTGTGGAGAGGGGTATACCTGTTGCAGGACCACAAAATATGTAGATGTAGCGATGTGGTAAATACCCTGAGGCTATGAAATAAGTATTGTCATGTCTTCCTTATCTAGTACCTACCTTGAGGACACGCTCCATGTCAAGGACAAGCTCACTTGGTTCAAGTGGCCGCACTGCATCAATGTCAGATGACTAGGCATCATATCAAGAACATGTATGAGTTGGTTTAGTGGAATGTAACACTGAAGTAGTTGAGGAATGTTCAAAAGGAAAATTATCAGCCGGTTTGAGCCAGAAAATGAAGCATTTTTAGTCTATGAAGTTCATATAAATTATCATTATGAATTTGTGATTTTCTAATGTTGAAACTGTGAAAATATTGTTACTAAATAAGTGAACAGGGATCAGCAGCATGTTATCAGTTCATGTTCATAAGCAGCAGTCAAGAATTGGCAGCCAGGGGCGTAACTAGCTAGCCCGTAGGCCCGGGTCTACACATTTTACAGCCTACTTGTCTTACTATTACAAATGAATGTCGGGATAAAGGAGCTGTCGAAATACACAAAACATGACCTGAAAGTTCAGCAGAAGGCATTTGCGAAGTCTAATTCTAAAAATTGCCCAGAGGAGCATGTCCTCGAACCCCTCAAGAAGCGACCATGACTGCGTCATAAAACTCCCTAACTATGAATAATTTGCGATTTAGAATATTTCCGAGCACCCGAAGTGGCACTTATAAATTTTACAAGGAATTGGCGAGCCTCTACTTGAAAAGAAAATTACACTGCGTTCAGAGTAGGAATCTAACCCTAACCACTAGACCACTAGTGAATTCGCTTGTGGTGGCAATACTTTTTTTTCACGTATTTATATCCACTAATGATGAGTAGGTGCATAAATTATATTATTATAGTATTCAATACACTCGGTAATATGACAACTCTCCAAGCGCGCAAGGGCATGGTCTCCAGTGAATGCCGAGGTAAAGCCCTTAGGGGCAGTGTTTAGGTCTACAACTTTTAAAAACCTGGCTACACCACTGGCAGCAAATTAGTGTCTGCTGGTTACTTCTAAAAATACTTTTTTTAAACTGATGTTCATGTTTTCTTGAGGAAATTTCCGTTGTTTTTAACATTTCTGGAATAAAATAAAGTGACATGTGCAATCCACTTTTAGGTTCTCCAAGCAAAATCCACAAAGTCTCTTGTATGTTATGATGATAGACGTACAGTTTTTGTACTGTAGTTTTTTCTTGGCAGTGCAGAGTTTCTTGATTTACCGGTAACCCTAAACTTTCTACAATCTTTGGCGTGGGTTTGTGCTACGAAGCACAAGGGCTTTTACAACAACTAATACTAAGTCAATTTGCAGTGTGAGATCATTTGATTACAACTACCAGACATCTTTTGGACAAGACAAATTTGTTTGTTTCTCTAATTTAGACCACTGTCTCGGTATTGTTGGGAATTTTTAAATCTGAATAAGAAAAGAAAATGGAAACAAGAATCTGATAGTTATTGTCAACTAACATCATATTACCTGTTTGTTGGTCATGGTGTTTTGTATATCGCTCATGTTTCAAAGTGAAATTTAAGCATTAAATAATTCTGAGTACTTATTGTTGAAGTTTACAAATTTGAATTCTGGCGGTAGGTGTTTTAATGTGAACTAAGGGTACATTCAATTGACCATATTCCAGAATGGGAATACCAGTCTATGGAGTAACATCTCGAAATCACGAAGACCTCCTGATATGTGATATTCAAGACAATTGATATTCCAGTGGCGAAAAAGTGCTGATATAAGCAATTTGTTGTTTCTCATTAAACATATTTTTACTGTAGTGTTAATTGTTATTAAAGGACCATGTATGTACCCTATTCTTAGCATGGAAAACTACAAATAATGAAGTTACCATTGGTGCTTCCAACTTCTGCTGTGTTGTCAAGGAGAAGTTGCTAAAGTCATGTCATGTAAGTAAGCTGTACTCCAGGAGTAGGCCTCCGGAAGCAAACGAGAGGGTTGCTGTTTAGATAAAGTTTGCACAGAAAAGAGAAATAGAGTCCTCATTACATACATAGTCCCTTTAATCATGATTGTAATTTGTTTGTCGTAGTTGGGTGATTGCGCTAAACCTGTGAAATTGAGATCATCCAGAGGGTATTGGGGTTATGTGATCTATTCACCAAGGGTGATACATGAGGTGAATAAATCCCATATCCCAAGTGGAAGGCCGCTAAAGGGCTTATATTTTACAATGGCAAGGTTTTCTTATTGTACACAACAATATCTCTTTCCATAAATCATTAGGAAGCATTGTTTGACTAATATATTGTTGCATAAATGTACATCACAGGATTTTTCATTGTTATTTTTGCTCGGTCTTTTCAACAACGTAGTGAATAGAACAGACTGGACAACGAGAGATAAGCTGTGACACACCTTTTTTTCAATCCGTACGTAAAGAGTAAGTAGAACTAAGTACTTAGGAAAGTGTGAGGGGAATATGTTACAAGATTCCCTCTGCCTTTTGGATTGGGCAGGGGTTGAGAAATATTCCTCCGAAAATAACAGAGAAAACCGAGCCATGTGAAAAACTCACGCTTTCCTTTTGCGACCTCCTTGTCGCAAATAAATAAGCATTTTATTTCACAGCCTCGGTGTTGTAACATGACTAGATATAATCTATTAGCGGTGCTTGTAGAAGAGTAGAAGAGTACATAGCAATTTCTTAACCTTAATTGTTGGGAACTATTTCTGAGTTCTGTATTTTGAAAGTGGCAATGATGTTATTAATCGTATTCTTTCTCTTTTAATGAATATGTGCAAAAGATACAGTAATAAATTTGACAATAATGTTTAAGTGTGCTGCATTAATGTCTCCTGAGAGAGCTATCAAATAATGCAACCTTGTATTTCCGGGAGGAACGTGTTAATATTCACAAGTCAACTGTTTTTCTCAGTGGAAGCCTCTGGGATACATGCGGGATATATTATAACTCATCAAATATTTTTTTCTCGTGCGTGAATGGTTGAATGCGTAACGTGACTCGATATTTTCTCTCAACCAGACTACAAATATCAGCGAAATACACCCCCTGTGAACATAAGCGCGACGAAGAAAATATTTGATAACAATAACCAAAATATGCCCTGAGGACATTTTATCTGAGGGGATAGGCAAGTTTGGAATTGATAGAGCCATGATACTACAACACCAACACATCTCTGGAAGGCCACAAGTTGACATCAACAAATCGGATCGCGGATCGGATCACAAAGAGCGGATTTCAATTGAGTGTCGGAAGTGTTTTGGTTTTGCGTTTACTAAGCTCTCCTATTGGCTGAGAAAGTAAACCAACAAATCAGAATCCAAAGTAAAACCAAACGCAAATTGGTTTTGGTTTGTCATTGGCTCACAGGGAAGCCATTTATGAGTTACTTGTGATTACTCGCTCCAATGATTGGCTGGCTGTGGGTAATTTGCGTTTGGTTTCACTACACTCACCTGAAAACCGCTCTATATTAATTATGTTTTTCCCGCCAAAAAAATAAACATTGAATAAGTCTGACAAGATGGCCGTTTATAGTTCGGTATTTTGCTTGAGGGTTACTTTTCCTTCGTGGAGATTTATATCCTATCACCGACCGACAATAGAAGCGGTTCATGAAATTAATAAACTAAACCACAAATCAAAGTGTGACAGGGACATTGCCTACTACGGTAAAAATAAGAAAATTGAAAAATGTACAAGCTAGGGCCACTACAAATAGCTTCATTAATTCTCACAATTATTTCCGAAGAATTGTTTTGTAGGTATCGGGAAAGAGAATTCACAAACGGCGAATATATAAAAAAAAATTTTTTTATAAGTAATAGTCCAGATGAGAACTGTAGTGTTCTACGGCAAGGAATGTTAAAAGGTGTTAATTTTCTATTATTCTTTCTCGTAATTTCATTGGTTGATACTTATAAATTCAATAGAAACCCATCGAAATAATGCATTTTCATTCGATATTTTTTGTGGTTTGAATTTATTTTTGATCAAACTAACTATGGTTTATTTTCGAAGAATATCGTGTGTGGGGAAAGTTCTCAAATTTGCGATTGAAAAATCTTTTTTTCCCTCTATCCAATTGGCTGGATGGTGGCTTCTCTGCGTTTTCACAGAAAAAAGAGCCAATAGCGATAAAAAATGCTTTATTTTCGAGATGTAGTTTGGACTGTAGATACCTCCTAAAGCACTTTAGGCATATTCAAGCAAAATCGTAGGTGGGGAAGGCTCATTGCCGCAGAACAATGGATTCTACTACAGTTCTTATCTGGAGCATTACTTAAACATATGTTCGCTGCATTTGTTCTAAGAGTAGCAGGAGCACTCATCTAAGAAGACTTAGTAGAATATACATACTGTACATGACCGTTTAAGTAGGGAACAGCAAAAAGAAATAACGATAAAATATTACAATTTAGGATAAATTATGAAAAATACTAGATTGATGCACTGAATCTACCACCCTCTATAATAAATCTTTGAACCACGAATTGTATTGTTATGAAAACTACTAGAGCCAATCTACCGTACCGGCTTTTACTTTGACCCACAAAACACTAACTCCGTTCTAAAATCGCGGTAGAGAGGTTTTCAATCTTAAAAACAAGCAAGTACAAATGCTGTTGCCAATCCACTGTTATTGAAGAGATGATTTCTACGTATTATGTTGACCGTGTTGGGTTCGCAAGGAATTGTGGTCTTAATGTACAGCCGTCATCTTTTTCGGTTCGGTGCAGGAACTTAACATTTTGAGAGTGTAGCATCAAGCCAAGTATTGCCTATATCTAATACGGGCAGCTGGTCGCGGTAAAGAGGAACGAGCGTTGTGACGAGATAAGCGGGTTGCACGAGTCACTCGGGCTCCTTGGATTACCAAGTCCGTGCTTAAGCAGTTACACCTTAGGGACACGTGTTTGAAAGCAGCGAGGCTTTCAAACACTTCCGATACCTGGGCTAAATACAAGGAAGAAAGGAACAAAGCGGTCGGTATGTTAAGAGGTGCCAAGCGAGTCTATTTTAGTGAGACGTTTGAAAAAAAAAAAAAAAAGAACAATCCCAGAAATATATGGAAGACTTAAATCATTAACTGGGTCAACAAGGGGTAAACAAATGATCAACAGCATAAACGATGGAGAGTGTCACTGAGGATAAAAAAACATGGCGGAGAAGTTCAATGTGCATTTTACGACAGTGGCTCACCGATTAAGGTCGACGTTACCGAACTTTGCGTTCAACATCGATAAATTGATAAACTTTGTTAAATCTAGAAAGGACCCGGGTGTGTCATTCGCTATTCCTCCTATTACTAAGACTCGAGTGATTAGCAGTCTAATGAAAATCAGTCCTCACAAGGCGTCTGGTATTGATAAAATCAGCAGCTCGGTTATTGAGGATAGCTCCTCCTATTACGCGGCTGATTAACCACTCCTTCGAGACAAGTGTGTTCCCACAGCGCTGGAAGACTGCAAAGGTTACACCTCTATAAGGCTGGTGATTCGGATGATGTCTTTAATTACCGCCCGATTTCAGTTCTGCCTATACTATCTAAAGTAATTGAGAGGCGCACACATGACTCTCTGTACAGCTATCTGACTGAGAATAATCTATTATATCCAATGCAGTCTGGTTTCCGCAAACGCCATAGCACAGAGACGGCCCTTATCCAGATCATTGACGAACTACTGTTTAATCTTGACAAGAATCGAGTCCGTGGTTTAGTGCTTATAGACTACTGTAAGGCATTCGATATGGTTGATCACCTTATCCTTTTAGACAAACTCAAGGTGTACGGTGTGAACAACTGCTCTTTGGCATGGCTGAAGTCTTATTTATCAAACGGGTGTCAACTTGTTACCTTAGCTGGGATAGAGTCCGATATGGCCTATATAAAGCTTGGGAGTGCCCCAGGTAGCATCCTTGACCCTCTTGTTTATAATCTTTATAAATGACTTACCTCTGCATGTGAGTTCATCGTAGATTGATCTGTACGCAGATGATACGACCATTACATCGTCTGCAGATTGTAAGGGAGTCATGAAATCACAGGAAACGCTTAACAGCCGATCCGTCGCAAAGCTCGTTGATTGGGCAACAACTAACAAGCTTCCTCTTAACGAAAATAAGACCAAGGTCCTGCTATATAGTCACAGGAAAGCGCCTCTCCTCTAAAATGGACTGTGTACTAGCTGTTACGGTTAATGAAGCAAGCTCTCCATTGTGTCCAGTGCCAAGCTTTTAGGCCTTGAAATTGATGAGGAACTTTCCTTTTTACCGCATATCGATAAACTTCGTAAGAACGGCAAAAAAATTTTTTAAGGAAAATTAGAAGCTGTTTACCTTACAAACAGAATCTTATTCTATAATAGTATGATAAGGCCTATAATGAATTATGTAAATGTTATCTGGATAAGTTGTGATAAGTTAGGCAGAGTGCTGAAGCTACAAAAACGAGCCGCGAGGGTGATCCTCAATGCTGATCATCAAGCACCTTATGTTGCGCGCTCTAACCAGCTGAAGTGGCTACCTTTTTATGAGGTGCTAAGTTAACTAAGTGTCTTATCGCATTTAAAAGGCTGCAGGGTGTGAGGTGCCTTTAATTTATATCCGACAAATCTACTCAAATTGAACAGTGATTTACATGAGCGACAGACGAGATACTCTAATTTTAACTTAGTATGTCGTAGATTTAATAGACAGACTGAGGGAGGGAGGACTTTTAATGTTACATGCCAGCTTTGGAACAGTCTACCATTATCGTTAAGACAAAGAATCTATCAGTTCCTTTAAGAGTTCTATGTAGGCTCGGTTTCCAGCCGCGGGGGTTTCGGTGAGCCCGCGATCCTCGGAAACGACAAGCCTAAGATGTTTTTAGTTGGCAGTCTGTCATTTTCTATTTCATTATTAATATTTTAAGGTATTGTACATATAGATTAATGACGTATTAGTATTATCTTATATTTTTATGGCTAGTTACATCTCTTCAATTATTTCGTGCTTATATACTTTCTCTCAAAGTATATATATATAGTATAATAATATTTTAATGAAGTTGTGTATTTCTTGTTTTTATCTTATATATAGTTTTGTAATTTAGCTTTTTATATAACTAGTTTGTATTGTCAGTTATTGAGGGCCACAAGTTTGTTAGCTTTGCTATTTAGTGCTACCCTCTTTAAATAAAGACTTTATTATTATTATTGTTATTATTATTATTATTATTATTATTAATCACTAGCGGCGGAATCAGAAAGTTGAAGCACAGGCTATTAGTCTGTTGGGTTACCTGTGGTTTATCGATCTGTTTCATAAGCGATCTCAGAAGAGTTTATATACTTGCTCCGTGTGAATTCTCTTTTCCAATTCCTACGAAATAAATCTTCAAAAATAAAAGATGATACTTAATGAAGTTGTGTGAGTAGTTTTTTTGGCGATTTGGAGCCTTCTAAAGCAGTTTATTAGGATTCGAAGTTTTGACCGTTGGCCGCGGCTCTAAATATTTCATCGCACAAGCTGCGTATATTGAAGACTCGTTTATAAGTTGAGACAAGTCCACGTTTGATTGACAGTCGGCTGAATTGAAGGTCGCACTTCAACAAATACCGTAAAGTTCCGAAAGTAGCGACCTCCCGATAGTAACGTTCAAACTTTATGGCTGCTAAGAAAATCCCGAAAGTAGCGACCCCCCCTCGAAAGTAACGATCCCCCATGTTTCTTCTTTATTCATAACGTACCATCACGATCTTGTCAATTAACTTGAACCTTTCTCAACAACAATTGTTGATATGAATTCGCGTCTTTTACGTACTGTTTAAAACACGAACAGCAGTGTTTTATCAAGTTTAAAAATTCGAGAGCGAAGCCCGAGAATTTTTAGACTTGATAAAACACGTGCTGTGAGTGTTTTAAACGGCTTCAAAAAGCTTTAAGAATGCAAATGAAAGAAAGACGCACATTTCAAGGGAATGACATAAAGAAAATAATTTTAGTAATTAGAAATTCACTGATAAAGGCCCAAAATTTGCTGCGAGTTTATTAAACGACTTGAAAAACATTCACATGTAAAGAGGGTAAAGAGACCTTTTTTTCCAGTTATTTTGGCGATACGACTTATTTTGGCCGAGAAAATCCAAGCTAAAAGTTTATGTAAATTAGGATGAAATTTAGGTATAAAATGTCTTCACAGTCATTGATTTCCTTTGTTTTTGTTTCATTAATTATTCATGAGTTTTTGAATTGGGAGATAAAGCCGATCATGTATACTGTACGCAATATCGGCTGACGTATCGGTCGACGGTTGGCTGACATATAGGCCGATACATCGGCCAACTGTCGACCAACCCGCGGGCGACTGTCTGTCGCGGGTCGGTCGACGGTTGGCCGACATGTCGGTCGACGGTCGGTAAACTATCGATAGACTGTTGGTAATCAATCGGCCGACTGTCGTGCATCATCAACCACGTCGGCCGACATACAGAATAGTCCGGTGTCTGCCGAGTAGCGGTCAACATTCGGTCGATTCTCGGCCGACCGCCTATCGGCGAAGGGTCGAACGACATGGCGGCCGATATGTCCGCCTGGAATTGTAACCAGTAACAGAAAGCGACAAACATGACTAAGAAAACCACGCACATTTGATGATCAGACCTGCATTTTGTTCCCAGCGTTCCCAGCGGTCATGTAAAGTTACAAATCGCAAAATAGAGACAACGTTTTTTGCGCTTTTGCTGGGTTGGTTGTTACTCTAGTTTTAGTTACGCCCAATAAAAATGCATATTACCTTTTTCTTCTGGCCAATGAGCATGCGTTTTCCCATTCATGATTGACACGTTACTGTGCTGTCGGATATTGGTAGCCGGGCTTCCATGGGAGAACTATTTCGCCATGGGAAGAGCATCATTAAACTGTAACTCGATTGTCATTTTGATTTACGCGAGGCACGAAATATTTTTGGGATCGTACCTTATAATATCCACGTTGAGCACCATCATGTGAGTGATTTTATTCGACTTACATACATACATACATTCATATACTTTATTTATACACACGGTAAAAATATCAGTCGTTACAAATTTAAGATAAATAGTATTTACAACACACTATAACTGTAATGAAAACTGTTTTACATATTTGCCGTGTGGGAGTCCGATTTGGTAAACTGCTTTTCTATACCTTTTTTAAAGGTAGAAAGCGAGTTAGCCATGCGTAGATTAGATGGCAGATTGTTCCAAACGATTGGGCCACTATAGCTGAAGGAACGTTTCATGTAGTTGGTGCGTGGTTTTGGAAGAGATAGCTTATTTTCGGAGTCCCGTAATTGGTAGTTAGTCTTATGTGGGATAAACATTTCCTGGAGATAACCTGGGGTTAGATCATGAAGGGCCTTATACATAGCTATAGCCTTTTGTTTAGTTCTTTTTAGAGATAGCTTCTCCCAACCAAGCATATCAAGCACACATCCTAAACTAGTATAAAAACTCGATTTAGTTACTACTCTGGCAGCGCGGTTTTGCAATTTCTGTAGTTTGTTGGATAGCTGTAGGGCTAAGCCATCCCAAACCGAGCTGTATTATTGAAAGTTGAGGCTCTATTAAGGCTTTGTATATCTTTTCTGCAGTACCTATATCAATAAATGACCTAACTCTCTTTAGAGCACCAATGCCAGAGGAGATTATTTTAGAGATTTCTTTGATATGCTTCGTTAAGGATAATGTATGGTCTATGTATAAGCCAAGAGATTGTGTGTGGTCTACCCTATTGATTTCCTTTTCTTCAATATGTATGTTGATTGGAGATTCATTTTGTGTTTGCAGTTTTTGACGAGAGCCAATGATCATCAATTCAGTTTTGGCAACATTAAGTGACTAAGTTTATTTGCCTTGAGCCAAGTGTTGACATTTTTCAATTCGTCATTGATTTTCATTTGGAGGTCGTTTTGGCTTAAAGCATTAAAGCTTATGCTCGTATCGTCTGCATACATTCTAGGGAAACCTTCATTGAGACAGTTAGGTAGATCATTAATATAGATAAGGAAAAGTAAAGGACCAATAATTGAATTGAGGTACACCACACGTTATGGGATGTGCACTAGACACATATCCATTAACTGTGCATTTTTTACTTCTCCAGCTTAGATAAGACTCAAACCAGGTCAGGGTGTTCCGGTCAACTCCATATTTGGCCAATATTTGGTGTCGAATGCTTTTTTCAAATCGATAAAGATTACACCATTTAGTAGACCTTTATCAATGTTAATGCACCAGTTGTTGGTAGCTTCAAGTAGAGCAGTTAAGGTACTATGGAGTGATTCGCCTGCTTTCAGGCGGTAGATGGTGTTTTTTTTCGCGCAGCAAACGGATCATCGAAGCGGCCGCCATATTGGCCGAGCGTGGTTCCCCCCCTCCCGCCTCCATTTGTCATTCGATCCCAGGTCTCAATCACGCTCGGCCAATATGGCGGCCGCTTCAATGATCCGTTTGCTGCGCAAAAAAAAAACCACCATCTACCGCCTGAAAGCAGGCTATGGAGTGATCGGAATTCTGACTGGTGATTAGTTAAAAGTTTATTGTCATTGAGATATTTGTAGGGCTGATCATAGACTAATTTTTCAAAGATTTTGGCGACGATTGGTATGACCGATATCGGGATCGTTTTTAGGGCCTTTTTTAATGAGGCGGCCATATGTAGATTCCAGGGCTAATTAACTTAGTAGAGTTTTCTTTCGTTTTACTTGTTCCTTGTTCTTGAAGACATCATATAAATAAACATTTAATCAAAATGTGATGCGTACTGTACAGCACCCGAAATGATCCCGTGCCCCAAATGATCCCGAACCCGAAATGATCCCCAAATCGTACCCGAAATGATCCC
This sequence comes from Actinernus sp. WN-2022, assembly GCA_030867875.1. Taxonomy (NCBI): domain Eukaryota; kingdom Metazoa; phylum Cnidaria; class Anthozoa; order Actiniaria; family Actinernidae; genus Actinernus; species Actinernus sp. WN-2022. The sequence goes on along the minus strand of JAOWCC010000577.1, from coordinate 52,295,289 downwards.
CAACCCGAAATGACTCTCATCAAGTACCTGAGATGATCCCGAAATAATTTTGGGAACGGACTTGGATTGGAGGGTAGAATTCCGGAATAGGTAAAACAATGTTATACTTTCTTGAAAAGAAGACAAACAGCACAAGCAAAAACAACAACAACATGACGTCATCGGTCACGTGATTCTGATGAAATTCGCTAATAAGCTAATATCTCGTTCCAGTACAGCACACACAAAAAAATATGACTTCATCGGTCACGTGATTCTGATCATATTCGCTAATAAGCAATGTTTAGTACTGTTTACAGCTAGGAGTAGGAGCATTGCAAGAACATATTACTTCTAAAATAAGACTCAGTTTGTGAGTCAAGAAAAACATGTGATTTTACTACAGGCCAAAAAATAACACTTAAAGAGTTAATTTCCTTATTTGGAATGATTGACAGGTTAGCGGCTTTCCACAGAACAAACATTTGAGAAGCCATTTTTTACTTCGCGATGTTTCGTAACACGTTTATTTCAATTGCTCTCTTCTGTGTATTTTTCTGCGTCTAGGTCATAATTGCGAATCTTTTCCTCAAAACTGAGGCAGTTTATCTCCATTGTCTTGACGGCTTTGAGGGTCATCTCATTAATTGAAGGTCAAAATTAGCATATTACAATCGTCGCTAAGTTCGAACTTCAAGTATTGATCTGCAAAACTTTAACCAGGGAAACCTGACAAACCAAATAGGCAATTAAATAAACACTGCCACAAACGAAAGCAAAATGTTCCTGTAAAATACATCTCAATGTCTTTGGAAGTAAGTTAATTAAAAACATATTACCAAAAGGCTTTCGAAATAATTTGCTGTGCGCAAAACACGACCATGAGCGTGCATATCTATTCGCTCTAGAAGTTCTTCTTTTGGTCTTGAAACTTTTTTGCGTTGTTTATAAACTCCTACCGGTTGAGCCGAAAAGTGAATCATCGCGTTCTTAAACTTCTTGTGCATTTTTGCGGTTGGACTATGCAACATTTCAGGAAGACTATCTTGGCTTGTTTTCTCTTTTATTTATTATTATAATTTCTTTATGTAATTTCTATTTCAATTTCAGCCTCCAGCTCAGCGAAGAAATTTACCTCTTGACGATGTCGAGCACGACGCTCTTTTTTCTATACTGACCGGAAAACGGTGCTTTCAAGATTGGTCAAAGAAAGAGAACACTGCACTTCGGCAGCGGGTATACAAAAAATGAAATAGTGGGGAATACGAAGTGCGTGAAATTCATGATCCTTTGATTGGACGCACTACTAGCCGCATTGTGCCGAAGAAAACAGGGAAGATAGTAATCAACTTATAGAAGATTCTTTCCACCAATGATTAAATAAACAAATTACGGAAACCGAGTTCTTAGACAGCAACAAGGCACTGGTCATCAGTGTTTATTCGAGATCCAGGTTTTTTCTAAGCGAGATGTTAACGATTTTCATCAAAATCACTTGACTTATGATGTCACGTCATGTGACAGACAGTGTTGCTTGTCGTGTACCGTTGGTCATTCATTTGTTGGTTTCACACAAACACTGCTTTATATTTGGAACGAGATATTAGCGAATTTCATCAGAATCACGTGACCGATGACATATTGTTGTTGTTTTTGTTTGTGCTGTTTGTCTTCTTTTCAAGAAAGTATAAAATTGTTTTACCTATTCCGGAATTCTACCCTCCAATCCTAGTCCGTTCCCAAAATTATTTCGGGATCATCTCAGGTACTTGATGGGAGTCATTTCGGGTTGGGGATCATTTCGGGTACGATTTTGGGATAATTTTGGGTTCGGGATCATTTGGGGCACGGGATCATTTCGGGGGCTGTACAGTACTCACCACTTGACGTTGCACCGGGGGGTTCTTCCTATATTCGGCTGGTAGGGGTGATCGTCGTATTTTTTAGGGTTTGAAATCGGCGATTTAGTATTTTTTAGGGGTTGTCCAAGCGAAATCCATTTTTCAGGGTGTACTTTAGACCAAGAGGTACATTTTTGTGTGGAAACTTTTCACGGTTTGATAGGTTTAGGGTATTTTTCGAGGTTTTCCGACGGTCACCCCTACCCTTTTTACCTTGAAGAACCCCCCTTCCCCTCCCCTCCCCCCCCCCCCCCCCTCCGGGGCGTTGCACGGTTTAATTGACAATCGGTGTCAATTGATTAATTAATGACCCGCTTAGTGATGGATTTCATTAACTTAGTAGAGTTTTCTTTCGTTTTACTTGTTCCTTGTTCTTGAAGACATCATATAAATAAACATTTAATCAAAATGTGATGCGTACTCACCACTTGACGTTGCACCGGGGGGTTCTTCCTATATTCGGCTGGTAGGGGTGGTCGTCGTATTTTTTAGGGTTTGAAATCGGCGATTTAGTATTTTTTTAGGGGTTGTCCAAGCGAAATCCATTTTTCAGGGTGATCTTTAGACCAAGAGGTACATTTTTGTGTGGAAACTTTTTCACGGTTTGATATTTTTAGGGTATTTTTCGAGGTTTTCCGACGGTCACCCCTACCCTTTTTACCTTGAAGAACCCCCCTTCCCCTCCCCTTCCCCCCCCCCCCCCCCCTCCGGGGCGTTGCACGGTTTAATTGACAATCGGTGTCAATTTATTAATTAATGACCCGCTTAGTGATGGATTTCTGTGACACGATATATATTAGCAAATTCGGACTGTTCGACGCTTCGTGACTTGTTCTGGCTGTTTTGCTGTTTATGGTGTCTATTTTATGGTTTGTGCATGTTACCGTTCACCTGGTAAATGTAAGCCTGCTGATTTTCTGAACTCACTGGCCTCTGCCCTTGAACTGATGTATAACTCCAGGTGATTGGTGACCTAAATTTCGACCTGAATACGGATAATAGTGATGTCGAAAAATTTAAAGAAGTGTGTGACCAGTTCCAGCTAACAAATTCAATTGAAGATCCCACCAGAGTTACTCGGTCTACAGCTACGTTACTAGACCTGATTCTTTCTAGCCATCCAAGTCACTACGCTAAAAGTGGTTCACTACAGTTGGGAATAAGCGATCATGATTTAATATACACTGTGCGTAAACAGAGGCTCCCGAAACCACCCCCAAAGTTAATTTCATATCGAAGCATGAAAAACTTTGATAATGAATCATTCATTTGTGATCTCAAGAATGTCCCGTGGGAGAGTGCGTACATATTCGAGAGTGTTGATGATGTGTGGTCCCACTGGAAAGGCCTGTACAATGAGGTGCTTGACATACACGCGCCTGTAAAAAGAATACGCGTGCGGGGAGACCAACTGCCGTGGATTACACCTGAGATAAAGCGTGAAATCTCTCGCCGTGGTCGATTGCACAGAGCCTTTCGTAAAAACCGTACGGAGGAAAACTGGGATGCATTCAAAAGACAACGGAACAAGATCACATCACTGAAGCGTAAAGCCCTTCGCGGTTATTTCGCCAACGAGAAGCCTAATAAAACAAGTCCTAGAGAATTTTGGAGGAAATTGAAGCCTCTTTTACCTAACACGTGCGGGGCAAACTCGAGCAAAATAACTCTCGTTGAAAATGGCCAAGTGCACAGCAACCTCCAAGAAGTCGCGGAGATATTTAACAACTACTTCGCTGAATCTGGTCTGAACCATCCTTTAGATCAAACGGAATCAGACTTTGACAATCATCGTAGTATAGGCCTTATAAATGAAATAATGAAAGATCAAGAGAATACATTTAGTTTTCAGCCTGTGTCTTCTGATTACATCTTAGACTTGCTAATGGTTCTAAATGGCTCCAAGGCTACTGGTGCAGACAACATTCCCCCCAGGTTCCTGAAAGCTTCGGCCCCTGCTCTGGCGTCACCGTTGGCTCGCCTGATTAATTACTGTCTTGAACAATCATGCTGGATTAGCGAGTGGAAATCTAGTAATATCAATCCCTCGTTCAAAAAGGACTGTGAAGCTGCTAAAGCCAACTATCGTCCCATCTCAATACTACCGTGTGTATCCAAGATATTCGAACGAGTCATGCACAATCAATTGTACAATTACTTTGTGCCACGCCGCCTACTCTCTGACAGTCTATCTGGCTTCCTAAGAGGACACTCGTGTTGTACGGCCCTGTTAAAGATCACAGAGGATTGAGAGAAGCACTAGATGTGAGAGAAACGGTCTCTGCTGTGTCAGTAGATCTGAGCAAGGCGTTCGACACGCTATGTCACCGTCTCCTACTAAGAAAACTAAAGGAATATGGGGTCTTAGGAACCTCCTTGAAATTGATCCGCTCGTACCTCAGCGACCGCCAGCAGCGAGTCAAAATAGAGAACAGCTACTCAAGTTGGCGCACAGTCCAGTGTGGCGTCCCGCAGGTTCCCTTTTGGGACCGCTTTTATTTAATATATATATTAACGACATAACCCGTACCACCAAGAATGTGGAACTAAGGCTGTATGCAGACGACATTACCGGTTACTCTGCAAGTAACTCACCTGCGGTCTTGGAATTCTGCATAAACGGTGACTTGTCACGCTTATCACAGTGGCTTGATGACAACTACCTTACTATCAACGCCACTAAGACGCAGGCCATGATCATTGGTAAATCCAGCTATAACTACGAGCTCGCGTTAAAGTCAAGTAATATCTGGGTTAAGGAAGAACTGAAGCTGCTGGGAGTCAACATCGATAACAAGTTAACATTTGCCCCATACATAAAATCAGTTCTCAATAAAGTTCATGCGAAGATTGCCGCTCTGCGTAGAATCAGGAACTTTATTGATAGTGACACGGCATTGAAACTATACAAGGCGTATGTCCTCCCTCATTTTGACTACTGTAGCCCTCTTTTAATAGGAATCAATAATACCTTATCAGATAAGTTAGAGCATACTAACTATTATGTACTCAGAACTCTTTTTAAGATACCTAAGTCTATTAGATATGAACAGATTTTGTCACAGTATAACTTAGAATCTATTAAGCATAGGCGCTGTGCGCAAGCTCTTACACTTATTTATAAAGGTTATCCTAACTATATAAGTAAATAAATATGTTTCGTAACAAAAACTGTACTTACAATCTCCGTGGAAATGGAAGTAGACTTACTCAGCCGGCCCCCAATACTAGTTTCAAACACAGATCCTTTTCGTATATTGCATGCCGACTCTGGAACAAACTACCTATTCATGTAAGGGAGGCTCCTAATCTTAAAAACTTTGCTGCAAAGCTTAAGAAACTTAAACTAGGCCAAGACGAGTGCCTTTGTATCCAGTGCTCTAGCTAGTGCTAGCCAGCTCATGACTTCATTTATATATGTATTATATTAGGATTATTATCATAGATTTTTATCGTAGTTTTTATACTGATACTATTGAATTTGTTCTTGAACCATTCTTCCATAGTTTCCCTTAATTATTTAATGATGCTTTGTAGATGTATTGTAGTTTTTATTGTAGAGACACGTACATTTTTGTAACGAGCCTTTTTAGGCTCAGGAATGTCACGTGGATAAATAAAGCTTATCTTATCCCCAGCGAGATATGAGCGATTTCCGATGTCATCACGTGATCGATGACGTCACGTGGTTTGTTTGTTGTCTGCTAGTGTTGGTTTGTCCTATAGCGATACTTACTGTTTGTAAACACTGACGTCATTTATATATTTGCATATATAATGTGGTTGGCAAAAAAAACTGCATGTTTGTATGACTTGTATGGGAACTAGCGATTTAGGCCTCATGAAATACATCTAAAGTCTCAATTCTGATTTCAAATCTTAATTCCTTTATAAGACTTATAAGTTAAGAGCATATAAGCTTTGATGAAAGGGCTTGCTTGCATTTTGGAAGAACAAGAAAGTAATTTGGCGATGAATAAGCACCGACCTGTGATATTTTATAAGCATCTGACTGGGTTCACGCTTCGTTTCTGCCAACCACAGAAAGCAACAAATGTGGCGTGACTGGCCTGTGTGACGTCACAGTAAGTATCGCTATTAGAAAACACTAGTAAACATTCTTACTTTTGAGCTTTATTTCTTTTAGCAAGAAGTTTAGCGAAAAATTTGTCCAAAATCCTTTAGTCCCATTCCCAGTTTTATTGTGGGATCGTTTCGAATACTGAATGGTTCATTTCGGGTCGGGGATCATTTCAGGTGCAGCTTGAAATTTCGGGTTCGGGATCATTTCGCGTTCGGGATCATTTCGGCCGAGTGCAGAATGTTTACCCGAAATGCCTTGCGGAAAAAGTTCAAGATGGCGGACAACATGAAGGAATCACCAGACTGGAAACCACCTTTTGTTCTTCATCAAGAAACAATACATACAAATTCTGATTCGCTAATGAACCAGTTGCTATGCAGTCAGGGTTCAAACAGAAAGCCATTGACTTCGGTTGTTGTGCTATATGTTCTTTGGAGAGGGACTAATATATAAAACTTCCCGCGATATTCATGAATCATGCAGGATTCATACTCATACTAGGCATTATAGATTAGATAATTTATCACTTGAAGAGTTGAACAACGATAACAACAACGAATTGCTGGCATGGTAAGTTTGCAATAAAGTTTTACATATTAAAGATGGATATTAAGCTTATATAATTTTGATTGGTCACTCTGACTGGTAAGTCAACCTATTATCGGCCAGTTTAATTTGATCGCTTCCAGTCGTATATCGAAGAGGGCTATTCTTGGGTTGCAATCATTCCTTAGCCTAAGGGGATACAATCACAAAAGCGTAGCGGCCATCTTGGTTGATAGAAACAAAAGAAGCAAATGTGGTTTCTTTTGTTCCTACCAACCAACATGGCCACCAGTGCAACCCACCAATTGGCTATTATTGCCATTGTTTTTCTTCCTTTGTTATATTTAGTAGTTGTGACTAATACACCTATCAACGTTAAGTCAGGGGGGTTTATTTTCTGCAACTTACATGTACATTCAAAATATAATGCCCAATCAATGCATGTGTCTAATTCATATATCATAGTTTTGCCACAAGATAATGGAATCAGCTAGGAACTTAATAAAGTGACTTCAAGACATTGACAAGACAAGTGATACACACAACATGGCGATGGAGGCCTGTTCAATACAGACAAAGAAGAGAAAAATAAGCACTGCACACGCACGACGTAGGGCTAGAGCTCTTAGTAGTACAGCGAAGACTGGCATGCTGAGTGGTGGACAGACAGACAGTGGGTCCCATAGTATATCTAGTATTGGATCCACCTACTCTTTAAATCACACAAGAACTGAGTTCAAAACAGAAGTTGATGCTGGAATAAGGGATAGATATGAAAACCACAGAGCTGTAAGTTATGTCAACTTAATTGTTATTTTTAGCCATGCACATTTTGAAAATACTTTACAAACTTCATTAATAGTCAATATATAGGCAGCCATCCAATGCTAGGCATTGAATGATAGCACATGATGACCTCTGTATACTCCAGTACAGAACTGAACAGAACACTAGTTCTTGTTGGTATGTTAGCATAGTTTATGTTGTGTGTGTACTCCTTGCTTTCTAATCCGACCTTGTAATTATAATTATTCTATTTAAACTGGCTTCTTGGCATTTTTAGCCCCTTAAGGTTATTTCTGGAAGTCAGTACCCTAATTATATTTATTTTAAACTTTTAAACACAAAACTATTGTATTTTTCAAAGGGTACAATAAATTGTTGTTGTTGTTGGATACAAGCCTGATTAATAAACTTTCGTGTCTGGCGCATGTATCTGACTGTTTTATTAATCAGTTCTGTATCCAACAAACACTATGCTTAAGTGTGTGTATGAGGAAGGTTTCACAACCAATCACTGACCTCCCCTATCCTAGTGTGGAAAGGCAAGGTATGCAACTACTTTCTTGATGCCATTTGGATGTGAATGGTGATTGAGAAAGTATGTATGCATCAAGCTTAAGACAGGGTTTTTACCTTTGATGTTTTGGCCACGTGTTAGGGGAGGTCAGTGAACACGGTGGTGAGTCCCCGTCCTAACACTATAAACACTAATACTAGCATACATGTAGTTAAAGTATTTGGTAACTGATGCAGATATTAGCATCTTAATGCTACTCTGTAAATTCGAAGTTAAATAAAGTTTATGTATGTATGACTAACTACTATAGCTCACCATAGGTAGTTAGTACCGGTATTCTGTATCTGACTAGCTTAGTCGGCATTCTGTAACTGACTAACTTAGTTTACTTAGTATTCTGTATCTGACTAGCTTAGTATTCTAGGGGTGGTGAATGGTGTCAAGAAAAATGGAGGGTCTCGCAAAAAGTTGGTAAAGTCTGAAATCTCGCATTTTATTGGTCAGGTCTCGGAGTCTCGATTTTTCTTTACTTTGCTTGTCTTGGAGTCATTGATTTTTTTTGGATAGGGTCTTGGAGTCTCTGATTATTTTTGGAGAGGGTCTAGGAGTCTCTGATTTTTTGTTTGGAGAGGGCTCAGAGTTGTGCCTTTTTACTCTTTTTATTAGCTTTTATTGGAGTTACAGTTTTTTTGGCAGCCTCTGCATGTATTTTATAAGGTAAGCGAACAACAGCTAATTGGTTGAATGGTGAATTCCTCACCTGGTGTGATGAAAGGTACTGGGTGTTTTGTCATAATAACTACGATTATAACAGTCTCAGCCTTGGATTTTGAAATCGGACAAGCTCAGGCTCGGATTTTCAAATCACTACACTCTAAACCCCATACAGAATTCTAATAAGCCCTATTAATATTCTGTACCAAATGATACAGAATTCTAATAAACCCTATTAGTCTTATTAGAATTCTGTATCATTTGATACAGAATACTAATAGGCTAACTAGAATTTTGTATGGGGTTTAGAGTGTATCCATGTGACCCAAATGCTGGGTCTGGATTGGCTAGTACCCTTATGAATTATTAATGAGTTGTACAAGGAATGATACAGGATACTAACATGCTAGCATTAGTATGAGGAGGTAATACTTTATAGTATTCTCGACTGTAACTGACTAGCTTAGTTAGTATTCTGTAACTGACTAGCTTAGTTAGTATTCTGTAACTGACTATCTTAGTTAGTATTCTGAAACTGACTAGCTTAGTTAGTATTCTGTAAATAGTTAGTATTCTGTATCTGACTATCTTAGTCAGTATTCTGTATCTGACTAACTTAGTTGTATCCATGTGACATTAATACTGTATTTTGACTGGTTAGCACCCTTAGGGCTTATGAATCTTATTTTATAGTACATTATTCCCAGAGATGAGGGACTTTCCTAGCTACATGTATATTGGACAGATTCATTTAGGGGTCAAAACTCTCATTCTGTAACTTAAAGAAGTCTTCTTCATTTGAGTTGGTTAATTGTAATGCTTAGTCAAATGTCATTTTTTAGAGGGCAAGTAAATTCACTAATAATTTGGCTTGCAAATCCTTGTAACAACACACACTGGTTTTCATACCTTAAATGAACAAAACGTGTGATTTTTACCATCTGATGCTTAACTTTACGCATGCAACTTACCATTACAGAATGCCTGCTGGATAACAACAAAATTCAAGAGAAAGGAATGTGTCAGATATGTTGAGGATCAGACTACACCAAGACTGTAAGTACTAGCCATGTTTAACCCTTTGAGGCCCAATGTCGGACATCAAGGACTATCATGGTTAACACAGGTCTTGAAAATTAAGTCCTTGAATAATAATTATTGATGACAGGACCTTGAAAAGTTGGACCTTAATGCATTATGACAGATTTGGTTTTCTCTTTGACCTTGAATTTTGTTTAACCCTCCATGGATGTTTTGCATAGATCTTTTGAAATTATATATATATTCTGTTAAATGGAATAACAACCCATAGACTTTCCAAAGAATCAAAATTATCTTGTCTAAAAGATCATTATTCGAAGGCATAGATCAATAACCTTAAAGTTATTAATAATTAAAGTTATTAAAATGATGTATGCCAAATCTAACCATTTGTAACCAATAATGTCACCAAATCTGTATTTCCTACTTTTGTAGATGCTCCTGTGGTAGAATGGAAAACCAACACTACTTGCCTACAATATTGGAAGAAGAGGGTGATGATGGTCAAGGTGCAGAAGTTTGCCAAGAGGAAGTGGAAGGAGGAGGAGGAAATATGGCTCAAGGTTATGTTCACTCTTGAGAAAATTACCAATTAATCTTGTTGGGTACAAAAAAACTGGGAGCTGCTTCAGCCAGCTAAAGTAAAAACATTATTAAAAATGGTTTAATTTGTTTATAAAAGAAATGAAATGGCATTCGTTCATTAATTATTTCACTTTTACTGTACAGGTTTACCACCACTCTTGGAGAGGTCTGGCTACCCTCTGACACCTACATGTATAAACAATACCAGACATCAAGTAAAAGCTTGGTCTAGCAAAGATGACATCAAAGAATTCCCTACTAATGCATTTGGAGAAATCAAGTTTACAAATGCTTATAAAAAAAACGTAAAGTCTGCGAAGGTGAGCAACACATGCTTACATTGTATCTTTAGTTATCTGTTACATGTTAACAATGATGGGCATACTGAATGTTAATATAATTACATGTGGAGATCCTCACAGTTGTACATATTGTAATCATTATCATCATCAGCAACAACAACAATTTATTTCACTGATCATCACCGTCATCATAATCATTAGTATCATCACCATCATCCTCATCACCACAACCACCCCACCACCATCATCATCGTTGTCGTCATAGTTAAAGCCAAGACTGTACTGTAAAATTCTAATTATATGTATATGCGAAGAGCGTTACAGTAGTATGGAGCTCTCAAATTCACAGTAAATTTGTGTATTTTCCTTCTTTTAGTATGTAAGGATGTCTGACAACACAAAAGTAGAGATAATCGTAGAATTACTTGTCAAGCAGTGGAAACTGGTCAAGCCTGACGTAGTCATTTCTATCCATGGCGGTCTAAAGAACTTTAAGCTGGACCCTCTACACAAAGAGATATTCAGCAGAGGTCTGATAAGGGCTGCCAAGACAACCAGCAATGGTGCATGGATTATAACAGGTTAGGATGGATTATACATGTAACATGGTGCATGGATTATACATGTAACAGGTTAGTAGAGACAACCAGTAATGGTGCATGGATTATAACAGGTTGGGATAGACAGCCAGTAATGGTGCATGGATGATAACAAGATTAGTAGAGACAACCAGTAATGGTGTATGGATAATAACACTTACTAGGAGAGACAACCAGTAATGGTGTATGGGTAATTATAACAGGTTAGGATAGACAACCAGTAATGGTGCATGGATTATAACAGGTTAGGATAGACAACCAGTAATGGTGCATGGATGATAACAGGTTAGGATAGACAACCAGTAATGGTGCATGGATTATAACAGGTTAGGAAAGACAACCAGTAATGGTGCATGGATTATAACAGGCTAGGAGAGACAACCAGTAATGGTGCATGGATGATAACAAGTTTAGTAGAGACAACCAGTAATGGTGTATGGATAATAACACTTACTAGGAGAGACAACCAGTAATGGTGCATGGATTATAACAGGTTAGGATAGACAACCAGTAATGGTGCATGGGTTATAACAGGTTAGGAGAGACAATCAGTAATGGCCGGTGCATGGGTTACAACAGGTTAGTAGAGACAACCAGCAATGGAGTATGGATAATAACAGGTTAATAGGAGAATAGCAACACCTCATACATAAAACCCAGCTTGATAGGTTTTTGATTCAAAACTGATGCAGGATGAGGAGATGAGGAGAAGGAATATAGCTAGAACTTAATATTTGCCTTAATGTATTCTTAATTATTATTAAAATATTGGTACACAAATTATTATTATTATAATTTATAATTATTGTTCTTGTTGTTATTCTAGACTTGTTATTGTTATTATAATAATTGTTATTGTTATATTTGATTTAATGTAGACTAATAACTACTGGTTAATTCAGTGTAATTTGTTTTCAAAAGATCTGGAAGTAATGTCAATGTCAATATTGACTTAATAGGGGGAACCAATCTTGGTGTGATGCGTGCAGTTGGCCAGGCAGTCCAGGAAGGTCAGTCCATGCAGTGGGGTGGGCTCGCAAGCCACCGTAGCATCAGATGTATTGGTGTAGCTACCTGGGGATATGTCGACAGAAATGAGTATCTTGTTAATGTTCAGGAAGGGCAGGTTAGTGGCTTAATTGGCACAGAACTGAAGAAAGGTTCTAAAGGTCTAAAGTGAAGGCTCTAAAGCTGAACATTTTGTTATCTTCCTTTTACTCTGCTAATACAAATGAAGAAGTTTACCAAATTTTGGGAAATTGGGTTGTAGATTTACCATGTAACGAGGTTACTAGTTATTTTTTCAAAAAGTAAGAATTTTCATCATTTACAGCCTTCTGAAAGTAAAGAAGACTTATTGAACATGAAACATTATCTACTTTGAGCTCTACATTAGGCCATACTATTTTATATTTTATGTTTCTATCACATGGAATGTATTGAATATTATGAATTAATGTAGATACCATAAATCATCTCCATGTTTTCTGCAGGGCTGTTATCCTGCTACGTACAGAGTAGAGCACACTTTCCAGCGTAGAAAACCTGTATCTCTTAATCCTCATCACACTCATTTCATCTTGGTAGATGATGGAACAGAGGGTCAGTGTGGTACTAAGGAATTGAGGTTAAGGGCTAGATTGGAGAAGGCTATTGCTGAGAAGCCAAACATACAGACAAACCGTGCGTACCTAGAGTTAAGAGAATATACTGTTTAATGCCAACTTAATTCCATGATTGATGATCATTTTTGCTATCAATTCTTGTTCAGGATTTGGTCTTGGTGTACCAGTGGTCATTGTGGTTGTGGAGGGAGGGGAAGATGCCCTGAAGGCCGTGCAGGAGTCTTTACTCTGTGGTATGCCAGCACTGGTTGTAGAGGGGACGGGTCGGACTGCTGACATCCTTGGATTTGCCTACAGTAATTGTGAGACTATTGAGTAAGTGATACATGTATCTTGTGCACTTGAATTACAATGCAATTACATGGGAATTACATCATAATTATATTAAACCAGAATGACCCCAGAATAACACCAAAATTACTTCAGAATTACACCACAATTACACCACAATTACATGAGAATGACACCGGAATGACACCAGAATGACATGAGAATGACACCGGAATGACACTGGAATGGCTGGGGTTGGTGGGTGGGTTGGGTGGATGGATGGATTGATTGGTTGGTTGAAGTGGACAAAAAAAAAGAGCCTTGATTGATTTCGATCTGTAGATTAGCCGAGGCCTGGCTTTGATCAGCTCCTATGGTTGTTTCAGGTCCTGTTAGAAATTCAGAGTTTTTTTTTAATTTAACTTTTATTATATGAGGATATATATATATATATATATACAGCAATTTTCATAAATTCTGACCCCCCTCACCATATATAAATATATATCAAACATATATCTAACATTATGGGATGTCATTGCTGATATTTTTTTCAAGTTGCCTATCATCAAGGCCTTCTGAAAAAATATAGGTAGAGGTATCCCATAATGTTTGATATATTTTTGATATATATTTATATATGGTGAGGGGGGTCAGAATTTATGAAAATTGCTGTATATATATATTAATATGATGCCATGAATTAATGTACCCATGGTTTGCTCATGCAGTGGCAAAAGGCAAGTAAAGAGGGATGAGTTACCAAGAGTAATTGCCAAAATTAAGGAAGCAAATCCTGGTAAATATGATGACCCTGATAAAGAGCCACTGCTTATGAAGCAAGTAGACATTGTGAATGACTGTATGAAGGATGAACGACTGGTGAGTCGATAGATCTTAGATTTTATTTTTTACCCTGACTTGTTTTTGGAAATAATTAAGGTCTTGGAATAAAGGTTTTGTTGACAAATCTTCAAGGAAACATTTTGTAAATAATGATATACCATATGTCACCCAGGTAGTGTTACATTAACAGTAGTAATCCTTCACTGTGAGTCCTAGGCTTATTGTAGTTTAACATTTCAGATCACTGTGTATAGGATAAATGCGAAAGAGCGTTTGGATCTGGATCTTGCAATACTCAGTGCACTGCTGAAAGGTAAGCTCATATCCTTTAGTTTTAATTTAGTGTAAATATGTATCATGCTATGCTGTGTCCCTGCACTCCACCGCATAGGAAATATTTATGTTGTATATTCTTCATACACATCAAGTGAGGCGTGTTTGGAGGATGCCGACCAGCTGTGTCGAGTTTATTGCCGTATAAACGGTACATATTAATGTTAAACTAATGACGAATCGCCGGATACGAAAATCCAGGTTAAAACCTCAAAGAAAAATATATTCTGGGAATGTGTACTCCAACCCAATGCGAATTCGCCGAGACCCCTGGAGGTTAAGGTTCATCAAAAACTTACGTACTTATACGTACAAACGCTGTATAAAGCCGGGATTACAGAGGAATATCTAGAAATTTTGGCCCGTATAACCAAGCATGTAAACTGGTTGGCGTCAAGTGAAAACTATATGTAAATATCATCTTAAATAACAACTCCAAGTCCTTAGGGAAGAGCACGAGGTGCTAGTTACGAATGCCCAACAAAAATACATTTTGATTCTCGTTGTCATGAGCAGAATCAACTTTATCATTGTCATCATTATATCATCATTATTATTACATGTAGTAATTATAATGTTGATATTGATAACGATGTTGTTGTTGTTATTATTATTATTGTTGTTATATTATTATTATTGATATATTCTTTTTATTATAGGCCAAGGAGCAAGTAAAGAGGACCAGTTAAGACTAGCCCTGACATGGGATAGAGTTGACATAGCTGAAGAAAAGATATTTACCGCAGACACTGATTGGCCGGTAGGCGTGCACAAATAAGGCATACTTTATTGCAGGGCTAAAGTGAACAAGTTGCACCGTAAATTTGTTGTCGGTAAGTGGTCGGCCGACCACTTACCAACCACTTACCAACAGCTTACCAACAGCTTACCAACCACTTACCGACAGCTTACCAACAGTACCTGAGAATGGTTTCCACAGGGAATTTTCGTCTCAAAGTAAAATCCAGCTGATAGTACAAACAGGGAATTTTCGTCTCAAAGTGTGCGTACAGTATTGTGCAAAAGTCATGCAAACGTATTTCGACGAATTTCGCTCTTATTGCAGCGTGCCATTTGTGTCCAATACGTGAATAGGATGAGAGGAGAACAACTCTGTTGTTTTATTTTTCAGCATGGCAGTTTAGATAGAGTGATGATGGAGGCCCTCAAGCAAGGAAGGGTTGAGTTTGTTCGGCTGTTCCTGGCCAATGGTGTTAGCATGAGAGATTTCCTTACTGTCCCCAGGCTTAGACAGCTTTACAACTCGGTAGGATCTTGCATCATATACCACCATATCTACTAGTTATGCAATGCTTTCGAGTGGATACCGCGAAATATCCAACGATTGACTTGATATTTCAGTATATCATAGCTCCCAAGTGACCCACATTTGCACTTCCAAACCTGCTGTCCCGCCGAGGCTGTTAACAACCCGCACTTCAAATGAATTTAATCAAATTTGATGCTCACATACCACCAACATCACATTCCATATACATGTATACTACATTTATTACACGTGAATTAACGATCGCCGCAATCTCGAAATTTAACGATCAACAGTACGCGCGGCAATCTCGAGATCGTGCTGCGCAATCGTGCGATTACTTCGGCCTCTTAAATTAACGATCTTCATACATCAGTTGACTATACGTCACAATACAAATTCAGCAATGTGCAAGGTACGAACTAATCCCACGTGGTATGTTTAACAACTTTTCATATAGAATAATTTGATATTCGAATTTTCATACAAATAAAATAAAGCGATCGGACTATCTCTCTGTAGTTCGTACTCGCCATTCCCGCTCAATATTCGTTCATATTTATAAGTATCTATTTTCAGGTTCACAGGGGTTCATCAGGTCAACGAAGTACCGGTAGTTTACTGTACTCTTCTCGAATGAACTTTAGTTCGTTCTTTCTCGCTCACTTGGAACATTATTACGCTTTTGAAGTTGATTACGGCTCTTTTGATTTACACCTTTCGGTGTTCAAGCAGCATGACATGAAATAACGTTTCTGATCAAGTGTGCGGAGCAATCGGTTCTTAATTACCAAGCAGATGATAGTGAACTTTACCTTTGGTTTTATGTGGATTTCTGGTGACTTTGAATCTTCACATACGTGAAGTTATGCAGATCATTAGGGGAAGTCATAATACTGTATACCAAGTGTCTTTTATTTGCTACTTTTCTGATGTATATTCTATCATTATAGTACCCTTCAAATAATCTGTATGATATAATTCTGTCGAGAACACACGAAATATGGTAAAGACCGTAGACAGTAACTGGTAAAGTTAACAGGCAAATGGCTTCCTAGAGTCAAATATGCAACGAACGCTCGAGTAGAAAACGATAGCTCCAAGGGTTAGAAACTGAAAATAGTTTCTTTGCGGAAATTGGATACAAATACACAACTTATTAGTTGGTAATTAAAGTTGATTTCTCAACATTGCCATGCGTATCGACGATCGTTAAATCGCGTTGCGCGATCGTCAAATCGCGTAACATACACGAACTTTGAGATCACGAGTGGGATATTCACGGAATACCATGCACGAGAGGGCATTGCACAACTATTGTATTCCAGTATAATTTACACGAATAACCAGGAATTTCCTCATACCTAGTACACTAAACAAATTAAGATTTAGCTCAGCTGTGGAAGCTGAATTTTGAAAAAGCCTTGGTATATTGGTGGAAAGCGGGTAGCAGCTGACGTTTCGAGCGCTAGCCCTTCGTCAGAGCAAAAGAGGGAATTTTGAAAAAGCCTGGCGCGCGTTGCATAACGAGTTTTCAGCAGGAAATAGCTGGAAGCCATAACGAATATTTTGGCAGGAAAACACCGTTGCATACAACCAGTGGGATATCACCGATTATAAACCATCAACTATTTTCTCTCGCTCAATTGGTTGAATGCTGTGACCCGATATTAGGGAGCTTCAGATTCGAGTACGAGTACAACAACGAGTACGACTTTTCACAATCGACGAACAGTTTAAAAAGATATATGAACAAACACATACTCTTAGTAGCTTGTTCTCGTGTCTGCAGCATTGCTTGGCAGAAATGAAAGATTTGTACTTTCTTGCGACAGAGATATTTTTGAGTCTAAAAGTTGTACTCGTAGTAAAAGTCGTACTCGTACTCGAATCTGAAGCTCCCTATTCTCTCCCCGCGAGCGGGAAATATCAGCGATTATAACCCATCAAATATTTTCTCTCGCGCGTGATTGGTTGAATGCGTCACGCGACCCGATGTTTTTTCTCCACGAACAGGAAATATCAGCGAATACACCCCCTGTGAGCGTATAAGCGCGCGTGAAAGAAAATATTTGAAGGATAATAACAATAACCTACATTGACCATTGTGGCGTCGAAATATGCCCTGATATTTGTCCTTGTACATTATCTGATCCTCGAAGCTCACAGTTTCCCTCGAGCTTCGCTCTCGGGAACTGTTCTCCTCTCGGAACAGATAATGTACAAGGACGAAATATCAGGGCATATTTCGACGCCACAAATAGGTTATTGTATTTATATACAACAGCTTTCCAGTCTTCTGATTGGCTGAATCCTCCATGTTAAGGCTTTATTTATCTCTTTGTGTAACTTGTCTTTACTTGTTAGGCTGAGCCAGGATCTCATTTGTATTCACTGATGACCACCGTGGCTGATTGTCCTGTAAGTCATTTGTTGATTATTCTGATTTTGATTAGTATTTGTAATAAGAAGAAACCATTCAAGAAGCTGTGCTTGCATATAAACACCTTTGATGAACTAGTGTGAGGAGCATTGCAATGGTAAGGAGAGGGAGGGCATATCTAGGGAGGGGAAGAGAGCTTCCTTCTCATCCCTTTGCTGCTCGCGCTGATGTAGTAATGGTTGTTAAAGAATAGAGTCTGAAGTTGCTTAGTTTAATTTAACTTTATTGTTCTCCTGCCTGTCCAGGAGGGGTCATACTCACTAAAAGACATTGGATGTCTGATAGAGGAGCTAGTTGGTGCACATTACGAGCCTCTGTATCTCAAGGACACACATTGCACTGGGACACTGGCAGCCCAGGCGATATCGCTCTTTGGGGCCGTACGCGGCGGGGACCCTGAGCATGACGAGGTGGATTTCCTTCCTTCTGCAAAGATGGAAACTGGACACAAAGTGGGAAAGACCAGGGTTACTGGTGCGCCGACGCATTTTGAGAAGCCATTCCGAGAACTTTTCCTGTGGGCTGTGCTCATGAATCGATTTGAGTTGGCGAAATTCATGTGGGAGAAGGAAGAGGAGAGCGTGTCGGACGCGTTAGCTGCATGTCGGTTGTTCCGTGCTATCCATAACAACATCGAGGATGAGTTCTTTGAAATGAAAACAGGACTGCTTGATCATGCAGCGTACGTAGATACACTGTTTTTCTTCTTGTTTGACAAGCAGCCGTAGTATGACTATTAAATTAGTGTTAAAGAAGCAAAACTCAATGCCTGGAAAGTACTGCAATTTCAATGGGTAAAATCCGCGGGAAAGCAGTTTCATAGTAATGTAATTGTTACAGGAAACCCCCACTCCCTACCCCAGAGTAACATTGGGTGATAAAACAATACAATACAATACAATAACTTTTATTTAAACACGATAAAAGATTGAAGTGTTACCGCTTGTGGGGTTGTGTATAATAATAAAATAAACTAACTAACTCTATACAAATTTCACATTAAAATGCTAACTATATATAATATTGTTAAAACTGACTATTTAAAATTAACACTGATATAGAAGTAAAACTCTAAATTTGCTATGTCCATATCATTGATATTAAGCATCTATATTTAAAATTAGTAATTCAGTAAAATAGAATTAACGTTATTGTGAGGCGCAGTTTGCGGTGATTCAGCACCGATATCTAAATTATACAGGGCCTTTGATTTACTAGCCATACTGGTATTGTTCTTTACATTAGAGGTCTCCGGTAAGTCAGGAGTAAGCAGGTTCCACACAATTGACGCTCTATGTGCTATCAAGTTCTTCATGTAATAGCTGTTGAAGCGTGGCACTAATTATAACCTTATTTCGTAAATTGTGCGTTATGTCGTTCTTCACTAGAATATGGTCCATAGATCGAAGCGGAGGTGCACTTGTAAAACAAATTATATGCTAGTGTAGCTAACCTTACTTTGTACATTGAGAATAAAGGGTCCCATTTTGCTTGCTTGCATGAGTACGTCTACGGAAGGTATATCTCGCGTAAGGCCGTATATTAGCATAGCAGCTCTGCAATGTAACGATTCTAATGCATGAAAGCCATCCTTATTGGTAAAACTACACCAGATCGGCAACGTATATATTATGGAAGGTAAAATGATCTTACAATACAAATACAAAAGCGTATGGTGCGGTAGAAACCGGCTACGTTTAACCAAATTAAACTTATTAGCAAATCCTTTCTTAACCTCTGGTATATGGCGGGTCCATGTAAGTTTATTATCGATGGTGGCACCTAGGAGCCTTGAGTGGGTCACTTATTTTATATCGTGGTTCCCAAGAGACAGGGCGTTAAGCGGGCCGATGAAGCTGCCTCGATGTAAGATCATCGGGCCTCGCACTTTTTGTGATGTGGTATGAGGTAATTTTTCAAACTCCAATGCACGAGCTCCTTTACTTCCGTAAAGAAGTAAAAAGAAAAAGCCCCACCATAAATAGTGAAACACAGCCAGAACGTAACAATAAGTTCACAACATGTGCATTGTGACATGTGATTTGGTAATCGCTTAGGAGAAAAATTAAAACGGAACTAAACAGATAAACCAGTTACCGTCCTAACGGAACTGTGATTTTCCACCCACCAGTCAGTTCGAGTCGATGGCAGTAGGAGTGCTTGACGAGTGCTTCGGAGAGGATGAGGTGTTGGCCGAGATGCTGGTGGAGCGCGAGTTTCCCAACTGGGGAGGAATGTCGGTCTTAAACCTGGCTGCCAAGGCACGTGCACAGAGGTTCCTGGCCCATCCCTGCTGCCAATCATGTCTGAATAACATTTGGAAATCTCGAGGCATGCCTGGCGTTGAAAACTGGCAAGTAAGTTATCTATGGCGCATGCCTGCATTTTCGACCCCAGATCCTTGTCATTTCCTATTGCGCATGTTCGTCAAGCATGCGCAGTAAGAAATCCGAAATGGCTGAGATCGAGAATGCGATGCCTTGTTCATTCGTAAATAATAGTCCACTCTCGATATATGCTTCACTTGTCAATCACAAAGGTTTCAATACGAGGCTCCGGGGTAAATAACTAGGAGAATAGAATGTATTTAATCAGTTCCCCCGGAGCCTCGTATTGAAACCTTTGTGCGTGACAAGTGATTTTCAAAAAGGTTGTCCCGGACAAACGACATTCCCAGATCGAAATGGATTGTGGGTATAACTGTCCAGCTGTGCGAAACGGATAAACTACATTCGAAAATCGATTCTCAGGAGAACATTAATATTCGTCTTAAAGTTTGTGACCCAAAAACAAACGAATTCGCCAGACTTTAGCTACGACCACAATGCATTGCGGTCTGGGTATGTTGTTTGTCAGAGACAGCGTTTTTTTAAATAGCTGTGTATCGACAGTGGGCTATTGTGTGTTCCTCAGGTGATGATGACCCTACTGTTACCCTTCCTGCTGCTCACCTCACAAATTCTGTTCTACGACGATGAGAAGCACAGCTGGCAGGTGTCGCTGTGGAGGAAATTCGACATATTCTACACCGCTCCCATAAGTAAACTATGGGCAAACTTGGTATGTATGCTAACAGGTAACAAATAGTAAGTATGTGCGGTGTCGGCTCCTAGTTTGTAAAACAAATGTTACCGTACATCCCTGAGTTGCCCCTCCCCTCCAGACCATGCAATAGAGTTGACTGCCACATAAGGACTGAAACGCTGCATGAGCTAACACCATATCTTGGTGGGTTGTTTTCAGGGCATGTATGTTATATTCTTGGGCCTGTACGCCTATGTTATCCTGTTCTCTATTGAGAAGTCTGGTCCATCTGTCTACGAGATCATTCTCATCTGCTGGATATTCTCCATGATAGCCGACGAAATACGACAGGTAATTCAGCAAGGATAAGCGGTAATGGGCGTGTAAGAACAGGCCTGACAGAACTGAAGGAAAGACACTCACAAAGAAAATGAGGCACATGCATGGCCAAACGATTGGTTCAGTTATAATATGGTTCATGAAGAGGCTACGTGGGTATTTACTGTTGAATGAGATCGAGATTTTGACCCTGTAGGTTTGTGGAATGCGTGATCAGGATTAAACTTTTTGTAGATTTTTTCCAACGTTCAGAGTGGGTATCGAGCCTAGTCTTGCCTATAGAAAGGAGTATTGGACGACCCAACACCCTTCCCAGATCCATACCGTAATCTCTGCTTTTCCTCGAATCTCAGTAGTTTCAAACACTGTTGGGGTACCCAGTGATTCTTGGTGAAATTTATTTTGATGCCGTCCTTCCGTTGAAGGTTATCTGGCAAGAATCATCCACGCTGAAAGGCAAGCTCGAACAGCATTTTGCTACACGCGTGAACATCGTGGACTTGGTGGCCAATGGCGTTGCAGTGACCGCGTTCATCATGCGGTTTTTCAATCCCACATGGGAGGCAGCGCGTGTGCTGTACTGTACGGACTTCGTCATCTATGCCTTTCGGTTATTCCGCGTATACTTTGTGAGCGGATATCTGGGACCAAAGCTCGTTATGATCGAACGAATGGTGAGTAGTTAAAAGAGCCAGTAAAAAGAGGGTACCTTTGTTTATTTCAGTTTTAATCACTGAAGTGACGCAACAAACAAACTGTTACCCTCTAAAGTGGCCGAGCAGGCAACATTTGCTTGAAAACTGTCGCACGTGGTTAGAGCGTGACAGAAGGTGGTATGGTTACGCATACAGCGCGGCAAAATGATATGCTCCGCTGGCCGAAAAGAACGAAGGCTCGGGGGGTTCAAATACAAGTTTCCGTGGGCTTAACTTTTTAAGTAAGTACTTTTCTAACTTAGTAAACTCACAGTGAATTACGCGCGTGGCGTTTTGCTGCGGAGGGGTTACGCCAGTCTTTCAAACGTTTTGGTTTGCCTTTTTTCTTGACAATATGGAACACAGTATGTAACAAATCAATTACTGACACCTCTTGGAACCAACGAGTTTTGCTTCACTCGACCTCCTCCCCGAAACATCGAGATTCTAGAGAATCAAAACTCACAGTTTCCTTCGGGACCAGTCACTGAGGGTGCGTAACTTTGGGATAGTTATTTTTCAGAATCCCAAAACGGATTTAGAATTCGTGCTAAGGAAGGATTCGACAGATCAAATCCAAAACCGAAACCTGGATTCGAAAAGAATACGTGTTGCCAGCGGCAGCAAAGGAAACAATTTCGGTCGCCATTTTTGTAGTTTTCCTACGTCTAAATGAAGGACGAATTTTTAGCAGGGAAAAGAGGAGAAACAAACCAAACGTTCGCCCAAAATCTCCCGCGTTGTTTTAATCTCTCTGGAGTTGCCATGTCAACACAAATCAGTGTCAGATATGTTTGTTTCAGTATCCGTATCGTACGGATTTTGTGACATCCATTGAATCCAATTTTGGATTCTCCCAAAGAAACGCACCCTAAGAGTTTATTATTACTTGTGTAGTTGTCAGATGTGTTCATGTGGGCGTGCCTCCTCATCGTGTTCGTCATGAGCTATGGCGTGTTTAGACAAGCGTTGTTCTTTGGCAACAAGGAACCTTACTGGGACGTTATCAACGACATCTTTAAAAAACCCTACTGGCACATATACGGCGAGCTGTTCTTCGACCAAGATGGTATGCCAAAAATATTTTTCTTTTGCTCTTTGGTATCGACTCACAGATCTACGAAGTAGCTCTGGCAGACTATGGTGTACACAAGCTGTCGTTACCACCCACCCACTCCCTCGCCACCATCCGCTTTCCCACTCACTCACCGCTCACTTACCCACTCACTCTCCAATCACTTACCCACTCACTCGCCATCCTTCCCACTCACTTTCCCACTCACTCTCCAATCACTTACCACTCCTTCCCACTCACTCTCCAATCACTTACCCACTCACTCTCCACTGTCTTACCAACTCTCTCCAATCACTTACCCACTCACTCACCACCCCTTCCCACTCACTCCAATCACTTACCCACTCACTCTCCACTCTTGCCCACTCACTCACCCACCACTCCTTCCAACTCACTCTCCAATCACTTACCCATTCACTCACCACTCCTTCCCACTCACTCCCCAATCACTTACCCACTCACTCACCACTCCTTCCCACTCACTCACCACTCCTTCCCACTCACTCTCCAATCATTTACCCACTCACTCACCACTCCTTCCCACTCACTCTCCAATCACTTACCCTCTCCACTCTCCTACCCACTCACTCTCCAATCACTTACCTACTCACTCTCCAATCACTTACCCACTCACTCGCCACTCCTTCCCACTCACTTTCCCACTCACTCTCCAATCACTTACCCACTCACTCACCACTCTCTTACCCACTCACTCTCCAATCACTTACCCACTCACTCACTACTCCTTACAACTCACTCTCCAATCACTTACCCATTCACTCACCACTCCTTCCCACTCACTCTCCAATCACTTACCCACTCACTCACCACTCCTTCCCACTCACTCTCCAATCACTTACCCACTCTCTCACCACTCACTTACCACTCCTTCCGACTCACTCTCCAATCACTTACCCACTCACCCTCCACTGTCTTACCAACTCATTCTCCAATCACTTACCCACTCACTCACCACTCCTTCCCACTCACTCTCCAATCACTTACCCACTCACTCTCCACTCTTACCCACTCACTCCAATCACTTACCCACTCACTCACCACTCCTTCCAACTCACTCTCCAATCACTTACCCATTCACTCACCACTCCTTCCCACTCACTCTCCAATTTCTTACCCACTCACTCTCCACTGTCTTACCAACTCACTCTCCAATCACTTACCCACTCACTCACCACCCCTTCCCACTCACTCCAATCACTTACCCACTCACTCTCCACTCTTTCCCACTCACTCACGCACCACTTCTTCCAACTCACTCTCCAATCACTTACCCGTTCACTCACCACTCCTTCCCACTCACTCCCCAATCACTTACCCACTCACTCACCACTCCTTCCCACTCACTCTCCAATCATTTACCCACTCACTCACCACTCCTTCCCACTCACTCTCCAATCACTTACCCTCTCCACTCTCCTACCCACTCACTCTCCAATCACTTACCTACTCACTCACCACTCCTTCCAACTCACTCTCCAATCATTTACCCACTCACTCACCACTCTTACCCTCTCACTCACTACTCCTTCCTACTCACTCCAATCACTTATCCACTCACTCACCACTCCTTCCAACTCACTCGCCAATCACTTACCCACTCACTCACCACTCTCTTACCCACTCACTCACCACTCCTTCCCATTCACTCTCCAATCACTTACCCACTCTCTCACCACTCACTCACCACTCCTTCCGACTCACTCTCCAATCACTTACCCACCACTCCTTCCAACTCACTCGCCAATCACTTACCCACTCACTCACCACTCTCTTACCCACTCACTCACCACTCCTTCCCATTCACTCTCCAATCACTTACCCACTCTCTCACCACTCACTCACCACTCCTTCCGACTCACTCTCCAATCACTTACCCACTCACTCCACTGTCTTACCGACTAACTCTCCAATCACTTACCCACTCACTCACCGCTCCTTCCCACTCACTCTCCAATCACTTACCCACTCACTCACCCATGCCGCCATATTGGCCGAACGGGCTTGAGACTTAGGATCGAGTGACAAATGGACGGGAGAGGGGGGGGGGGAGAAAGAAGAAGAAGAAAGGAAATACCTGTTTTCCTTCTTCTTCTTCTCCCACCCCCCCCCCCCCCTCCATTTACACCCTCTACCGCCTGCAAGCAAGCTTGTTCTCCTTTATGGTCTGGCGTCAAGAGTGGACAATCATCGTTAGACGTTGTCATATTACTGTAAACGTCGACTGTGACGAAATAATGTCATGACTGATTAAAGGGATTCTAACTGGTTTTTTTTCCTTTTCAGATAACAGTGACAAACTTATTACGGGGGAAGTCCCCTTACACTCTGGCGTTCATATCGTGTGGATCGATCGTATACTAATGGCTGGCTACCTACTCATCACCAATGTGTTACTCATCAATCTACTGATTGCTATATTTAGGTAGGTACTCTAAGCAGGATGCCTCGGATTTGCATTGAAACGTCAGATTAACCCCATTTTAGGAGTGAAAACATTACGTTCAATTGTATCCTTCTGTAACAGTCGTTCTGTAGCACTTTCGTTTTACTCCAATGCCCATAGATTAAATGGAAGCCCGACTAACGAATAAATGTTCCAATGTGTGCTCAACCCAAGTACATCGCACAAACTAAAGGAGCGTGAAGAAATTAATAGCGTCCTACTTGCGCTCACTTTATCGTACTCAAATTTGAGCGCAAGTCAACGCCAATATTTTAGCTGTCTGACTACCAACCGCCGCAAGTTGTTCGCGTCTGTATTTGTTATATAAACGTTCTGGAGATCAGGAATCGCCTTTTCTAATTATCAAGACTAGGTGAAACAGTGTACAAAAGTAGTTCCCGCTCGGGACAGCAAAAGAAATCCTAAGAAAAGGAAAACATCTACATCAAAATGTAGATTTTTTTCGAAACTTGCGTGCGGTCGTTTGGTCACCCTTCACAGGTTGAACGCAATTGATTCAGACTTCGCTCTTCTATCGTACTTAATTCATCTATTAAGTTCGGCGCATGGAAAGTTCGCCGTCTCAAACTGGCCTAAGACTCGGCGAATTCGTCTCAGCGATAATTAGGACTACTCAAAACCCACGAAAGCTCATATTCTACCCGAGGTACGTGTACACTTCTCGTTCATTGTCTCTGATCAATGTGTTTTGTATCGTAGTAACGTGTTCAATGAAGTAGAGGCGAATGCTTACCAGATCTGGAAATACAAATACTACTTCCTGGTTATGGAGTACAGCAAACAGTCACCCTTAACACCGCCATTTGTAATCGTGAGTCACTTGATTGAGATGGCTTACTGGCTGGTCGGCAAGTGTTGTAAACCAGGAAAAGTAACACGTACGTATACGAACTACACTGACACCTCTCACCATCAGCACGCCAGCAGTGCCAAATACATAGAAACAATGTTCATGAAAATTGAACCAAAACTCTTCAACTTTAAACACAATCAGGCATGTCCGTTTACCAGTCGTCAAGCCTTGGTTTCCAATCAACGTCCCTTCCTTATTTGTTGCCATCCCTTTCATTTTAATCTGCATTATCCCTTCGCCTTTAAATTTTATCCCTTCATCTCATCCCTTCATCTCATCCCTTCACATTAAACCATCACGATTAACCATTATCTCTTCATATTTAATCACCATCCCTCCACCTTCAGACTTTTCTGTTGTTTTGATTCATAATATAAAACACTTTTTGTCGCAGCTCAATTCACGCCTGAGGACTTGGAAATACTAAGACTATTTGAAATCGAGTGTACAGCGAACTTTCAAAGGAAAAAAGAAGAGCAGTTAAATGCCTGCACAGAAGCAAGAATTAGGAAAATTGGAGACAGGTTTGTATGGCTAGTGTGGCTAGTATATGTTAGTTTTCAGACACTTGACTTCTTGCAGCCCTTTCTTTGCCGAAAGATCGGAGTATAATCAGAGCTCTGGGCCCCAACTCTCGCACATCGTTAAGCTCCGATCTTCCGCAAAGAAAGTGCTCCAATCAGTCTATCAATTGCCCGCTTTGAAGTCGATAGATTCAAGTACCGTTTGAGTTCAGATTTGAGTGCGTGGTGATTTTCCAGCTCTCGTAAGTTTTTTTCGTGCCTGTTTTTCAGGATGGAGAGTTTGGTGAAACAGGTCAGTACGTTACAAGGTGAGCTGCACAAGCATCTGGAGGAGAGACAGCAGACAGCTCTCTAGTATCACATCACATGACAGTGTGCGCAACAAGCCGTCCCTCATGATACATAAACTATACATCTCATCAGCACTACAACTCTGATTCCTCCCCCTCCCTCCAGCGTCAACTGCCATGTTCAACAGCCACTGGTCGGCCACATTATCTGCAATGAGCTCGCCGTGCTGATATTTAACAAATAGACTGGAGCTCGAAGTTTCTATTATACAAATAGTGTCCGTCTAGGAACTATCGGCTGATATTTGCTCGCGGAAATTTGATGTTCTTGAAACTAATATAAGCCCGAGAACGGTGGCGGACGAGAACTACACGTCACGTAATCGCTTTTGGCCAATGAGCGCGCGCCAAAATTTTGTGCCGACCTGTAACGGCAGATAGTTGGCGAGGGGCGCATATCAAAGTCGATTGAAACCAAGAGTGAGAAGTCTATTTGTTTTAGCATAACCAGGTCACCGCTCTATCAACTTAGCGATCGAAAAAACTGGGGAAAAAGCATTTCTAAGTGATTTTTGTCTGCAGAGCGATAGACAGCGCCTGGCTAGCAAATCAGTGGATAGCGGCGTTATTCACCCTTTGATTAACCGGACCCAGATGATGAGTTTCCCCGATAGACGGCGGTTGGCTAGCCAATCAGATGAAGAGTTTCCCAGTAGACGGCGGCTGGGTTAATATGCTATTAATGTACGGTATCTGGCTCGCGAGTGTCGGAAACAAGTTAGTCTTACATGTAACTCGGATCAAAGTGTCCACGTCGAGCTCGCGTTTTGGGGGCTTGTCGATTTCATACTTCTATTTTCCAATACAAACTTAATGAAGACGGACTGAAGTAACAAAAAGTCCCAAGAACTCCGATGAGATCAGGGAAGAACATCGGCTGTTTTAACCAGTTGTCTTCCTGAATGTTCTCTCGTTACCCATAAATCTTAAATTTATTTGAAATGGGGAGTGACATGTTTTCTCAAACGTTATTCTGATTTATGTTCAGTTCGTCACATTTTTTAAATACAGCCCCAAATGGAATTGTGCAATAATTTCAGTAATATAAATTATTTGAATTCTCGGTGAATTCCTTCAGTCTCGAATTTTGCTGTACTCCCGAAACGGGCTTTGTAAGAGCTGCCCACTCCACACCCACCCAAGACGTTCTTGTTCCCTTTGGTAGAAACAAAGTAACAGACAAGACAAACACGATGTAAAGCATGTTTTATATTTGACTTCCTCAAGTCATGATCCTCCTCACTATTTACAATGATACCCGTCACGTGATTGATTTCTATCCAACCCTTGAATCGTAAGCGGAGTGTACCCTGGAATTGATGAAAAGCAATCGTCGAGACATTCAAAGTCTTCGACATTCTTCTCATCATTATTTCTATTATTTTTTTCATAGCCGCAACTGTATAAACTATGTATAATTAAAAAATCAGATTCCCACTAATGTTTCCATTTTACCGCTGGCTCTTGGCCTCGTATATTTATACACAAAACGAATGAACAATCCAGTTCTTCAAAAATATTGCAATAGAAAATGCTTATCAAAATTAAGGGTGCGTTCGATTGACCGTATTCCGGAATAAGAATAGATGGAATAGTCTCTGGAAATCACTGGTTCGGGCATATTTTGCTAGCGGTGAACAACTAAGAAATCATCTCTTCACTGTAAGCTACAAATGCTTGCTGATATGATATTTAGGGTATAATTAGTATTCCAGTGGCTACAAAATCCCAGTGTAAGCGATTTGTAGTGATCATTCTGTGTATTCTTATTCCGGAATAGTCAATCGAACGCACCCTAACATCGCGAACAGAAAAGAAGGCCATGACATTGGTAAGGGCACGTGGAAATTCGATATGGAAATATACAATAAAATTCGATATGGAAATAGACCCTTTCAGCTTCCCCGTTTGTTGCCCATTACAGACCACGTGACTTTTCCCTTGAGTAATGCGTTTGTTTTTCTCTATCCCAAGAGTAAATGTACCAATTTCTATAATTGCAAAAACAGCACTGAATGCTCTGGAGAATTATTGGGCAACAAACAGGCAAGCTGAAAGGGTCCATTAACAGCATTTGCCATTATGGTATTTCCATACTTTTGAAAAAGGGGGAGACACGGAAGGAAAATAATGTATTTTCGTCTGTCTCATTTCCTCGCAACCAATCTTCGTTCGAACAAAACATAGTTTGTTTTCTTATTTCTCGCGGACACAGACTAATAAGGCGTCTGTTCGCAGTCTACTGTAGTACAAGATATTCCTACGTGATATGTCATCTACCTAAGTTATCAAACAAGCTAACACAATTACAATAGGTATATTCAAGAGAGCATAGTGCGAAGATAATGTCGAATAAAATATTTTTTAGTAACCGGAAGCAGCTGAAGCAATGTGCGCGAACAACGGCGCGAAAATATTTTGCCGGCTTGCGCACTTATCAGATGCTAATAGATTTTACTCGACATGTCACCGCAGCGATATAAACGTTGATAAATTTGACGCAATGGTTGCCAAAGGCAGAACATGTCCAAGTGATCGATCTTGAGAGCGGTCAATCTTGTCTGTATTATTGAATGGCAGATTTGTGAGAAAAAACACAAAGTCCACACTGATAGAGTTAAACAAGACCTGGTTGATACAAGAAATCTCTCTGCTAATAACGAACATGGCTACACGAGCGAAAGCGAGTCTTATCGTGTCACTATCTGGTCAGAAGACGTGCAAACCTAGAGTAAATGTTATGGACCTTCCTGTGCTTATTTCATCATGTATCCACTCGTTAGAATTCAATAGCCTTTCCTCGGTGTTGCCCAAATACAGATCGCCTGATTCAACAGTAGAGACTAGAGAAAATGTATGAAATTTAAGAACACTGAATCATATATAAGATGTTATCTGTACTGGAACAACACTGAGGGAAAAGAATAAGGCCTCTTCCCAATAGTTCTCAAGTATGCGCACGCAACAGGCTTGACGGGTCGGTAAATACTTCACGTGGGAATCACGCAGTGGTTTTCTATAACCCTCCCTATTATTTCAACCAATACTGCCCCTTCTGTTGTGTTTGTACGTGCAGAGTCTTCCGAGACGTTTTAAACTTCGAGTTTACTTTGCTGCGGAAGCAGTGACTGTTTTGATTTGAGTGGCAAGTTCTTTCTGTTGCGTCAACGTCTGGTTAAATTTCTGTCGCGTAAGATTCACGGACGAGATGGCATCGAACAGATTGTTGGCGGAGATGTCGTCTGGAAGCTTCGTCAGGAATTGACCCAAGTGAATGAAGTCCATCTCCATGAGATCTTCCTGGTATAACCGGAGGATACCTACAACAAGTTCATAAAGACGAGACTGACTGACCGCAGAATCGAAATGCTGCCCGGCAGAGTAAATGGGAAAGTTAATCGAACTCCGTAGCATTGTCGTAAGCGAACAAATCACTAACAATACTCGAAAAAGATATGACAATTTCCTAGCGGATTATAGGAGGTCATTATTGTATTCCAGGGCCTGATTACATGAGGCGGGTTCGCCCGGTTTGCGGAAGATGCACCGTGTACGCCGCACCAACTACGCCGAAGTCACACACACACATAAGTTATCTGCTGTTACACACCGTACGTTTCACGGCCTTGAGTGTCATGTGTGATTAGTGTCTTGAGTAAATGTCATGAGGTCCTTGAGTGTCACGAGGGGCTTGAGGGCATTGATGAAAAACAACTCTGAATTTCTAACGAGGCCTGAAACAACCATGGGGGCTGATCAAAAGCAGGTCCCGGCTAATCCACAGATCGAATTGGAATTTAGCGTGTTTTTTAAGGAGGGAGGAAAAACGGAGAAAAACCCTCGGAACAAGGGCGCCGGAGATACCAACAAACTCAACCAAACCTGGGCCACAGAGGTGATAGGCGAAGTGCTTAACCACTGCGCCACCCCAGCTCCCCTCGACACTCGTGACACTCAAGGCCCTCGTGACACTCGATGGTTGTAAGACTGATTTCGGAACATATGGCGTATGACCTTTGAGTGAGATGAACGATGTGTGTGTGACGTAGTTGGTGCGGCGTACACGGTGCATCTTCCCGGTTTGCGGATCTGACCCAGTCTCTCCAAACCGGGCCAGCGCGCCTCATGTAAATCGCAGAGTTAATTTTGGTGTGTTTCACAGCGAAGGCCAAACCTCATGTAATCACGCCCTCACTTACCTAGTGCAGTTCTGAATAGGAAATCGTCGCCGTCTCTACAAAACACATCCCACGCACGACAGGCAACATCTAGAGGAAGAGACTTGCTAAATAGAGTGAAGATCCTATAGGGAAAAAACCCAAGAAATTATATTAAAGCGCTACTACAAAAAATACGCACATTTACTCCACAACAATAAGTATTCTTTTTTTCATGCACTGTTCCGGAATGGAACTGACTTATCTTGTACACACTCCATGCACTGAATCTTTCAGAGCTAAGCTCTCTAACCATCCAAATTATCTTAACCATTAGGGTATATAGGATATAAGGTAGGGTGAGAGGTATAGGTCCAAACCCTTACCCCTTTTATATACCATTTTTGACAGGAAAGGTAACCCTTTCATATACCTTCCATAAAAAAATGGTACCCCTTTCACAATAATCGAGCGAGATGCGTCTGTTTGAGATTATTTGAAAGGCCCTTTTAAATACTTTAATGACAGTTTTCCATACCCTTTTTTATACTTCAACTCGTGAAATCTCTACCCTTTTATATACCTCCAGCCTGAAGAGGTACCCCTTTCGGGCGGAGCCTCCCATATAGTCCATTATAGGGAGTACCCCCCTCCCCCAGGGGTAAATAGTGTCCGCCAGTGTGTGCGGTATAATGTGCGGTATGTGTGTGTACATGTTCTTCATCTCATATTTATATTACTTTTGTAACTGTATAACATAATAATTATTATTTTTACTCAAGTACCATTTCGGTTCTACCGAGTATTAAATAGAAATAAATAGAAACAACACGATTAACTGCTTATAAGGATACATGAATTACGTTTTTAACTAAATAGACCAACTAGGTATCCGCTTACCAGTCAATGAGGTACATATCAGGAGAAAAGTTCTCTTCTTTGAAATGTATGGATATCTTGGGAAGAAACTCTTGAAGTAAGATCTCGAACGTAGCGAAGTACGCTTTCATCTGAATAGAGAAAAACACAGTTTGGGCTAAATCGTTATGAAATAAACCAAGCCATGAGAAATACAGGTACCTGTATATCAAGGCCTCGTAGTATTTTAAAAGTTACTGCAAGTACACGTATAACTTTCGAATTTTGGGTTACCTGTGGTAGGATTACGGGCGAGGTGTGGGCTCACTCGACAGGAAATAAATATTGAACAAAACAGAAGCTACATTGTGGCGTGCGACTTACCAAAGGGTGGTCCACTCTGAAGAATGCCAGCTGACAGGGTTTGTTGAGCAGATTAGCAAAGCTCACAAATGCATCTGGAGGATCCATGTTGAGTAGCAGAACAGCTGCTATGAATGACATGCCTTGCACCTGAATTAGTAATAACAGCATGGAAAACACTTAACACATGAATGGCATGCCTTGCACCTGAATTAGTATTAAATAACAGCGTGGAAAACACTCAACACATGAATGACATGCCTTGCACCTGAATCAGCAATAACAGCGTGGAAAACACTCAACACATGAATGACATGCCTTGCACCTGAATCAGCAATAACAGCGTGGAAAACACTCAACACATGAATGACATGCCTTGCACCTGAATCAGCAATAACAGCGTGGAAAACACTCAACACATGAATGACATGCCTTGCACCTGAATCAACAATAACAGCGTGGAAAACACTCAACACATGAATGACATGCCTTGCACCTAAATCAACAATAACAGCGTCGAAAAACATTAAAGTTACGATAGTTTACCATGGTATATCCCCTAATTTGCCATGTTTTGTGTCATCGCATGGTTAACAATGTAATGATTCACGAGGCGTGAGCCTCACTTGTCACATACAAAGGTTACAATATGACAGTATGGCCAGTCCAGTTGTTCGAATAGCAATCCCTTGGATAAAACTAGTTAGTCACGTTAATGCTTAATATTCAATGGTTGTTCGAAGGGTGAATAACGCTATCCACTGGATAAATCCTTATCCAGTGGATAAGTATTAAACTCATCACCAATAGATGAGCTTGGGGTTAGGTACCTTTGGTTGAAGTGCCGGACGACGCATGTCCAAGCACAACAAGGAGGTAACCATGGCAACCCTGCCACAGTCCACCCCCTGGTACCTGTCACACTGAAGATTCAGTGGAATACTTACCCATCCCATCAATACTTACCACAGGGAGAGGAGGGTGGGAGCAGTGATCCGCAACGATCAGCAAGCAAAGGCACTGACTAGCAAACACCAATGATCCGCGATGATCAGCAAGAAAGCTATGACTGAAATGACCACGCACAAACCACATGTAGCCCCTGCCAGGCCCCTGGGCCCCCCGCATAACATCTCTCTATGGGGGATGACTGCTGGCCAGCATTGTCTCGAGTTTAACTTAGCCTAAATTACATTTAGCCACATTTAACCAAACTAGCTTATTTTATCGGCGGATAAGGATTTATCCGGTGGATAGCGTTATCCGCCCTTTGAACGACTGGACTCTGGGGAATAATCTTTTTTACGACAACTTCTTTCCTCTCACAATTTCCATCGTTTTCGAAGCTCTTCCGCTTGATTGCATAAATTTAGGGGGAGGGCTAAGATTTTTTGGGCTTCGATTTGGAGAGGGTCACAAATTTTTGGGCGCCTGTTTTAACAATGGAACTTTTACAATATTTTTAGGCTACTTCAATCGACCATTCAGCTCCACCTTGGAAATGTCCCTTAACCAGCAATCAGCGCGTGCTGGATGCTGCTAATGGACAACGTTTGAGACCTCAAACATTCTGCTTGATAACGAGGTTTTCAGGAGTAAAACAAAAGAAATGCTTTCCTCTTTTGTTAAAAAAAGACGTCATTTTTTTATGTTTTGGGGAGGGCCAAGATTTTTTGGGTTATGTTTTGGGGAGGGCCAACATTTTTGGGTCCTCGTTTTAGATATTTTACCGCCCCTTCCCCCCCCCCCCCCCCCCCCCCCCAGTAATTAATGACCGCTCCCTAAATTAGTTGAATATCCCATTTTCCTTTCTCGAACCACTGAGCATTATTCCCTGGAGCCTCGTATTGAAACCTTTATATGTGACAAGTGAAACATTATGTATTCTGATATACTTACATAGCCGACGTCTGGTCTGTAACAAGTGTATGCCCCTAATATACTGTGCAGTACATCATGGAATGGACCACCCTATCAATGAAAGTATGCAATGAATGACAGCGTAAAATGCCAGAGTTGGTGTAACTCTTCCACTAAAAAGTTCCTCTCCAGATATGCTGTTTATTCATAAAGATTTATTAGACAAGCGGTGGTTTGGGGCAGACTTCACCGTTTGCAACCTGAAATGTTATTGGTTACCCAAACAATAGCCTACCCCTAAAACAATGGGATTCTTTATCAGTGAAGTCCAATAGGATACGACCTACAGAACAGTGAAGTCTAACCGGGTAGTTTTCCTCCATTCTTCCTCGGTGTTGAAAACATTCTTAATCTTTTTCAGTATGTGTAACGTTTTCAAATGACTTCCAAAGCATTTCTAAAATTGGTCCCATTTTTATTAGTCTTGTGAAAAAAACTTCTTCTAGGTTTAGAGAGCTTCAAAATTTAAAGAATTAAAAGAAAAACTGACCTCCTGAAATATACACAGAGATGGGAAGGTCCTTGATACATCTAACATGATGAGTTCAACTTTGTGTTCGCTACTGACTACAGGAATTGGGTAGTCACTGGTGGGTAGCTC
Organism: Actinernus sp. WN-2022; assembly: GCA_030867875.1. Taxonomy (NCBI): domain Eukaryota; kingdom Metazoa; phylum Cnidaria; class Anthozoa; order Actiniaria; family Actinernidae; genus Actinernus; species Actinernus sp. WN-2022. The sequence continues at coordinate 52,260,210 of JAOWCC010000577.1, read as the reverse complement.
GGCTACTGAACCAGATTCTCTGTTCTTTTTTCTTTGGTTGCGTGTTACAATGAGCTTATCATATGCATGTGTCTGGAATATGTCAAACAGTTCTAAAAAGAAAGAAAAATCAGTTTAATAAAGTGCCCCTAACCACATTTTAGTTTTTTCTTTTCAAACTTTAGATGAAAGTTGAGGACGAATGAATTTTTTTCAATAATTTTCAATAATCCCTGATTTTTAAATTGTGACTGTACGGTTTGGGGCCTTGGTTGAGTGATGTAAGATCAGGCAAAAGCCATTGTTCTAGCACTTGTTATAGTTTCTATTGTTATGTAGCGATCAATTCGAAACATCAACATCCCCCCCCCCCCCGGGCAACCCCCGGGCATTTGAATTTGGATTGTTTAAATTCCCATCCCCCGGGCCAAAAATGTTGTTCAAATGCCCTACCCCATCGTCGTATTAGGCGATCAAATGCCCCTACCCCCGGGACTTAGTATTAGTTGACACCGCATTTTATTTTTAACAGACAGTTGAAATATTCGTAAGCAATGTACATTTATATTTTAATACTTTCAAATACAGCACAAAGCTTTTGGAGTCCCTTTGTTTTAAGCCAGTCGCTTAAAAAATCAGAATGTTGTCCTTTCAGTGAAGTCGTCTAAAGCGACCTACGGAGCCCTGTAAGGGCCATCACAAATACAAATGGGCCGCGTCAGGCAAAACGGGCCCGGACGACATTCAAATTAAATAATTCCTACAATGGTGTTCCTAATAACAGGTTGAATATTGTATTGTATTCTTGACGAGAAGCGCTACATTCCATTCCCAACAATAAATGTCAGTTTCAAGAAATTGACAACAAAAATCAGGGGTGAAATTTACGTGATGTTGATGCAAGGGCCCGATTACAAATGTGACCCCAAAAATTAGGAATCCTGTCGTCGGAGGGGATGATCGATTTTGATCACTTTTTGGCCAAAAAATGTCTTTTCTGCAGTCATTCTGTTTCCAGTAGCAATATTATAAAGTGTTACTATCGATTTATCGCGCGATACTGTTATTTTCAATATCATTTTGAATCGCCGGTAAGTGTTCGGGTAAAGCCAAATTCGTTGTCGGAAGTAAAAGAAACATAAAGGAGAAAAGCATGATCATGATCACGTAGCGCGATAATATGTTATTTTAAAATACAATGTACGTATATTACTTAGCTAGACAACATGGCGTCGAACACGCTACGCGATCATGATAATGCTTTTCTCCTTTATGCTTCTTTTACTTCCGACAACGAATTTGGCTTTACCCGAACACTTACCGGCGATTCAAAATGATATTGAAAATAACAGGGATGCATTAGTCGAGAAATATAGTTAGCCATCTAAATGCCATATGAAGTTAGGCCCTGTTGCAAAATAATGCCCGCGCTTTAATCTGCGTCTCGCTACCGTCTTTCAACTCCTTCATAAAAGCGTATCTAACAGTTTCCTTGCTAATTTAATACCAGCGAATGTTTGTTCCTTAACGAGTGGTGCATTTGCCTGTAACCTAGACAGCTCCCACTTCCCTGGAGTTCCATTTCTATGGCGTCAATTATTTCATCTGGACTACTGTAGTCCTTCTCCTTCGTAAATTCTTGCTTCTCAGAACACGTTTAAGCTGGCGAAGACTCATCTTGATGGCGTGATAAATTAAAAGAAAAGCGAGGATTTCCATATAATTTAAGCCTAGATTAAAGTACTCAGTCAACTAATGCATGCCTGTTACTTTCAATAGCATTTTGAATCGCCGGTAAGTATTCAGGTAAAGCCAAATTCGTTGTCGGACGTAAGTGAAACATATAAAGCCTAAAGGAAAAGAGCATTACTACGTAGCGTGTTCGCCGCCATATTGTCTTGCTAAGTAATGTACGTATTTTAAAATAACACATTATCGCGCGATATTAAAACACTATCGCACGATAATAAAACAGTATCGCGCGATAGTAGAATGGTATCGCCACAGGCAGCCCAAGCTCAAGTTACGAAAATATAAGGGTTTGTATGGGAGCGTAGCGAGCTCAAGTTACGAAAATATAAGGGTTTGTATGGGAGCGTAGCGAACTCCATTTACTAGCCAGAAATACTGTAAAATATTTGAATAAAATGACTTACCTTGACACTGTGATGTCTTCTGTCATGTTTCTCTCCTTGTTGGGGCTCCGAAATCTAAACCCGGCTGAAATCAGCTTAAAACTACCCAACAAGGAGAGAAACACGACAGAAGACATCACAGTGTCAAGGTAAGTCAGTTTATTCAAATATTTTACAGTATTTCTGGCTAGTAAATGGAGTTCGCTACGCTCCCATACAAACTCTTATATTTTCGTAACTTGAACTCGCTACGCTCCCATGCAAACCCTTAAGGATATTTTCGTAACTTGAGCTTGGGCTGCCTGTGGTATCGCGCGATAGTAACACTTTATCGTGCGAAAATAAAACGGTATCGCGCGATAATAAAGCAGTATCACGCGATAGTCTTTCATAAAATGTGTGTTTGTTGATGGCCCTTACAGGGCTCTGTAGTGACCTCCCCGCTCCAATTCCGCCATGATTTCGATCGAGGAAACCACGCATCAAATAATATGAAATCGAGACAACTTGTTCAAATTTCCCCCCACCTCTCCCTTCCGGTGTCAAATTCCCCACCCCAAGGATAGCTACCGATGTCAAATTCCCTACTCCCCGGGCACGAAAACGAGTCAAATGCCCGGGAGTTGCCGGGGGGGATGTTGGTGTTTCGAATTGATTGGTACATTATGGATTCCTGTTATGTCACACCAATGCTTCTAATTAGTGTACTACTGCATTTTTGGGCCACTTTTTGCCTTTTTTAGCCTTTTTTCAACAGGTCACACACAACCTAGGATCATGCTAAAAAAAACATTTTTCGCAGAATTATCAAAATATTTTTTTTAATGGAGTTGGGGCACTTTAATTATGCAGGGTGATACAGAAGGGGTCATTTTCACAATACTTCATCCAGCAATGCATTTCAAAGTATAACATTTTCTCTGTTGTTATTTTCAAATTCTCATCAAAAATTTATCATACGTTTCTGGTGGTTCTTATGCTTAGCAACTTACCATATGTTATTTGAAGATCATTTCCAATTGCTAATTTCCATATCTTGCCTCGTACACTGGGAGGAAGGCCTTGCCACCAAAGTTCTCTAGCCTTACGAGAGCTTTTCCTGCCAAAGAAGACATATTTAAACAACTTATTGTATTTACAGTTTGGTTGCTGAACCTCTCCTGATAGTATGATATATTGGCTTTGATAGAGGTTATTGTCTTACATGGATTCCCAGTTAGGGAGAATTTCACTGGACCAAACAGTTGCTGCACACGCAATCCCCTTCTCTTGTTTGCTCTTCTGCTTCAATTCCTTCTCTTGTTTCTTCTTGTCACGTAATTCTGTGTTAGCAAAGAAAGTAATACCATTAATCAGAATATGTTTTATGTCTCTTGTAATGAACATTCACAGCCAGGGCAACACACTGAAAACAGAATTCTATCCTAGACTGGGTCCTTTAACAATTAGACTGTGAGCTTGAGGTTTCTATTTAACAATTAGACCCGCAGCCCGAATGGGCTACGAGTCAATAGTCCATGAGGCGCAGCCGAATGGGCTATTTAACTCGTAGCCCATGAGTGCGAGAGGTCTAATTGTTTTAGTGTAAACTAACTAGTCGGACAGTAGAAATAATAGAAAGAAACAAATTGAAGTTGATTTTTTATTATTATTTCGTGAAAATGCGTGCGGTTTTTCTCTACCATGGGCTATCACAAATAGACCTATAGTAGCGTAGCCAATCAGAATGCAGGATTTGTAATAGTCCACTAGTTGGTTTATACTAATGATCGATAGACAGTGTCTGGCTAGCCAATCAGTTTGCTAATAGATGGCACCTAGGTTATGCTAATTATAAATAATCCCCTTTCAATTTCCCACTGGTGATCTAGAACTTTCTGTTATTTAGAGCCCTATCTAATAATTCAGATCAACCAATTTTCTTAAAGAATACTACACCAGCCATACAGATAGGATGACACACAATGACACAAATTGATGTAACATCTTCAACAATTGTACAATCATATACATGTATGATAGGTGAAGCACAAAACTAAAGCTAGACTGCAGGCAATTGAAAATGTTTTTTTTACCTTTCTTTTTTGCTTGTACAACCATGGCTTCATACATCTGTCTGTGCTTTTTTTCTTCAGTAGGTGATTTGGCTGGTAGATTACTAAAAAAAAAAAAAAAGTGTTCTGTAACAATTAAATAAACCAGCTAGTTTAAACTACAGAATAAGCTCGATGGTCCTAACTGAAGAGAGAACAGAGTTGGAGATTCAGTGCCTGGAGCCAAAGCAGGGTCAGAGATTGCGAGCTTGGTTGCCAGGTTACCATGGCAACCAAACAGCCCAGAGCACTGGGTCACACCTAAGAGTGAACAAAGGGAATAGGGAGGGAGAGAAAAAGCAGCGGCAACTGATCGCAACGGACAAACACAAACCCAAAACAACACGCAGTAACAATAAACTAAAAGTCATGGATGAGATGCATACACAGGATATTTAACCATGCCTAAATTGCATTTAGTCTCAAATAAAAAAGGCCATTTTCACTATGACAACAGTTGACTACACTGGGTTTTCCATAGCCCAAAATAGGGGATGTAGCTTTCCCTTTCCTGCAACCCAACAACCCATTTTCCCCTGACTAAATTATACCTGAAAATAATTTGGAAGACTGAGACAAGTGTTCACAAGCATGACGTTCATGCTTCACAAAGCTTTACAACAATGCTAAGAAACTACCTAAAAATCGTTACTACCATTTGCAAGCTACCATTAAGCGTGAACCTTTTTCCGTGTTCGTTTATATTTGAAACTAGACGTCTGGTGGCCCAAACCTTTGCAATTCGTCAGCAAACTAATTAGTTTCAACCTTGATGTTGAAAACCTTTGATATGTCTTCTACCATTGTGCAACTCAGAGTATGCCAAGAGACAGTTGTTGTCTTGCATCTCTCGTAATTCTGAGCATCCAAAACTTGAACTTGAACAGACATTTATATGATTTAGCGTGAAGGAAAATCTAGCTGAAAAGTTTCCAAACCTGAATCCCACTCTGCTGAAACGTGAAGGCGGGACATGTCAAAGGTTTTAATTGCAAAAGTTTAGTTTGGGCCAACAGACATCTAGGTTTCAAACATAAACAAATGCGGAAAAAGGTTCACCCTTAACGGTGGCTTGCAAATGGCAGTAAAACAGGAGTTCCATCTTGCTGATAAAACATAAGGATTTCCTTTAGATCAAATTGGACAACTCCTGAAAGCAAAGCAAAGCAAAGTAATTAAGTAAAGTAAAGTAACTTTATTTAACGTCTGTAGCTCGTCACAGTCTGGTGAGACTGATAAACTTGAGGCTGACGCAGGACCTACAATTTTATGCCCTTATTTGAGAAGACGTGAACGTCTAACCATTTGCAGTTCGAGAACTAGATTGTTTCACAAAGGCAGCACCCTTTACTCAAGAAGGCCCTGAGTGTTGGTCTGGCCGGGGTTTGAACCCTCAACCTCCCGCTCGTCAGACCGGAGCTTAACCACTGAGCTAACCGGGAGTGAAAAAAGACACTTGATAGCATGAGCAATTGAACCCATTGAAGTCTATGAACAGCCATTACTACATTGTATGTGCTGAGTCACACTCACAACCGTGATGACTCAAACAAATCATCAGATTCAGAACCCGGAAGATTATATAAGATATGGTAAATGAACCACCAAGAAGTGGAACTGAGAAAATAACTGAGGAAATTAAGAGAGAAAACATTGCATTGATTCATCTACCAGTAATAAGTACATTGTAATATAATATTGCATTGATTCTTTTGTTCTTTTATTTAGACCACTGTCTTGGTATTCTCAGGAGTTTCAAAATAAGAATTTGATTTTTTTTTTGAAAAGGATTCTGATAGTTGTTGTCAACTGATATCATAGTGCCTACCAATAATAATAAGCCAAGGGAATGTGTATGTTGTAGTTTAAAAAACTTAAGGTTAAATTTGTCCTTTGGTTCAACCTAGTTTGTTTGTCCAAACTAGGTTATTTTGGTTCGACCTAGTTTATGTATGTCCTAACTGGGTTATTTAGTTCAACCTAGTTTATTTTTCCAAACTAGGTTATTTTGGTTCAACCTACGTTATTTTGTTTTCAACCTAGTTTGTTTTGGTTCAACCTAGTTTATTTTGATTCAACCTAGTTTATTTATTTTCCAACCTAATTTATTTTGGTTCAATCTAGGGTTTTTCTCAACTGTCAAAGATAATGGGTTCAAATCCCATATTAGAACAAAAAAGTCTCCTTTATATTCTCTTCTTGTTTCCCTGCGAACTTTAGCCACAAATTAGCCCTAAAACCTCATTGTTACCTGGGTACTTCTTCACAGAATGGTTAGGGTGTTTATTATTATTGGGTAAGCTTTTGTATTATGATAAATATAGAAAAACTTGTGTGTCAAATCCCTCCACAAATTAGCCCTAAAGCCTTGTCGTTTACTGGGAAATTCTTTACTGAATGGTTAGGATGTTTATTATTATTGGGTAAGCTTTTGTATTATGATAAATACAGAAAAACTTGTGTGTTTACCTGTCAAATCCCTCCACAAATTAGCCCTAAAGCCTTGTCGTTTACTGGGTACTTCTTCACAGAATGGTTAGGGTGTTTATTATTATTGGGTAAGCTTTTGTATTGTGATAAATATAGAAAAACTTGTGTGTTTACCTGTCAAATCCCTCCACAAATTAGCCCTAAAGTCTTGTCGTTTACTGGGTACTTCTTCACAGAATGGTTAGGGTGTTTATTATTATTGGGTAAGCTTTTGTATTATGATAAATATAGAAAAACTTGTGTGCTTACCTGTCAAATCCCTCCACAAATTAGCCCTAAAGCCTTGTCGTTTACTGGGTACTTCTTCACAGAATGGTTAGGGTGTTTATTATTATTGGGTAAGCTTTTGTATTATGATAAATATAGAAAAACTTGTGTGCTTACCTGTCAAATCCCTCCACAAATTAGCCCTAAAGCCTTGTCGTTTACTGGGTACTTCTTCACAGAATGGTTAGGGTGTTTATTATTATTGGGTAAGCTTTTGTATTGTGATAAATATAGAAAAACTTGTGTGTTTACCTGTCAAATCCCTCCACAAATTAGCCCTAAAGTCTTGTCGTTTACTGGGAAATTCTTTACTGAATGGCTAGGGTGTTTATTATTATTGGGTAAGCTTTTGTATTATGATAAATATAGAAAAACTTGTGTGTTTACCTGTCAAATCCCTCCACAAATTAGCCCTAAAGCCTTGTCGTTTACTGGGAAATTATTTACTGAATGGTTAGGATGTTTATTATTATTGGGTAAGCTTTCGTATTATGATAAATATGAAAAAACTCATGTTTCCCTGTGAAATCTCTCCACAAATTAACCTTGTCGTTTACTGGGAACTTCTTTACTGAATGGTTAGGGTGTTTATTATTATTGGTTAAGCTTTTGTATTATGATAAATATGGAATTAAAAAATTCAAGTGTTTACCTGTGAATTGTAGCAATAAATTAGCCCCAAAATCCCATAGTTTATCCGAGGGTTGATTTTAGGGGTCAGTTTAGTGCAAATAACCATTGAAGAACTCATCATTTTCTGTAGTGCTATTGAAAATAATTACATAAATGTATTGGAATAAGCTGTGAACTCAATTCAAACTTGAACTGACTCATTCAGTTCTCAATATCATTCTGAACCCATTTGGAAACTCTGGTTTCACTACTGTCTTTACACTGAGCAGGTAACTCCTCAATTTTTAACACTTACATTTCAAGAAAATGTTCAATCTTTGATCATTTGTTTGTCTAAATATGAAGTCAGAGGTAGTGAAGTGATTCTCTTCTGGTTTTCGTTAAGTGTTGCTATAATTCTAAAAACAAAACAATTTTGCTCGTACATACAATTTGTACTTTCCTGCTGCTTTTCCGCCATGTTTCTAAGTCCGATTGTATTAGCAGAGCGCATGTATGAATAAATTTAAGTGGCCGAGAGGGACTGTTAAACAGATTTGCTTAAGACCTGGCATCGTAGTTATATTATTCATATTAATGACCACCACGTCATTTAATGTCTCTGTGGTAAAGTTCTGGTCTTCCAAGCCGACAGTTCAGGGGTTGAGTCTTGCCAGGGATGAAAAAAGGTAAGTAACAATGGTGTGTAATATTAATTAATGTAATAGTGAAGGGTGTCATGGTGGGGTAGAGTAAAGAGGTTGGGACAGAGAAATGCTGAGGGAGGGGAGGTACAAGATCAGGGGGACAAAGAAAAGAGAAGGGAGGTAGAAGGCAAAAACCTACTAAATTATTTTTAGTTTGTGCCCCCTAAAAAACGAAGCCCAAATTTTTATGGCTCTCCAAAAAGAAAGGATCCATTTTTAGAATGATTGATATCTAACCAAAATAACCTAGGTTGAACCAAAATAACCTAGGTTGAAAAAAAAACCATGTAGGTTGAACCAAAATAACCTAGGCTGAAAACAAATAACCTAGGTTTAACTAAAATAACCTAGGTTTAAAAAAACACCACATGTAGGTTGAACCAAAATAACCTAGGCTGAAAACAAATAACCTAGGTTTAACTAAAATAACCTAGGTTTAAAAAAACACCACATGTAGGTTGAACCAAAATAACCTAGGCTGAAAACAAATAACCTAGGTTTAACTAAAATAACCTAGGTTGAAAACAAATAACCTAAGTTGAAAACAAATTTAAAAAACTACTGGTAGGTTGGAGGTGTTTAACCTGAAAAATTTTTTTGACTGGCTGCAACATGTACATCACAATATACCTCGGTCTGTTTTCAAATATTAAAGCTGTCGTGGAGCTCGGCACTGCCGTAGAGTTCCTCTTGAGAGATAAAAACTTTGGTTTTGAGGTGGGTGTTCCTGGTTCACCAAATGATCTGTGCTTGACATCATCTGAAACAAGAGAAGTATTCACATGCATGACAACGACAACAACAACAACAACAATAGCAATAAAAGGTTTTTATATGTAAACTTAAAACACACATTTAAGTTTACAATCATCCTGCGATAATTAAAATTAGAGAAACTAAGAACTAATAAGTAATATATACAGAAACAGTAGCCATGTTTTATCAGATTTAGAAACTCTAGCCAGAGGGGGGCAAGGGTTTGTAAATCTAGTTTTTTTAGCTACATGTAGGTATTTTTGGGGTACTAAAAATAAATTCACCCTCCTCTCCCCCTCTCTTTCCTACCTCTCACCCGCTCTTTCCTACCTCTCTCCCCCTCTCTTTCCTATTTCTCTCCCCCTCTCTTTCCTATTTCTCTCCCCCTCTATTCCCTACCTCTCTCCCCCTCTGTTTCCTACCTCTCTCCCCCCCTCTGTTTCCTACCTCTCTCTCCCCCTCTGTTTCCTACCTCTCTCTCCCCCTCTGTTTCCTACCTCTCTCTCCCCCTCTGTTTCCTACCTCTCTCTCTCCCCCTCTGTTTCCTACCTCTCTCTCCCCCTCTGTTTCCTACCTCTCTCTCCCCCTCTGTTTCCTACCTCTCTCTCCCCCTCTGTTTCCTACCTCTCTCTCCCCCTCTGTTTCCTACCTCTCTCTCTCCCCCTCTGTTTCCTACCTCTCTCCCCCCCTCTGTTTCCTACCTCTCTCTCCCCCTCTGTTTCCTACCTCTCTCTCCCCCTCTGTTTCCTACCTCTCTCTCCCCCTCTGTTTCCTACCTCTCTCTCTCCCCCTCTGTTTCCTACCTCTCTCTCCCCCTCTGTTTCCTACCTCTCTCTCCCCCTCTGTTTCCTACCTCTCTCTCCCCCTCTCTTTCCTACCTCTCTTCCCCCCCTCTTTCCTACCTCTCTCCCCCTCTCTTTCCTATTTCTCTCCCCCTCTCTTTCCTATTTCTCTCCCCCTCTATTCCCTACCTCTCTCCCCCTCTGTTTCCTACCTCTCTCCCCCCCTCTGTTTCCTACCTCTCTCTCCCCCTCTGTTTCCTACCTCTCTCTCCCCCTCTGTTTCCTACCTCTCTCTCCCCCTCTGTTTCCTACCTCTCTCTCTCCCCCTCTGTTTCCTACCTCTCTCTCCCCCTCTGTTTCCTACCTCTCTCTGCCCCTCTCTTTCCTAACTCTCTCCCCCTCTCTTTCCTACCTCTCTCCCCCTCTCTTTCCTTCCTCTCTCCTCCCGTATCACTTCCTTCCCCTACCCCTACACTCCACACATGCAGTGCGACATTGCTTTAACCCTTTCGCTCCTGAATCAGCCGTAACTGGCCAATATGAAGCATGTAACTGGAAAAAAAATATTGCAACAAATCTAGACATGCTGGAAATACGATGTTCCTATTTTATTTCAAGGGTGAATGACTTAAAAGCCAAAGCTATAACAGGGATCGTTTGACTCTCCCATTTTGGAGAAAAAAACATTTGTTTTGGAAATTGTTTTTCGTTTCTTTGATTTTCACGAATTTTTAGGAGCTGAAAATTGGCTTAAAAAATCCTTCCCATTCGTACTTGAAATCAAAAGCAAACAAAATCAGCACTCAGTTGTTACAGTACCTTCTTTAATCTTTCCAACCACCAGGTTTGTTTGCACAAAACACACCAAGCAACTGTGAACCATGCCATGTTTACACTGCATTTCACTCTACCACATTTTCCAGCTCCCATCTCTTATTGCATGCTGAGTAATCAACAAAAAATTGGCAAGCGGTCCCCCCCTCTGGGACTCCTGTATGGTTTTTTTAGAAGTCTTTTGTCCCTACAACCAAGAGTGGTGATTTGCACCCAAGCCGCTGTTGTAAACTGATAAAAACACATCCTAATAGGCTTAGCAGGGGAAAATATCACCAACTGCAGAATAACAAGGATTTCATTGAAGAATGTTTGATGTCTCAAAGCACAAACAGAACAGAAAAACCCAGTGAAATCCCCTCACAAAGCCTAGTAAAAGCAAGCCAAGTACTCAGTCTTAATGATGGCCTCTGGATCTCTTACAGTGGCTTATTTGTCTAAAATTAGAGAAGATTTCATTCAAAACCCTACAGGAGAAGCCAAACCTACCTGCAAAGGCCCCGTAGAATTCTCCTGAATGGCATTGTGGGGAAAGCTTGAGCCCTTGGCTTAAAAGGTCAGCAGTGTGCCACTAAGCGATTGATGTGAAACACTCTACTTATTTACTATATATGATAGTGCTACTAGTACCCAGTCCCCAATGACCTAGTCCAAATGCAGCAAAAGGTAAACAATTACCCAGCTAATTTTTTTTAACCTTGTTAATTTTTCTTCATTTTTTCTTCTATTTTCTTATTACCCGGAGTATTAAGACAATAACATTAAACCCTAGCCATTCTGAAAATAGGTTAACAGTTCTTCAATGGTCCTGTGAACTAATTTGAAGCCTAACCCTACATTACACTCGTTCCCAATAACACGTGCAGGTTCGAAATTGAATTTCCAACGGAAAACGTCAATTTGGTGGATGTCACTCAACTATATTTCTATAGCAACACTGGTCTGCATGCTTCGGTCAGCAATTCTCCATGACGGACACAAGGCCTTTTATAGTCGAAATGTTTAAAAATTAGGTTAGAGAATTTGCTGAAGGAGATGAAGCAGAATCTCAATACTACGAAAACGTCGCCATACAACTCCCAGATGTGGAGGAAATGCAAATAGTGCAGGATGACAACGAAATCGTAAGAAATTTGAGGCGACACAGGTACCGAAATGTCAGTCGAGAGTGGAGAGCATTGCCGATAATCCATGTCCTGAAAGTTTCAAAAATATTTGCCCTGTCGAATGCTGTATCCATGCCTGGAGCTCGTCGAGGTAGAGCTCGGGGGTATTGCTCGATGAAACCGCTTATAAGAAGCATACAATGTATCTGCAACTGGATGAATAAAAATAACTATAATTCTTTTTCCAAGACCTTCGAAAGCTATATAAACAATCAGATTGATTCATGCGTACCTGTTATCAACCGATGCTTTGACTTTCTCCTCGGAGGATATTCACATCCAACGACAACGTGTTTTGGATAATCTGTTGATCTTATACACAAACTGCTCGCTCACGCATAAAGTTTATACGATTTCCCTATTTTGCAAGCCCTTGGCTCTAAGCATGATTACTCTCCATCTAAGCGAGTTTGGGAAAGACTTTGCCATGTTTATAAAATGCTAGTATTTACTCGCACAGCGGTTCACTTCAAACTCCATGGAAACTGTTTGATTGACATCCACCAGAAACGACTTCGAAGTCAGGAGTTTCGTTTCGAACCTGCACGTGTTATTGAGAATGAGTGGTAAAAAAAAACCTAACCATCAACAACGGTTCTTGCTAATTTAGGGTTTTTAGGGCTAATCTTATTAAGGGTTCACAGGTAAATGACGAGTTTTCACTGGCCTAGAGCTGTAGGGTTCACCTGGTAATAAGGATAATAAGGGCTATAAACTTAGTTTAAAAATTAACTACATGTAGTTAGAAAAAAATATAACTGATGTAACAAAAATTAACTGCAACATATGACTTATCGAACATCTAGATATATAGTCATATTTTTGTAGTTAAATTTTGGAGATACAAGTACCTATTTCGGCCGAGAAAATCGAAGTAAAAGTTTATGCAAATTATGATAAATCTGTATCATATCTTTTCCCACAGTTTAACTTTGTGTAATATATTATATCTAAACTGGCATATAGCATGTTCTAAAATATTTCCAAATTTGAAAGCATGATTAAATAATATTATTTCAATGTGAAAGCTGGATCAAAATATTACTCTGTCAAATTCATACAACCATTTACCTTTTTTAAATAATGACCTGCTATTTCAATTACTTTTAATTGCTATTGCTGAATGTACTGTAACAACATGATGTACCTCTGGCAAATGTAGTTTCAGAGTGGTCCCCCAGGGGTTTAGTAACCTCTTTAGGGGGAACCTTGCCAAATAGCTTCCATCCAGCAGAGTTATGGCTTTCACTCCCTGATCTTGAAAACAGTCCTCTGCAAGTAAAAATAATAATTTGAACAGACTTAAAATGTATTAAATCTTTACTATCATTGTACAGTAAACATATGGCAGGCTACAAACTATGATATACACACTCTAAATGCATTAGCCATTAGAGCTTACTTTTTATAAATGTAGAGGGGTTAGTTTATAATTTGACTTCACCAATTACCTTTAATAGTTATTGGTAAACTTTAAATTCTAAATTCTACCTATCAGCATCAAAGATTGAATATACTTATATTTATTTCAGTAGCTTATCTTGTTCCTTGAAAAGAAATCCATTAATTGTCAACCTTTGAAAAGCTATTAGACAGAGGCTTCACATCAATTTGAAAAGGCTATCAATCTCACAGCAACAACGGAACAGCTGTTTGCTGTTATTTAAATGCTTCTCCTATCTTGTTCAAAAATATCCAGCAAGGGAGGACATTTTTGGATAAACATTCAAAGTAACCGATTGCAGAGGAAGGATGTCACTACTAATATCCACAGCAAAGATGAAATATTTTTTTATCCACAGCAAAGATGATATTTTTAAACTTCATTCTTTTTTTGTTCAATTTTTTCAAACCTGTAAAATTTATTTCTTCAACACTGTAGGTGGTAAGAAAGAAAGAAAGGACCACAAGGGGTTTTGAGCTAAAGAGGATGTGAATGTTTTATTATTTCAGTACATGTACCTAAAACAAAAACTGAAACAGAAACAGTCTTGAAGGTCAACAAAGTTTAAGTTGATGTGATCTTGAGTCAATTATTTTAGCTTTAAAGGCATCAATTGTACTTACTATATACCTTTAACTACTAGATGCTACAATGTCATGTATTCTAATTTTATTTACAACATCATGGCAGATTATATAAACTATTAGACAGTATTTTCTGTAGTCAAAGAAAATAAAAATTGACCAGAGACATGGCACCCAGTAAACATACAAAGATGTTAATAATAGAGATTTGAACATTGTATCTATCAAAACTTAATGCAATTAACAACTTTCATTTTTTTAAGGAATTCATCACTTTGTGGCTTTAGTCCCTGTTCCTTTTATGGGCATCCTGAAAACCTTGTTTGTTTCCATGTGTCTTTTCAAAATTCTATGCAAAAAAAGGATTCTTTTACATGTACACTAACTAGTTAGGTGGCAAAACAATTTACATTTGGAATACAGTAAAACCTCATCATTCAATAATAGTTCTTGCCTGCAGATTTCTCAATGAAATCCTTTTAATGTATCAGTCAATTCCAAGCCTGTCTGACCCCTCCCAAGACATTTGTGAGGATGCCCCACTGTGGGGTTAGCTCAGCTTTACAAATGCCCCACAGTGGGCTTTGTAATAATGAAAAATTCTTTAAAACATTGATGTAAAATTCACCATTTTTTACTCTCTTTGACAAATGCCACACTCCCCAACTTACTGACCTCTGCTGGCAAATGCCTGATCCCCGGGACTTACAAGTTATCAAATGCCAAACCCTGGGACTTACAAGTTGTCAAATGCCAGATCCCTGAGACTTACAGTACAAGTTGTTAAATGCCCCATATACAATGTAGGCCTGGGGAGAAGTTGGATGGTTGGAATTGACTGAAACATGTAAATCACTTTACTTTTATTGCGACAGTCATCTTTCCTAAATGTTGTGCACAAAAGGACAGAACAGCATGAAAAAGATAGAACAGCATGAAAAAGATAACACTGGTAGTGACTGTGCCTTCTTGATCTTGCTGCAACCTATATCATTAAAGGGAACCTCAACTGAAAAACAATGATAGTTCTCAAATGTGTCTTATGGATGCATATTGCTGTGTCTGTCTCCTGTAATTATTGTACACAAGATGGCATTTATGAACTGATCTTCCTGTCTATGAACACATTTGAATTTCCTGTGTGCCGCCATCTTGAATCTTACACTGTATGATGTCAGTATGTTGCTCCTGTTGTCAGAAAACAATAGCTCTTTTGTTGTATAACAATAGGAGCAACACTGTGACATTGTAATATCCAAGATGGCGGCACGCAGAAAATTCAAATGAATTTCATGGACATTAAAATCGGTCCACATGACATCTAGTGTACAATTTACAGAATACAAACACAACAATAGATTTAGGCATCCATAAGGAACATTTGATAGCAAACATTGTTTATCAGCTGAGGTTACCTTCAAACAAATACTTCTTTCTCTATTAAGTACAATGTAGGTACAGTTATTTACAATGATTATATATTATAATTTTACAGACTGTGTTGTTAAGTCACATACAATGTAAGGCAGTTTCTCTTGATATCATGACTTCCACTAACGTTTTCATAATTATACTCAAGGAAGCTACAAATTGTTACCCTATATGATTCCTCAAAGGTATACTTACTTAATACGACTTTGCTTAATTGCTTCAACTTCACTAGAATCAGTAGCATCCTTACTTGACGATGCTTTTGAACTAGATACTCTTGGCGCAATATTTGGTGCATATGTATTAAGTGACTTTGGGACCCATGATGCTACCATATCATCAGCTGTCAATCTTGACATCTCTTGGAAAAATTCTGGAGTAAAAGTGTGATTGTCTACAAGAGGAATTTCCTCTAGCTCTTCATCCCGCACAGTTGAACTAATACCACTGTCTTCGGCACAACTAGCAACCGATGATGAGGCACTGAATTCAAGATCACTGCTTGGTGATTCTGAATAGGCACTGTCTTTTCCAGATTTTCTGTCACTGTACGAGCTGCTACCTTTGTCAGCCTGGACTAGCTCATGTTCTGTGGTATCTCCCTGGATATCTGAGACTGGTGACCCATACAAGTTAGTGGACCCATCCTCACTATCGCATAATCTTAGTTTCTGACATTCAGACCCGAAATCTGCCGAACTCAAATATTTAGCTGTCTGTGTGCTTCCTTTAGTGACATCCTTTTCAAAAGGAAACGTTTCCATGTTTTGATGTACAGCGCTCGTCATCTGCTCTCCAGAAATTTGAGCGTTTCCGGTTATTTTCGAACGTGCAGAATCGAAACTAGTATTCTCACTATTTCCCTCTGTGATTTCTCTACTCACAATATTTTCGAGTCTTCCATTCACAGCATTTCCATCGCAAACACTTTGTTCTCCGTCCTCGAATGCTATTGTAGATGAACTGCTTTCAGTCGACGAGTTGTCCTTGGAGACATCCCCGATGCCTCGTTCTCGACTTGTGGCTGTACCTTGGCCTTGGGCGGCATTAGATTCATGTACATTACCTAAACCGTAATTACTTCCCAAGTCTTCGGCATTTAACAGATTACTGTTTTCCTCAACAGTTGTCGTATTACCAAATTTGCTGTCAACATCCTCGGAGTCATGGAGTAAATGAGTCGAGTCCTGTTTTGAACTTCCGTTGTTCGTATCTTCTTTTGCTCCAACAGACCGCCCATTAAGCGCTGCTTCAGCGTTCTGCAAAGACATTGATAAAAGAAGGCACGGGATTGCCTTCTTTTCAAAATTAAATCCGTATTTTCATTGAGACGATAATACCATTCCTCTCAGCTTTCTATTTTCTTGTTAAATTCATGCTTTGCCGAAAACAAAATGCAGAAAGTAAAAGACTACTTTAGTTTAGATCGCCATGTTGGATTCTCATTACATTCCCAAGATGCAATACGATTACCATTCCGATATTATATCCGAAAATACTCGGCTGGTACTCGGTAAACATTCGGAAAACACGCCTGATCAGATCGAAATCGCGATTTCTGTAGATTTCTTTTGATCTGAAAAATGCAGCAAGACAGCCCAGGAAAGAAACCAAATCCACCGCGAAATGAACGCTATAGAACACCCTCCCAGCCGAAGTTGTTATCTATGTCATCTGCGAAAAAGAAAGCCAAAGAATTCGCTGCAAAAGACAACAAAAAAGCGCGCGTGGGAGCCAAGAAGGCCATTCTGCAAGAGTTGAACACTCATCTGTCTGTCAGAGCACAAGCGCTGCAACTCAAAGCTCAAGAGAAACTTGGAAAAAAACCCTATGGCGAACGAAAGACTGGTAAGGTTTTAGGGTTTTGGAGATCACTTTTAGGCGGAGGTTTTTCAAAGGCGGGAAATTTGATTGCACTTGCCACTTGGTCTTGGGTTGGGTTGACAATTCAATAAAACTTTTACACTTGCAATTGCCTGGCCATTAATAATAAATATTATTGTTCAGTGACCAGCCTGGTAAAACCATGTATAAAAGTTTTATTGAACTGGCTCCTAGATCATACATTGGAATGTGTACATGTGTAGCATGTAGGAGTTTGGACGATGCCAAAAGTACAGGACCAAAATAGCGACGTTTCGTGTTGATAAACATTACAATTGTTATGCTAATGTACCAACCATTATTTCAAAAGGCCGCTTTGTGTCAGGAACCAATGGATCTCTGTTTGGTACATTAATAACAATGGATGATGTGGTAGTAAACATCACTATATACGAATTATCATGATTAACATTTTATAAGGCACTGACTTTTAGTCAACCATTCAGGTTATCATACACATGTTGATTGAGCAGATGAAACTCACAGGCCAGCCAGGGGAGGATTTTTGCACAACGAAATAGTAGAGCCAAATTCCAATTCAACCAAGGAATCGGTGTCCGGCCTGCTTAGTGTAGACCCTAGCCTCCTCCGCAGGCAACTCCTAATTAAAATTTTTAAAAATGAGAAAAAAGATGTGAAACCGGGCTTCCTGTGGTATAAGAGAGACGAGCAAGGGTCTGAGGATTAAACAAATGAGGGGGGAGGGGAACAAGAAAAAAAAAGGAGATGCCGCCAAATATCGAGCTGTACGGACCTACTCCTGTACCATATGGACCTTGTCCTGTACCCCTCTACCCAAGGGAATTATTGCGCTCATAAATAATAAACAAAGTATAAACGTGTTCCAAGATCCCAGTACTGAGTAAAGTTTACAAGAGCGTTCTAAAAGATGTGAAGTCCAGAAAACAGCAGATAGAAAAGGAAAGCACTGAACTTGAAGTGCTGGGATGCCAGAAGTAACTCTCAATCTCATCCAAAACACAATAATTTTAAATTGTAACTGGGATTACTATTCATAACGTATTGACTTTGTAGATGGCCGTATATTTGTTATTTTTAGATACATGTCGTGTTATACGCTATATACTATACTGGCTTGTATGGAAGTTTCTACACCACAACCGTTCAAACTGAAAGTTAGGCAACGGCCTCAAGGAAGCCAATTTCTCACATGATTGAACTGGAGCTGTTGAACTGAACACTTCTTCGTTTATTGACGCCATTATTTTCGCTGTTGTCCCACCCTACTGAGTATTTTTTTTATGCGTCTAATGATACAGTCCCTGTCAAAAGTTTTTCAACCGTATACGGTACCGTATGTGCTTCGGTAAAACGAAGATTCGGTAACCACATGTGGTAGATTTCGCTCGGTAAACTCCATTCGTTTTAAGACCGAATTCGTTTTACCGAAGGTGGTAACGTCACCGAATTCGTTTTACTGAAAGTGGTAGAGTCACCGATTTTGTTTTACTGAAAGTGGTTCGGTCACCGATTGTGTTTTAACGAAAGTGGTTCGGTCACCGATTTCGTTTTACCGAAAGTGGTTCAGTCACCGATTTCGCTTCACCAAACATTGCAGGTCAAGACAGTCTACAAGTTGTTACTTGTACACATAGTTCACTGCTTGCGACTAAAGTGATTTTTACAACGTTAAAACTGAAAATGCTGAAGTTTAGATTTCAAAAATGAAATCTCGTTTTGTCTTTCTTGAAACGATATATCGGCACAGCAATAATTATTGGTGTTTTCATTGTAGTAAAAGCTCCAATTTCAAATTGTCGGCGAAGCGTCAGGTCGGGGTCCTGGTGTGATCATCGAAAAACCTATTTGTTTTGATCGTGATCTGTACCGAGAAAGCCGCAAAGTGGCTAAGAGCATTTCTCTCCTTCCTATTTCTTCTGATAACCTCATGCACTGATAAACTGTACTGAAAAAAATGGAACTACTGTGAATATATAACCTTAAACTTACGCCACAAACTATTTTAACAAACAACCGCCGTTCGTTCATAATCTAGCGGCAAACTTTTAAAGCGGGCCCCGCCTGTAAGCAATAATCAACAAATGAACTTTAGCTTCCGTAGTTTAACATTTACGAGAGATTCCTGCATTGTTCAAGGTTCTGACCAAAAGCATTGCAAATGTTTGCGGATTCTGGAAAGGCAGTTTTCGAGATTGTGCAATTGCAATCAGTCACGCGTGAACCTGTCAATCTGAGTTTTGACAGGTCCTATGTTTGGTCGATCGAGGACCAATCACATATTTGAAAACAAACACGAGCACTGAGACTTGTTTGTTTCACATCTGACATCAGACCAATCGCTGCAAACCGGTCTCACAGCAATTATAAACCGCAATGCCAATCACAAACTGACAAAGTGATGAAGTAAAAAAGCTGAAATTGAAACTCCAGAAGATTCGGTGCAATCTCACGGCAAAATAACCAATAACGAATTAAAATGTCCAAAATGTATTCACCTGGGTGTTTTTATTTGACAGAATGGACTCAAACCAGTTTTCGCATTAGGTGAAAACTGTTCAGACCGTAAATAAAATACAAAACTTTGAAAGCATTTGATTCAGTAGGTAGATATCGAGATAATTTTTGGTGTGATCTCAAAGCAAAACAAACACTGCTGTCAGAGCTCATTGATTATTCAAAGATGTCACACTTCTGTTCGAGCAATTTGAGCAAAATGACGGATCCCACGTTAAATAAATAGAATTCCAGAATATTCTATTTGGTAGACGTTTATCACTTGCCAGTATTAAAAGTTGAGAAACTTTCCCGCATTATTTAATACTGCATTCTGCAATAAAATCACATGTTCCGCGAAGTTCGCGGCATTCTTGTTGTGTCAAAAACCAGACAATCAGTTTCCACGGCTGAAAGCACATGTAAACACCGAAAAGCTGGCTTCTTGAATCTGTTGAATTGAAAACATACAGCGTACGCAACGACTTTTAAAGAATCGTAAAGGGATTGAGGGATAGATTAAAGTATGAAAGTACAGAAGTCTGTAAAGTTTATCAGATGAATAAAAACGCCGAACTTTGCTACAACTAAACTAGAATTGATCGCGTACGTAGCGCCATATTTACATAACATGATAACTATCCGAATTCATTTTACCGAAGGTGGTAGAGTCACCGAATTCGTTTTACCGAAGGTGGTAGAGTCACCGATTTCGTTTTACTGAAGGTGGTTCGGTCACCGATTGCGTTTTACTGAAAGTGGTTCGGTCACCGATTGCGTTTTACCGAAAGTGGTTCAGTCACCGATTGTGTTTTACCGAAAGTGGTTCAGTTACCGATTTAATTTCGCCACATTCATTTTACCGAAAGTGGTAAACACATGTGGCACATGTGCCACATGCTACCACATGTGGTTCGTACGGTGTGAAAAACTTTTGACAGGGACTGCATGTATGTGCAGTGTGCAGAAATTATGTTCAAATTTGGCAGGCAACTCTTTCTCCTTCTCTCCCTCCCCAGTCCCCTCGCGGCTTCGCAGCTCAGATCCGGCTTCCGGCATCTGAAACATATAAGAGTTACCTGCGGAGGAGGCTATGTAGACCCTTTCTAGGGTCAGTTAGAAGACTAGACACATAAATAAAGTTGTTTTTGTGTACTTCTTCTGTGGATTACATTGTGTGTTCAGCTGTGGCTGCTTCATTGCACCATACTTCTAGCTAGTACTAGTATGTGTACATGTATGTCAACTTTGAATGCCTTTTACATTTGTGTCTACTTTCAGAATTAATAAAAGCAGAAAAAGTACCAGCTCACAAGAAAGTTCATTCAAGAGGTAGAGATAAGAAACCCAAGTCAGAAGAGTATACATGGAATAAGGATGGCAACCAGCAGGAAACTAGGATACAGTTAGTTTCATCACAGGCAGCCCAATCTATGGTTTTGCATATAAGAGAGATGTATGGGATTTTATAAATCCTTTCAAATTATGCATCACACATAAAATAACATACATTTTTGCTTCGATGCTGTTTCCTTTGTGAATTTTCTTCACTTAAAACTATTTTAGTGGTCCCCCCTTCCCCTCACATATGGAAAAGAAAAGACCTGTATGTTTATTTAATATACATGATGCATAATTTGAAAGGATTTGTAAAATCCCATACAGTACATATCTCTTATGTGCAAAACCATAGATTGGGCTGCCTGTGGTTTCATCTTTAGAAGTAATGCATACCCTTAATGTGCTTGAAGGTTTTAGATATATCAAAAATATCAACTGAGTCCCAGGTTAAGAATCTTGGCAAGATCTTGCAAGATATTGTAAGATTCTCAACCTGGGGTATCAATAACAATTAATTTAGAAGGTTTTGGAAAAGTACAAAAATGTACACCTTTCAGTAATGTTTTGCTAGGTTCAGTACCACCTTAGTTGTTAACTGTTAAATTGTTTACTAACATTGCTGACAGGTTAATGTAACTAGTAAGTGAAGTACATAAAATTGATTTGTTTGTTTGTTTGAAGATGTAACTTATACAGAAGTCTTATATTTTCTTCTATTAACAGTTTCTTGGCAAGGAAGTACTTCTCACTATGGACAAGAAATGTTTATGGAAGAGTTCACCCATTGCAAGCCAGGTGATGTGAAGTGGTGAAACCTCCCCTTCAATGATTATTTATTTTCATAAATTTGAAGATTCTCTATTGGGAAAGCAATAATTAATTGATCAACCTACTTAGAGTTCAAAGTTTCCTGGGATTAGGGTAACTGTTGACTGACTACATAATTTTTTTGTTAGAAATATGTGCTTAGCAGTATAAAATTACTTCTAAAGTGACAATAAGATAATTGCATCTCTATGGGGGCCACAAAGCACTCAGGTTATAACCAGCTATTTCCTGTTGTAGAATACCTAAACATGAATATCATATCTCGTTTTCCTAAGGATTTAAAATCTCTCCTTTGATGGATTAGTCCTCATTTTCCAAATTAGTACAATTACCTAAAAATACCACAACATGCTAAGATATTTCAGTTATGCAAAAACAGGATGCTTTCTGTATAATCTAATTGAACTGCACTGAACTGGTAATTTATGTTATGTAATACAGAAGTAATCTGCTATAAATAGGAAAGTGTTATACTCATGCATTCCTGTTTAAAAAATATTAAATATGCTGAAAAATCACTGTTTGCAATAACTTGGCTTTCTCAACTACATATTCTAATTGGCCCACTCCTGGTATGATTTTTGAGTAGCTTTAGTCTGAAATAGGGTAATACATTTCACATTTTTAGTCTGGTATAGTAGGGAAGTATATGTATGAGACTGCACATTTTCATTTATTTCTGTTATTATGAAATTATTAGAGTGCAGGTCCCCCCCCCCCGATCAACAGTTTCTAAAGATTCTAATAGGTCTGCACAAGTACTGTGAAAACAAAACATCTGGTTACATATATAATAAAAAAGGGAAAAGGTGGTATTCATTTGTTATTATCGTTCATTTCTATGCAATACATACATGTAGATGCAGTTGTAGCTTAATATCTTTATATGTATATTGCTGTTTTGCAACCACTCCTCAGAGATTCAAATGACATTGTAGCCATGGCAGCCATATTAGAAGAAATAACAAAATAAGCTATAACAAGGAATCTTTTGTAAATGTCCTCCAACATGGCAGGGATGTCATAACATGCAAATAAAGAATATCCCCAATTAACAACAAAATTGATGGAGTATGTATTTGTTTTACATATTAATGTTTTCAGGGATCACTATAACCTCTACATGAAGCGACATGCTCTAAGGGTGTGGCAAGATATCTGGTGGTCTGGACGAAAAGGATGGAAATTAAACATAAGAGCAGAATACCATAACAGGTGATAAGTAGTTTATGTAGAAAGACAATAATTATTACAACTTAGAAATTAAATGCTCCAATGTTTTGCCTTTAATAAGGATCGAGGCTGAAATTTTTTTTTTTTCTGACATTGGGGAATGGTAATGAAACCTGCAAACTTTGGGCAAAAATGGTTTGTATTTTTTCGGTGATATGTTTGAAAGTGCACAGTGAAATGTCTTCAATTTTGGTAGACAAAACCATACAACTCCAAAGACTGTGTAGATGGCTTCATAAAATATTTTGAATTGTAAGAAAATTCTGTTTCATTCTGACTTACAGAGTTTTCTTTTTTTGTCTCACGTTGATGTAAAAGCCACAAGTTAAAAGAGTCCGAGCTTATGACTAACCCTTTTGAGCCTCCTTAAAGTGAACTTTTCCTGTGAAATTTTTGCATGAACTTTATAACAGTAATTTACCATTTGTTGTCTTTTTGTTTTTGTAGGTACAGAATGTGGCAGAATGTGTTTAAAGCCTGGAGAATGTTTATGATGCTGTCTCAAGCCAAGAAGACTAAAGACAAACTGGCTGTTCAGTATGGTAAGGGAACAGAGTCAGATCAGATTGTTATGAGAACTTACTTTTACTGGTAAAGTAGTAAAAACAACAAAACATGTACATATAAGTATATGGGATGACCACAAACACCATATAATTAATACCTCTTAGGGGCTGGTCATTTATTATCTGTGAGGGGGGATGGGGATCGGGTCTGTTGAGTGGGAGGTCGCGGGTTCAAACCCCGGCCGGACCAACACTCAAGGTCTTAAAATAACTGAGTAGAAGGTGCTGCCTTTGTGAAGCAACTGCACATGCTTAGACCTTCACGTCTTCTCGGATAAGGACATAAAATCGTAGGTCCACTGACGGAGGCAGTCCTATTGTTTGTTCTCCTGTGATCAGGCTCTGATCCGAATGTCTCAAATCAAAATCAAATCAAATGATCAAAGGATTTTCCCTGTTTGTAGGTTCTTCCTGATTTGATTGTACATTTGTATCTGCTCCACATTAAGACTTAAGCCATGTTATCGGTCCTTCAAATACATTATTTTAGTAATAAACTTGAAGAAGAGTAAGAAGTAACATAATTTTATTATGACTAGAACTGTAAGTCTTCCTAACAGACAGTGAGGGGCAACATAGGTGGTGGTAATGAAACCTGCTTACTTTTTGCATCACATTCCAGCTAATGGTTCGTTGCTACTGAGATGTTTGAAAGGATGGAGAAAATACATTGAGATCCGAAGATACAAGAGACACAGACAGGACAAGGCTGATGAACATGCTGTCCTGCTTGTTAAGAGGTCTGTGTTACAGACTTACTGTATTTATCATATTTGTAAAAATAAGTGTCAAAATTATCAACAAGGGTTTCATTAATAGCTGGGGTAGCAGGTAGAACAACCTGCCTGTCAAGCACCAACCACTCCAGGTTGAGAATCGTGCCAATCCCCCCCGAGGGTTTCAAAACCCTAAAGGCCAATATACATTATAACTTTGTCACATCCAACTAGCTTACGACATGCTTACAACACAAATTGCTTCATGTAAATCAACCCAACAACTTGCTTACAACTGTTGCATACAACACAAAAATTGGTGTAGGATTTTGAAAACATGTTTAAAACCTCACAACAATCGTAGCCAAGAACAGCAGAGATAGTAGTCAAATAATAGTAGGAATAAATGGCTACTATAGTAGTTGTTTCCTTTTTTTTTTTTCTACCTTATACTCGCTGTAAAAGTTGTAATTATTATTATCAAACTCATTAATAATTCATGAAGCAAAAACAAAGGAAATCAATGAGCGTGGAGGGATCTGTAAATCGGATACAGATTTTGTCCTGATTTACATAAACTTTGGCTTCAATTTTCTCAGCCAAAATAAGTCGTATCGCCAAAATAACTGAACACATGACTCTCTACATCTAGACGTTTGATAAGTAAGATAAAGAATTTGCGTCCGATCTTTATCCGATTTACAAACTCTTGCTTTCAGCTCGAGTTTGTTCATCGGATAAAGATCGGCCGCTCACTTGTAACTGTAGTGTGAGCTTCCTAGATAAGCACCAGGTGCTCATAAAATTTATATTTTTAAATAAATAAATAAACTAGAGAGGATATAGTTGGGGGGTGTGTGATCATTTCAAAATGGTGGACAAAGTAAATGCAGTCATCTGCCCCATTCCCAGATATCTTAGCATCGCCGAGCGCAAAGAGTTTCGCTTTGCTTCACAATGAGGCAGCAGGGCGTGACGTAAGTGCTGTCTGATAGCCTGGGGCTAATAGTTTGGCTTGTCAGACTAGTGATTCCTGTTCACAGGTTGCCTGAAGGGGCAAGTAACATTTGCTTCTTTTTCTTGTTATAAACTTCACAAAGGAGTGTGTAGCAGACAGGTTTTGAGAGAAAGTGAAAACTTTTAGGCGAATATAGAGAGTTTGTGTACGTGCCATTGAATGCCTGGTCACTAAGCTTGTAGAACGTATGCACTTTGTGTCGCAAAGCGCGTTGTTTAACTCACTTTTGGCAGGTAAACTTTAGAAATGAACAAAAATACTACAAAAAACTGGTATTAAAGAAGTAATTACTTGATTGCAATTAAGCTTCCTATCTCGGGCCACCTCCCTAGAGCTTCGGGCTACTAAACCCAGACATTCGGGCAAGCTGCTTTTTTAAATTTTCATCGCGCCCTGGGCAGGCAACTCTTCAATGCAGTCTTGCTATAAAACCTAAGTACTTAGAGAGAGTTGAGGAATTTAATGGACAAGGAAACTGGAATTCTTGTAAACCCTTTGGTCCAATGAAGAAGTTTTTAAACTGTTACACAAAAACTACCGGTACTTAAAAAAAAATGATGTGAATAGCATAACATTTTCATGTGTTGTGCAGAGTGAAAATTTGTAAGCGTGTTTGGTTTGTGTGTAAATAGTATGTATGCCATGTTGGAAGCTAAAACGCTGTATCAACGCTGTAACCTACAGTATAATAGAACATGTTCAAAATAAACTGAATTGAGGCTAATTGCATACGATAGTTGTAAGTCAAAGTAGTAGCAAGTAAAGCAGCAGCCTTTGTCAAGTGGTGCTGGCCTGTTGGTGTTATTCCCTGGGTTTGAAGCTTGTGTACTTGCAGTCAACATAGTGACATCGTTCTCTTGTTCTAGGAGGGTGTGGCATCGGTGGAGGCATCAGATGACCATTAAATATGAGTACACTGCAATGGAGCAAAGAGCCCTGCAGTTCTGGGCCATTAACCTGATAGGGAAGGTACACTGGCCTCATCTTATGTCAGTTAAATTTATTGTATAAGCATAGTAATCGCAATTCATTGTTTTAAAGCATAAGTGCATATAGCAGATTATTTGCATGTGTATTGAAAAAATTGTACATTGTAACCAGAAGAATATAAGTAATATTTGGCTTTGAGTATTCAAAAATGTGGTTTAACAGAGATTGAAAGGCAAATGGCAAGCTTTTAGTTGACATCCTGATATTTTGTCTGTCACCAGATGTGAAGTACTGTTTAAGAAATGAGCAGCAGTGTTTTATCAGGTTTAAAACTCGAGGGCACAGCCCGAGCGTTTTAGACCTGATAAAACACATGCTGCGAGTTTATTAAACGGCTTCAAAAACTTATAATGGTTACTTAATGAACCATTGAACCTTTATATTCACAACGCCATGCAAAATATTCGAGTAATCACCGCCTGCGATTACGAACATTTCAAGGGAATAACATGAAGAAATTACCATACTATGTTGTTTGAAGCGGCGTTTCGCAATGCTGAAAGCATTGTGTGGCAAAAAACAAGCTAGGGAAAGAATCTTCACTTGAAGGATTTGGTGTCGTGGTTGACATTGATAAAGTTCAAGACTTGGAAAGCAATGTGACTGACATGACGGCAGACTCTAAATTTTTGACTCTGGCACAAAATATGTTTAATGCACGTTTTTATTATTTTACGGCTTTGAGTGGAACTAAACAGTGGCTCAGTAAACAAGTAATGGTAGTTGGTAACTTCATTTAAAAAATAATTATCTGTGTACAATGTATCTCGGTAGTCTGCTGATATTAGTAAATTTAGTGCAAAATTTATTATCTAGGTACCTTATGTTCCGTGTAGTTTTTGCTATCTTTGGGTCTTTATCAGTGAATTCTTAATTAGGATGAAACTTTATATAAAATTTCATGTTCATTTGTATTCTTTATATAAAACGTTCATCCTAATTAGCAATTCAATGAGAAAGCTGAAACATCAATAGAAATTCCAAGAGTTGCAATGTGCTTATCAATTGTGTCAATCATTAACCCCGTTTCCCTCTGGAACAGAATTCAAATCCCTCTGCAGGGTTTTTAGAATGATGAGTTTTTATCAGGTATAAAGGAGCATGCACGTGACTGATTTGCTTCATCTGATTGGGCAAAATGCTCATTAATTATTCATGAGTTTTTGAAGGGAAGTAACAGGTTTTCAATTTTCTATAATCTGATCATGAAGTATCATCAGTATTTTTGTTATTCTATTTTTAAGGCCTGGTCTTGTTGGCTGTCTGCATTGTACACTTGTAAGGAAGAAAACTCCAAGCTCTTGTTTGCAGCAGAATTTTCCAACAGGAAGCTACTTCTTAAAGTATGGAGAGCCTTGAAAAACTATAGAACAGTCAGAAAGCTGAAGGCCATACAGAAAAGTAAGTTTGCAAGTTGAGATTAAAATGTTCATCTTTGCCATTTACTGCTTCATATGCTTTGATATGAATACATGCCACACTGAATAAGTTTCTAGCGAAATAAACTTTTTCTTCTCTCTTTAACTTGGCATCTTGATGTTTTCTTTAATGTAAGGAGTTGCCGACAGACAATATGCTGTGAATCTTGCAAGGAAGATGTTTAGGGTCTGGGTGACAAGATGGCAGAGACAAATACAACTGTCCCAGTTTGATGATCTCATAACTTACAGAGGGGCTGTTGCAAGGACAAGAAGAGCATTCACACACTGGAAGTTCTGTATCCAGTTATTATTTCATTTGCATGAAAATGTTTCTTATTACTGGTGACTGGTGTTTACAATCTCCCTAGAGTTTCTTTACCAATCATTCATCCAAAGTCGTAATTAGTCTTTGTCTACGTACCTTCATGTAATCACTTTGTAAACCCATTACACTTTTCAAATTCATATTTGTACATCAACTTTCTAATAAACTGCCATGTCCAGTATTTTGTATATTTATATTCTTACAGTGTATATCATCCTATGTATGTAACTGTCTTAAATTAGTACTATGGTAAAGAAAGATGATGATGATTACTGAAGGATTCTTCCCCAGACGATATAGATGTTCATATTGAATCATTCCCTGGTGAAAAACCTTGCAGGATCCTCTAGAAGGTCTTTAAGGATCCTAGCCAGGATCCTCCAACGATCTTTGAGGTTTCCTTACAGGATCCTAGCATTTCCTTGCAAGGATTTTCCAAGATCCTTAAGGAACGTGAAAGGATCCTGAAAGATCCTAAAGGATCCTGTCAGGAGTTTCACAAGGGTTTCAAAAGAGAATTGAGATAAGTATTCTATCATGTTCTTCTTGCCTTGACTATCAGTGAAGATGTTATGTTGCAGCACAACAAGCATGACAAAGAGAAGCAGGCAGGGATACACTACAGAAAACACCTACTGGTGAGATGTCAAAATTTAAACTGGTACTGCTGTTACAGCTGTAAATGAATTGATGATGAGTGTGGTGTAATGGGTTAGTGCACGACACGTTGAGAATGCGGTCCTGAGTTCGATTCCTGCCGTGGTCTGCCGCCACATCCGTACAGATTCTTCTCTGCTCTGAGTAGCTTGCAATATCTTTGAATTCTCTTAATTGGGAGCTCCGTCAGAGAAGAGGTAAAGTTGTGCACGGTCAACCTCCTGGAAGAGCAATCGGTTAGACTGAAGGGGCTACCGACATTAAATTTAGAACTTTACTTTTTACTTTACGAACTGATGGAACAGTGGACTGTCTAAAGGATTAACCAGTCAAGTAAACTGCATAGCAGAACATGGTCTTTACTGAGTAAGAACCATGCCGATGGAATGAAAAGATAAGAAGTGTTGACGAGAGAAGTGCGGGATAGAGATCTATGTGGAAATTTGACGCGATTCGTTAGATGGAGTGGTTTTTGTAAGAATGTCACAATCTGAAGTGAATCATTGGTAAGCAGAAGATAAGCTGAGAAGCTATGTTTGTTTATAAACAAATTAACCGTTGCCTTTTTTACACTGTACACATAGCAAACAAGTTTGAACTGTTTACATCTCCAAGCAATCGAGAGAAGATTGAAAGAAATGCGAAAACGAATGGCAGAGGATGCGTGGAACAAACTGGTAGGTGTCACCTCGTAGTGTTTTTGTGTTTTCAGTATTCCAATAAGTAATTAAAGCATTACAGCGAATATGAATAATACGCCGCGAAACGAGAACTCAAATGTCGACCAACGTTTTGTGTTTTACGCTGCCGTCAATCACAACTTACGACGACCACCGAATATTTACGAACGATGCTCCGTTCCCATGGCAATCCGCGATGTTGAAGTACTCCCCACGGCCATCGTTCGTATCTGTTCGGTGGCCGTCGTAGTCATGATTGACAGCAGCGAAAAACACTAAACGTTGGTCAACATTTGAGTTTCAGTCCGCGTATTATTGAAAATCGCTGTAATCATAGGTACTTATTGACTGAGTGGGAGGGCCGGACGGGAAAATATTTGGCTCGAGGTCATGACGTACGGACCGAGCGCAGCGAGAGCCGAGAACCAAATATTTTCCCTTCCAGCCCTACCTAACTTAGTCAATAGGTTTTTTATCATATGACCATATTATTTTGTAGATCAAACCGCAAAACAGCAAGAAAAAATTGTGCAGGGCCGGACGGCTTTTTCCGGCCCGCTCACGCCGTACACGTCCGGCCCTCATCACGTGACTTTTGTAAATGGTTTTGAAAGGAAAGCGCGCGCGGGGCCTTACGGATCATATGATAATTAATATTATTGGCATGTTTGTTTGTTTGTGTAGCAACTCCGACGGATATGGATGGTTTGGCTCATGAGATGTGAACACTCCGAAGAATTGAAACTGTATTCCCTGACCAGGAGAGCAAGGACCCGCTACAGGTACAGTAACGATGCAGATTTACAACACAACAATCTCCACCACTCGTACAGCTGCTATCGTCTTTGTCTTTTCAGATCTAAGTTGTTGTACAAGGCTCTGTATGGCTGGATATTGTATTGTCGCTGGAGACGACACAGAAGAGCACAGTACAGCATGGCGGACATGTACTTCCAACGAAACGCTTTACCAAGGTGATCGAAAACGAAAATTGACGTCCTAAAACAGTACTTCCTATATAATATAGTACTTGTTAGGTAACCATATTGCACGTTTGAACCATGCATGCCATGCTTCTAGCTGGTCACGTAGTATAGTATTCATCATATTTCCCCCCTCAAAAACGTAGATTAAAATGTATTGGAAAAGAAAAGAAAAAAGAGGGAGGATTGGGTCCCAGTTCTTCATTCTTTTCACCTCGCCTTCTCTTTTGCCCCAGCCTTCCCCACTTATATGAGAGCCTGGAAAAGGCTGTGTAGTTGATACACACGGCAAATGCCGGTCCACACGGAGTATTTATAACGCAACAACAACAATAATTTTATTTTGTACCGCAGATGTTTATATCATAAGAATTGTACAGGCACCGTAGAATAACTGATAAGCTGATCTAGCTAGGGTGCCTAACAAACTCTTTAATTTACCAAAATTGAAGTATTCTAACTTTTATATGGATGCTTATATCTGGACTTTCTTTCTATATTCGCAGGTATTTTGCACGTGTAAAGATTTTCGTTGAGCTGATGCAGGAGAAAAGAGAGAATGTGTTAGCAGCCGAGAAGTTTAGAAGGTAAAGAAAAGTAAAATCTTGTAGACTGTCTCTACGTACACAGACACGTACACGCATCTTATTAAAACAAAATTTCTCAGTGTAAAGTAACCTGTTTCTTTTTTATGTCGACTTACAGGGAGGTGTTGTATGCGCAGACGTTTTACAAGTGGCATACTGCGCATCAACTGACCCTCGACTTGAGGTTGATGGACAGAATGGTGAGATGTAATCTTGGAGTTCATATCAGTAAGAATAGACCCTTCCACGTGTTTTTTAACTTTCGTTATATACGTGTAACAGCAAAACCGTCGATACTGCTGAAAAGAGCACCTCGAAGTTAGTCAAAATGCCAAATTCGAGAGTTATATCTTGAATAGGAGCAAAGTTATAGGCCCGCAAACTCGGAAAGGTTTACAGACGTTTGTATGGAAATTTTGACTGGGGGGAGTTTCCCTACAAACGTCTGTAAAATTTCCCGAAATTTTCCGAGTTTGCGGGCCTGTATCTTTGCACCTATTCAAGATATATAACTCTCAAATTTGGGATTTTGACTAACTTCGAGGTGCTCTTTTCAGCAGTATCGACGGTTTTGCTGTTATACGTATATATCGAAAGTTTAAAAAAAACGTGGAAGGATTAGTACTTCGTTTTCATGACGATAAGTTAGCTAACGTTTTCATTGACACTGTGCTGATATTCTGGCATAACAATACATGTATTAAAGAACACATACAACATGCCTAAAGTGGTTTAATATGGAAAACTGATTCGCCTCCAGGCAATTCTACATCACGATGACGTGATCAAGAGACGGTACGTGAGGTACTGGGCACAACAAGCTCGTGAACGGCTGCGGCAGCAAAGACTTCAGGTTAGACTTGGACTAGAGAACTTTGCAGGTCAACTTTGCAGGTAAACCTGGTTATTTGAATCCTACCTCGGCAAATTTTCATCACAAAGAATAAGGTTTATGAACAGTTTGCTTATTTATATGATACATATACTAATGGCAGTTTACCTGTGAGACTGGATATCTGAACACATTATATTCCATAACAGCGTTCGAAATTGCGACCATATCGGTCGCAAATGCAACTAAAGCATAGGCCTTGCGACTAAAACGTTTTTTTTTTACTAATTTGCTGACTTGCTGGAAGACTTTCTCAATCAAATCAGTTGTGTGACTAGATTTTATTTGCTAGTCGCAAAGTGCGACTAAGGATTTTTTTAAATTTCGAGGCCTGCAAAACTTATCACGCCTATCACGTATTTCACCACTCATTAATCGTATGTTTGGTATCATGTTATTATTTCAGGCAATAGCTGATACCCATAATGACAAAAGACTACTCGCTGATGCACTAAGAAACTGGAAGCACTTTACTGGTAGTTTGAGGAGCAGGTAATTTCTTTTTGCATTTCACTGCTGCTTATTGATAAAAAATATGTAAAGAAAAATAAATAAAGCCTGAATCTTCAAGAATAATGCCCAGTGGATCCACTGTCTGTCTTTGGCAAGATCGCAGAATTGACTTGTGCATCTCTAATATCTGTTGCCTTCATTTCATATCTATTCTGTTTTCAGTCGCTCGTCCCATCACACAGCAGTGAGACATTACTACTTTGGTCTTCTAAGATGTACTTGGTCGGCCTGGATTCAGGTACTAAGAGACTTGTTGAGCTTTTTGTGTGCTAGTTTTCAAATACAAGTGATACGCCACACACATTACTTGCCTGCCAGTGGCCACACCACCGGAAACGTTATTCTCGGCTGTCCGAAAATTACGGAGGCACTGGGGAGGATATTGTTCAAATACAGGCACGTGCTAACCGTTTACATCAGACCATCTGGTTGGAAATTTAAAAATAGAATAAAAATGGGAAATAAAATTTAAAGCATATAGAAATGGTGCGCATGTCCACTGGAAAGAGCGGGAAAAGTAGACAACCCTAACCGGTAGCTCACATTTCCGTATTTGGTAACATTTCCGAGGGCTTAATCTTTTTTAGTAAATAATATGTTAACTTAGTAAACTCGCAGTGAATACATTAAAGTGCCACTTTGACGAAAATTTTGGATTTCTTTTCGCTGTTTCTTATCATAACTCGAAAATGTAGGTCTTCAATTATAAAATACTTCTGGCCCAAAAATTTAATCACAATATATTAATACAACATAAATATAGACCTCTAAACACGTAAAATTTACGTCTGCCATTACTCGAACTAGAATGGAGTGGATGACGTCAGAGTAGCAAAAACGTGGCTACTCTAGTCTAGTATGCAGAAGGAAAGGGTGTGTGTTTACATAGAAACGTCTAGAGAGCTTGTACACAAAGTTTGAACCTGATAAAATGCCTTCTAGTCGCTGTGACGCGAAGATGTTGAGTAGAAGACGTCACGAAAAGACCGCTAAACAAAGGATCGCTCGTTTCTGGTCTGAGTAATAGAGTACCGAAGTGATGACGTCATAAATAATAAATTTTCGCCGTAAAAGAATAGATGCTTTCCGACGTAACAAGTGTCTTCGTTTCGGCTCGTAGCTATTTTGTCACTTTAAGTGATAACTCATTAGTCTTCCTTTGTATTTCTAGCATTGAATATGCATACCTTATGTATATAAGGGCAGAATATCTTATTGTCTGCCTCTCGCTTGTTGGACAGCACATAATAATCCAAACTTAAGTTTTTTGTTTTGGCTTTAGCCCTCGGAGCCTTGTACGATTGCATTCGGTCGAGGAGTACGTTTCCAGAAGTTTTTCCACGTAGCAAGACGTGGTTTTTTACGATGGTTTTTCGTACCGGGCAACGTACACAATTTTCTTTAGACATTGTTGTTGTGCTATTACTTTTCAGATTTTCTGTATTTGATTTTAGCATGAGAATTTGTTATTCTCAGGTGATTATGTTATTGGTTGTTCAACCATCTTTTAGGATGGATATATATGGTTTTTGGAATGTTTGCTGCATTCCTTTATGTCACGTTAAATATTATGATTTTGTAATATAATTAGTTTTAAGTACAATTTAATGTTTGCTGTTGTCCACCAGGCATCCGGCACTGTCACACTCCACGGAGTCTTTACGTGTTTTATACATATCATGTGTTTTACGTTTTTTGTGCCGGCATTTGCGGAGTATAGAAATGAACATCAGATACCAAAAATGAGGTGAATACGATGAAAAGCGGCCGAGATATGGGCATTGGAATATAAAATTTTCTTTAACAAATCACTGTATTTTTGTCCTGGCTCTTAAAGGCGCTGTGTCACGGTACTGCGCATGTCACAGTCTCCAGACATTGAATTGACAGCTGTATTGTGTAACATCCAATGAGAATCGATCAAAATATATTGTCGGAAACGCAACACTGTCGGCCACACTGCCGTGATTCACAGATTGTAGTTTTACACAGTATATGGCGAGATTTACAAGGATTTTATTCTTCCTACATCCAAGGTAAACAGCATTGAGTAAATAATGGTATCTATATTTCATTACTTGCTTGTATTTTTTGCTGTTTCCAGTCGTAAACAGTCCGAATTTGACGAAAGTGAAACGAGCTCTTCGTTATGCACTTTTAACATGATATAATTCTTCAAATGCCACCATTGTTTTATTTCTACATGTTTAATAATACAGTTCTCTGCTGTAAAAAAAATAGAACCTTCTATGTAAGATTTCTTGTCCTAAAGTTTGGAAACGTAACACATACATTTGACGCTAGAAAGTTCAGTACTCGCGGAAGTACGCAAGGTTTATATAATTACTAGTGGCAGTTTACTAGTTTGCACTATCGGCTGTTATGGACTGGAAACTTACTTTCACAGCTTAATATGTATGTCGATTGGTCAGAAGGATATCTTGTTTAAGATGCTACGGTCCTTTCGGCATCAGGAAATTTTTAAACGGGAGTTTTCGTACAGTATTTGAAGCTATGCTGTAGCGCGAGTTCAGTGAAACTAATACCGCGTTCATTATTATCAGTTTGCTCTATGGGTTCTCATGTATTCAATAATCACTTCTGGAGCTTCATATGTATGTCGATTGGTCACAATGATTTCCTCTTTCAGTTTTCCCCGTTAGTTTGGACATTAGGGATATATCCTTGGAGATTTCGTACAGTTTAGCGACCGTGTGTCGAAAGTTCGCTTGTCACGAAAATGCGTAAACGAACTGTCACAAGCGGTTTCATAGCAGTTCGATGTTTGACTCTCATGTAGTCGATGATAACTTATATAGCTTCATATGTATGTCGATTGGTCACAATGATTTCCTCTTTCAGTTTTCTCCATTAGTATGGACATTAGGGATTTATTCTTGGAGATTTCGTATAGTTTAGCGACCGTGTGTCGAAAGTAGAAAAGTTCGCTTATCACGAAAGTGCGAATACTGACAAGCCGAAGCGGTTTCATAGCAGTTCGATGTTTGCAGACTCTCACGTAGTCGTTAATATAAACTTCTATAGCTTCATATGTACGTCAATTGCTCACAAGGCTATCGTATTTGAGTCCATGAGGTTGTTTTGCCAGCAAAGAAAGGTTTTATCTAACTTTTCGTACAGTCTTTGCACTCCGGTCGGTTCATATAATTTCAGCCTCGATCGTTTGTAAGCCGTAGATATATATTTCTTCGTATCGCTGTTGAAAACTGCCATATCATTTATAATATGACTTGAAAAGTTTCCATGTGTTTCGTGAACTCTACTGGACATCCAAACCCTCTTCGCTTCTGGTTAGAATGCCAAAAAGCTTCCAATTTCTTGCGTTTTTCGGCTGCTGTATTCAGAGTACTCAGTGGCGGTCTTCCCCGCCGGTTAAAGCATCACTTTGCTTTTTTGTTTTAGCTGTGTTGCAGTCTGCAACGACTAATTTTGAATAAACAAATAATAAAAACTTATTTAAGCACATCTTACATTTCCATAAATGATCAAAGGAGGCAAGGATGAGTTAAAAAAAGAACACTGATGGAAGTCGATTTAAAAACCGGTATTTCACCCCTCTGAGAATTTCGTTCCGGGCTAGAACATAATTCAAAAATCATCAGATTTTCACACATGCGCAGTACCGTGACACAGCGCCTTTAAGTTTAGCAGGTGCCAGGATAAAAATACAGTGATTCGTTAAAGAAAATTATATATTCCAATGCCCATATCTCGGCCGCTTTTCATCGTATTCACCTCATAATTGGTATCTGATGTTCTTTTATATTGCTCTTTCCGAATCGGTGGTCCGAAAATTTGCAAATTTGTGACGTCACACTTTGGTACTCTAACCATTCTGAGCTCTACTTGGACTAATGACTTAAAATAATCGGACTTTTCGTTCGAATTTCGACTTAAGATTTTCCATGATTGTTATTTAGTAGTTTATCTTTCATAATCTGCAAAAAAAACACCCAGATTTTTAAATTTTCGTCATAGTACCACTTTAAACATGTTAGAGGTTTAGGTTATGCTTGAAAGTAGTTTTGTTGTTTTTGGCGAAACATTTCACCGACCTAAAACTAGGGGACTAGGGTTGACTGCCTTTGTTTTCTTTCAGTTTGGGCGGGAAACTGGCGTGACGCGCGTGCTCTGGGCGCATGCGCGTGACGTGTTGCCGTGGTGTGGCCAGCGGCTCTCCTGGGTGTTTTGTTTTAGGGCAAATTTGATTTTGGGTTACCTGTGGCGCGCGGTCAAGGTAAGGAAAGAACGCGCACCACAGGAAAACCAAACTGAAACTTGCACTCAGACGAGCCTGTGGCAGGCTAACACGTTACATAGTCTGGCAGTTTGAGCTTTCCCTTCTATTCGTAGTTTGTACGGCTCAGACAAGTGAAGTGGCGTAAACAAGCTACAAGTGATGTGCATTATCAACACAGAGTCACAAGGAAGGCCCTCTGTGCATGGAAGGTTGGCACATCTATTTTACAAACGTGCTAATTACTTTAGTCTTTCTATGTCTCTGCGTGCATTACTGGGTGGGAAAGAATGAAGAGTCAGTTTAATCAGTGAATCACGATTTTACACGGAAACACGGAAAATTATGGATGCAGAAGGAAACGAAAATTCCTAACTTCCTAAGTCATAAGAACAAGATATGAAAATAGGGAAACCTTAAATGCTCTTGAACTGAATTGGGGGTCACGATAAGTGGAGTAACAGATGGGAAGGTTGAGGTGGAGTGTACTCGGTTAGGTGTTGTGATGGAGTGTACTGGGTTAGGTGTTGTGATAAGTGGATTAACAGATGGGAAATTGAGGTGGAGTGTACTGGGTTAGGTGTTGTGATAAGTGGATTAACAGATGGGAAATTGAGGTGGAGTGTACTGGGTTAGGT
The DNA here is from genome assembly GCA_030867875.1 of Actinernus sp. WN-2022. Classification (NCBI taxonomy): domain Eukaryota; kingdom Metazoa; phylum Cnidaria; class Anthozoa; order Actiniaria; family Actinernidae; genus Actinernus; species Actinernus sp. WN-2022. The sequence continues at coordinate 52,222,925 of JAOWCC010000577.1, read as the reverse complement.
GTTGTTATAAGTGGATTAACAGATGGGAAATTGAGGTGGAGTGTACTTGGTTAGGTGTTGTGATAAGTGGATTATTTAACATATATCACAGCACCTAACTGAGTACACTCCACCTCAATCTTCCCACCTGCATGTTAATCCACTTATCGTGACCCCACTTCAGTTCAAGAGCATATTTATTTTACGGTATCCCTGTTGTCATTTCTTGTTGAGGTGGAGTGTACTCGGTTAGGTGTAGTTGTAACTGTTGTGTGATTCATCATTCTTGTAAGATTGAACCATGTAGCAATAGAGCTTCACATGTGTGATTGTACGTACCTGGTGTAAGCGATGGCTGTATGTGTTGTTTGTGTGGTTATTCAGCACGTCTGTTCTTGTTGTCATTAGTGCCATCACGCACGCTTTCTCCAAGCTCAGTCAACTGCAGCCGAGTTGTTTAAAAAGCACATGGGTGCCAGGTTAAGGTACGTATTTGTAGAACAAATATTTGAAATAAAGTTCACATTAAACACGTTAAACATTAAACTGGCCTGGCTTATCATTACGATTGTAGTTTTTAATCATTTTCTATCTTTGGCTTCCCAACGTGCTTATTAATTATACATGTACAGTCTTCTTGACGCTGTGAAACATGATGCCAAGAAGCAGTGGGTTAGGGAAGGGGAGGAGAAAAGGGAAGTACCTTTCCTTCCTTTCTCTCGCCCTTTTTTGCCCGTTGCTCCAGGGTGTCCGAGGATTGCTGTGAAATAATTACATTCGTTCTTCTGTGTTACTTTGTGTGTTACTTTGTGTCGGTATAGTAATCAAGTCATTAATCGCGTTTTAATTGCACTAAATGTTTTTCTATGCACATTTCTCGTTCCAAATCTCCAATTAAAACCATGTACTCTCTAAACGGGACAGCACTTAAGGAATCTAACCTCCAGTAGTATTTAGGTGTTTTCTTCTCATCCGATTTGCGTTTTAACAATCACTGCGCATACGTATCTAAGAGGAGTAGTCGGACTTTCTTTCTAGAAATTTCTATCATTGTTCCCACGAGGTAAAATCCAAATTATATCTCAGCCTCGTACGGCCTACTATGGAATATGCTTGCATAACGTGGGAATTCAAATTCACACATCGGAATTCAAATTTACTTGAGAAGATCCAACGAAGAGCTGCGCGTTTTGTACACCGGGATTACTCCAGGGAGTCCAGTGTTGGTGCTATGCTCAAAAACCTAGAATGGCCCTTACTTTCAGTGCGTCGCGAATGTCTCCGTCTGAACTTTATGTATAAGGCTTCTCATGGTTTTGACGCAACTTACCTTAACGACTATCTCACACTTGCATCAAAGTCAGTCACACGCCGTAAACAGAACTTCAAATACAAACATATTTCGACTCGGACCGATGTTTTTAATTTCTCTTTTATTCCCAGGACTGTTCCCATCTGGAATGCTCTTCCAGAGGATTTAGTTATGTCCCCTAACATAGATACATTTTCTATAAAAAAACTATGGCTTTCCTAAACAACATGCATAATAATGACTAGTAATACCTACTTATGTCTGACTCAATCATATCATTATTATTTATCATAACCATATATTTCTATTAACTCGACTGAATTTATATGTAAGTCTTAAATAGACACCGTATATTTTTCTAAATATGTGTAATGTAATTTTGTAAATATGTAAAGGCACTGTCTGCCACTATCGGTTTTGTAATGCAACAAGCTTTACCGATTAAACATACAGATACAGACAGAAGTCTATGTTATCTTATTTTTTTAGGGAGATGTTCTCATCATGGCGTGAGTACGCTGTAGAACTTAAAAACAAGCGCATAGCACATCATCTGGCCAGGAAGGCGTGGAAACACACGCTTACCGTTAAGGTAACTGCGATGTATTCTATCCAACAACATAACCAGCTGCCTTGTGTTAGTGTTGCTCTTGTACAGGCGATGTATCTGGGCCGGGTTGTTCGAAGCAAGGATAACTTTAACCCTAGGTTAGCGCTAATCTGTAATTGTAATCTGTACAATTTAACCCTGGGTTAGCGATTTAAAGGGGCTCTGTCATGAATAACATGCCTGGTTACTAAGCTGCACAAAACTTGAAATCGTTCGCCAACGCTTTCAAGTTTGAAAAGCAAATATATCCCGAGGAGCTCACAACATTGATTCAATCCGACTACATCGCAGCCATCTCTCATTTTAGTATATAGTAGTTTATCTTTCATATTTAGTTGTTCAAGTTTTATATTTACTAGAAATGTTCGTATTCAGATGTAGTTGTAATGAGATTTTGGGATGGCATCGACAAGAACTTCGAGCTTCAATGGCGGCTCACTGCCAACTGGCCGTGATGGACGAAGAAAACAAATCTGGCCGCAGAAAGATTTTGAAGAGCCTGAAAGAACACTGGAGAACGTGTCAGGAAATCCCACAAGAGTATAGTCCTTGTCTGGAACATTTACGAAGCCTGAAACGATTTCAAACACCGCTTTTGAGATGCGAGTTTCGTGTTTACAGTGCCCGGGTTTCGGCGGCCAGTGAAATAATTTACGCTTCGGTTGGTCATTCCTGCTTGCATTTGTCCCCTTTAATACGTTTCTGACTACAAGAACTCTTGCATTTGTAAGTAATTTTATCTCCCTGAAAGTTGTAGAGAGAATAGATGAGTACATTTTGTAGGTTCTCATCGCCGAGAAAGCACAACTCGCATACCTAGAAATGTAGTTTACGGTAAAATACGGTAAATTCGACAACCGGTCACTGAAACTCGCCAGAATGTGTTTCTCCTCAGCCTGAATCTCCATTGCAGCAGTGATAACAATACAAAGATGTTTTTCTAACTGAATGCCTTCGAGCAAGAGCCAGTTTGTATTATAATATAACTGTCGTTGTATCGCGATCGCAAGGAACTGAAACTCATTACAATTTTTCAAGTGTTATGCATATCATTAAATTGCTTGAAACCTGTTCATGCGCATCTCATGACAGAGCCCCTTTAACCCCGGGTTAACGCTTAACCTTGCTTCGAACAACCGGCCCCTGGTGTCTAGTTTTGCCACACGTGGCACATGGTAAAGAAACAAAGACGGCCAAAAGAGAATTAGAAGACAACAGGAAACACTGAATTATTCACTGTAACAGCAAAGCCTGGAGAGCTGATAAAAATAAAATAATAGCACTTATTTATACACGGTTTAACTGCAGCATAAGCTGATGTGGCCGTGATTAAACTAAGAGAGTAAGAATCCCAGTCAACGATGAGGCAAATCGACTGGTTATTTACAAACGTGGTCGAACACACGGGGAATCAAACTCAGGGTCTCTGGATTACGAGTCTGCCATGTTAACCGCTTGGCCACGCCGCCATTGTGTGTGGAAATACTCAAGTGACACAAACCCCTAACTTTTACAACCGATTTCAGGATAACGTGCACAGGCGGTGTTTCAAGTTTTATAGACAATCATTTGATATTATCGGATTCCGCGCATATTTCCGCCACTTCTGGTCGGAAACGCACGTTGGCGAAGTCTATAGATTACTCGAATGTGAAAAAGCAACTAAATTATTCGATTCAGTACCTCAAAGCCACGATAAACAAGCGAGCCTGGTTAGAAAGCATGTCGAATGATTGCTCTTACTACGCACGTAACACTGAAATCGGTTGTAATGTAACAAACTAGCATCCTAGTCATCATTCTCTGAGTGTAATGTGAACATCACTTATTCAAGCAAAACGCACTCAAATGAACATAGTTTGAATACTGATTCATAACATTGAAGCGAGGCTTTTGATCAGTGCCGCTAATATTACTATTTGCAAACGTAACTGTTATATCAGCTATTAGGAAAACATCCGAGCAACCGAGGTCTTTTTACGCGATTTTTATTTTGGTTTAGAATGTCAGACTTATTAATTACGTTCTTTTCCAGGTATTCCGTGCCTGGTGTGAGTATGCTGCCTTGCACGCCCTGCAGACTGAAGAGAAGTTCATTCGCGTCCAGGAAATGCGCGTTAAACTGGATGAAGGTACGAAGACGGGGTGGGGAAGGGAAAGACTGCCTAAAGCGGAGGCTAATCAGTAAATATCAGATTTAAAATGTGTGAGAGTCCCAAATGTTACAGAAGATTCAGTATCGTAAGACTTACAAAACTAAAAGACTTGTATGTTGCATCAACCTTATTGGTGTAGGTAAACGTCGACGTGCTTTTCATGCGTGGAAAGCGTTCTCCAAGAGGTCTGCTGTGGAGAGGTCGTTGATCGATACTTCAGCAAGACATTACAGGAGGACGCTGCTCTGTAATGCTCTCGGCGCCTGGAGCAACTTCACCAGGCTTCAATTTAGAATCCAGGTACAGAGGCTGTACCGAGTCGGTTTTACTCGTGTTTTAGATCATATACTTCTCTATTAATCCAGCTATGGATATTATACGTGATATGTGTTGTGGCGTGTTCTGTCGTGAAGCGACGAGATGTGCGTTCCATTATGTGGTTTCTATTTTTGCTGTTTGTTGTTTTGAGCCTAAGCTAATTTTCTTTAGAGCGGATTTTGATTGAGTGTCATAAAACCAGAACCAGTCAGGAGCATGTAAAAATATAAATGAACCAATCACGACCAAGTAAACATGCAATGGACCAATCACGAGCAAGTAAAAATGCAATGAACCAATCACGAGCAGGTAAAAATGCAATGAACCAATCACGAACTGAAGTAATTCGTGATTGGTTTTACTTGAACCAATCACGAGGAAAAGTAAACGCATCGTGAATGACTAAACAATCAAACTCGAAAGCAATCACCTAATTACTTTCTGACACTCAATCAAAAACCGCTAGATCATTATAAACATACTTACTACAAGTTATGGATTACTGTTGTTGGGTAAATAGTGCTTATCCTGTGTACTATAACCATAGAGATACTAGTAGTATGTCAAGTTTTCGAGACTCTACCTTCTTGTGTACGCTTTATTCTAACGCATGACAGACTGTATTCGCTTCGTTTGAGCTTCACTTATCATATTAGTTACCATTTCACCCTAAAGAGTTTGTGTTTATGATATAGATACTACACCGACAGTCAATGTGGCTTCACAATCAAAGAATAACGTCGTATTTCTTCATGAAGTGGAGGCAGCAGGTAAAACATCCAACAGTAATCGTACGCCCTCCTAAGTTAGCTTACTGTCTCCACTCGACGTTCATTGGTTTAAACTTGTGTCATTAAAATGACAACAACAACATTTATTACCATTTAGATGTAGTTTTTTTTACAACATGTCTTATTTATACTTTTTTTCAAGGTAATTGGTACCCAGAATAACTGTAAAGTTAAACGAGCTGGGTAACATACATAATTAATGTACATTGATGAAGTATTTGGGCTTACAACTTAAAAAAACAAGAAAGTGTAAATTAGGCTATAACATATAGAAAATTAATAAGAAATATAATAATGATAATAATAAATGACAATGATACTGGAGTAAAGTAAATATAATTTCATGAGGTTCCTTAAAGACTAGAAGTGATGGAGGTTAGACAATTTAGATAGATGTATATAATAGATGAGACTAATACAGATTTATAAGGTCTGACTTGATATATATTTTTTAAAGAGTGCTTCCCCAGCATTTTTGTTTCTTTCTTTATTAAGTTCCAAGTTACTGCTCCTTTGAAACGCAAGTTAAATTTTCCATAATTTGTTCTAACTTGAGGCATTTTTATAAGGTAAGACAGTCTAATGTTTGGTTTCAGTATGCGACATCTCTTGAGATAAGAAGGAAGTCCACCCTGGCTCTATGGCACTGGAGCGTTACACTACAGCGAGACGTGAGTGCTAGTACTGCTAGTCTTAATTGACATAAGATTGTCAGAGTGAGTTAGACTAATCATGATGTAAAGAACACAATGTTTGATTTGCTGACAGGCCTTCTATGCGTGGTTGAAGTACGCCATTTCTAGGAAGCGTAAAGAGGTCCGTATTGCGCATGCGTTAGATCAGAGGAGGACGAGGCTGCTGCGCACTGGTATCAGTCAGTGGCTCAAGGTTGGTGTTTCATTGTGTCAAGGAAAACTATTGGCGCGCGTTTGTCCATTATGTTGCGCTTATGTATGAGTCAATTCCAAAAGCGATTATTCTCCGGGCAAACCCCGGACATTTGACTCGAGATGAGCTCCGTATACTTGGGAAATTGACGCCGAATCACGCTCAGAACCGTCAGGCATTTGACCATTGAACAAATACTTGTCAGCGGTCCTTTTTCGTCATTCGAATATTGCGTGATTTGTTCACGGGTTGGTTTGGACTTGACTCATACATTAACTAGAATAACCGGAGTGGCGTGACTTACAGGGTTTCGTGATTAACTAGAATAACCGGAGTGGCGTGACTTACATGGTTTTCGTGATTAACTGGAATAACCGGAGTGGCGTGACTTACATGGTTTTCGTGATTAACAGGAATAACCGGAGTGGCGTGACTTACATGGTTTCGTGATTAACTGGAATAACCGGAGTGGCGTGACTTACATGGTTTTCGTGATTAACTGGAATAACCGGAGTGGCGTGACTTACATGGTTTTCGTGATTAACTGGAATAACCGGAGTGGCGTGACTTACATGGTTTTCGTGATTAACAGGAATAACCGGAGTGGCGTGACTTACATGGTTTCGTGATTAACTGGAATAACCGGAGTGGCGTGACTTACATGGTTTTCGTGATTAACTGGAATAACCGGAGTGGCGTGACTTACATGGTTTTCGTGATTAACTGGAATAACCGGAGTGGCTAGATGTGACTGACAGGGTTTCGTGCTCACACTATTAATGTACTCACTCGTCACAGGTTGCGTTTCACCTCGCATCAGAACGAAACCGTTACGCGCAGGCGCGTCAGCTGGAGGCAACGAAAGATATGTATCAGTGTGTTTATCGATGCGCCATACACTGGAGGAGATGGGCTGCTAAGAGGGGTAGGGAGAGGGACCCTCGGCGTCGACCAGACCAACCTCAATACGTACCGAAGGACAGACCAAAACACAGGCCGCCTGCTGCTGTGGGTGAGAAAAACAGCGGTTTACCAATCGCCTTTTAAGTTACTGGAAGAAATCTTGACTTTGGCGTGTATGGTATGTGTATGGAGACAGCGTTGTAAATCCGTTTTAAGCGCACGCGTAGCGCATCTGCGATGATGTTATAGTGTAACTCCACGACGTCAGACTGCTTTCTCTGTTCCTGGTAGGTCTTTAAGCATTCGGTTTTTAAAGTACCCCAACGATCAAATTTTTACATATCAATGTTTTCTCATATTCATAAAGTAGAGTTACTATATTATTACCAGTTCAAACCGTTTTTCAATACGACGACGGGAAGTCTTATTTTTTGGACTCTTGGATTTTACGTCCGCCATTACCCGTTCCCGTTGGCGATGAATGCCTAGTCATTTTTAGCGTACGTGACGTCATAACACGTGGGGCTACTTTTCTCATACAAACCTTCACGCGAACTAACATATATATGCAGCAAGAAAGTGTATCATTTTTCCGCAAAGAAAACGTTTCGAATATGCTTTCAAGTTCGTGCATTATACAGGATTGTAGCAATTTAATGAACCACAAAGCTGGCATTTCGCTATACATTCAAGCCTTCTAGTTGAGTACCAGTGATAATCAGTGAATAAGGTTTGTAATTATCTTAAAGCCTCAAGGATGGTTTGTATATGTTTTGATCGTTTTGAGGACAGAAGCTTCTCCAGAATTGTTTGTGTCCCAGGGAATAGGCCGGTTAGATCGTATCAGAGTCCAGTGTAAAAGTTCGGAGGAAGGCCAAAACAGCCGAACCAACTGACAGAATGTACTAGTATATTAAAATTAACCGAAAAATAAGAGGTTACGTTTGCTGAGAACATAGTTTGTCATGTAGCTGTTTCAGATAAACTAGCGATGTAGTATGCCTTTTACTTTACTGCTAATTTTATTTTCAAGACAATAAACCACAGAAGAAACGACCAGTAATTATGTCATGCACAGTACCTTGTTTGTGTCTCAAACAGCAACGGGGCGCGCGAAGTTTGGTTCTGTTTATATTGTCACTGTAAAGCTGCAGATCAGTTAGTTTCGACATCTTTTTTCAGTCTCTAGTAAATTATTATCACTCACGATTTCATGTTAGACAACAGAGCGATTTAATTTTATAGCAATTACATTGTATTTTAGAATGTAGATTCGCCGGAAAATCTATTACCGGGACACATAATTCTCATTACGAACTAGCAAACCATGTTTCACTATAAAAAAAACTTAGGACTTATAAACTGATTACCTTAGTTTTCTCAATTCTCCCTGTAGCCCGGATCCAGTAACAGCACAATCTGAAAGCCGAACCAGGGAAAATATCCGTGGGAAAAATTACCCTGGTCAAAAAAGATAAAAACCTCTGGTAGCTAACACTAGCAGGCCACTTTCCAAAGCGAGTTCACTTTTAGCGTATTCGTCCACTTTGCAACTCGGTCGCCAGCGGCTCTATTTCCTCTAAATCATTTACATCCGGCAATTAATTTAAACAGAAAGACACATTACTATGTTCTGAAGAATCTTATGCAAATTCGCGGTCGTTATTTACTAAACCACAGCAAAATTCGCTGTGTGAGTTTGTAGCCATTTAATATATAAAGAAGAAATGTATGGGTTCGTGGATACGTTGAGTGTATGACGTCACTTGCGCTCAAAATGACTAGGCATTCCTCGGCAACGGGTTCGCGTAATGGCGGACGTGATTTTGACGGTAAACTCTCTTTAAAATGTGTGGTCTAATTGGCCCCTTGGTAAACTTTTTCACTGATTTGGATATTTCTGTCACTGTTTGTCCTTATGGAATACAAAAAGTGGCAAAAGAATTGGTCAAATTTCGTCGTAGTGGCACTTTAAAGAAATAGTAGATACAAACAGGCGAATCAAAAGGGCATTTTGACGAGAAAAGGGAAATATCCTGAGCAAAATTTAATTACACTTCACAAAGTGATGTTTGATATCATGGTTGCCTATTTAATAACTCGTTGTACATGTATCTAGGGGTTGTTCCATTTTATTACTTCAGGTGACCCTACAACTCGTCCAACCTCTGAACATCAACAAGACATTGTCGCCCAGTAAGTGTTACTCATTGCACCCAAGAGACCATCATCGTCATCAGCAGCTTTTTAGGTGATGGTCTCTCGTTGCACCTTACTTGCAGCGAAAGATCTATTTGAGCTTTTAACAAATGAGTGCGCCGTGTTGGGATGGATCACAGGTGCCAATTCGTAACAATACATTATTCACCTTTTATTACAGAATGATGCCAGACCTGTATAGGGCACGTGCTAAGCCTCGTGTTCCGGATTACTTAAGGGAGTCTTACGACATCTCTAATATTGCCATGGAAACAGAGAAATCCCCGATACCGGCAAACCTTCGGCGAGTGCAGGACATCGATAACGAAGAGGCACTGCCTCGTCCATCTCCGCCTCCACTTCCATCTCCAAGACCAAGGTTAACATTTCATCCTCGGAGGAGACCCCCTGGGGAGGAGTCTATAGTATTTCCACCTTCCTCAGAGGGGGAGGGAGAGTCTTTTATCGTTCAAGTGAGACGTCCCGAAGTTTCAATTCCACAACAGCCTTTTACTCATTCCCATATTAGAAACATCCCGCTACCCAAACCTGTTGGTGGAATGGCCAAACCATCCAGCAGAAGGGGTCCGCTGTTACTCCCTCCCTCGTCCTTTGAGCCTCGAAGATCATCACAAGGAAAGGGAGGGATTATGAAAACTTCTCCCGCCAAAAGTAACAACCACAAGTTAACATCCAAAGGTGGGTCAATGATTCATCTGATGCCTCTAGTAAATGTCTGTGAGCGTGTATTATATAGAGATCCAGAGAACAACGTTCCTCTCATCTGATGCCTCTAGTAAATGTATGTGAGCGTGTATTATAGAGATTAAGAGAACAACGTTCCTCTCATCTGATGCCTCTAGTAAATGTCTGTGAGCGTGTATTATAGAGATCCAGAGAACAACATCCCTCTCATCTGATGCCTCTAGTAAATGTCTGTGAGCGTGTATTATAGAGATCCAGAGAACAACATCCCTCTCATCTGATGCCTCTAGTAAATGTCTGTGAGCGTGTATTATAGAGATCCAGAGAACAATGTTCCTCTCATCTGCCTCTAGTAAATGTCTGTGAGCGTGTATTATGGAGATCCAGAGAACATTTTCAACTCCCTGTTTGCATATCTTCTTTGAGAACAAATGCTGGTGTTTTACTTAAGTGCATTTGCTTAGTTTATCGTCACTAGAAGCAGCATAGGCGTAGTTGAGTTGTGAAATAGATGGTAGACATAATAGATCTAATCGATGTTTTGGTTAACTTATGTAACGCATGTTAATTCATTTGGAAACTCGCGAGATTTAAATTTCAAAGCGTGCAATGCGTTAGGCCACTCTAAAAGAGCCATTTACGGTTCGTTTCATGCAACTGTAGTTTACGTACGATGTATTTTGTAGGTGAGTCAGATGTTCGCATATCAGGATCGACCCTCCCCGCCTCTACACCTCGTGGTTCACCTGGTAGCTCACATGGTAGGTCCGGCACTTCACCCGATTTGTCGTCCTGTAGTGACCATTCCGATATTTCTGGTTCTGAGAGCGGAAGTGCAGATGATAGAACACGTGCCGTACCACGGTTGCTAAGCGACGCCAAGCTTCAGACTGAAATATTATCAGCAAGGAACAAACTTCAAGAATATCACGACTTGAAAGTGAAGTACAGGTAATATTCCAGCTGACCAATGTGGGATACTCGTTTTAATAGCCCTGTAGTGACTGCCGTGAGCACACGCTGTAACATTGCACGTAACATTGCTGCCAACACCGAAATTGCTTGGTGTCTCCACCTCTGAAATTGTTGTATGCAATGTTGCAGTTCATATTGTAGTGTGTGTCAGTCCCTTTTCAACACAATTGCTGACAATGTTGCGCACAGTGTTGCAGTGTTTCACGCTAGGTGCTACGAAGAAGAACATATGTGAATTACAATTATTACAGAACTTTGCAGCACGCCTTTTAACAGGCGTTAAGAAATTCGATCATATATCCTCAGTTCTCAGCGAACATGGATGGCTCTGAAAGGCCCATGTGGGGGTGGCTAATAAATTGTATTGTTTTGCACTGTGGTATTAGAGGACTTAAACTAAACTAATAAATGAGACTAATCGAGTTAGCTACATTGGTCTAAAACGTAACATATTCTTGACAATAAATAAGGTTTAGAAATACAAGCAGGAAAAAGGCATGATAATAAACGTTGTACATGTTGCACTGTAATTGGTAGGATTGGCCATAAAGTGCCTGTGAACAATATATTTTTATTTTAGATATCAATTCTAAATCAAGTGAATAGTAGAATGGTAAAATATATTTTGCTTTGAATGCTGTGCCTCTGAGTTAAGGAGGTTTTAATATCCAAAATGCTAATTACATGACGTCAGGGTAGGTATCTGCAATCACTTCTTAGTGGTTGTGAATGGGCGTTTCTACTGATATAAGAAAACAAATGTCTAACATCATTTTATTTCAACCATGGGTATAACACTGATAATTTGAAAAAAAAAAAAAATTGTAACAAAACATTTTGTATAATAATTGATGCCTCCCCTGACGTCATGTAATTAGCATATTGGATATTAAAACCACCTTAACTCAGCCGCACAGCATTCAAAGCAAGATATATTGTACCATTCTACTATTCACTTGATGTAGAATTTATATCTAAAATAAAACAATAAGGTTCATAGGCACTTTAAGAACAGATCTTTTGTGGCAAAACACACTTTTATCCTTAATGTAGGCATTGTTGTATCGTGAAGTCTTCCAAATGAAGCCAGTTTTCCCAGCTTGACTACGGTGACAACAGTTTAACAAATAACATTTGTAATAATGTGTTCTGTCTTTTTGAAAGGAATTTAAAACGTCAAAGAGATGAGCTAGAAGAAGCTATCCATTATCAACGAGAGAACACGAGCGATGATCAGCAAGGTTTGGAGGAACTGAGGAATGCTGAGGAACTTCTGGTGGAGGTGAGGGACACAGAGCACGTGTCGTAAAGTGGAGTGGTGTGATCAATAGTAATAACAGTCCCACGTGAATGACAGGCAACCACGCACACGTCTTCAAAGTTAATGTGAACAGATTTTTTCAGGTTCACACGCGTTTGCAAAACTTCGGGCAATAGCGCAATTTTCCTCTGTGTCCACCCCTGCTTAAAATATAATAGCACGCATAATCGGTTGTTTCGTGCGCGAGCGGGCGGTAACCCACAATTTCCTGCGATCTGATTGGTTCCGAGAGCAGGCGGCTTTTTCCTATCTCTGACCACGGTCACAGTAATCAGTGCGCGGGCTGCAGAAAGAGAATAGAGAAAAAATAAATACGTTATTTACTGGCTTAGGGTCGGTCCGTATAGAGATAAACTGTTCCCTCGGTGTTGAAAGTACTCTGCGGTCTCGGTCAGTACATTTGAAGACCTCGAGTACAGTTTTTCTCTATACAGACCTCTCAGCCGGTAAGTAACTCATATTTATCCTATAAATCGTATATTTCAGCCAATCAGAGCTCAGCTTTACTATGAAATACAGGGCGGTATTTCATGGTTTTTCGGCTATGAAATACAGAGCGGTATTTCATGGCTAGATCAAGGCCAATCAAAATGCAGGAAATTTCGCGCCCTTTCTTTATCAGCCAATAAGGATTCAAGATTTTGAATACATAATTAGTCTGCAGACTCGCTCGCCACTCGAAATATTTGTTTTCCGGCGAGAAAATTCGCAGTCTATCGTCGGGTAGTTTTCGAAATGAATCTTTCCGTATTTTTTTTATAGAATAACTGTATGGTTATTTCAAAGTTTTCTTTGGAATACGGGCGAAAATATCACTCGAAATTCATACTATTTTGGTATACAACTCGCTCAAAGGGTCGTTGTATAACAAATTTCTCGTGAAATATTCGCCGGTATTCCATAGAAAACCATGAAATAATCAGTAAATATTTGCGCGCACTGGCGTACTGTGTTTGCGAACCTTCAGCCGTGTTTCTACTAACAGTAGTATCCAAACGACATGATAATCAGGACACGACTGGATGTAATGCTACAATGTCTGTTGTGTTCTCAGTTGACAGACGAATCTCGAGTACTGTGTGAGAAGATTGACCAAGATCGACCACACGTTGAGCGACTTGCAGTTACCATCAATGAGCTGATAACTAGAACAGGAATAAATCAATCGTAGAACAAACAGAAGCATGTTAAGGTATACTACGGCAGTCAGAATGACATTGTATAAAAGTGTATATAGTGTATGGCGTATTGGAGAAGAAAAATATGAATGAGACAAAGAACTAGAGTATTCAATAAAACTTGCGTCACTTTATTTCATGTTTCGGATTCTTATTTCCTTTTCTAGCGCGTTTTATTGGTAGGGAACAAAAGGAATTCATTCCAGTTTTATGCTCTTTTGGTGAATAACTAGTCTGCGTTGGCGGGAAAGATAAACACTGGAATAGTCAACTACGAGTGAACGGATCAATCACTGTTTCTGGGGAACCCCTACCCCTCCCCCCACACTTCACCCTAACGTTTAATGGTAATCATTAATAGAACGATGTATATCCAAGGGAGGGGTGGGTGGGGAGTTTCCCAGAAACCGGGATTGAGCCGAGTGAATTAAGGAATGCTAAACGAGTAGCTCGTTTTCCACTACGGTTAGCATACCTTATTCGATTTCGTAGTTTATTATTACACTAATGTTTATGGGTATACTGTTGCTATGGGTATGAGTTACTGTGTGCTCGCGCTCGAACTTGCAATGCTTCCATTGCTTACAACTGCATCTGTTTTCCCTGTTACTCGCGATAATTATTTTATACATTTATGTTTACCTCACTGGTCTTTTCAAAGACGTGAATGATTCTAAACTTAACAAAAGCACTTTAATGGATTCCACGTGAAATATTGGCGCTAAGACCCCAGAAAATGACACATACAGGGTGTCACGTAACCACGATACCCTTGTTGTACACGTACCCAGTTTGTCCGTCTATTAAGGCGGGCCATACATAGTATTTAATATCCATGGCCTCCATATCGGAGGTGTAAAATCTCGTGTGCTTTTTCCCCGAGTATGTCAGGGATTCGTAGTCGATAAGCATAGGCGGGATCTGTACAGACATCTTCCAGCCCAGCTGGACACACTCTTCAATAAATGTGTGCAGTTTGGCGCATGCTTGGAGTTCGGGAAAATCGTACAGAGTTTTCCACAACTGTGCACTTACTTCCTGTGATGGGAGGGGAAAAGGGGTCGTCAGAACTGTGGCTAGTTGTCACTAATTTGTACGAGCAACATCGTCTGATCCGCCATAGTTAATAGAGTGGAATGGTTGGGAAACCCGGCAAACTTCAAAGGGGCCAACAAAGGCGCTGTGATTAGGTTGGAAGGGGGTAAGACAAAAGATTGTGCACGGTCATAGTTCATTAGCGTCACCTGAACGAATGAACCCACACGTTCCTATTGGCTGATTGTTTAACACATTCCAATATCTATTGTGTTTTGTGCACGGTCACGGTTGAAAAAAAGCGAACAAAGACATAACAAAGAAGGTCGCTGGGTTTCATAACCATTCCCCACTATTAACTATAGATCCACTAACAACAAGAAATAACAGTTCAGCAAGACTCCTAGCAGCAGTTGCCATGAGATTTTACTCGCATTTCTAAAAATCTACTCGCATTTTGTGAGTGCGTCAGCCCGTTATTTTTGTCACTTGATAATTCTTATCTTTAGCAACAACTGATAAATAAAGAGTAAACTCTGGTCTCTGCCAGATTCCAATCGTTCGTACAATTTTGTTTATCGTCGAATACTTGCGATCAGTCTAGGCGCCATGCGTCCGAATGTGCAGATGCATTGTCAATTATTACTTCAGATTTTAAAACGACCAAATGATTGATACAAAAAAGCTCCATATCTTCACAAAGCCTCGCTGCAGTGGCGTTGGGAGGGGGAATCCCCCTCTGCCCAGTCCCAGAAGAGAGATTGACCAACCTCGTCCCCAGGGTCTTCTCGGCCAGATCCAAGATGGCGGCTACTCCGAGTGAAGACCCTGGTAAAGGCTGAACTGTCACGTATTCTGATTGGCTTGTCGATTATGTCGCAAGGGTTGTTCAAACAATGCTTTTTATTGGCCATACGGACTGAGTCCAGAGAGATGAACTTGTATATATAAGATTCGATTGCTCAAATTTTTTCAATAAAACGATTTTAAATAACCTTAAAATACATTGTGTAGGTAGAGCAATAGATGAAGTGCATTACTGGGTAGTTTTCTGGTAAGTTTCATCAGTGGGAAAGCCAGGAGAAGCCGTTAAATCTGAACATGTGCTATCGATCGCTTCGCTTCAACGCTAACAGAAAATGAACGGCTTCTTAGGATTCTCTTCTAGCTTAAGATACATCCTGGTAGCTTTGTGATACCCTTCCACTGTTTCTTTATCCAAGTAACTCCATTTCGAACCGTTTAGCAGACCTGTCTTCACTACGTCGTTCGCCACGTGGAATTACCGTTAATCGCATCTCGCCCACTCCGGATTGGGATACCTATGGTATGTACACGTCATGAACTATTCCCATATTTAGCTTGGCCGCCATTTTAGATCGTCAAATCACGTGACAAAATACTCCCAAAATCTGGGAGTATTTGATCACGTGATCCAGCCTTTACCAGGGTCTTCTCTGGAGTAGCCGCCATCTTGGATCTGACCGAGAAGACCCTGGGGACGAGGTTTGAGATTGACAGAAGTCATCAATGAAAATGTCCCAGAATTCATCATCCACCCCCCCCCCCCCCCCCCCCCCCCCTCCGGCTTTCCCCCAATCTACGTTCCCTGTTCCGCTGAACAAGGGTTGGGTAAAAACATACGATTCAGTTCTAGTACTTACACGTTTGATATTGGTGATGTTGAAGTGGCAGGCTGTGTTCCTCAAGTAACCAGTTATTTGCTCGTGTATATCCTGCGCATGATTGGACCTGCTCTCAGTGTCTGGTATGTTCAATAATTTCTTCACTCTGTGGTTTTTTTCTGACAAGGCACGAGACACTGTGCGGTACGACACCTGTACCGTGCAGGAGAACAAATGCTGTGATATGCCTTTTTGCAGGAAACAGTCACGTGCTGATATAATACTTCTTTGCTCATGATCCCCATGAGAAAGGCGTTGCCGTGGATGCTGGAGGGCAAGCTATCTTCAGAAACGTTGGAAAATAGCATTTACAAATAGGTTTTGCTAATAACATTAGTATGATTACCGATCTCGTACAAGTGCCAGTGAATTAAGATTTGTTTGCCCTCCAGTACAACCACGTGATTGCATTACTGTGAATACATATTGCAAGTATTGTGTACTACTTGGCACGCCATATTCTATTCTTAGGCGTTTGACCTATCTACTAGTCAGGTTAGCTTTATACAGCTATTTCAATTAATGCCGGTTATCTGGGAGATAGGGAATAAGGCATTCGGGATAGGCATTCGGGAATATGGCATTAGGGAATAAGGCATTTAAAAAATGTCGGACGGCTGTACACAGGCTAGACATGGATAAATAAACCGTAAGCTAAGTAGACGGGCTAAGTCGTCCAGGTCGTATAACTTGTAACCAGAATTCATTTCGGAGTCGGAATACTCTAATACCATATTCTCTAATGCCCTAATTCCTTATCTCCCAGCCGGACAACATTAATTGAAATAGCTGTATGTAGGAAGAGACGAAAGCAGGACTTTATAATTCCCGAGAACTCGTAGCAAAGAAGGAAGGCTAATAATATTCATCAAAACAAATATTCCAACATCATGCGTATTCAATAGTTTTTTTCCGATTTGATTTAGTTTACCAATATTTTACTATTAGTTCGTTTTTTAATACCCTTTCTCGCCCTTTGGGAGCAAGCTTTCAGTTTTCTCCTTTTCATTTTTTAAATTTCGCACGATAACAAATGTATCAAATAACTCAAGCGAAGCATCGCATGTTGCAGCTTTGAACAGAGATGTTCACTTCATAAAGGCTGAGTGACAACTAAAGGTGTCAACCTGGTCGAGACCCTTTTTAATATAGTGTGAGGAGCTCGTGATGGTAGAGTAGTTCATCACTCTCCTCTTATCTGAAGGGAAAGCACTGGAAAGTGTCTCCTCATAACAGTCAACTTACCACGACTACAGAAAACAGTAGCTTGGCCTTGAGATCGCCGCTGTCTTGCAGTCTATCGAACGACTCCAACTCGTCCAGGTCATCCATCGCCTCGAGCCTCGTTTGGGTGTACAGGTTATCGTAACTCTCGACAAGCATTGTGGGTCGACACTCGCCTTCTGACAGGTCCTCAAATTTCCCGCCTTTTCTCAACTGCCGTTGCGCCTGGTCAGCGAGTCTGGCGGGAAAACAAAATTCTCAATTTCCGGATGTTGGTAAGTAAAATTATTCAGAGGAATCTAAGGAGGCGTTTTTGGACATATTCTGGGTTATACCGCTGGAGTATAAAGTCTAAAAAACGCTTTGTTCTGTTGTATACATGTATACTAGTTAAAAAGCTAATTAAACTCGTTACCTGTCTTTCATGTCTTTCTCCCTCTCAGTAAGTTGTTTTATCGTCTGTTGTGCCTTTTCCAGCTCTTTATGCTTGTTTTCTAGTTCGTTTTTCATCCTAGACACGTCTTCTCTACTTTCTGTGCTCCCTCTCGCCTTCGAGATTTTCCTCACCCGACTTTTCTTTCTATCTCGTTCGGGGTTAAGGTTTACTCCTATCTCAGAATCAGTTGAGCTTAGATTGGAGCTAATTCCGTCCAAATCTGAAACAAGATCAGAAATGAACGGATGTTGCATGAGTATAAAAAAAGAAAGGTCTTTTTTTGGAAGCTTTTGTGACATAATGATTTTTTTATTCGAAATACCTTTTTGAAGATCTTTTTTAGACCGCGGTTTCCATAAACATTCCCCAGAACCCAGGCTTATGTACTTCAGTTCTTCTTTTCACTTACCCTCGTCGTCTCCTAGCTGAGTGACCGTCTCAAACAAGTCGGTGTCGCTGCCGCACGCCTCGTCGATTCCATCCAGCGACCCCTCGGACTTTATGCTGATCGTCTGATATTTGAGTTTCGGTGTGAAGTTCCTCTGTTCCTGCCGACTAGCTCCTTTAACCGACTCCTCCAGCAGCTGGTAGACCAGCCCGTACGCGCGGTGGAAGCGCTCGAGTAGCGGGATCACCGTCTCGTCGTCTTTAACCACTCCGAACTCTTTCTTGAGTTGTCTCAGTATCTGCAGGACCTAGGGATCGAGCCGTAAGTACCACAGAATGTTCAACAATATATATATATATAATAATTATTATTAATTCATATATATCATCATACTGCGGGCCATCCCTTCATGTAGCACGACACGAATTGCTACCAAATTGTATTCTATTGTATTGTATTGTGTTGCGTTCTATTGTTGTATTGAATTGTATTGTGTTGTATTCTATTGTATTTTTGGTAAAAATTCGTGTCGTCCTACATAAAGGGATTGCCATACTGCGAGTTTTATTTGCTGGTACCATTAAAGGAAAGGCAGGTGGATTCGCAATAGACTTCAAGTGGTGTGCGCTTGTAATTGGACTAAATTACGAAACCCATTCACAAGTCTGCTGCGTAAATTGAGCACGTACTTTCCATTCAGCGCTGATGAACCATGTAACAGTAAGGCTTCAGTTACGAAATACCTAAAAAGGCCTGGCAAGCGAGGAAACTGTGTTGCTGATCGAGCGGGAAGCAAGACAAATGTTTTACTGCCTGGCCGGCTGAGCAAACCAAAAAAAGATTTCTCAAGGAACAAATGATGGCGCATGCGCCTTGATCATGCGAGGAAGTTTGCGCATGCGCAGCATGTAGCGCAGCCCTGGGATAATAATAATAATAACACTTTATTTAATGAGGATATACAGATAAAGCTTCCACTTGTTTCCAATCTGGTCCTCCTAACTATTATATACCAAGATAGAAACATTATATAAATACATTATACGACATAATAGATAATTATTTAACTACTCAAAATGGAATATAAAAAGGAATATACATTATTGGGAAGATATGAGAAAGATTCAATAAAATATAAACACTATAGCTTTAGAATTAGACAATGGCCGTTTTTATACAACAGACGTCTAAACGCATTAAACGTCTGACCGTTAAGTGTGACTGACATAAAAACGGGACGCATAAGTTTGGACTGCGACAAATAAAATACCACGATTTTCTTAAAAAGAAACTGGGTACTATTCTCGGAAGAGACTGGATACTACCAGACGACTGGCGCGAAAAAATCGAGGAATGATCGAGATTGGCCGTTTTTATACTAGAGACGTCTAAGTCGTCTGGAGACCGCTTAGACGTCTAAGACGTCTAGTGTAAAAACGGGAAATAAGACAGACGGAGTTAAATTTATCTTCGTCTGCTAAGTGCGACCGAACGACGCACTTAGCAGACGTCTAAGCCGTCTAAGACGTCTAAGCCGTGTAGTATAAAAATGAGACGCACTAAACTTGGACGCACTTAGCCAGTCAGGGCTTGTTGGATAACGATTTATGAAAGCGGTAACCATTTCTCCACCATAACTTATTCATCTGGGTTTCCTTCTTGCCATGCGTTTTGGCTTACGGGCACATCACACAAGACAAAAGAGTTTTCGCCAGTTCCATATCCTCGTCCATATTCTCTAGAAGACATTTTTTTATATTAATTAGTTTTCTCTCAGTTCTCGTGACTCTGTGAAAAAGACTTCCAAAACTGCAGTGATGGCTCCGCCATTATCAGTGACATTCATTATTTTTTTGCGCCAGTCTTCCGGTAGTATCCAGTCTCTTCCGAGAATAGTACCCAGTTTCTTTTTAAGAAAATCGTGGTATTTTATGTGTTGCAGTCCAAACTTATGCGTCCCGTTTTTATATCAGTCGCACTTAACGGTCAGACGTTTAATGCGTCTAGACGTCTTAGACGTCTGTAGTATAAAAACGGCCAATGTCACTGATAATGGCGGAGCCATCGCTGCAGTTCTGGAAATCTTTTTCACAGAGTCGACGAGAACTGAGAGAGAAGAAATGAGGTTACAAATGTTCATTTGGAATAAGAGCGCCTTCTAGAGAATATGGACGAGGATATGGAACTGGCGAAAACTCTTTTGTCTTGTGTAATGTGCCCGTAAGCCAAAACGTATGGCAAGAAGGAAACCCAGATGAACAAGTGATGGTGGAGAAATGGTTACCGCTTTCATAAATCGTTTTCCAATAAGCCCTGACTGGCTAAGTGCGTCCAAGTTTAGTGCGTCTCGTTTTTATACTACACCTCTTAGACGTCTTTCGGACGTCGTTCGGACGCACTTAGCAAACGAAGATAAATTTAACTCCGTCTGTCTTATTTCCCGTTTTTACACTAGACGTCTGAGACGTCTAAGAGGTCTCCAGACGACTTAGACGTCTCTTGTATAAAAACGGCCAATTAAAAACATATATATAAACGTAAGGTGGTTACAGGTATTAAAAAAGAGATCTAGAAACATCGTTAGACATCAGTCAGTAAAGCCTAGTGCTCTTCAACTCATTAGCATTAGTGAGTCTAGTTTTAAAATATTTCCTACAAAATCTATTAAAGCTTGGTAATGTATCAGATTTAGTAGCAGTGGCAGGATCTAAGCAACATTGTTGCTTTGGTAAGCAAACGGTGAAACATTTATTTCGGAAGCAAAATGTTGGCCTCTTGGAAACAAATTTTGCTTTCGCAACAAAATGTTTCGCGCGCTTGCAACTAGGAAATGAGGAATTGGGAAAATTGGTTAACACTCGTAAATTCAATAGAAAACCAACAAAGTAACATTTTTTAAATCTTTTGAAGTTTTTAGTTAGCTTTGATCAAACTAACTAACTAACTATCGTATGTGAGGTAAGTTCTGAAATTTGTTATTGAAAGAGCTTGTGTCTTCTCCTTTACTATTGGCTTGCTGGTGCCTTAAATTTTCACAGTAAAATAGCTAACAGCATACAGTTTTCTTTATTTTCTCCTTGTAATTTTGACTGTGGACATCTCAGATAGCATACGCTAATGCATATTCAGTCTAGCAGACTGTTATCCTTGGAGGCCGACGGTGCATTCAACTTTACCCCCTCGCATGCCAGAGCTCCCGAATAAGGGAATTCAAAGCTACACAAGCTACTCGGATCATTAAAGAAGAGTCGGTACAGGTGTGTCGGTTCGCGGCAGGAATCCGTGAACTCGGGACCGCTTGCTCAACGTGTCGTGCACTAACCCATTGTACCATAGAGCAGATTTCGTGTCTGTGGGACAAACTACGGCGTGTCCGTCACCGTGCTGTACTGTAACACTGTGATTTGATTGGATCAGCAGGACAAAAACAATGGGAAACCATTTCAACGTCACGGCATGCCGTACGGTAACCGTGCTGTAGTCAGTGCTGTAGTTTGTCCCACTTATACGAAATCTGCTCTACCGAAACCGGAAACCGTACCGAAAAAAGATGTCGGCTTGTACTTTTACCCACAATCCTTCGCGCGTGTAAAACTTTAAATTCGTTATAAAATTGCGGTAGCGAGGTTTTAAATCTTAAAATCAAACCAGTACAAGTGGTGTTGCCAATGCACTGTCATTGAAGAGAACATTGGATTTCTACGTGTTATTTTGACCGTGTTAGGTTCGCAAAGGATTGTGGTCAAATCTACAGCCGCCATTTTTTTTCGGTACGGTGGACTGAGTAATGATTCACCAAAGAACGATAAGACGAGTTGTGACCTTTGAATTACAAATTTGAGAACTTGCTCGCTTCATATAAAATTTCGTTTGAAATCAAACCATATTTAGTTTGATCAAAATGAAATTGAAACTTCAAAAGATATCCGATAACCTTTGAAGATATAAATTAATTAAACCTTTCTATGTTTATGTCATTTTGAAAGACAGAAAGTGTCGAGTTATTCTGCAGTTGTACCCCGAATTGGTCCTCGGTTAATATGCTTGTATAAGAGGTCTGTGAATGTTATCGAGTATATCATACACATTAATGCCATCTGGAGAACAAGTTCAAACATAAATTGGAATTTTCACGCCAAACTGAAAATATTGATATAATTCTTTGTAACAGATATAGCTTAATTCTACACTATTTTCCAATTCATGAGGCACCATTGTCTGGTACGTTTTTAATTTAAAAATATTCTGGTACGACGGAAACCGTTTTCACCAACTGAGCCTGCAATCTAGAAATAACGGTATTACTCTACAATTACTCATTATATAACTCAGCGATATATATTATTCTGGTGGGTTAAACATCTCGAATTCTGGATGATCGGATCGAACTGAAGCCTTAGATGCTTAGCTATGCTAGATGAAGTCCCCAACGTTTTTTGTTTATCAATAGAATATTGTTAATATATTATAACTTTCTCGGGTACAACAAATCTCGTACACAGATTAACGCGTCCGGACATTTTCGGAGGAGAGCCTAATCTGTATTCTACTGGATGTGCATTGAGACATCAATAAGTAGTAACTTATTCTAGACACACACACACACACACACTTAATATATGGTGTCGTCATAATATCTGATATGCTGCAGTCCTGCTTTTTTGCTCTGACGAAGGGCTGGCGCTCGAAACGTCAGCTGCTACTCGCTTTCCACGGCGGTTAGCATACCTCAATCGACTTTAGTTGATTATAAACCAGCTTTCATTGCTTGATTTGTTTCTTGGCACTATTGTATACCTCCAAAATCAAATTATTCTCCTCACTGATTCTCTAAACCTCTCTAAACACACACCTTACCAACATAGAAACCTACACCTAACCTGGAAATAGCATGCAGGAAAAACTAAACCACAACATACCAATAAATACTATCACCAGATGACAAAACAACTTGTTGGTCTCAACCGACTCTCGCTACATCATCTCACTATTTAGAGTAGAACCACTGCCTTTCCCTATAACATGAATGAGCCAAACTCTCTACTCAAAATACCTCGCAGCAGTATCAGTAAAGACATTGGTATATCTCCTTATCATGCGTTACTATATATATCATCTCACGTTTACAGCTAGTAATACCACTGCCTTTCCCTATAACATGAATGAGCTGAACTCTCTACTCAAAATACCTCACAGAAGTATCAGTAAAGACATTGGTACATGTATACCTCCTTATCATGCTTTACTCTTGACTCCAGCTTTCCAACAAGTAGTGACACAGACAGCTGTCCCCTGGCGGCCTTGTCCGCAGCATTTAATACTGACTGGTTAAAAAACAATCTATCCTCAATTATCTTGTGAGACAACAACCTCATGTGTTCGGCTGTCTTCTCTTCTAACTCGTTCGCTCCAGCATTGGTCGGAGCAACATCTATGTTGTGATGTGGAACCTTCTGCACAACCTCGGTAAATCTGTGCAAGGCCAGTTTATAATGAGCTGTGGCTCTCTCCATTTCTATTCTCAATGCCTCGTGGAGCTTTAAGCAATATTTCGAGGCCGATCTACTGACTATTTCTACTAAAGTGTGCTCAGCGAAGCCTTCAAGAACTTTATTAAATTGTTCAACTCGCTGAAGAAGCCTCTCATTAATTCCTTCGTCATTTTTCAAGCATATACCGAAGATAGTTCTAATGTAATCCCTTGATCTTGCGCTCGCAAAAGTTTGATCATTGTATTTTAGCAGTTCGGAAAAATATCGGACAAGATGGTGAATGAAATCATCGCTACGTAACACCGTTACTGGAAAACTATCCTTGCAATCTGAGTAGATCTTCGAGAAAAAAGCCGAAATAACACACAGACTGCTGGGTAGGTCCTCATAGAGTCTGTCGATAGAGAGCTTACTGAGGATTAGGATCAACACATCGCCTGGTATTTGATTGATAATACTTGTCAAGTCATCGTAGTCCCTTCTCTCGATGCGCAAGTTGATTTTTCCTATGACTTTGAGAACTAACAAGCGTCCGTCTGCCAGTCTATCGGCCTCTGATTGCATCGACATTGCGTCAAAGCTCCTTCGGGTTCCAAGGGAATTCAGAGGCAGTCGTTCCACGTTGAGGGAGACGGGAATCGAGTATGATCTACTTGATCTGCCCTTCGCTTTGAGTTTTCCTGGCGGGTTTGGGCTACTCACATCTTCTTGTCCCTCTGACATCATAATCGTTTTTCTCTTTTCTAAAGCTGAAGTTTTCCAATTCCCTCAGGTTGTCCCATTGGTCACGAAGGTGTAAGAATTCTACGTTAACCTCTCTTCTTTGTGCTCTCTCTTCACTGAAGCTCCGATCAATAACTACAGTGCTTATGTTAAGTAATCAGTGGCTCAGTTAATGTATCATCTCGATAACTGATGGCTTTTTGCCTCTCAAACCTCTTAAATCCAACTCTCAAATAACATGGCAAACAGCAGTGCTCGCTGATTGGAGCGAATCAACCTAAATAATCCATAGGCTTGTATTCTTCAAGTCAAGATGGATTGCGTGGAACTTGATAGTTGTTTGCATTCGCATTGCATAGCAGCTATGGAGACTGAGAAAGCCGTCGGGTTTTGTTGACACAGCTAAGACAGAATATTAAAATGTATTCAAATTTGCAATCATTTCAGGGAGATGGTCGTTCAATTGAATTCTTTGATTTTTTGTTCTAGCAACTAAGTGATTCCTTGGCAAAGATCCTCGAAACTGACCCAGAAAAAAAACACATTCATACCGTTTCTCGAATTTTAAACAGATGGTGTCCAAATAAAGAATATTGTGTGTGTACCGGCCAGGAATCTAAATCGGGTTTTCAAAAAACAACTCTGATCGGATTGTACATCCTGTTTGAAGACTTCAACGACTTTGTATCTTCATTTATATAACTTGTTGTTTTGCTCAAGAGAGTTATTAGAAATACCATTTAACAACGTGTTAATTCCCATTCATTAGCACGTCTTTAGACGATCATAATTAGGCTCGACTGCAAACGACGGGTAACGCCATACATTTTGTAAGTTAATAAATTATTGTGAACAGACTGCAACATTCAAAGGAACAATAATTATAGAATACCCCGCCATTTGGATCATTAATAATTTATTTTCTCAAATTTTCATACAAACCTTCTAAAATCCTAACCCTGAAATATAAAAAAAAACTAACCAGTTTCGACTCCAAATCATTCATAGAACGACTCTACATACACCTGCACTATAATGGAGAATTTAGCACAGTTTAGCACAGTTTTCAAGTGATCTTTTGAAGTGGCCGGGTATTCTATATATAGTTTAGCCGTAGTTTATCATTTCCTTTTTCCTTAGGTTAAGCCCTTAGGAAAAGGAGAAATGTTAGTGCTAAGCCTCATAAAATGCTTAAACAACTTGTCTTCATTTGTCGTGACGTCTCTACATCGTCATTTTACAATCACACTGAGATTATGATAACAAAAAACCTGCATGTCGAGAAGAGTGAGCACCTTTTTATCAAATTCTTTTTTATATTGTCTTGCCAAAGGCAGTTATTTCTAGATCTTTCCACTGAATATATGACTAACACGATAAACCAAGTGATGTTATCTAGAACGTTTCTGCCTAATTGCATCCATTTCTTGTCTGGTAACATGCCACCTATAGCGATGTTCTAAAAACTTTAAACCAAATGAAGACTAACCTGGCTTTGATCCATGGCTAACAGAAATGCTCCAGTCTGAAGGCTAGGGTTTGTGAGTTATTTGCGCCACAATTAACATATGAACTCACGGCGACAACTCATATAACTCGTCCTGAGGTACATTAATTCCTTTTCGTTCGTTCCGAGATTCCATCCCTTGGTACATTTTTTTCATAAAAAATAAGTTTAAGATGTGAGATCTTTTACACACCTTGATTAACACTGGTAAGTACTAAACACAAAAAGCGTCAGTTATTGTTTATACTATTAAATAATAGACATGCGTGTCGAATAAGACAAAGCGCCACAGCCCGTCCGTCAATAACAAAACCAATTCTTATTGCATTCCGATTCAAAGCCGACCTCTTCATTTACATTTATACTGGCTCGCGCTCTTTGAGTTGTGTTGTTCATCGCTTTAGCAGCACTCACATCGGAGGCCCTCACCTCAATCACCTTCACGAAGATGCCACCATGACCTCTTAAAGATACAGGGCTTTTAAAGGTAAGTTGTGGGTGTGCTATTCTATGTAAAAAGAACAAACCACAGGCTGAATAAGATCACTACAATTTCGTATGGGTTTAGAAATAGTAACAAGAGGTCAACACTGTTAACATTAAGTTGTACCAAATACTCAACCCTCACAGTATGGTTTCACAAAACACATCCGTTTTACTTCACTGAGAAGAATCGAAAATCGACACATAGTATTGATAGTTTATGAGACTTAGACTTAGAGTTTTCGGGAAGTACTTTAAAGATCATTATAAAGGTTCATGAGCTGGATAAGAGTTTTTGTCTCATAAAAGCGTACTAACATAATCACGCATTGTGATATTCCAGAGGCTTTGTCGAGGCAGAAAGGTGAGGAAACCATGGCTTCTAGCCAAGCAACTTCCAAACCACAAGACTTCGTCTTCAAGATGGAATACAAGAATTTTAATGAGCTGGATTTAGAAAGTTCCGAGAGCGATTTAACACCATCTTTAACAGACCAGGAACTACAGAAAATCAAGGAAGAGCTAGGATTGATTGATGTTGACTGGACTGCTGATCCAGACTTATCCCCGCCACACAGTGCAAACTACGTCAGCAGCATCAGTAATATTGATAGACCAACACCGTTTGATATTCCCCTCAGCGAAGAGGAACGCGTTCTCCTGGAGCAGTGCACAGTAGGTACTCCTGCTACATTCTCTGGGGGCTCACAAGCTCGTTCAGCGTCGTTAGCCGAAGTAGCCGATTCACTCATAAAGGATCTAGAAAAACTCGACTGCAATAATAATTACGACTCAAGTTCAGACAGTCAAGATTTCGAGGCTGAGGTGTATAACGCGAGGGTGGGTATGAGCTGTTCAAAGGACAGCGACGAGAGTTCTTCTGCGTCGATGTCGAGTGGGGTAGACGGACTGGAGAAACTTGTGCAGCAGCTTACATTAAGAAAAGAACTGAACCCAGCGGTTTTGGATTCTGCAAAGTCCGAGAAGCCTCCGAGGGAGAGGGATCACCCGCAAACGAGTGACGGCAATAATAGTACTCCTGTGGACGATATCAAATCGACACCACAAGAACTAGAACAGCGCACGAGCACGCCTTGTAGGTCACCACCGGACATAGGTATCGACTTCGCCGACTGCAGTTCCAGCTCGTCTTCAGAGAATTCAGGTTCTCTCCCTGCATCGGTGGATTCCGGGCTGCCTGTGAAGGACATCCCACAGCACCGGTATTTTGTCGTGGTTGCGATCGACTTTGGGACGACTTTCAGCGGCTATGCTTTCGCGTTCACTCGAGATCCTGAAAGTATTCATATGATGAGA
Source organism: Actinernus sp. WN-2022 (assembly GCA_030867875.1). Lineage (NCBI taxonomy): Eukaryota > Metazoa > Cnidaria > Anthozoa > Actiniaria > Actinernidae > Actinernus > Actinernus sp. WN-2022. The sequence continues at coordinate 52,195,300 of JAOWCC010000577.1, read as the reverse complement.
AGGTGGGAAGGTGGCGATCCTGGAGTATCGAACCAGAAGACCCCGACTACACTCCTTCTCAGGCCGGATGCGACCTTCCACTCGTTCGGATTTGGAGCAAGGGATTTTTATCACGACCTTGAACCTGACGAGGCCCGTAAGTGGATGTACTTTGAAAAGTTTAAAATGGCACTTCACACGAAGAAGGTGAGAAACACTCCACATTTGATTCAGATTTGAATGCTTTATTGCAATTTTATAGTGGATGTACTTGGAAGAGTTTAAAATAGCACTTCACACGAAGAAGGTGAGAAACACTCCACGTTTGATTCAGATTTGAATAGTTTATTGCAAGTTTATAGACACCCAAGCTTGATGCGACAGTAACTAATTCTTGCATTTCATGTTTTAACTTTGTAACTTTGTAACAAAAGCCTTCGGCGCATCGTGACTTTCCAGCCTTGAAGTTTATTTACATTCATAAACAATCATAAAAATCCAATCTAAACTCAGCCGTTAAAGGCACATATCTTGTACTTCTCGTTCGAGAGGTTTGGAGTGCGGGTACTTAACACTACTCGGCTAATACACTGATTACGAGGATATTTTAAAACTGGTGACTGAGATGTTTGTGTAATCAGCAGGTTTTGATCTCCTAAACGACATCAATTCTGCTAATTATGATGCCTTCGTAAAACCCACAAATACTCGACGAGATTTCAAAGCTCGTGGAATGTTCCCCTAGGTGTACGGCTTAAAGCTTTTACCTGTTATTATTTTTTGAATTCTACTGTTTTAATGTTGTTATTTCACTTCGTGAATTCTATTTATTCTTCTAACTTGATTAAATCATTTCGAAGAATTACGAAAATGACCCACACGCCACGTCAGAACAATAGAAGGAACAGCAGGCATCGCACAAAGAATATGATCAACAAGTTCTACTTCTAAACACCATCGGTTGCTTTCTATGTTATTGTACTGATTTAAATATTCATACCAAGTTCATTGTGATAATTATTATTTAAACGTTAATGAATTTCTTATGATTTGATTTGAGACATTTGGATCAGACCTGATCACAGGAGTACAAACAATAGGACTCAAGGTTCCTTCTAGGCCTGCCTCCGTCAGTGGACGTACGATTTTATGTCCTTATCCGAGAAGACGTGAAGGTCTAACCGTTTGCAGTTGTTTCACAAAGGCAGCACCTTCTACTCAGTTATTTTAAGACCCTGAGTGTTGGTCGGGTCGGGGTTTGAACCCGCGACCTCTCACTCAACCCTTCACTGGTTTAAAAAAATAACTCCAGATTTACAGTAAATTCTTATTGCTATCGCGTCCGTACCGTGCACTGCTGACTTATCTTCCGTCATTCAGGGTCCATTGCGCAGCATACCTTGCGCAGTACCAATTCCTCTGTCCTCTCATACAAACATTCCCGGATGTGTACCTCTAGAGGTGAAATACAATCGCTTTCGAGGAAGTTTGACCCCCTCAAACGATCACCCACACGTCAATCAGACTGGTTATTGTATTTGATTCAACCAATCAGGATCTAGATTTGATGGATCAATTCATCGATCCATTTCTCCAGCCGACTTTTATCTTTCTGTCTGTCCTCAACTGCTTTAAGCAACATTCATTTGGAAGTACCCACATGGAATTGAGAATGACGTATAACTATGATTTTGCATGATAAGTGGCAATGCGTTAGTTATTTTTCTTTCCGTCCTTCACAAACTCTTCAGTTCCATCAGCAGATTAACGTGTTTTATAGTGACCTTTATTATATATTTCTGCCAAGAAGGCACGAACTATGTACATGAACTCACCAATTACGAGACAGTATTTCGGGTAGTTACATTAAAATGACTTCCCGTAACCATATATGGTAAACCATCACCATATATGGTAAATGTATCACCATATATGGTAAACATCATCATATATGGTAAAATACATTTCTCGAGCGCGCGCAAGGGTTTTGGTTAACAGGCTAACCATCCTCCCATTTTGTGTATTTGTCACTGATGTTTTAATAATCCATTATTTCTCTTCTCGCTGTTTCGCAGCTCGCTGATCGTCGCTTCGCGGCTCTTTCGCCGTTGCTGTTCTCTCTAGAAATCCTCTGGAACGAGGGTACCTTTTGACTTGATTCTGCTGTGAATGTGTTGATTTAGCGCGCGCTCATAATACAGCTCGGGTTTCCTGTGGCTCAGGTTTGTTTACATATAGCTCGGGCTTCCTGTGGCTCATCTCGCCAACTACATATAAATACACAAGGCAGGCAACTAAATTCATCGCCGACAAGCGAGACGCGCGAGAATTTTGACGAAAAACGAAAACTTCCAGGTTCCTGCTCTCTCTCTAACATTCAAAATATTGAAGAACAGTAAATGAGCTACGTTTTTGGTGGTAATTCACGGCGATATCGAGTGTTACACACTCGTAAAAGCTTCCTAGAAACCGTAAAACTGGTCCAGATTTTCGGCGATTTTTTTTTCTCCCTATGATCGGGACAGATATGAGCCATCATAAGGATTTATAACGGTCATCACATTCAATTTTTTTTAATCAATCTGTCGAATGATCTCCCGTCTAGAGTCCCCAGCGAAGAAATGGACAGCTGACATATTTCCCCTAATCTCCCTCGTATGGGCTGTTTTGCAACTTGACACACCACCCCGATGAAGTAGTTTTTGGCAGCTTCCGATAAACGAACCGGAAGAAAAATATCTTGAAGACTTCGCGGGAAGTTTGTTTACAAAAATATATATGTCGCACGACCGCTAAACTCTCGTACTATGATTTCAGACCAAATTTTACTCCACTCTACTAGTATTACCATCAGTAAATTCAGCACAAATACAGTTTATCACATCATAAAAAAATATTTAACTAGCAAATTACCGTGTTTGTAGTGAGCTTGCTCGTTCCAAGAGTGCCAGGATCTTTGAAATTTCTGGGCGACAGTGTGAAGAAGAAGTTCCACTTTAATTCTTCCGATTTTAACTCCGAAAGACCGAAGTCGATTTTGTCGAAGGCAAAAACATTGTACAGCGTTAAGTAACACTTAAGTAACACTTAAGTAACGCTGTACAATGTTTTTGCCTTCGACAAAATAGTACATGTTTCAACACAGGCAGCACAGGCAGCCCAAGCTCAAAGTTTGAATTTATTTGACAGTTGAACTACGAAGGTTCAAACATCCAGAATTTCTGGTATTTTATTGCACTAAATGGCAAATGAATAACACAATAAACTTGCTTTGATGAAGATTAAGTTGTTGTGTATTGAATTTGGGGGTTTTGGGGCCGATTTAACGAGTTTCTAGGAAACCTGGCTTCACTCTACCTGGTAGACTTTCTCAAAGTCCCTTAAAACGAGATTTTCATTTCCCACATTCGCTTCTCTTAAAAAGAGATTTTCACTTCTCTGGTTGATTTTTCTCGCGACTTCGTCGCTCGCGCTTCGCGCTCGTTCTCAGAGGAAAAGACAACTGAAAAGAGGTCGACTTGTAGCAAGTCTATCTACCTGGTTTCCTAGAAACTCGTTAAATCGGCCCCAAAACCCCCAAATTCAAGACACAACAACTTAATCTTCATCAAAGCAAGTTTATTGTGTTATTCATTTGCCATTTAATTTTAGTGCAATAAAATACCAGAAATTCTGGATGTTTGAACCTTCGTAGTTCAACTGTCAAATAAATTCAAACTTTGAGCTTGGGCTGCCTGTGGTTTCAGCGGCTCAGAGTCTCACTGAGCTAGTCTCTTGCATTTTTACCAGCCTTAGGGTTCCCTTTTTGCTTGTTTTACGGTACAAGTAGCTGATTTATACTTTAACTAGTAGTCTGACGGATTGCTTCCAAATATATGAGTATTTGAACACTTTTTGCAACGGTTTTCTAGCTAACCCTCGCTCAGTTTTATGCTCACTTTGTTTTTCTTTTGTTCATTTCAAACGTTAACTCAGTCCCACAAAAGGCGCGAAAAAACTTTTGCACGCGTGCGCTACCAAATTCCCGCCATCAGCTCTTTTATGAGAGCTGGTTTGCATTTTGCATCCGAGATCTACTCATCATTCTACACTTAACGGCGCTGTGCACCTGCTAAACGGTTTAGCAGGATTTGTTTCTTTGCCTTCGACAAACGACGAGGAAATGTTGGACATTTGCTGGAACTGTTAGACAAGATTTAAAGTGATGGACGGACTAACTCTTTGGCTTTGGACTTCGTCTTCGGTTCGCGAATTCGCTTCAACTTCTCAATGTTTGTGCCAATTTGTGGTGAAAAAATCGACTACTTCAAAACGGAAGAAAGTGGAAGTTCTTCTTCTTCACACTATCGCCTAGAAATTTCAAAGATCCTGGCACTCTTGGAACGAGCAAGCTCACTATAAACACAGTAATTTACTAGTTAAATATTTTTTTATGATGTGATAAACTGTATTTGTGCTGAATTTACTGATGGTAATACTTATAGAGTGGAGTAAAATTTGGTCTGAAATCATAGTACGAGAGTTTAGCGGTCGTGCGACATATATATTTTTGTAAACAAACTTCCCGCGAAGTCTTCAAGATATTTTTCTTCCGGTTCGTTTATCGGAAGCTGCCAAAAACTACTTCATCGGGGTGGTGTGTCAAGTTGCAAAACAGCCCATACGAGGGAGATTAGGGGAAATATGTCAGCTGTCCATTTCTTCGCTGGGGACTCTAGACGGGAGATCATTCGACAGATTGATTAAAAAAAATTGAATGTGATGACCGTTATAAATCCTTATGATGGCTCATATCTAGTATCTGTCCCGATCATCACAGGGAGTCCCTAACCGATAGTAGAATATTGGAAGATTGGATCGAAATATGTTTTGATGCGCGTGGGTTGCCTGTGGTTACTTTGCCGCGCGAGAGTAGTTGTGAATTTATCGTAGTCTGTTTGTTTTTATCCCAAAATTGTTCATTCGTAGCCTAAAATTCGGACAATAAAGTTATCTGGCTGTGAAATGAACCAGCTAAATGTGTAGCTTATTTATTATTCTGTAGTTTGCAATAGTTTGAAGACACCGGATAATGTTTTAAGCGAGATTTAAGCGTTTCAGTTCCCGATACCTGTTCGCTGATTTTCGCTATTTGATCCAAAAATTGTACTTTCTCATCCGAAAAATGGACAATAAAGTTATCTAGCTGTAAAACAAACCCGCTGAGTGTGTAGCTTATTTATTATTCTGTAGCCTGTATTAGTTTGAAGACATCGGAGAACGTTTTGAGTGAGATTTAAGCGTTTGAGTTCACGGACACCTGTTCTCTCATTTTCACTACTGTATAAGTATTAGAAAGGGAAGACACGGTGCGCCGAGGTTTTTACTTTTTGACTGCAACGTATAACCCCACGGGGAACGACAAGACATGCCTTACCATATCCTAGAAGGGAGATACGTCACGCGACATTTTTCGTGACTCATAATGACTCGACCCCTTAGTAACCCCGAAGGGATTTTTTTGTCAAACTAAATGTTCCTGGTACCTCCCCTACTGAGTCGTTTTTTGGTCAACAACGTTGCAGCGAAAAAGTAAACACCTCGGCTCACAAAAACGAAAATGAAATGTGTTCAAATATTGTCCTAAACTATAAGGCTTGCCCAAAAATCACATCAGGAGTGAGAAAATACTTAAACAACTCACATATGTGAATTAAATTAGAGATTATGAAATTTGCAAAGGACTTCTGGTCGGTTTTCTGAACGCTGTGTCTCCCCTTTCAATACTTTATAGCAAGGCGATCGGCAGCGAAAATCAGCGAACAGGTATCGGTGAACTGAAACGCTTAAATCTCGCTCAAAACATTATCCGGTGTCTTAAAACTAATGCTAACTACAGAATAATAAATAAGCTACATATTTAGCTGGTTCGTTTTACAGCCAGATAACTTTATTGTCCGAATTTTAGGCTGCGAATGAACAATTTTGGGATAAAAACAAACAGACTACGATAAATTCACAACTACTCTCGCGCGGCAAAGAAACCACAGGCAACCCACACGCATCAAAACTAACGTTTCGATCCAATCTTCCAATATTCTAGTGTCGGTTAGGGACTCCCTGTGCCGATCATAGGGAGAAAAAAAAATCGCCGAAAATCTGGACCAGTTTGACGGTTTCTAGGAAGCTTTTACGAGTGGGCAACACTCGATATCGCCGTGAATTACCACCAGAAACGTAGCTCATTTACTGTTCTTCAATATTTTGAATGTTAGAGAGAGAGCAGGAACCTGGAAGTTTTCGTTTTTCGTCAAAATTCTTGTGTATTTTTATGTAGTTGGCGAGATGAGCCACAGGAAGCCCGAGCTATATGTAAACAAACCTGAGCCACAGGAAACCCGAGCTGTATTATGAGCGCGCGCTAAATCAGCACATTCACAGCAGAATCAAGTCAAAAGGTACCCTCGTTCCAGAGGTTTTCTAGAGAGAACAGCAACTGCGAAGCAGCGAGAAGAGAAATAATGGACTATTAAAACATCAGTGACAAATACACAAAATGGGAGGATGGTTAGCCTGTGGTTATTATGGAAAGAAACTTTCGTTTCGTTGCAGAAAACCACGATGAGAACACGTTTTCATGTGGTACTTTGTACAAACGTCTTATATTTTCTTGCGCGTGAATTTCTCCTTCATAGGATCTCCACAAATCCGTCGAAATCAAAGCTGCCAATGGCAAGGCTGTGAAGGCGGTTTCCGTTTTTGCGCATGCGCTTAAGTTCTTTAAAGATCACTTGATCGAGGAGCTAACGGATCAATCAGCAACGCAGATAATGGAAGAGGACATCCAATGGGTGATCACCGTGCCGGCGATATGGAGGGCGCCTGCAAAACAGTTCATGAGGACAGCGGCTTACGAGGTGAGAGTGTCCTGTTCAGTTACTGGTTTACAAATAACCCCTTCTGCTTATCATTTGAAGTATTCCCCGGTTTATATAGAGCGTTGATTCAGGGAAGTGAACAACATCTAACTTCTCTTTTAGATATCAGAACAAAGCGAAATAGGCAGGTTATGAGAATATTGGAGTTGATCACGTTTGAATTTGTTTTTGATGTGCTACCATATATACTACAAGAAATGTATGAAGATTAATAAAGAGAATTTGGATGTTCTGTTTGGGGCTGAATGGGTTAAGTAACAGATGTAAGGAAGACAAGAAAAGAGACTTCGCTTTAGTGAACCTGCAGAAACACATTCTGGATGCTATTAATTAACAAAACTGATATACAACAGGGTCACGGCACAACGAGAATAAGCAAATGATGAAATACACAAATAATCAGGTACAGAAAATGCAACGAAACACGTCATGATTTAAACTGTCATGTATTTACACCCCAGCACCAGCCTACAAACATATGACGTCACTTCACAGTGACCACTGATTAAATAATTAATGCTCTTCTATCCTACTAAAACAAAACATACTACATTTTCCTAGGAAAACTACGTAGTTATTTTCACTGGAAAATCGTGTGAATACCAGAAGTCTGGTGAATACTTAATAATAATCACATAGCAGTCAATTATTTCACAAGTCTTCCATAACTGAATTTACACGTTACTCTGCGTATCGGAGTGTTTCACTAGTCTAGCAATACAAAAGTTTGGTTTGTTTATTTCAAAACTGCTATACAGCGGCTATTTCAGATGGAAATTTGGCTAGTTTTAATAACATCAGTGGAGCGCTGTCAATAAAGCGTGTTAATATTGTAGTCTCCAAGCACTTAGGAACACTTCCGGTTCAGTCCAAAACGACCCCAACCATCGTCTGAAATGCTGTGTAACTGGTTTCTTGTCTTTTCATCGTGTTACCGTTCTAAGTTCTACTGTGGTTAAAGTTCCTTGCATAACCTTTTTCTTGATCTTCAAACGAGGCACAATCCGTGGATCCCATCGAGCGATAGTCTCTTGAAAGCGGTATCGTGAATTTTTGGGTTTCCTTCTTGTTTCGACAGTCTTAAAATCACAATTCGAGAAGTTGTAAACAACGAACGAGTGAGAGTAGCACCTGTTTCTCCCGTCCGTCCAGTTAAGTTGAGATATATAGTCATATGTACCATTGCCCTCCGAAAGCACCTTTTGTAACCTGTGGATAGGCCTTGCCGTAGAGAAAATACTTTGACGCACATATTTTTCTAAGAATGTAAGCTTCGAACAGTGCTATTGCAACAATAGTGCTGATTATGAAGCCTACAACGAGTGCCATATCAATACAATTGTTGATCCAGGAAATATATCCTTATCTGAACGTTATACTGAAACCTTGTTCTTCTTTAAATATAACTGCGTATTAGTTGAAAAAAAAAACAGCCCATTGGAAAGCATCCAACCTATCCGATGTGCAGTGCTGTAACTCGGCGGTTCTAATTGGCTATCATTCGTCCAATAAACGGCCTCGTTCTTTTAAACATTTGTTGCGTAGTTGCACTTCTGTATTAGCCTTCAAAGAAATCTTCAACTAATAAAAGGAATCTATAATCCACTACTAGTCCTACTAGTCTACGAAATTATCACCTTTTCTCCGTGTTTGCTAACTTCTAGCCTACTAAAGTAATCGTTTCTCTGTGTTTGCGGCCAGCGAGGGCGCCACATGTTCTATCAATCCTTCATCTTGAAGACATAAACTAAAATCGTACACATAGTGCGTTGTCGTTCGAGTAAATCCATAGCCTCGTATCCCCAGCGTGCAGTATTGTTTTGTGAACTTGCAGATCTAGATCCAGTGCTTTATTATGTTCCAGTCAGCCAGCATATCATGTCGTGCAGAACTAAATAACATCCTAGTGATATATCGAAATGTGTTGAATCATTGCCACAGCTTTAAGCGCACCACAGAGCACACAAGCGATGCTGCAGCTAGTCAACCCTCGCATTACTTGTATTGCTGTGCACTGTAGTGTAAATTCTTGTGTCAGTTCTTGGCTTTCTCGTGCTGTTTGGGGGTCTTGCTGTAGCCATATCGTGTAGGAAAAGGGCCAAATAAATATCTGGGTGCGTTGTCATCTCTAGCCTTTGAGAACAGCCCCTTGAGAAGAAAGAATTCCATTGCAAGAGTAGAAACAACAACGCCTCCAATGAAGACCTCTACGAAAACCATGTTTTCTGTGCACCGCTCTGCTGGGTAAGTTGCAAATCTTTGCCAACTTGGTGGAGATTCTAGTTAGATTAGAGTAATGAATATGCAAATAAGCCAGCTTTCAATTGGTTATGAAGCCATGAATAGCAAATATAATCATTCAGCAGCAGATATACCTACCAGTGTCAATTTAACTATTTTAACAGGAACACTGAGCAAGAAACTGATGTAAAATGTATATTCGTGTTGCGTAGAATACGTGGAATTTAAGTACAAATTTGACGGCCATTCACGCGGTACCTCCTCGTCGATCACTTTGATTTTCCATCTGGCTGCTCTATTACGCAGTAAGGATAGGGAATAATTTCCCCTTTGCAAATCCCTTTCAAAAGGAAACTCTCCACGGCGAAGGACACTATCACTGACCCGGCGACAAAAAGCTCCAGAAGCATTTCAGTTCAGTTCTTGTCCTTTCAACTTTTGTTCTAACCGCTTTCAGAGAAAACAACCTTGTCTTTATTCACCATAGCAATCAATACTCGCTGCCACAGGCAAAGTGGGAGAGCTTGCGGGTTGGATAGGCGCCAAGTGTTGATGAACTACTATTCATAAGAAGATTCACTGTCATGTCCCATGACAAGCTTAGTATATCATGCCAAGATAGAGTAATGGCAGTCCTTCTAGCAAAGGATCTAAGGCACGATTCAAACGTCGAAATTTTCATGCGCCAATTGAAACAAAAGGTAATTAGCGGCTTCTTTTAATTAGGTTCGGCGCATGAAAAGTTCGACGTTTGAATCGTGTCTTAGATAAATTGTCTTCAACACTAAATCAACAAACTCTTAAACGGCGTGACCGATAGCTGTGGTGTTTTTTTTATAGTTTCTACCGATTTAAAAGGTAAAACAAATTTGGGTCGAGAGATAAGATCGTCGAGTTATGGATTAGAGTGATATCAAGTTTAAGATGGTAATCATATTTAAGTAAAAAAACATTTATTGGGTTTCGATGAATTAAATAGCTACAATCGACATCAACCGAGGGGTGAAGTTTGGGTAACTTGGCTTAGTTCAATGTAATTAGTTGTGGTATAAATTAACGGTAACCCAGAACTTTAATATGTTACTCATAATGTGGAGGTATAACCGTTCATGTTCGCTCCATAGCTCTAATTTCCCAAACCTTTAACTTTGCATAGGATTCAATTCCAACATTCGTAATTTTCAGTCTGAAATTCTCTTTTCCCTACTTTCTCAAAACCACATTACGGATTCACTCATGTTGCGGGAACATGACTACAAGTGCTGCCCTGCATGTATGCATATTTTGTTAGTTTATTTATTTTTAACTTATGTTTTGAATTGCGCCACTAAAAACGAAAAAGATGATTCCGTGCTTGATACATAAACTGACCTAATTTTCTGCGGGTGAGTAATAATTCTGTTCGATATCTCACTGAGCTCTAGGGATTAAATAGATTTGCAATCTTCTTGTTGTGAAGATTCCAATCTATTTTTTACAGTACTTTAGCTGAGGTAGTAACTTTGAAGCAGCATAAAATCACACGCTTAACTCAAGAAAATACGCAGTATTGAACATTGAAGTACGTTTTATTCGCCTACATGTTTCGTACAGAAATAAATCATTCTATCAGCAGTAACGCCCAACACCAACGTAATTTAAATAATACCATGTAAGAGAGTGTTTCCTTCTGTGAATAAAGTCACAAAGATAAAATGTTTCGTTTGTTACAAAGTACTTTGTTATTAGAGAATCGCCCATTGTGATTTACCGCGAAAAACCACCGACATATATAACCCATGGGGAGAACTTGCGGTGAAGTCTTTCTTATCTTCAAAACACTAATGAAAGAGGGATGAGTTATTGCCAAGGTTTGTAATCCGTATCTTCCAGTTTAAACTGCACTTATTAGAACAACAGTATTGACGCATGACGCATCACCTAAAACTTGAAAGATGAGGATACTTGTCTTGATCAAGTAACTTCACTAGAGCGGCCTATACACAAGCCATACAATGGCTGATTCCCCTTTCAGGATGATGGCCATTTGCAGCGACTCAAACTAAGCATTCTATAGTTTTCATTCCACAGAAATATAGATTCGTGTATCAAGCGAATAAAGTTTGGTTAGTGGCTTTCGAGCTTTAGCCATATTTTGTTTTCTTTTGACGACACTACTAAGTACAGGAATTAATCAGTGTATATCTTGTCCTCTTTGCTGTGTTTTCCATCCACTGATTGCTCCTCGCGACCCTCCTGTACATGTTTGTTGGTACCGGCGGCTGCGGGTTCTTGTGTATGAACTCTATAACCAGAAAACCTTGTTCTGTTATCAAAATAAATTACGCCATGCACTTAAAATGTAGGCACAGTTCTAAGGGGAAATATGTTGGCCGTTACATGTTATCGTTGACTCTTTGATTGAACGGATAAAAGCGTAGAAGTTCTGTTACTATCCTTTATGGTTTATAAGATAGTAATTTCACTGTTTCTTCTATAAAATCTCATTTGATATTGTCCGCTCCAAGTCGGTATTTTTCTACACGACTGATAGTTCGTAGTTCCAGTTCTTTACGCGATTTCTCCAGAGTTCTTTTCAGTGAGTGTGACTCATCACAATAAGTAAGATCCCTCTCCTTGTGGCGTGCATTGTGTTTCATCTTTTTCGTTGTAATATTTCGCACAGCCAGAAAACAATTTCTTCAGCATAAAAATGTCGAGTAGAGTAATAATTACTACAGTTCCCAAGGCTACCAACTCCACGACTACCATATTCTAGACATTGAAAACTAAAATAGCTGGTTTATGTGTGAATGCTGAGTCAGAAAGGAACATATTTTTTCTTAAGTCTTTCAGTTTTCTAATGGTGTCACTGTTTTCTAAATTATGGCTCAATTTTAGACGATAACACTTTTTAATAATGGATGGAGTTACTGGTGGCGATGTGTGAGTGTCTGGCAAGCATCCAAACTCGACGTAACATTGAAAATATTATATTAAATTTCCAATGAAAATAAATAAAAAAACAATGTTTGTGAAATGTTTACATCTTGAAGAATATTGGACTTTTGCTACCTAGTAATAACAATTTTTCGCCTCAAAAGTGCAAATCTAATTAAGCCAAATATCTCTGCCGTTTTTCAGTTGATTTCAGCATTTTGGGAGCGAACGGTTTTAATTGGCCCAGTGTCTATTTAGAAGCACTATCGCGAAAATGTCCTCATTGAATACCAAAGAAAATTCTTAAAATAAGGAGAGTGTAGATTTATTCTCGCCGGGAGAAAGAGGCCGTAAATACTGTTAACTCAGTCAGTGTTTAAAAATAAAATAGACAGACGACATCGTGTCGAAAATACAACCTTCAAGTGATGTTGAAGAAGGCAGTTTGGACTCATACGACTATTAGGTTAAGGATGGTAAACTGGAATTATCGTTGTGCGAAACTTTGTTTTTTGGTGCATCACAATTGGTAAAACATGGACGTATAAAAGCTAATCTAAAACTGAATTTCTCTGAGAAATTTAACTTGATATCCCTGAGCAGTCTTCCCTTTTCCCTCGCTGTGCAATTCGTTACAATATTGTCGTGTTTTTAACATCTGGAGGATGATTTGAGCGGCATACGAAGGACGTCCATGTATCCTAACGAATAGGAAAATACATAGAAGCCACAGGAAACAGGATTCCCAGATCTTTTTTCTTGTCTTTGTCGTTCGTGCAGAATTTGTTGAGGATGTAGATATCCAACAGAGTTAACCCTGTCACTAGCGCACTGAGCAGAAATATCTCCAGGACGGCCATGTCCAGAACAACAGATGAATCTCAAGGCGTATTAATACTGGTAGTGTTCACCCCTCTTTGATTACTTCAGGTATTGAGTGGTTTGCGAACCTTTTAGCTTCATGTGGAACAATGCCCTTGTGTATTTTTCGACTGTCAGTTTGGTGAACTCTTGCCGACAAGGCTCTCAGTTTTCCTCATTACACACGGTAAACAACAGCGAATGACATGGCCAGAAGTTTGTTTTTCATCTTCCTTTTTTGGAAACTCGCAAGGAGCTGATTGCATCAGTTCGCATCACGTGATATATACACACGAACTGCAACCCTTCTGACGGCGAGCCATCGTGGCGAAACCAAAACCAGTGAGCCAATCACAGGAGTAAGTAAACATCAATGAACCAATCACGAACTGAAGTAACCATGGAGTTGTATTGTAGTCACGTGACCTGAAAATGTGCTGAACGCGTTTGGTCTCTTGCTCATATCGAGAAGGATTCTCCCTTGTAAATCCGGTTTTACTTGTTGAGGCTTTATTAGAACGGTTTTTAGTTATCCATGATTGCGTTTATGATGTGAAGGTCCAGCTTCGAGTCCCAGTGGAAACGTTCTTATCTACTGTTTTATTTCCTTTTAATGCCATTCCATTGTAGCACAAACGTCAACAATGATTTGTGTTTGATTGCGGCCATTGAGTCATCAAACCAGAACTGGGTTCAAAATGAATTTCGTCCGGGGTTTCGTCACCAGCAAGAATGCATTAAATTTCAACTTCGTAATTGAAATATTAAAATAAGGCATTTTTGTCCTCAATAAACCTTTTCTGGAAGTTTTGAACCCTGATCAAATATTAAAACTGCTATCCTTGACACTTCTCTGTTGATATGAATAGTTACTGATTATGTTTTGGCAGGCAAAAACTCTCCATGAATTGAACCAAGTAGCTTCGCTTAGTTTCTTCTCCAGGAGATAGAGTAGTCTCTTACCAGTTAGTTCCTTCTAGCTTTACTATTACATTTCTATAGGCCCTTTAATCTTGACAGTTTTACCTGAACTTGACGTTCTTCATATAGATACCAATAATTACTCCATTTCCAGTAGATAGTAACAGAGTTACAGTTTACATTATGGCTGAGTAATTTGGAGAATCAGTCGTGGCACTGACTGGCATACCACTTTCGTTCGCCTCTCTTGAATCCACAGCAAATACCACATTTCCTGTATATGCCAAACAATGTTACTCCAGACAAAACAGCAAGAATGAAAAACAACGCCTCAGACAGCATACTTCTCGGCGTACGAGTTGTACAATGTTCCCCCTTTTAAATTATCGATGATCTCGTCACATGAAGTCGTTCTCGTTTAATCACGTGCACTTAAGACGCGAATAATTCTTAGGGAGAAGCCGCTTTGGCTAGGCAGAACCACTTTGAGCATATTGTCTTCCACCTCAATGAACGGCCAATATACTTGGAAAGATAGAAATGCCCGAGTGTTAAATGAATATTAACTATTCACAGTAATTTATTCCGGACATTCAAATAAGGGTGCGTTTGTTTACGATTTTGTGCTAAACACATTTTCTATATCGCGATATCAGTGTGTTAATCTACTTTGTGTTTTGGCGGTTATTTCTTCTTTCCGGATAATGAAATTGCTAAGTCTTTAGTGTGGATGTACCATTTATTTTGCAAAGTCAATATTTGTCTGATTAAAACTGTAAGGAGAATGATGGAAATATCGCGGAACTTGTGTCGAAGTCAGGCATAATTCCCAAAATAATGTGACAATTTATACGCCGTTAAATATACTAATCACATGCGTTGCACATCTATATTCGTTGCCGTAAATACTACAAAATGCAGTGCGTTTTTTTTTGTTTAATTTCCTTTCTAAATACGTCTTACTCGGAGGGGCCTTGCCGTCGGCCATATTTTTTTCTCAGAGAAGCGTCGGCCATATTTTTACTTTTGTGGCGTGATATAAATGTACAAATCACTTGCCGTCACGCATGTAATTAGCAAATCTTAACGGCGAAGAAATTGACAATTATGCCTGTCTTTTTATTGTACAATTTGACTAAGGGAAGACTAAAATTAATACAATAAAATAAAAACGGGGTCGGCTTTTTTCTCTCCATAGGCACTTTAAACAGACTGGCATGCAAACAGAGATGAGTTTTTAGAGAAAAAGAAGCTGAAGTTTTCATACACTTCCTAGGTGTTATTTAGCTGATCATTTGTCCACCAGCAGCAGTTCAGTCGCAAAAAGATAGTCGGGTGTCGAGCAGAGAACTGCAGTTAAAACCAAACAAATTAATTGTGATGACAGTTAATAATAGTGGAACCCCTATTAACAGACGTTCGGATGATAATACCGCATGCCACGCCATTCCTGTTTAACTAAACTGACATTATTTTCACCGAGTGTTATGTAGAACATGTTTTGAAATTCTCAGCCCCAATCTTGAACACGGAGGTAAAAATACCTCGAACAGGTTGTTTAGTAAGCAGGGTTTTGACTGATTTAGCGCCGAACATGGAATACTTAATCTATTGAACAGATTTGATTTTCCAACATCATTGTACATTTACTATGGAAATACCATGGAAATATACAGAGAAAAATAGAGGATATTGTAAATGTAATGGCAATACCATGGATGCTGTAAATTATACAGTCACAGAGTGATAAACAGTATTAAATATTGAGTATAATAGAACAAGTGAAATGAAAAAGAACAAGGAGAAAAACCAAAAACAGACATGAGGCACTGGTTGTCAGTCATCATTCTGGTTCGAAACGTTTAGACTATTTTATGTCTTTATTAACGATCTCAACATCCAAGATAATGGAAATGCTACGTTAGACAAATATGCAGACGATTCTACTCTCCAAGTTGTAGTATTTAGAAATTCAGTGAACAGGTTGCCAGATTTTGTAAACCGCAATGTAATTCTAGTAAATTTCGCAAGAAGTGTAACACTGACTCATATGCTCTCTCATGCACGGAGCATATGGTACAAATATATTTATTACAGGTTGTATACTATTAGCGAGTAATGTTTATACAGTTCCTGTTAATGGTATGTTCAGTTCATTAGCGTTCTAGTTATTATTGTTGTTTTAGTATGGGTAGTATTAAGTGCACAGTTGCGCAAGGAGCCCATTCGCGCCTTCGACAGCTATAAGCCTTGGATAAAACTGAATTGAACTTTGGTTAAATTTAAATTAGTAATATGTTTATTCAAGTTTATTCCAGGGAAACTTATAAGTTTCGTGTTGTGGTTTGTCACTGTTGTTGACTGAGCAAAATATTATTGACTTTCGATACCGATTGTGTTATTAGCAATGTACTCTGAATATTATACAAATTAATATTGTAGGTTGATATCATATTAGAAGTGAAAATGAAAATTGTATTACCTAAAGCAGTTGTAAGAATATATCATAAGACTGAATATGGCAGTTTGCCTAAAGAGGCTTTCTGCGTGTCGAGAGGGCATTTCCCTTACGAACGTCTTGTATTATTATGTGATAACTAATTTATATTCGGTTGAGCGAGGGAGAATTAGAATATAATTATAATTTATTTAAAGATCCTGGGTTTGACGTTCCAAGTTTACCGAACATGTTAAATGTATACTTTATGCCGCCAATAAATGCCTGTATGTTATTAGATCCTTGAGAAAGGAAGGTTTTAATCAGAAGGAAATTGACCTGTTGCCGTTTTAAGGCATTAGTTTTATCGAAAATTACTTACGATTTATCTGTTTATGGATCATCTGCGCCTGAGCTTACAACAGTTTGGTATTTCCTAGATGTTTCAAGCGTAGACATACGTCAGAGAAGTTCTGTATTTACTCCTGCTAGAAAAAAGTGATAGATATATTTTTCAGAAGACAAGCAATTCTGATAATGGCCCACTTAAGGCTCTTCTACCAGTTGTTAAGGAACCGGACATAGAGTGGTTTTACTTAACCCGTGAAACGCAAATTAATAGTCAGTATCTAATAGTCAAATAGAAACAAAAGAAACAGTAGAATTAGGGTTTAATTGTGCGTATTAGTCTAATATCTAGTTCACGGGTTAAGTAAAATCACTCTTTGAAACAATTCGCAGCTTTGAACAGCAGTAAAAAATATAGATCCGTACAAAAATATATTTGCTCTTTTGGACAATGACAAAAGTTCCAACTATCGCTAAAATTTGTGCAGCAGAATCCAAGAGCAACATGACGGGGACAATATATAGCTTTGTTAGCTTCTTCATGGGATTCTCATGCAGGTCGCATGTTACTAACCCCGTATTTCCTGTCATAGGCTGGTCTCGCCACAGCGGAGGTCCCTGATCGTATTGTGATCGCCCTCGAACCCGAAGCCGCATCCATATTCTGTCGCAAGTTACGGCTCAGGGATTGTGTTTGGGAAGAATCGAAACGACGCTCCACGATATCCTCCTTCACAGATGATCAGGTGGCGGATGAGTTCCAAGGTTTGTCATATTCTCTATGATACACTCTCCCCCCTACCCCCACACTCACACCGTGAAGTGTTGTGCTTATATTAGTGGTTTAGCGTACTTTACGTCTCATACGCCCTCATCAACGCGTCTCATTGCTTATTTCCTATTGCTTGTTTCAGTAAGAATATTATCAAGTTGTAAATCAGATATATTTGAATTTAGATATTGTAAGAAATTGTAAAGGTACGGTAAAAAGACAAAAAAAAAGCTTGTAAATTTATATTCCAAAGTTGTAAAATAAAAAAATTATATTACCAAAGAAAAACGTTCTCGTCAACTCATCTCATATGCTCTCATCAACTCGTATCGTGCGCTCTCGTCAAATTATCTCGTACGTGCGCTCTCATCAACTCGTGTCATGCGCTCTCATCAACTCGTCTCGTGCGCTCTCATCAACTCGTGTCATGCGCTCTCATCAATTAGTCTCATGCGCTCTCATCAACTCGTCTCATCAACTAGTCTCATGCGCTCTCATCGACTCGTGTCATGCGCTCTCATCAACTCGTATCATGCGCTCTCATCAACTCGTCTCATATCAACTCGTCTCATATCAACTCGTCTCATACGCTCTCATCAACTCGTCTCATGCGCTCTCATCAACTCGTCTCATATCAACTCGTCTCATACGCTCTCATCAACTCGTCTCATATCAACTCGTCTCATACGCTCTCATCAACTAGTCTCATGCGCTCTCATCAACTCGTCTCATATCAACTCGTGTCATGCGCTCTCATCAACTCGTATCATGCGCTCTCATCAACTCGTATCATATCAACTCGTCTCATACGCTCTCATCAACTAGTCTCATGCGCTCTCATCAATTCGTGTCATGCGCTCTCGTCAACTCGTGTCATGCGCTCTCATCAACTCGTATCATGCGCTCTCATCAACTTGTATCATATCAACTCGTCTCATATCAACTCGTCTCATACGCTCTCATCAACTAGTCTCATGCGCTCTCATCAACTCGTGTCATGCGCTCTCATCAACTCGTATCATGCGCTCTCATCAACTCGTATCATGCGCTCTCGTCAACCCGTGTCATGCGCTCTCATCAACCCGTGTCATGCGCTCTCATCAACTCGTTTGACCGGTGGATGTGGGACTCTCGTCGACTCGATCTATCGACTCTCATCCTCGTTTGAAAGGGCGTTTGATGAGAGTTGACTGATCATGAACAAAAATAATATCTTGTACAGCTCTCATCCCCCAACTGTCATGCGCTCTCATGCTCGTTTGATTGGGGCATTCATTGAATCATTTTTTTTCCATTCAGGTAAAACGCGATACGTGGTTGTGGACTGCGGAGGAGGGACTGTGGACTTAACAGTACATGAACTCGATAACGACACAGGAACCTTAGAGGAGCTCTATAAGGGCACAGGAGGGGCATGTGGAGCCACGGGTGTCGATGAAGAGTTCGAAAAGCTTCTCAAAAACATATTCGGTAACGATTTTATCGAGCAGTTTAAAACGAAGCGTCCTGCGGGCTGGGTTGATTTGATGATCGCCTTTGAGGCCAAAAAACGAACAGCTAGCCCAACAAAGACAAACTCACTGAATATCTCCCTTCCTTTCGCTTTCATTGACTATTACAAGAAGCGCAAGGGGTCTTCTGTCGAGTCGCCAGTAAAGAAATTCGGTAACCCGAACGTCCAGTGGAGTTCACAAGGAATGCTTAGAATCGCTCCCGAGACCATGAAGGAACTGTTTGCACCGGTCTTGAGCAAAGTAGTCGAGCACATCCAAGACTTACTCAACAAGGACAGTGTAACGAACGTTAAGTACCTGTTTCTTGTCGGCGGATTCGCCGAATCTCCATTGTTACAAGCCGCCATTCGGGACGCTTTTAGTTCCAAAATGAGAATAATAATACCTCAAGACGTTGGTCTTACAATTCTAAAGGGAGCTGTGCTCTTCGGCCTCGACCCGACTGTCATCCGAGTCCGACGAGCAACAATGACGTACGGCGTCGGAATTCTCAATCGATACGTCGCCGGAAAACACCCGCGGTCCAAGCTCGTGAAGAAAAATGGTATCGAATGGTGCACGGACATTTTCGATCGGTTCGTCGTGGCTGATCAACCAGTTACACTCGGAAATAGAGTCACTAGGAGCTACGCGCCTGCCAAACCAGGTCAAAAGTCAACCATGATCACAATATATTGTACTGAAGATGAAAATGTTACGTTTGTCACTGATAGCGGGGTTAGAAAATGCGGGCAGCTGAAAATTGAGATGCCAAATGTAGAGGATAGCGATCCCAGAAAGCCTCGGGAGCTGCAGGCATCTATGGAGTTTGGCGACACCGAAATAAGAGTGACTGCTGTCGATGTTCTCACCGGCAAAGATGCCAAGGCCGCTATTGATTTCCTGAGCAATTGAACATTTCACGATTACAGAGAAATCTACTCCAGTCTCCGTATTATTCTCCTAGCTCACTCCGTCTATAAGCCCAAATGTTTTTTTTTTATGATTAATGACCGTTTTCATACTTGAGACGCATAATGCGTGTAGACGTATTTGGGCAAAGACAACTTAGTGCGACTAGTATAAAAGCGGGACGAAGTATGGCCATATTTTTAGAGGGAATGGGTTGGCTTGTTGTTGTTCTTCTCGGCAAAGAAAACTTTAGTGGGTCTTCTTAGATCGTCTACTATAAAAACGGTCGCAAGACGTATTATGCGACTGGACGAACTAAGTTCGATAGTGCGTCGTTCTGGACGGATTACCAAACTTAGTTCGTCCAGTCGCATAATGCATCTTGTGCCCGTTTTTATACTAGACGAACTACTGAAGTAGACGTGCTAAGTTTGCTTTTCCCAAATACATCTAGACGCGTTATGCGTCTCTAGTATAAAAACGGTCAATAGTAGGGACCTCAAGCAACCACGACGGCAACGTCCAGGACGACGGCATAAAACAATAACCTTAATTACAAAATACAATAACTGCACGTGAAAATGCACGCAGTCGCCTACATTTTCACCGTTTTCTTAAAAAAACAAAACGAAAACCCCAAATTGTACTTTTAAAGACAACGCGAACGTAAGAAAGTAAATCAAATCATTTTTCGTTCGGCGTGAACGGAACTCTGTTGTCGTTATATTTTTCGAAAATCTGGTTGTGAAAAACAATTCAAGGCGAACAAGAGATATAGTAAACACCAAATTTCGGTAGAAACTTTTTTCTATGTCCCGTCGTTACTGCCGTCGCCGTCCTGGTTGCTTTAGGTCCCTATTGATTCTACATCAAGGGATAGGTGAATAGTAAACTATTTATTGAGGTGAATGTTGCGTCTGGAGGGCGCAGTCATTATATCCGTGAAACAACTTTTGCACTAAATAGCAAATAAATCCTTAGAACTGTTGTTTAATTAGTACTATTTAGTGGTATTTGTTAAGAAATGTTTCAAAGGTTTCTGTTTCCAATATCCTAATTTATGACGTCATAGGCGTTATTTATTATACAATAACATGCCGAGAGATAAATGATATTTTACACATCCACGTTATATTTTGAGATTATATTAATAAATTTTAACCAACATTTTGTATCAATCATACCAGTTCTATCTTTACGTGTCGGCGACCCATCGCAACGCAATTTCCATCAACTCGCAGTTTGCGATGGCTTATATGGAGAACAGCCTTTACATTGCGCGGTTTAAGTTGCTTGAGCGGTCCTGATGATAGAGAGGTATTGAGTATTTGTTTGTTTGCCGGTTATTGACTCACCAAAGTCACTACGAGCCTGTGTGCATCAAACTAAATACAGGTCAAAATTGGAGTCCCCTTCGATAATTTGGGAAACAATACGATTCTAAAATTGTGGACGAACTATACAATTGTTAGAGCTGGTCTCACTTACCATGTAGTTATTATGAAACTTTGTCGGACTAACGCAGACCAGACCGGTGACTCAACGAAGAAATATGAATTCAAGTCCCTGTTGAGTTATGTATATTTACTTTCTTGTCTTGGATCGCGCGTTTACAAGCAGCAATTCAGCAATCGGGATTTTAACACATTGCCATGCTTGTTGGTGAACAGCGCCACCGAGTGGAAATCTTTTGAAAAATACAGTTTTGTTGCCACGAAGATTACGAAATACACATGCAGTACACAGGACCTGCCCAGTGATCTCACTGTACGCGACAGTGAATAATATTAGTTGACGATGGTAAATAACGTACAATTTTATTGCAATTTGTCATTATTATATCCCTGAGTACATGAACAATATACATGTACTATAAATTTACAATATATTCTATCAGTAGAAAGTGATATGTACGAAATGATTGATTTAGACAAATATGAAATGAAATGTACAATAAAGCATATAATTTGTAACTGAACCTAGCGTTC
The DNA here is from genome assembly GCA_030867875.1 of Actinernus sp. WN-2022. NCBI lineage: Eukaryota > Metazoa > Cnidaria > Anthozoa > Actiniaria > Actinernidae > Actinernus > Actinernus sp. WN-2022. The sequence continues at coordinate 52,173,512 of JAOWCC010000577.1, read as the reverse complement.
AGAATTTACAATTACATGTACGCATACTAGTTCAAGCCAGTAGGATCTCGTAACCCCCGGGGGAGGGGAGGAGGGGCATTTATGTGATAAAGGGTCGGTAGGTGCGGCCATGAGGTCCAGCACAGGATCCGCTTTTACGATAAAAGGGTAGCTCGAAAACCCAGATTTCTAAATTACTGTGACGATTTATTGATTATTTTTCGTCATATATAAAGGTAAAGGTATTCATTCATATAGCGCAAATTCTATATAAATATATTCAAATTCGCTTCACAAGGTTATTTTTGTGATACGGACTGCTATTGTGGCGCAATGTGCTGCCGTGCAGTTTACAATCATGAGTGATTGTTAGTACCTCAGAATACCAGGCTGTTGTGTCGGGAGACAATCCCCTACTCTTTCTAGAAATACACCTGAACATGTTCTTTCACGTCGTCCTCGCATAGATTAGAAGAGGAAGGAGACCAGGCCACCGGCTTATACGTACCTGCCTAAGGACGCGGCCGGGATTCGAAACCCTGACCTCCCGCACTCTAGACCGTGCTCACCAACTGAGTTAACCAGTGATAACCCAGAATTGTACATAATTTTACACAAAACCCTGACTCTGACCCGCACCATGCACCACTGCACATACAATACATCATAAAAATGAGCCCTGTACCTGAATGATGCAAACTTTTTTTATGAAGTAAGGGCGTGCTTAATTGGCTGTAATTCCAGAATAAGAATAGTTGGAATAGTCTAATTACTGGTTCCGACACATTTTCATCTACATATTGGGGGTCCTGCAATAGCGGGTGTAAAGTAAAGGTCAGGTTACAGGTCAGGTCACAGGTCAGGTTGTTAATTCTAAGACAAATCCTAACCATCGGACGAGTTCACAGATAAACAATGGGTTCTCACCCACCTAGAGCTAAGGTTCACAGGTAAACAGGAAGTGACCTGACCTGTAGTTTACACCCGCCGGTCCTGCAATGGTATGGCCATCTCCACAAGACAATCAATTGAAAACACTATGGCTATGTATAAATCAATAAAACTTTTTAGAGTTCAATCAAAGTCTGGAATGTCTTCAAATGAGTATCCTCTGTAACCCTTCCATGCATAGTAAGCAAGCCGTACATGATAGAATCCAGGAATAAACATCAAGGAGCCAAGAATGAAGAGTGGGTATGTACGATCCGCATACTGTAAAAAACAATGATCAATATAATGAGCGAATAAGGCTTACAAATAAAAATCAGGGAGCTCTGAGGTGAGAAATTTTGAAGATACTGTGCAAAACCAAAAGCAGCAATCTAAAAGATTTATCATTCACAAAGACAAAACAAAAAAAGATTAATTATATGATAAAATATCTAAATTATGAATTAAAAACTATTTGGCACCTTATTTTCGACAGAAAGGAGTTCAAAACAGTGCAACACGACATGACACTGACTGTACTCTAGGCTCTAGCTGACACCCTTGTTTTTTCTCTTTATGCAGGAGATACAAAATAGCCCACTTTTGATACATGCTTGATTTGCCACAGAAGTTTTGCATTTACTAAGCTCTCCTATTGGCTGAGAAAGTAAACCAACCAATCAGAATCCAAAGTAAAACAAAACGCAAATTGGCTTTGGTTTTGCTTTGGTTTGTCATTGGCTCACAGGGAAGCCATTTATGAATTACTAGTGATTACTCGCTCCTATGATTGGCTGGCTGTGGGTAATTTGCGTTTGGTTTTACTACACTCAACTGAAAACCGCTCTAAGACTCTGGGGTGAATTTTAAAGCGATACCAGAGTAAAAAAACGCTTATGGTCTCAAAATGATGTTTGTACTATCCTGAAAACTGAAATTGCAATAAAATAAATGCAATAGTTTTGATTTCATCAGTTAATGGTCAAGATCACATATAATCCTCTCCGCTCAGTCATTTTCTTATATAATTCAATAATTCTTCTTTTTTACACTTTTATTCTTCAAATTGCTTTGATAGAGTATTCTTTTTCCAGATTTTCCTGCAGAATGAATAACTCAGTTTTGCTTGGAGAACTAACTGACGTCATCAAAACATTGTGCAATAAACTTTCAAAAAATTCCTACATGCTTCCATTGCAAAATAATTTGTTTTTATTTCGATTTAAGTTTTCAGTACAGTCCAAATATCATTTTGAGACCTAAAGTGTTTTGTACTCGGATATCCCTTTAAAATAATTTACTCCAGAGTCTCATATTGAAAGGCCCTTTGTGACAAATCCAGCATATACCGAAAGTGGGCCAGCTATTAAGTTGCTCCTTTGTTTATATACACTGTGATGTTTTGCCTTTAAAGTTTACCTTTACATCAAAATAACCAGTGAAAAGTAGTGACCCAATAACCAGAAGAATCGCTCCAACAGTGAAGAGTACTGTTGCTAGACAAATGGCCTTCCAAGGGACCTTGGGTGGTGGCTTGATAAACTGAATGAAACAAAGTTAAGAACTGTGATCATTTGTGAGACAAGGTACATGTACTACTAACAGTTAACAAATAGATTCCATTCTGCCGTGCATCTGTCCTCTTAGATGCACAGATGATGTCACAATGTGAAGACAACAAAGAAGGGCACCACCAGATGCAGTTGAGTGGCATAGCTGACATTCTCTTCATGTTTTGGCGTCATCTGTGCATCTATAAGAGGACAGATGCACGACAGAATGGAATCTTTGTTTTATATAATAATCGCAAATTTAAAACTATGAAAATATCCAATCAAAACGAGTTGAGAAATTGGTTGTGCTCACTCATGATGCCATCCATGTGTGTGTCCTCTAATAATACATGGCTCTTGACCAATCAGTGTGCATTTCAGACTGATTATTATATATTAATACTGTGTCACTATGATCACTAGAAAGGGCAAAGTTCACCTTGGGGTTTGAAAGGTGAATCCAATTTTGAAAGATTCTATAAAACCTATCCAGGATAAAGGTACTCTGGGTACCAGAGGTTTATTTACCTTTCTCTACTAATACTAATTTAATTGATTAATGAAGCAATGAGAAGGAAATAACCTCTGGTGGTGTCAGTTGAGGTACAAGATTTGAACTTTGTTGTCGATTGGTTCTCTATTTCACATGACATGATTCATCCAGTCCTGTATGGCACTGCTAGATCATGTGAAATAGAAAACCAATTGGCAACAAGGTACAAATCTTGAACCTGATCCAAACATGGAAGAGAGATTTACAAACGAACCCACCAGAGGTTATTTCCTTTCTCTTCTTGCTTTATAAATAGCATAGAGAGAGAGGTAATATTAAACCTCTGCCAACCAGGGTAGGATAAATTACAAGATGGTCAAAAAGTGTAAAAGCTTTTTTTTTTGGCATTTTCACAGTGCATTCAGTATAATAATAATAATAATAATAACTTTATTAACGGGTCATATGTAAAATTTAGCATTACTGCTAATGGGGGACACTTACTAAATGAATAAATACAAAGATATGCATAGTACACTCGTAAAAAATAAAAATGTATGTGATATGTACATTAAGAATTATTTAAGAATAGTGTTATGGCAACTATAATCTACAATGTATATTACAGTCACTCCAGAAAAGGTCGCCCACACAACTTTACGCCAACATATCCACTGCTCCCCACTGCCCACAGGACAGAACAGTAGAGGAACAATGGACATGCGATCACAAGGCACGGACAACCCCCCGGGAGTAACAACATATATATACAATTATAATAAACTAGTGATCGTCAAAAAGTGAATAAATTCTAAATCTGGCGTAATAAGCTCTTCAAGACTGTGTGTAGGTGCATGTTTAGCCCTCGATGTTCTTAATTAATTAATGTCTACATAAGGCGCAGTTGGCTCTACAGTCATTATCAACTAATGTTGATATTAAGTCTTTGCTCCTAATTAATTTTCTAGCTGGATGATTCTAATTGCATGAATTGCTCATGCTATACTTGATCTGATAGGCACTAAGTGATATTTTGAAAGTTCTCAAATTGCACTCGCTAAAGGCTCATGCAATTATTATAACTTTCAAAATATAACTTGGTGCCTATAAATCCCGTACAGCACTCGCGTTCATGTGATTTCCTCTTCATATGGCATTAGGGTATTCCCAGACAGAAATGAATATGGTTACAAGTTATGACCTGGACGACTTAGTTGACTTAGCTTATGGTTTCATTTAGTCATTCTTATTTTTTAGCCTGTGTACAGCTGTAGGGGAATAGAATGGTCCCTCAAAAAATTGTGAGTCTCTGCAAAATTCAAGCAAGTCTCAAAATCTCGGTGTTTCAAAAAAGAGATTTTGAAACAAGGGTCTTGGTGAGTCTTGGATTTGACTATTCTATACTCTTAGAGAAGTCTCGGGCTCGGATTGTGAAACAAGGGTCTCGGATTTGACCATTCTATACTCTTAGAGAAGTCTCGGGCTCGGATTGTGAAACAAGGGTCTCAGATTTGACCATTCTATACCCCTAGCTGTACTTTGTACACTTAAAAAATGCCTCTATTCCCTAATACCCTATTCTCTAATGCCTATTCTCTATCTCCCAACAACAGCCCATGCCAGAGCTGAGCTCCAATAACATCATCTAGCACAAGCAAGTGGCCCAAGTCAGGTGCCAGAGGTATAGTTATTGTTTTTAGAAAAATACCAGAATGAGGAAGAAGAGCTAAATAAAACGAAATATGGGGTAAGAAAAGAAGGGGAAAATGTCTTGGTCACACCTTCGAACCCACAACCTTGAGAACTGGGAAGTATTATCATAAGTTGAGAGTGTACATTGTCGGCTGAGCTATTGCAACACAAATCAATTTCGTTCAGAGAAAAGGTGCTACAAATTGTAGGGGTGGAGCGGGCAGAGGGTGGTGCATGGCAGGCGGTCAGATGGATGAACACGAAGCAATTTTTAGATTGCTCACTATGTACATGCAGTATGGTGCTTCGAAGCACCAATTATCATACTTTTGTTCTACTATGTTTTAATAATAGATTATGAATTCTCTCCACGTGAAGGAGAAGTTTCTGTTATGTATCAGTCAATTCCAAACCCCTACATCCCCCCCCCCCCCCCCCGAGGGTGGGGAATTTGACGAGTATCTAGGCCCTCAGGGGCAGGCATTTGACACACAGTGTGGGTGTGTGGGTAGGGGGTGGGGCATCTGATCGGTGTTTAAAAAATACATTCTGTCTGTCTACAAATTTGCATCGCTCGCATAGAAATGGCGAATGTATGTGTCTTCGAGGACTTCCAGGATAAGGATTGTGCATTTGTAGAGGCCTGGCTTGAAAGAGTGAACCTGCCAAATTTGAAGGCCACTTTCAGAGGTATATTGTTTATGTTTAAACCTATAAACTATGTTGTTTTGCTTTGCTTCGTGAACTTTGACCGACTGCATGATATTAAGTTGTGATAAGTTGAATTTGCTGCGACCCTCAACAGTGCACGAGTTAAAAACACACATTTAGTTTATTAAAGTATATAACAGAAACCAAGAACAATCGAGCCGGTAGAAATGATTGTTCTCATCCCTGACCGGTTGAAGGTGGTTTTCACCATCAGTGTTTTCTGTGAATTGCAACCACAATCAAAACATGGGCCCCAAGAGAGACGTCTGTATCTTGATACGGAAAATTCCATACTGATGATATTTCGCGGACAGGATCTGGTTTATATGATAATTAGGCATACTAGCCAATCAAATGATGCGACCAGATCCCGTCCGCGAAACGTCATCAGTATGGCATTTTCCATCTCAAGACGCAGACGTCTCTCTTGGGGGCCATGTTTTGATTGTGGTTCACTAGCATACAGCCGTCTCGCATTGGAAATTGCTTGAATCAGAGATTGTCAATAAAACAATGATTTCATTTATTTGTCAATAGTCTTTGCCTTGTCTTTGTCAACCATTTTTGGAAAATTTTCCGATCCAGTCCCCGATGGTGGGCCATTTGAACAGCCTGGATGAAAAACTGGTGGGGCATTTGAACAGTTTTTCTGCCTTGGTAGTGGGGCATTTGATCGAAAAATGTTCAATAGTTCAAATGCCCCGGGGTTGGGCATGTACGGGTTTGGAATTGACAGATGCATTAATTACCTGGGCATCAATATAGCCATCATCATCACCTGATAGCTTGTGATACTTGACAGAACTTCGATTCTTCATTGTGAGATCTAAGAAAATAAGAACTTATCTTAGTCCTGTATTAACAAGGACTACTATCAATGTAAGGTGTGTGTGCTATAGTTTACCCTCATCTTCTATGCTAATCAGACAAATTTGGGCTTTCAGGCTTCACATTTAGGCGCTGTCATTCAAACACAGAATCTGAAAGTTACAGCACACATTCACTCTCAGCTAGGCTTCTGACGTATGACAAACTACTGGTCAAAAAGCAATTCATACACAAATAAACGTAGGATTTCGTTAACTACTGTGGGACTGAAACTGAAAGATTTCCCCAATTCATGCGTAAAAATATGTTTAAAATTAAAGCAAATATGGCATAAATAAGCTAGGTTTTTTAATAAACATGTAAATATTGAAGACCAGTTTTCTTTCGAATACTAAGTCTATAAATTTCAGTACCTAAGCGGATTTTAGTACGAACAGTACGTTAAGAATGAAAGACGATCACCTCTCTGTCGCGTCGTTCGATCGCAGCCTCCTCTGTAGCCTCCCCTTCTTTTACTTAGCAGCCACGCCTCATAAGTGAGGTAAAACTTTTGCCCAGGGCCAGGGTTAATTTCCATGACAACCAATAGGTTCTGTGCAGAGTTAATCCAGGATTAACACTAATCGGGCTTTGAACAACCCAGCCCTGGATACTAAAAAAATAAAAAATCGGACGTGAAGGAAGGGGGAATGGGGAGAGAAAGAGGAAAAAAATAGTTTTATTTTCGTCATTTTCCCCAGTATCTAGAGCCTGTGAACAGGCTACTTTTCAGGCAAGTTTATACGTTTACTTTATTTAAATATTTACAGAGATATTTCACAAATTGCAAATTCCCATACGAAGCCTTATAAATTTTACCACACAAATCAAGCCTGGGCTTCCTGTGGTTCTAAAGTCATTTGCTCTGAAATGGTTGCGAAATGCAATCCCAATAATATGTTTTGTTTACCATCGCTCGACCGACCCATTTTTTTGGAAAAGTAAAATAAACAAGATAGAAGAATAATTTCATAACTACAACAACAACCCACTTTATTTATATTCTTACAAAATTACGTAAGTAGGTGAAAGTAATGAGAAACGAATAAAGAAAGTTAGAGTATTAAAGCGCAACTTAGAATTAACTAAAGGCTAATCGAGCTCTTTTCGGAGCACTCTACGTTTAGTTTCTTGCTTTTCTCATGCGAATTGTCAATCCACAACTAGTAGAGGAAAAAGTAGTTGAGCCGGCCGGAAACTTTCAGTACATGAGTTTACGCGAATTTTCAAGCTGACTTAGTAACCAGGCTTTACTTGGTTCCAGACCGCCTAATTTCATTTTTTCCCCTGACTGACCGAAGGGCGATGGCAAACGAAACAATTTACTATTTACAAATTAATGTGTTGCCTGTGAAAAGCATCAGCCGGCGATTTCATCTGTGAATACTTTGATGTTTTATGCTAAATGCAATCGCTTATAGGTATCAGCTTTCTTCACACTCCTCATTTGTCTTTGTGCCATTGTGCTTTCGGCTTTATTTGATCCACCTTCTTCTCCTCCACATGAACAGTACAGTTAGTCTACAAAATGCAGATAAAGTTCAAATTCAGAAAAAAAACACGGAAAGCACGCGAGCACGCTAAACGGCTATACTCAGTATAAGCTTTATGGCGATCTTTATCGGTACATCTTTGCCTCACGGAGTAAGTCATACTTGAATCTGAGAACAAACCAAGTCTACATATCGAAAGAGAAAGTTACAGTTAGCAATTATCGGAAATTTGAGATTAATATGTTGAATTGTTTTTGAGACTGAAACGGTTTTTCAAGAGTGCAAAATTTATAAAGTATGTATGGTGTGTTGTCAGGAGCCCATAACTAGGAGCGTCCATCCCGCATACTAGGCTTATGTCACAGCGTTTTCACAAGTTAGGTTATTTTTAGAATGGTTTCCCGCTATTCTTGGGTTGCAATCATTCTTAAGGGAATAAAATCACAAAAGCGTAGCAGCCATGTTGTGGTATAACAAAAGCAGTTAATGAGGCAGTTTGTTCCGCCACTGGTGGTGCAACCCACTTAATTGGCGGCAAAAACGATCTAAAAATAGCCCAACTTGTGAATATATAGTAGCCTGCGTCGCATCCGAACTGAACCCCGGTAAAGTCCGTCGGCGAAACAGCGACAGAAAGCTTGTTCCCCAACGAAGTACCAGGATATGTGTAGTCGATTCTGATTGGCTTTTACTAATGCTCATTCTTTCACGTTTTCTGACTGGCCATTCAACTGTCACCAGCCTGTCACCAGTGCGACTTACGGCTAATCACAGGGTGCAGAGTAGTATTCCCTGAGTATGTTACGTACTTGCTCTCCTTTGTATCGCCGCCATCTTGTTTTGTTGATGTATTAATACTCAGGGAATACTACTCTGCACCCTGTGGCTAATTTACATTTCAAAATATGGCGGCTTTTATACACGTCGAGAAGAGCAATGATTGTACAATATCAGTTTGAAATGGAGATGCTAGAACAAGAGCAGTTGACCGAATCGAAGTTGAGTTCGGATGTGGCACATACTAGATCTTTCCAAGCTGCATCACAGGTACCCCAGGCTCATTATGCATAACGGTTATTTCCGGCGATATTTGAAATTACAGTGAATGTATGGAGTTTTATTTCGAATGCCCGTTTGCTCTAAAATAAAAGTCAATAAATCGTCAAAATATTCTTACCTGTCTCTTGTTTCTCTTGTTCTCCGTTTTTACAGATATAAATATAAAAGGCTCTATTAAATATTTTAAAAGTAAGAACTAAACGAACGACGAAGTGATTTGAATCTGCAGGCGCTGCGATGATCGATTCCGAATGGTAGATGAAACAATGGCACGCGGAGTGTCAAATTCACTGGGTAGGGGACGGTGTGCTTTTTGTCGCCTCGTTGCAGGCCAGATCGAATTGAATATCTGCGAAACTCGAAAACTGCAAATTCGTAGCATTTTTCTCCGGTTAGAGTAAAAGTGAAAGGGAAACTGAGTGTGGTGAAGGACCTGTCTTTGGGCAACCGTTATTTGAAGGAATTTTGGCGATGTACGGGATTTTTATGCGAATTCGAGGCGATTTTCTGCACCTGATCGGCGTACAGTTTGCTACCTTCCCAATAATTATACTAAGGGAAGGAAAATTACTGTAACTCTCTCAATACTGAACGGAATGGCTTGAAACTTCACAGAAACTGAAAGAAATACACAAGAGACAGGTAAGAATATTTTGACGATTTATAAAATTTTATTTTAGAGCAAACGGGCATTCGAACTAAAACTCCATACATTTACTGTAATTTCAAATATCGCCGGAAATAACCGTTACGCATAATGAGCCCAGGATACCTGTGTTGTAACTGATGCAAACTAGTAAAACTTTATATGCAAATACCTTTGTATCATAGTTTGTTTACTTCTAACGTCATACAAAAACCCACTCGGAGTTCATTCTTAATTACAGTGACTGAATATTTTCTTAGATGATGTTAGAAAACAGCCCTTGCTTCAGTAAGAGGTTTTATGAAGGCACCAGTTTTAATAGTCCGCTAAGGAAGGCAAAGGGATTTTAAGCTGGTATAAACGGGACAGCGTAACAAAACAGCTGTCTGAGAGAAAAGTGAACCTGGACCATACCTGTAGAAACGGCCATAATATGCCAGCAACACGCCGCCGTACCGCTTCATCGTACGCTCAGGGCCGACACACTGGTCGTGCTGAACATCAGAGCGAGAGAAGTGAAACAGAAGTAGACCCTGAATCAGCCGTCAGTGCCGTACTACACACAGGCAACACGAATCGCCGGGTAGGATAACAGAAGGTTATATTATACAGCTATTTCAATTAATGTTGTCTGGGAGACTGATTATAGGGAATAGGGTATAAGGGAATATGACATTAGGGAATATTGCATTTTAAAAATGTTGGACGGCTGTTCACAGACTAAAAATAAATAAATAAACCGTAAGCTAAGTCGACTAAGTCTTCCAGGTCGTATAAATTGTAACCATAACTCATTATAAGTTTTTTAAGATGCCCTATCTCCCAGACAACATTCATTGAAATAGTTGTATACAGTTATCAGCGGAGGCGAAATCGACTCTGCACTTGAGGTGTGATATTAATTCAGAATACCCCCTCCACTCAAAAGCCGATCACTTGAAAACTGTGCTAAATTTTCCATTTTAGTTCAGGTGTATTTAAACTTGTTCTATATGAATAATTCGGAGTCAAATATGTTTTTTTCTTCAAATATCTGGGTTAGGATTTTAGAAGAGGGTCCTGAAGGGTAAAATGGGAGCTGGGATTTGCCTCTTTTGGGGCTGGGAAAATGGGATTCGTGCACTGGGACAGGGATTTTACCACTGGGAATGGGACAAACACTTTGGAAAATGGGAATGGGATTTCTCTTCTTTGTGAGACTTGCTAGTCTCTGACTCTATAATTTCACACAAATACTCGAATTAGCCCACTTTGATGACACAAATACTCGAATTAGCCCACTTTGATGACACAAATACTCGAATTAGCCCACTTTGATGACTGGGATTTGGACCAAAATTGGGCTGGGAACTGGGATTTAGGACCCCCCTTCAGGACCCTCTTAGAAGGTTTGCATGAAAATTTTGGGAAATAACTTATCGATGAACCATTGGATGGGGTATTCTGGTCCTGCAATTACTCCATGTCTGTTCCAACATCTTATCTCGCTGAATTCCCAGTCCGAGTTCCTCCAGCTCTTCTGGCTTCCAGCCAGCTCTTCTGGCTTCCTCCAGTTTCCTTTCCACCGAATCCGCTACATGTTTAATTTATCTTCGTTGCAGGGTTTTCAGTCTGCAAGGCAAAGAGCTCGTGAGCTTTCCATACGGATCTCCAACGCCCAGGAAAATAAACAGAACATTGCACAAAGCTTGGTGAATACAGCACTTTTAACGGCAAACGCCTCACAACTTAAATGCATACTAAGAAGAGGCAAACAAGGAGAGGTGGACTTCTATTACTTCCTGGTTTTCTGTTTAATAACATCGATTGCAATGCAAATAACATCGTCTTTGCTGCTTTATTTCGCGAGTAAACTGGATGTCACGAATGAGAGAAATGAAAGTCGGTTTGTCAAATATAATACTGTGTCCACGCTGTTTGTTATGGCTTACAAGATTCTGAATGTGTTCGTGGCCGTATTTCAGACGGACTAATTCAAGTTACTAAACATATTACGTATGAGTTCATTAGTACAAACTGACAATCAGGCCGGAGACTCGTGATACTTGGTAGCTAAACCTACTATTAATGAACTGTACTGAATGCAAGGACCAATTCGGTCGAAGTGTAGCAACCGGATCACCTTGGATGGGATCTAATCAGCAAATATATACTGACGAATATCAAGACAAGATGAAAGGCTGATTGTACGGTACTGGGAATATATAATTATATATATTCCCAGTACCGTACAATCAGCCTTTCATCTTGTCTTGATATTAATGAACTGCCTCCCGGTTCAGGCTCAGTGGTTAAGCGTCGGTCTGTTGTGCGGGAGGTCGCGGGTTAAAACCCCGGCCAGACCAACACTCAGGGTCTTAAAATAACTGAGTAGAAGATGCTGCCTTTACATAATCGAACAGTAAACGGTTAGACCTTCTCGTCTTCTCGGAAAAGGACGTAAAACCGTAGGACTAAGTAAAGAGAGGGCCACGTGTTATATTACTGAACTACATCGGTTAGCCTGTAAACCGGTGTTTAATACCTCTATAAATAAAGCGACTTGACTTTACTTTATCATTGAGTGTGTGCGATCGCGCGACGATACTGTTGCAGTTAAATACTTAGCAAACTTTATAAAAAGAACCTTTTAAAAGCGTTTTTTGCCACCCATAAAAAAGCAAAGACAAATCAACAACGAATAAAAAAGACCTGTATAAACGTACTTGGTGTGGCTTAGGGACCAGTCATTATTTACCGGAAGAGGGGAAGGGGGGACTGGTATACTTTCCAAAATATGAGACCAGAATTTTGAAAAGGATTCTGGTAGTTGTAGTATACTTTCCAAAATATGAGACCAGAAATTTGAAAAGGATTCTGGTAGTTGTAGTAAAATGACGTCATCATGAAAGTCGCCTATTACGTAGGTCTACAACTTTACTACCCTGGGTGCCAGAGGTTCTACTGCCCTCTCTAAGCCAAAGTTTAGGATCGACGAGAGGCTAGAACCTCTGACACTCAGGATACAACTTTACCAGCCTGTGTACTGAATATTGTAAAACTGCAAGGACCAACGGACGAAGTATAATACCGGATCACCTAGGAGGGATCTAATCAGCGAAAATCTGTATTAAAACAGTAACAACAAAGAAAGGCTGATTATACGGTAATGGTAATTTATATGAACCAATATTTCGGCTGGCACCGCCAACCTTCTTCAGGGTTTACATACTTCAGGGATTACATACTTTTGAATTTTTAACGTTTTCTTGCCAGTTCACTTGTAAGGTTGGCCGTGCCAGCCGAAATATTGGTTCATATAAATTAGCCTGTGTACAGCCGTCCGTCTCCCCCAAAAGCCAGTCAAAGGTAGCGAAGTATCAAAGAAAAGGCCTTATCACGTATTAGCCAATCAGCGTTCTTCAGTCCACGAATCCTTGTAAAGATTTACGTGACGTGCAGTGTGGCACAGACGTCCCATCCCGAGTGGAGACGGACGGCTGTACACAAGCTACAATCCTACCCCCGTCCCCCCCCAAATAAAACGGCTAGGAAATAGCAGTTTTTCGTTTCCAGTTATTGGCCGCCTGTTTGAGCACTGACAGTATGGGTTAGGGTTTTAAGGGAAAATTTTGCTGAAATTCGCTGTAACATGGCACAGACATAGTTAAGGAACACAAGAAGACACTGTATAGGTTTTTGTCGAGTTTTATTCAAGATTTACGTTGTACATGGAAAACTAAAAAATCCCATACAAATATTAATGCTGTTAATGTTATACAGATCCCAAGCTTGGGCTACCTGTGGAAGAAATACGCTACTTGGCAGATTCCAGTTAGCCGAGGGTACTGAGCGAGCGCAAAAAAAACCCAGGAGTTCGTAAGCGGAGCAAGCGCAAGAACCTCGAAAAATACACACACTAGAGACGCTTGCTTCTACTGAGAAGCCTGTTCCAAAATCAGAGCCATAAAACCTGTTGACCGCCTCCCCCCTCCCCCAATATATAGCAAAGATAAAAGACATATGGCCATTGGTCTCTTGGCTTTTGATAAAATATGCAAAAATACAGAAATAAATAACAAATCTCTTTCTACTATGTCATCAATCAATTGCAAATCGTTGCTATTCTTCATCAGAATAATCTGCATCCTTTGCTAATCTCAGTAGTTATTTATGTCAAATGCGTTTTCCCAGGCTCTATGGAAACAACATGTAATCAACATTCCATATTTGGAATCCGTAAGCGGAACGCCTGGTTGATTTTCGTCAGCCCCAACTATCTAAGAGAAAGGGTTTTTCTACAATTTCAGTTTTAAGAGGCTCTAAAGTTGTGGATTGAATGCCAAATGTCAAAAATCGCACTAAATACAAGGTTAATTCATAGGTAGTTCTAACTGATAAAAAAGGATTGTTCCGGTTTGTTTCGTCGCGCCGTTCAAAGTATCCAAGATGGCGACTGAAGAGTGTGTTCGAGTGACTGTGATCGATACTTTAATCAAGTTTAACACACTAGGAGGACTCGTGTTCTTGGCTTTTTTGTTAGCTTTGCTACTGGGACTTATCATTGGTGCGTTAATTATGCGTTGCATCTTCAGAGAAATCGAGGTAAGGGTGTAACCGCGTGTAAACTATAAAGTTCAAAGTTTTCTACTGTGCATGCCATCATATTCACTTCAATTCAGCAAAGCATGCAGAAAGACTTGGAAAGTGTACCTCCAGCAAGTGTACATTATAAACCGAACTCATATTTACTGAAGTCTAATTTACCTTCATTAAATTAAACCAGACATGAAATTCATTGTTTAAACTTCTGCAGTGTACGTAGTGAATATAAACCGGTTCAAATATATAAACCACCTCCTCCACCCCACCCCCGGACGAGGTGATGATTTGTTTTTACCCTCACCCAAATATAAACCAAGTTTTTGTTATGTTTTAAGTATGTGTTCTAATTTGTCATAATTCCTATTGTATATAACATTAAGTCCCCATTACCTGGGGCAGGATTTCCACCTCAAACATCAACACCCCTGGGACATTATATTATGTGTTTTATGAGTTCTTTCTACACAAGTTAAAAGGATAAAAGAACAGTTTAGACAGTGTACTATAAATATGCTGCAGAAATGAAGCAAGGACAAGTCATGGTTAATATGCAAACTGCCATGATATAGAATTTCACATATATTCAGACTATTTCTAAAGACAAATAATTAGCCCAGCTGCATGGGAATGGATGTTTCTTTCCCGGGGGGGGGGGACTCCCTTATGTGAGGGGTACATGGATGCTCGTCGTACCTTTTAGGGGTCAAAATCAGGAGTTTGGTACCACTTAGGGTATCCACCATCAAATACAGACATTTCTATGTAAAGCGGTACCTTTTAGGGGTCGGGTGTCAATTGAACAAAATAGCTGTTATCAATTTACATTTTTATTATCTTTTAGGTGTCAAAATAAGCTTGAGCCACGCCCATTTTAGTACCTCTTAGGGGTCAAATCGAAAATGTCCGACGAGCATCCCTACCCCTTTTATATGGGAGTCCCCCCCCCGGGGTTTCTTTATCTGTTCCCCTCTTGTTTGCTGGACAACATTTATTTTAGTTCTCCTTTCCTCATTCTGGTATTTTTCTTTCTCATACCAAAGCATCATTTTAATAATTTAACCACAAAAAAATCATAGTCTTTCAAAGCGATTGATCAATAAACTTGCTTCAATCCTGCTGTCCGAAATATCTCTCAGCTAGTCAATAAACCACAATTCCTTGAAAACAGCCACTCTACCTTATGGCTGACAGCAAGTACAAGTCCTGGGAGGGGGGTACTCTACCCAAAGTTGGGTAGGGGTGTGCCGCTGGGGCTCTGAAACCTTTACCCTCTTTAAGACAAAACAACTCAAATTTCCATACCCTGTTCAAGACAAAGTGTTAAAATTTTATATCTCTCTATAAGACAAATAACAAATTATCTATACTTGGATGTCAGTGTTTATTGTGATCTTGTATAATGAGTGTTGTAACTAAATAAGTCTTCATCAAGCACTTATAATTAAGACTATACCCTGTTCAAGATCTGTCGATGTGAAAATGGATACCCTGTGCATGTCTTAAAGACCAGAAACTCGAAAAACCATACCCTGTCCAGCGGATCATCCCCGTATAGTCCATATATTGGAGTACCCCCCGGGGCACAAGTCTAGCCGTGATGTGAAATAATTGGAGCTCCACCTATAGGCTTGCCTATATATATAGTTCAAATCCCACTCAGGGCACGTATTTTCTCTTTCACCTTTATTCTGATTATTTATATATAGAGATGGGTTTCTTCTTTATACTGTTTATATATATGACACTTACCCTTCTTTCAAATGTTATTGGGTGTGGCTGCTGACCTTAAAGACTGCAAATCCCCACTCACATCCCTACTCCGGGGCACCTTAATGAACAAACTCCTTCAAATGCCCCAGGCTCTTGGCATATATTTTCATCAAATCTCTCACTATTCCTTCCATTATCTCCACCTCGTCCTGGGTGGGGCTTTATATTGACTCCTGAATTAATGAGTATAACATAGGCCTATTGCTAAATAATCAAATAACAATATACATGCATGTATATATATACTGTCAGTACATTATATATGTTCAAAATATTTAAACCTATTGATAAGGTGGGCTACTGAATGTAAGGAACACTGATGAATTTCTACTTATTTGATTGAACACAATAAAGTGACTAAGGTAGACACTCTTCACATTTTTTTGGATTATAATTATGGTTGAATCTTGATCAAAATACATACTGGTAGGTGAAAAACTAATCTCAAAATGTTTACAGCACTTTTAATGTGTTTGCATACTTTTGTGAATGTTAAACATGCAAGATTATTCAATCACTTGTGGTTTCATTTGTTTATTTGATGAGCTGCTCATGTATGTGATTGGATAATCTTGCACATGGCACATGCACAAAAGTATGCGAACACATTAAAAGTGATTATACATTTGCAATTTGCACTGTAAGTGAACTTTGCTCTCCACTAATTAGGTTCTATTTCCATTATTAATCAATCATTGTAAATATTGAGTCTTACATGTATGATTAACTTTAACATAATTTCTATTTATTTAGCTAATTTATAACTAACAGTTTTTTTTTTTTTTTATGTGTTAATTATTATATATTTCTTCATTCACTGTTTTGTTTTTATTAGCCATATATCTATTTTCGAATTCACCTATTGATACATATTTGTAGTGTTCCCAATATTAACATTGACATTTAAATAAAGTTTCAATTACTATACTACTGTAACTACTACAGATTGATGAATGCATAATGATATTATTTATTATCTAGGTTTTAAATGGTTATCAATGGTCACCCAAACAAATATAATTTCTATGATTTCCTTGTGTTCATTTAATAGGAACATAATACCAGAAGAAAAAACAAGTCTTTCTTGATACCTCTGATTGAGGAGGATAAAATACAAGGCAGCCCATCGGTCATGGTAGTAAGTGTATTATGGTATATCTAATAATAACAAGGGACCAGTCATTAATTAGAGGGCGCAAAAAATGGGGGCCAATGTATTTTAATAAAACAATATGGGGACTTTTTTTGGGGGGGGGGGGGGTGGGGGGAGGGGAAACAAATATGGAGCATTGTGTTTTCATTTGCACCCCTCTAATTAATGACCAGTTCACAAGGTATATATGTTGCAATTGAAGGGCTGTGTGCAACAATCCTGATCACATTCTAAATTTTCCTTCAAATTCTTTGTTTTCTAAGGGAGAATTTAGAACATGATCAGGAATCATTTACACCCTTAATTGTTATACACAGCCCTTAAATGGAGGGGTGAGCGGAAGAAAGAGTTAATTGATGACAGATCAAGATCTCAATTCCCCATTACAAAACAAAGAAGATAAAGGAAAATTTGGAATTTGATCTGATCATCACTTAAGTCTTTCTTCTGCTCACCCCTTCAAATAATAATATTATTGTCTTGTGATGGTGGCATTGTCAAAACTAATAATAATGACTAAATAATGACTAATTTCTTAACCATGTTTGTGTTTATCAGAAAATGGGTAGCAACAGAATTGGTCCCATGCCAGGACAAGAGGATGCAGGTACCAGTGTTGCTATAGAGATGGATCCTATGCACCATCGCCACAGCCAGAGTGGTACCCCAAGCTGGGGTGGACCCTCCCACAGAGATGGCATGTCTGTGGTAGAGGCACTTACTAAACAAACTGGGTACAATGCATTTATAGATTGCAACCAAAATTAGTGTTACTTTAAAATAATTGTAATTTACTGGTAACACTTGCCAATTACTTTTATCTTCTATAAATTGCACTAATTTATATTTACATGTAGTAGCAGTATTATATTTGAATAATGTTTAATACTATGATCTTTACTAGGGAGGAAATGGAAGTTGAGCTACAGACTCAAGATTTTAAATGTTTAGAGAAGATGGAAAAAAACCTCAGGCAAGAGAAAAATGAGGTACATAATATAAAGGTTTAATTTGCTATTTGTAGGAAATTCATTCCCTATCGTATCATCACTTCTGGCTTCGCATGAGTTGATGGTAATTAATACAAATGGTTTAACACATTTATTTGCTCTTCAGCTCCTTATAGCTTAGTGGCATAACTCAATATCTTACCACTGTTACATGATTGTATAAACCTTGTCGTAACTTCTGTGTGAACTTGTAGTCACTAATTCAATCCATACAACAACAATAGGTATATTAAATATACTTAATAAATAAGGAGTTGTTTGTTAATACAAAATGTTGTTGATGTTGGATCCACAGCTGAATTTACATGTAACAACTGTATAGAGGAACAAATTAAATAAAGGTATTAATCTTTTTAACTTCCCATGACAGACTTTCCTTCAACTGTTGAAGATGGTACTAACCTTTCTGCTGAGTAAATCAAGGATTGATGAGGAATTTAAAAGAAGAACTTTGGCCAAATATGAACAGGTAATTTAGTGTAATATGAAATTAATACCCAACCTCTTTAATTTAATTTGTATTCATATGTTTGATCCATGCAGAAGTAATGTTCATTATTCTTACTGACTCAGGTCTTTCGTACCTTTTGGATTTTAGATCATTGAAGATGTTGAGAGCAATGCTATGAGAGATCAAGCTGTTGAAGCACAGGTTTGCACTTTTAGTTATAATAATATGTTATAAAAATCAATGCATTAATTAGTAGATTTAATTGAGGTTGTGCAAAGAATTTATAGAGAACCCTGGGAGAAATTTGTGTTGTGAATTATCTTTTGGTTTATATTATTTTGAAATGTATTTTGTCACTGAATGTTATTACACTGTTCAGTGTGAACCTTTTTTCGCATTTGTTTATGTTTGAAAGCTAGATGTCTGGCGGCCCAAACCTTTTCAATTAACCGCAATGTTGACAACCTTGACAAAACCCACCTTCACATTTCTGCAGCATGGGATTCAGGTTTGGAAACTTTTCAGCTATGGCTTCCTATTGTGCTAAGTCATAGAAATGTAGGTTCAAGTTAAAGTTTTGGATGCTCAGAATTACGAGAGTACAAGACAACAACTGTCTCTTGGCATATATACTCCGAATTTCATGGCAGTAGAAGACACAAAATGTATCAAAGGTTTTCAACATTAGGTTGAAACTAATTAGTTTGACAATTAATTGAAAAGGTTTAATGGGCCACCAGACTTCTAGGTTTCAAACATAAACGAATGCAGAAAAAGGTTCAAGCCTAACAGCATAGCTTGTAAATGGTAGTAATTTTCTTAGCTTTCTGTGCGTTAATAATGATTACTTCCTCAGGAATTAAGAGAAACCATAACAAACCAAACAGAACTGGATAATGCTCTGGAAACCCTGCATTCTAAGTATTCCAAAAGAATGGTGAGCAAATGTCTGTAATATATAATTAATAAATAATTATTTATCAATAGCAGTAATAAATTATTATGCTTATTGTACAAATGCAATTTTAATTATTCCCTATGTTATTTCCAACACTGATTTTTAAAAAGACTTTGAAACATAAATACAACTTAAATTCTTTAACCTGTAACAGAGTTCTGAATTGACTGAACTTCAAGAAGAGGTTGGCAAGGATCTGGTAAAAGATTCTGGGTTAACAGAAGAGGAAGTAAGTTTTTACACTGATAAATAAATAAACAATTATCTACTTGTGACATTGATATTTGATGCAGAGTGGGCACAAAACAGGTCCCATAATAGTGAGACTGTCCATATGCACCAATACAGGAGTTTGACATTGACATTTCACCTGACTGGGATAGGGTAAAACAAGTAAAGGAATAGCACAAATTCTATATAAATATATGTAAATGTGCTTCACAAGGGAGGACTGGAGATCATTAATGCAGTTTACAATCATGAGAGTTTGTTGAATTAACAGTTTGTTAACTATTTGTTAATAATATTATTAGTCTGAACAGATTGTTGCCAAGTTAATGGCCAATGTGTCAGCTACTGAGAGACGGCTTGCTGATGAGGCCAACAGACAGAGCATGGTAAGGCTAGTGTTCCAGTAGCTTAGTCTAAATAACATTTACTGACATAGAGAGAATTGATAACACAGGGGAGGAGGGAGGGGGTGAGTTTATATCCATCTCTACAATGACTGGAAGTTTATGATATAAACTGAGAATTGTTCATAATAACCCAAAACTACAGAAATATTACAATTAAGGGTAAAATAGGGAATGCTCTTAGCATTTGATGGTCCTGTATGCAATCAAGTGGGATTTGGTTAAATATCGGAGATTCACTATGAGTTGCCATCATGTCATGTTCAAGTTGTCAAAGACATTTTGCATTGATTAGTCTGAAGATATGACAATATTTAATGAATTCAAATTCAGTGATGGTAGCTGCTAAGTGGCTAGTAGGTACAGTAGCTGCTAAATGGTTAGTAGGTGTTACGTGGCTAGTAGGTTGGTAGCTGCTAAGTGGTTATTAGGTGGCCAGTAGCTGCTAAGTGGCTAGTAGGTGCAGTGGTTATTAGGTAAAGTAGCTGCTAAGTGGCAAGTAGGTGCTGTAGCTGCTAAGTAGTTAATACATGTAGGTGCAGTAGCTGCTAAGTGGCTAGAAGGTGCAGTGGTTATTAGGTAAAGTAGCTGCTAAGTTGCTAGTAGGTGCAGTAGCTGCTAAGTAGTTAATCATGTAGGTGCATTAGCTGCTAAGTAGTTAATCATGTAGGTGCAGTAGCTGCTAAGTGGCTAGTAGGTGCTGTAGCTGCTAAGTTGCTAGTAGGTGCAGTAGCTGCTAAGTGGCTAACAGGTGCAGTAGCTGTCACCAGATTTTTGTCTTCTGGCAGCTCTGTAGTATTGATGCTGGGGACATTTATTAGTATAATACTTTATTGTTGTAGGTGCTTCATGAAAGGCTGGCCAAGAGGCAGGCCATGGCCCAACAAAGGGTTATAGAGAAGCAAGAAGAAAAAGAAGAATTTGAAGAAAGAAGGAAAAAACCTCCTCAAAACCTGGAGATACTTCGAAAGAGGGGAAAACTATTGGAAGACCAGAGCAACAGGTGAGAAAGGAACATGTGTGAGTTAGTCTGTAACCCAACCACCAAGAGTGATGATGCATTGAGTTTAAAGTGGTTATGTAATCTGGTTGGAAATCCTATGTAGCTATTTCCACCATTGCCATTCGAAGCCATGCACTTAATCAATAGTTTGATGTCATTCATAATTTTAAAAAGTAGTTTAAAACTGAATGGGCCTTTTGTAGGAATGCAATCACGTGGTTGTACTGGACGGCAAAACAAACCTTAATTCACATATTTAAAGGCCTTGTACGAGATCGGTGGTGTTATTAGCAAAACCTGTTTGTAAATGCTATTTTCAACCTCCTGTCGATTGTCAATCTTTCTTAAACAGCGTTTTTAAAGATAGCTTGAACTCCAGCATCCATGGCAGTGCCTTTCCCATGGGGATCACGAGCTTAATTAATTAGTTAACGAAGTATTACATCAGCACGTGACTGTATTACATCAGCACGTGACTGTATTACATCAGCACGTGACTGTATTACATCAGCACGTGACTGTATTACATCAGCACGTGACTGTATTACATCAGCACGTGACTGTATTACATCAGCACGTGACTGTTTCCTGAAAAAGGCCTATTTGATCATTCTCGGATTTCCAATGATTAGAATACATTTCTTAGTTTTCGAGAATATAATACTCCAAAACTGCCATAGCTCATTTAAGGCATAAAGAGGAATAAACCCTGTGCCATTCGTATCTGATTCACAACTGGACTATAATTTCAGGATACTTGAAGAATACGAGAAGGACTTGAAAGTTCTAGAGGAGAAGCAACAACAAGGTTCGATGCTGTGATTCTCTAATGTGGTACTTCATTGGTTCACTTTTGATGTATCAAATGCTGAAATTGTTGTTTATTCTCATATTCATTAGGTGCTCTCAGACATGAAGCAGAACTTGCCGAGAAGCTAAAGAGGAAAAGAGAACAGAAGATGAAGAGGCTTCAGAATGAACAGGAGGGAGAAAAGGAGGACTTTGAGGCTCGGGTAAGCTTTCCAATAAATTAAGTTTAATTGTCATATATTTTTGTACGTGATTCGATTGAAAAACATAACGTTCTTGATAGCACATAACAGTTTAGTTTAGTTTTTGTTATATACTGGATGCTCGCGGCGAGAATTTCAGAACATGATACACTCCGCAACCTCCACAATAAATCAGACTTACACTGCTGAAAATCTTACCAAAAATCTCTAACTTTTGAATCAGTTTTTTTGTTTCAGCATCTTGCATGTTGGAGTTGATATGCATCCACTATCGGCATCCACTATCGGCATCCACTATCGGCATCCGCTATCGGCATCCGCTTATTGATGATGGCATCAAAGCGAGGCTAGTTTTCCCAGCTTGTCACAGGAAGAGAAAAATCTACAGTCGATGGCGCAAAATAACGTTAAATTCCTCTTGACATGCCAAAGAACTGAGCCAGACAGTGCCGCTCGCCACGAGCCACATTATTGGCTTACGCAGCTAGAACAATGGCTATCTGTTTTAAATAACAAAAGGCTGGTGAACCAGAACGAGACTTAGCAGCTCGCGTCTATTGTTCTACCGATGCGTGCGCAACATCGTCAAAGTGGACTATACACAACACTCTAACCTTTAGAACGAGCAGTACAAAAACAAAAGAGCTACAGTATAATAGGTCCAATCAGAATACAAGTCTCGTGCGGTACTGCATTACTCAAAGAACACGCTGACCGGCTCCAATTTTGCGATCTTTTGGACAATTGGCCTCGCTCTGATACCATTGTTATCAGGCTTCTTCCCGCACGAGCATGAGATACGAATAAGCTGCATAATGCAACAAAGCATTTCGTTGTATGACACAAGTTGTAGCGTGTATCGCCGAGTGGCTTTGCAGTGGTTTCTGTTGCGGTTTATTTACTCGGTAATGCTTCTAGCATGCAGACCGACTGTCTTCACCGGTGACGTGTTTTCCACGGTATAATTCCAGGCAAACCAGATGATCTCTGAGGGCACCATGACTGCCGAGGATTACCTTGAGTCATTCCACAGGTTGAAGGTTGAACAGCAGGTGACTCGGGAAGAAGAGGACGACAGATCTGACGAGCAGGAGGCCCAAGAACTCGATGATCTTCATCAGGTGATGAACTAAAGAAAAAGAAAAAATGACGACGGTCATCCAATCTAGATGAAGGGAATAGGTTAACACTGAATTGTGTGTCCGATAACTCTTTGCTTGGCGACGTTTTTGTCCTAAAAAGTTATCTTGCGTACGTCATGTTTAAAGTGCACCTAACCCCTTTTGTCTAAAATAACTGGTTTCTTTACTAACAACTCACAAACTGTGTATATTCTCTATATATCGATGTTGTTGCGCTAGACAGGCACCATGGAGAATAATGCATTAATGAGGCGACGTAAGATCCAGAATCGACCCAGGCTTTTTATTACGCGGTCATGGGTCAGGAAAGGTCAAATTTTCACCATTTCAAACACGCCTAGAACATAGAATATTCTCTGTAACCCAAAACTTTCTTCACAGAAGTACTAAAAACCTTTCCAAGATTCATAGGTATAAAAATTGCAAAAGGGGTTAGGTACACTTTAAGGCTTTCCGATTTACCGATAATGCATTAATGAGGTGACGTAGATCCAGAATCGACCCAGGCTTTTTATTACGCGGTCATGGGTCAGGAAAGGTCAAATTTTCACCATTTCAAACACGCCTAGAACATAGAATATTCTCTGTAACCCAAAACTTTCTTCACAGAAGTACTAAAAACCTTTCCAAGATTCATAGGTATAAAAATTGCAAAAGGGGTTAGGTACACTTTAAGGCTTTCCGATTTACCGATAATGCATTAATGAGGTGACGTAGATCCAGGATCGAC